>OV049924.1:229734065-230371753 GCA_920104205.1 Eupeodes latifasciatus
CGGTAATGCGCTTACTGTGGTGTTTTTTTTTTCTCCCGTAGTTCATGGTCTTTCGACATAAGGAATGGCGTTGGCTATCATTGGAGCTATACAACCAATTATGAATTTGATATCAGCATAAGTATTTGGTTATTTTTATTTTTTAAATTGTAATCGTTAAGGTATTTTTGAAATGATGATAAAAAGAAATCTATCGATTTCATATTTTTTCTGCTTTAAATTATTATTTTTAAAGCTTCGAGGCCTACAGATCGCCCATTTACTGTAATTATTGGCAAATCTGTTTTTTTTTTGTAAGCATAGCTTTTTTTGTGTATAAGTAGATATTACTATTATCAGTTGTAATAAAAACATTTCCTAGCAACTAAAGCGGGCGAGTAAGTAATTGGCCAATCCAAGTATACTAAAATATTTAAGAAATAATACGAAGTATCAAAAAACTTTTAATGATTTTAGTTTTGAATTTTTGCCCATACAAGGGTTATTTTAGCACTTATTTGTGACAGAATATATTATGTGGTTGTCGAACTCCATTTCAGGAGGGCAAACACTGTCGAATTAAGGATAAATATAGGGTCCGCCATCTAACGTTTTTTTTCAACTAGTGCTTATTTCGTGAATGGTAACACTTAGTTCATGTCTGATTTGACAGATAATTAGTTTTATCCTTCCGCTGAACGAATATGGTTGTGTATACGCTTGAACAACGCTTAGAGAAGATGCCGATTTTGCAAAAAAAAACATCTTTTCAGATGAAGCGCATTTTGATCTTGACGGGTATGTAAACAAGCAAAATTGGGGCACAGGAAACCCGCACGCATACATTGAAAAACCGATACACCCAAAACTAGTCACTGTTTGGTGCCGATTTTGGTCCAGAGGCATAATTGGGCCATTTTTTTTTGAAAATGAGCAAGGAGTGGCCGTTACAGTCAATGGCGATCATTATCGGGCCATGTAAAACGAAGTTTTGTTCACAAAAGGAGGAGGAGGATATTGGCATCATTTGGTTTCAACAGGACGGCGGCGCTACGTGCCACACAGCCGAAGCTACACTCGATGTTTTTATAGCATTTTCAAAACAAAAAATGTTATTTGGCGGACCCTATATTTTAACTTAATGGGAATTACACAAAAAAGGAAGAGGCTTTATTTATTTTACCACCATTTAATCGTTCATAATGTTTTTATAATACGTACATATAATAGTGTATCATTTGATGTAAAGACGTGTCCAGAATTTGCTCTAATTAAAAACAAATTTATCTGAAAACAATCAATATTTATTCCCGTCGGTTTTGATAATTGTGTTACTTGAAGATTGCTTGACTGGTCCCAGTTAAAAGGTACGTCTATCAAGCCCATTTAAATATATTAAAAAAGGAAATAAAAATTTAAAATTTGCGATCATAAACAATTTGATTTAAATTGGTCCAGAGAGCTTTCTGTCTTTCTTCTTATTTTGTATTTATATACTTAAAACATAAAATAAAGAAACATAGAACGTCAAAATATAAATAAACTGAAGACGTCAAGCTAAAAACTTCAAAGCACAAAAAACATAATAGTATAGGAGCTCGCAACGTTTTCGAGCGAGAATTTTAGGTCAGTCAATTTTTTGATATGTTGTTTTACTTGCTTTTTCTGTTAGAGTCTGGGCAGTCTGGCTGGCGGTAGCGGTTGCGTTTAGGGGGGAGGGGCAATTTAAAAAAATTATTACTTAAAATGGGAAAAAAATAGTTAAAAAATAACGGTAATACTTACAATTAAGTATTATACCTTTTTTTAAAGCCAACACTTTTGTCTATTAGCTTGTTTTTAAATCAAGTCAAAACTATGCATAGTTTTTGAAAAAAATTGTTTTAAACTCAAAATTTGGTAAAAAAAAGTTAAAAATATGGTTTAAAGTGTAATTTTTCAAAACCTTAAGATTATTTACTATTTTTTTTAGAATTCTTTGCTCTTATTTGTTTGTAATCAAAAACTGAAAACTAGATGATTTTATGTCTACTAGTTCTCGAGAAAATTGAAGATTACTAAAAATCGAATATGGATTAAGATATACCTAGGCTAAATTAATTTTTCAATTCCCTCAAAAACTAAAAGACATAAAATCATCTAGTTTTCAGTTTTTGATTAATAATTAATAAGAGCAACAAATTATTAAAAAAAAACCTATTTATAAACAAATGGTTTTGAAATATTGAAGTTGAAATTTTTTTTTCAACTTTTTTTTACTTAAATTTTGAGTTTAAAATTACGTTTTTCAAAAACTGTGCAAAGATTTGACTTGATTTAAAAAGTGGCTAATAAAGGGTGTCCCAAAATTAACGCAAGATTTGAATTAAATAGAAAACGCCGTTTTTAGTCTTTTGATAGTTATATTTTTATTGACTCGTAAAGTACATAGGATAGGGTTATGTATGGAATAACACATCGGACAAATGGCCTCCACGGCTTTGCATGCACATGCGCACTCTTTTGTTGAAATTTTCCATGACCATTCTGCATAAATGTGGCTGAATTTCGTTGATGCAGCGTTGAATCTCCTCCTTTAATGCACGGGTGGTTGTGGGCTTGTTGACATAGACTTGTGATTTCAAATAACCCCATAAAAAGAAGTCTAATGGTGTTAAATCACACGATCTAGGAGGCCAATTTTGATCACCGAAACGAGAGAGTACACGACCTGGAAATGTCTTATGCAGTAATTGAATTGTTTCACGGGCTGTATGACATGTGGCACCGTCTTGTTGAAACCACATATTGGACACATCAATATCATCCAATTTTGCCAGAAAGAACTGTGTAATCATGTCGCGATATCGAGCACCAGTAACAGTCACTGCTTGACCAGCATCATTTTCAAAAAAATATGGCCCAATTATGCCTCCAGCCCAAAATCCACACCATACAGTCACGCGTTGTGGATGCATTTGTTTTTCGACAATCACATGTGGGTTCTCCGAACCCCAAATGCGGCAATTTTGGCGATTGACAAAGCCATCAAGATGAAAATGTGCTTCATCGCTTAGGATGATTTAGCTCGAAAAATCAGGGTCCATTTGTTGATGTTCAATAATCCATTCAACGAACTCTCTTCTCTGTCCATGGTCATTAGGCTTCAATTGTTGTGTTAATTGAATTTTGTAAGCATGAAGACACAGATCTTTGGTGAGTATACGCTGTAGAGAGGTTCTTGAAATTTGCAATTCTTGTCCACGACGTCGAATTGAGGTTCCTGGATTGTCAGCAACACTCTCACGCACTACTTCGACATTCACATTTGAACGGCTTGTTTTTGGACGACCAGTGTGTTTGGCGTCTCGAAACGGATCCAGTCTCCATGAATTTTTCAATTAATCTCTTCACAGTTGACGAAGTTAAAACACTATTCCGACCATATTTGGTATGAAATTTTCGAACTGCAGCCGCCAAGCTTTCACTATTTTTGAAATATTCTTTAATAATGAATACACGTTGTTCTCTCGTGTAACGCTCCATTTTTAATAACCCTATACTGTTAGCTGTCAAATTGCTTTTTTTTTCAGGGTTGCCAACACTTCACTGCACAAATGGCGGCAAATTCAAATCTTGCGTTAATTTTGGGACACCCTTTATAATAGAATGTTGGCCTTAAAACAACGTATACAACTATTATTATTATTATTTTTTAACTATTTTTTTTCATTTTAAGTAATATTTTTTTTAAATTGGAGATCGACCCCCCCTCGCATAGTAAAAAATGCTTATTTTTAACTGTTCTATACAAATCCGTCATTAAACTTTGTCGCCTAAGTTATCGTACTCTCCCCAAACTTTTTTTACTTAATTAATTTTGTATTTAAAAAATTAAAGAAATCGCGTATGACACATAATAAACAATCATAAAAATGTCTGGCAATAATAAATGCATATTTAGGAGACCTATTTAAAGGTGGAAAATTAAAAATTAAGCTTTAAAAAAATCTTTTAAATTTCAAAATTATCACCTGTACAGGTAGGTTGCGCTTTAACAAACTCAACCGCTACCGCCAGCCAGACTGCCCAGACTCTAACCGAAAAAGCAAGTAAGACAACATATCAAAAAATTGACTGACCTAAAATTCTCGCTCGAAAACGTTAAAAAAGATTAAAAAGAAATTTCAACTTCAATATTTCAAAACCATTTTTTTGTAAAAATATATTTTTTTTAATAATTTGTTGCCCCTATTAATTATTAATCAAAAACTGAAAACTAGATGTCTTTTAGTTTTTGATAAAATTGAAAATAACCACAACTACTATTTTAATTAAATTATTATTTTTTTTTTGCTTGAGTGGTCTTATTTTGATAGTAATAATGGTAGGTGCGTGTTTGGGCGTATGCAACAGTGAAGTGTGTATGGGGGCATGCTGCCCCCCTGCAACCCCCCTGCTTGGACTCACTATAGGATTTTGGTTGGGTGCAAGGTGGGGTGGGTTCAAGGTGGGGTTGGTGCAAGGGTGCATGCAAAGTCTCTTTTGCATTTAAATAAGCTGGATTTAAGAAAAATGAATTTAGCCTTATTCGATTTTTAGTAATTTTTAATTTTCTCGAGAACTAGTAGACATAAAATCATCTAGTTTTCAGTTTTTGATCACAAAAGTAGGAATGGGGACACTGTAGTCTGGGAATTTTTTGTGTGGTTAGGAGCGCGTGGCAAAGAGGTCGGCAGCCTTTGTGGGTAGTGGGTGAGGCGCGGTGGTTGTGTATGGCTTATCAGTATTGATGTTTTGCGGTTAGGAGCGCGTGCCAGTGTGAGTTATAGAAATGTGCAATGGTGTTATCACAATATGTTTTTTATGATTCATTGTAATTTGTGGTTTGTATTTTGTTTAATGGGTTTATATGCCTACATACATATAGTCTTCCATTCTTTTTTTCTAGTAAGAATACTTAAAGAATGTAAAAAGAAAAAAAATCTAATGTCCGCTGGAAACATATTTTTTCGGACGCGCAGCTGTTCTATATTTTGTCATAAATAGAAACTGTGGTTTCATAAAAATATGTATGGGAATTTCACAGATTAGATGCGCAAATGTTCTATATTTTGTCGTAAATAGAAATTGTGGTTTCATAAAAACATGTATGGGAATTTCACAGATTAAAGAAAATAATTATAATACAAAAAGACAAACATTGAACATGTGGCTTTATTTTGTTTTTATCAGAAATACTGCGGATTAAAATACTTAAAGAATGTAAAAAGAAAAAAACAAATATCCATGGGAAACATATTGTTTTTTTTTTTGTGGGAAGTACATCCGTTCTATATTTTGTTCTAAGTGGTTTCATTAAAATATTGACCTTATTTGTTTTTATCAGAATTATTGAGGTTTGAAATAATTAAAAGAATTTCAAATGTAGCAATCAAATATCCGTTTGACTAAAAAAAATTTTGTTAGAGTAATATTTTATCAAAAAAAAACACATAGAGATTAAGCTAAATGTCTATACTTTTTCGTAAGTATAAAATCAGGGTATACTCAACTATTCAATTCAGTCACTCTTGACAAAGTAAAACAAGTGAAGTTAAACTTTCTAAAAAAATTTTTTAAACTAAAAAAAAAAATGTCTTCAATTATTAACAAAATCAAAGCGAACTCTAAAATCGTGACCAAAGAATTGGTCAGTATGAAAAGCTGACACTGAAAAAAAACATGCGATTGTGGGTGCCAAGAGGTGCACCACGCGCTACGGTCAACAGCTGTGTGTCGAACTGAAGGATTGTTACGTCTTTTTACCGAAAAGGTGTGCCGACTCCTTCGGTGAGGAAGAAATACGGGAGCTACCTAAACTTTGTTTGGAGGTCGTAGCTCCTCACGAATCAACCTTCGTGATAGACTTTCATGCAAAAGAAAGTAACAATAGCACCACCACCACCATCACTACCACCACCAGCGATGACAACAACATTAACAACAACAGTATCAATGACAGCAGTAGCAGCAGCAGTAACAGCAATAATAACAACAACACCAACAATCATAGAGAAGACGAGGAGGAGGTAATGAATCATCATAACTTTGTACAGTCACAGAAAAATTTATTTTACAACTCTTTTTATTAAAAAAAAATGTTTTTTGTTAAAATAAAAAAAAATTAAATACAAATTTTTAAAAGTTTTTTTTTTCTATACCTGCTTGTTTGTTTGTTTAGAAGGATTGAGAAAGATTTTTTCTATACCTGCTTGTTTGTTTGTTTCGAAGGATTGAGAAAGAAAGAGAATATTTTGTTATTCCTCGCTTCTATTTCAAGCAATTAAGGTTTTTGTTCACTTTCACTCTTTTCTTTTTCCCCATTTGTATAGCGATTTGAAATAATAGACGAAATGGTGACGAGGGTTAAAAGGTTTGGTTTGAACGGAAGAAAAATCCAGTTCAAAATAAAACCTATTCCAGAAAATAAGGAGCCTACTTCCTGGATAAGGGAAGGTTTGAACGGCATGTTCAAACATGCTTTGAAAGATCTGGATCCCCTTGATAAAGTGGGAATAACTTTTAGCGGAAAGAGTGAACGGGGTAGCGGTTGGATCAACTTTAAAGACTGTTCCGCCATTAAATTTAGCGACATTTGGGAGATGGTCAGTAGAATCTTCCAAAGTAATTCTACAGGTCTGAGCACTGATGATTTCAATTTAAGTATAACATCCGTGAAGCTCCCTTCAGGTTCTGGAAAAAAAAGATCTATCATCTATAACACATTTGAAGAGGAATGCACCAAAAGAAAGGGTATTGTACCTGTACACAATACTGATAATTTGTGCTTGCCTCGAGCGCTAGTCGTTGGCAAAGCATATGCCGATAAAGAAAGTGTGTTAAACAAAAACGCAATAAGAAGAGATATTGGAAAAATCCAAACAAAGAATGCCTTAAAACTAATTAATGAGGCACGCATAAATATACAGGGGGTATGACATTCCAAAATTAAAAATATTCCAACAACATTTAAAGGAATACAAAATAACGGTGTATAACCACGGAACAAAAGGGCGTGATATCATATTTGAAGGTGATAATGATGAGAAAAAAAAATCAATTTAATCTACCACAATAATCACTTTAATTTAATAACGTCCTTAACTGCTGCATTCTGTTGCGGTTATTATTGCGAAGATTGCCATGTACCCTACAATATGAAGAGCAAACATAGGTGTCAAAAAACATGTCCACAATGTCAAAACACACCTGCGTGCCCGAAAATTGCAAAAGAAATTAATTGTGTAGATTGTAATCGAAATTTTAGAGGGAAAAACTGTTTCGACAAACACAAGGCAGGCAGCTCAAAAGGAAACAATATTTGTGAACAAGTTAAAAGATGCATACTATGTTTAAAAACATATAGTGACAATCGAACTCATATCTGTGGCGAATACTACTGTAAATTATGTAGTAAGCACGTGGAAGAAGATCATTTGTGCTATATACTTCCCGATAGTAGATTACCTAGATGTAAAGACATTTTTTTTTTATGATTTAGAGAGTCGTCAAGAGAGAGTTATCGGTGAAAAAACCATATCTATTGCAGATGATACTTATAATACTCAGGTGAAAATACATGAGCCTTATTTGTGTGTTTTTAAACAAAAGTGTTATGAATGTTTTGATATCCCAAATTTGGCCTTTTGTAATAAGTGCGGGCATTCATTGAATATTGTTCAGGAATCTGAAGAAGAAGAAGAAGGAAATATTATCCCCAAATTCTTAAAAAATATTCTGAATGTTCGACAAAAATTTAAAAACGTCATTGTATTAGCACATAACGGACAATCTTATGACCATCAATTTATATTAAATTATATACTGAATGAAACAAATTTAAGTCCGGAATTAATCATTCGAGGCAGTAAAATAATATTAATGATAATAGGAAATATTAAGTTTATAGATTCCTTAAATTATTTCCCGATGGCTCTCTCTAAGCTGCCGAAAACCTTCCAGCTATCGTCGGAATTGAAAAAAGGATATTTTCCTCATTTGTTCAATACAAGAGGAAATAGAAACTATGTCGGGAAGTTACCAGCCTTAGAATTCTACAGTCCGAATACTATGAAAGCAGAAGAACTTGAAGTATTTCTAAAATGGTACGGAGAACATAAAAACGACATTTTTGAACTCCAACGTGAACTTTTGGAGTATTGCATCAGTGATGTCAATATCCTGACTGAGGCTTGTCTGAAGTTCAGACGTTTTTTTCTTATTGAAAGTAATATTGAGCCATTCTTAGAAGCTACGACTATAGCTTCTTTATGCAATCTGGTGTACCGAAGAAATTTTCTACAGCCGAACACTATTGGGTTAATACCCAAAAATGGATACAGGTAAATTGTTATTTAAATGAATACAATATCTAAAATAAATGTTAAAACAAATGTGTTTTTTCTCAATATCAGGTGCGTCGATAATTAGTCAACGGAAGCAATTAAGTGGTTGATTTTGGAAGAGCAAAGTCGAAAAATCAACATAAAACATGCTGTTAAAGGACGCGAAGCCATAATTAACGGAGTTAAAGTCGATGGTTTCTGCGAAGAAAATAAACAAGTTTTTGAGTTTCATGGTGGCTACTATCACGGTCATCCTGCTTGTCTAAAACATAAACGAGACGATCCTCTATCTGATAAAGAACAACACGATACGTTGAATTACAGATACGAGAGAACGATGGCCAAAACAGCACGTTTGAGATCGTTTAATTATGAAGTGATCGAAAAGTGGAGTTGTGAATTTGAGACCCAACTAAGTTTTCTAAAAGATGAAGAGTTACATTTCTTAAACAATCACCCACTAGTACAGAATGCCCCGTTAAATCCACGAGATGGTTTCTTTGGAGGAAGAACTGGGAATACATTTAATTACTACAAGTGTAAGGAAGGTGAGCAAATAAAATACATTGATGTATGTTCACTATACCCCTGGGTATGTAAAAATGGGAAGTTTCCCGTTGGACATCCAAAAGTTCATACAAGTAATGATGATATTTGCTCTAATATGCAACTTGATGGCATCAATGGGCTCATTAAATGTAAAATTCTGCCACCAGAAAACTTATTTCACCCTGTCTTACCCCAAAAATAGAACAATAAACTAATGTTTTCATTGTGTAGAACCTGTAGCAGTGAAAAAACTAAGGAAAGAGTTTGTACCCATTCTGATGATCAGAGGGCCTTGTTAGGAACATGGGTGATTGACGAAGTAGTAAAAGCTATTGAAATGGGTTATAAGCTACTAACTATAATGGAAATTTGGGAATACGAAGTAATCCAATATAACCCTACTACAGGTTCTGAAGGATTATTTACCTCAATGATGAATAAATACCTTAAAATAAAGCAAGAAGCTTCAGGGTGGCCAAATATATGTTTATCTGAAGAGGATAAAAACAAATATATTACGGATTTTCTCGAGAAGGAAAAAATCAAGTTGGAATACTCCGAAATAACAGATAATCCTGGCAAGAGATTAGTTGCCAAGCTGATTGTAAATTCTTTTTGGGGTAAATTTGGACAAAGAGAAAATCAACAAAAAACCTGTATTAGTAGTAATCCTTCAGATTTGTTTGATTTGCTTACTCATCCATCTATAGAAGTTTCACAAATTCTACCAATTAATGAAAACAATATTGTGATAAGCTTCGAAATGAAAGAAGAAGCAGTTGAAACTCTATCAACTGTTAATGTTTCTATTGCCGCATATACCACAACTCAAGCTCGCCTGAAATTATATACATACATATACTTAGAAAAACTTCAGGAAAGAGTTTTGTACTACGACACTGATTCCGTTATTTATGTTTGTCGTCAAGGAGAATTCGATCCACCTACTGGAGACTTTATCGGTGATATGACAAACGAACTGGATTGCTATGATCAAGGAAGTTACATTACCGAATTTGTAAGTGGTGGACCAAAAAATTATTCTTACAAAGTATACAGCACAAAGGATAAAAAAGAACACACTGTCTGTAAAGTAAGGGGTATCTTCTTCAATTATGAATCTTCCCAAAAAATTAATTTCGATTCAATAAAAGAATCGGTTTTAAATTCTTCTATACAAGAAGATTCTGAAGAAAGTATTGTCATAAAGTCTAACAATATACGACGTACCATAGAACATCAGGTAGTTACTGTTAAAGAAGTCAAGACATATAAACCAAGAGCTGAAAAACGTCAATTTTTCGACGATCACAGTTCTCTGCCGTACGGATATAAAAGAAAAAAACCCAACCCACCACCATCATCATCATCATAATAATCATTATAGTAATAAAAAGTCGCACTTTATGCAAATATTAAAATAAAAAAAATAATTTAAAATTTTAAGCAAAAGTTTTTTGTTTTATTTGAAAATATTAATTACAATTTTTAGCTTCTTTAATGTATCTGCTCAAAAGATAAACATTCTGGAGTGCACATAATTTTCCATGATACCAACATTTCAAAGTTATATCTGGATAAATTCTTTTTAGTTCTTTTAAATTAGGACACTTATAGTTAAGATCTTCAAGGTTAATGACTTCAACATTTTCGTTATTAATAAGTTTTTGTAGCCAATGTTTCTTTTCTTTACCCTTGACGTAAACAACATTTTTTTTCGAAGATATGACTTAACTTTGCAAAAATCTGTATCTCCTCCATCCCAGGTAAAACCATGATGATACTCACGCAACCAATGAGCTTGTCTTTTGAGGGGTGACGGAAAAAAGTTAGAGTGAAATGGTGGAGTAAGTATGAAATGTTGGTGATATCCATTAAAAAGCACAGCCATTTCCTTTAAGATAAACTCATTGTTCATTCCTCTAAAACCTTGAAAGTCTACAAAACAGGTATCCATGTTTAGATCTGTTCTAAGCAAATGCACTTTTTCTACTGAAAAAAATATAGATTATGACACCAATTTAAATAAGTTTGTTAACTTCTCCAATCAATGGATTGTACTCGATTATGCGATCATGAAGTATTAAACAATACATAGTTGTTGAAGCAGGAATCGAAGTTAATGTTTTAAGTTCAATTTTTACATCCACAGGAACCGTTTTGATTGACTCATTTTGATGAGAACAATCAATAACCAGAATTGGGGTGATATCTTTAAACTCTTGTCGCGATAAAAGTGGATTTGATTGTTGTTGATAATACGATTGTTGAAATTTACTATACATTTCATAGAGAATAGCATATCGATCCAGTTTATATTTAACATTTAAATCTTCGCGAGGGTAAGATTCGGAATTTAAATGTACTTTTACATTGCTCACATCGCAATGATCAAATGAGCCGTTTATTTTGAAAGTGGCATAAGTCACTTTTTCAAAAAAATCGAGTTAATGGCAACACTAAATACAATTGAACGGTATCTTTTCATTTTTAAAAAATTTGCACTCAATAAGTTGAGAACTATTGAGATTTCTTCGAGAGAAGTATTGGTAATTAACGGTATAACAAATATCTTAAATATCTCGATTTAAAAAAAAGTGACTTATGCCACTTTCAAAATAAACGGCTCAAATATGCTAGCATCTTTATTTCGTTGATTTTTTCTATCAGTTTGTAGAGCAATGATAACATATCTTGGTTTCTCAAGCTGACTTGAAGTTTTAACTGTCCATACATGATCAGTGGTGGTTGGTAGTGTTGGATATTCGTACATTTCCTAATTTCGAAAATGAATTTGAATTGGATTTGATTGTATTTGTTTCAATAATGTAAGTTTATTTGAATCAGATAAGGTAATGTGTGGTACTCTCCACTGCAGTTTAAAAATCAAATGTTTTAATTCTTCGTTGTCTTTAAAAAAATAAGCATTCTCATTAGATCGAGTACGAATTAAAATCAATTCATGTCTTGCATTTGTTATGATCTTTTTATAATCTTCAGCAAATCCTAACAGATATTTTAATTTTATACAAAAATTAAAAGTACCCGATGCAAGAGAAAAACTGCTACCCCCAGTCCATGATCCATTTTCCAAGCTCTTACTTTCATTTTCGTTTAAAGAAATATAATTTTTTAAGGTCGATGTTATTCCCACATTTTTATTGTTGTCAATGTTTACTCCATTCAATTCATATTGTATTTCTTCAAAAAGAAAAGCCATGGCATTATTAGTTAATTTTCCTGCTGAAACAGTTCCATCTGCTTTTGTTAGACTCCCTTCTATATAAATATAGCTTTCACTAGGTAATATACATAAGTCTTGTTGTTGTATGGGAATACGTATTTCATCACTCGGATTGAAGGACTGAAGAAATGGTGAGTAACAATGGTACTCAAACTTAGATATGCTATTATCAAAGATGGGTCCTTGAGTAATATTTAATATATCGTTCATATTGTAAATTTATTTTAATTTGAATCCCAGTGACAGAAGATAGGCTTTATTTTCAGGTGATAACTTAGGTGTTGACAGTGTTGATGTTCGGGAAGAACTAGTTAAATGGTTACCTTTGATATCTGTTAAATAATTATTGTAGATTATCATTATTCTAATATTGGGGTTAAATGTAATCGAACAGTTATTCTTTCTCCTCTAAAATTTATTAAGTCTCCGTTCTGGTCCACTAGTTTTAATGTTATAGTACTTATTCGTTTGACATTCACAGGTAGATAGATGACATTTTTTGGAACTTCAATGATTTTATACCCTGCCCCTGTTTCTGGTGAGAATTCATGTATTGTATGCATAGGAGTATTATTAAAATAAGAGCCAGTAATGATATTACACTCGACTCGTATTACATTTACCTTGTTTATGTCAACAGGTAAATCTGACAAATGAGTTTTATTACCTTCGAGAACACGTTTACTGAAACCCAATAATTTTCCTATGGTTCTGTTCTTATTGAAATATATGTTCTCGTTGCATTGGATTTGACATTCCATTGTGTTATTATTTGCTTCTATTTCAATAATAATTGAGGAATTTTGCAATAATAATTCTTCGGATATATATTCTGCAATAGCATCAATTTCATACGATCCTATTGTGATTTCAATTTCATATTCGCCCACATGAAACAAATTATTATTCGCATCAACATTCGGTATAGAGTTGTACGTGTGAAAATCAGTCAATCCACAAACATAGTCTTTGTCCAAGTTCAGCGGTGGAAAATATTCAGCTGATAGAAGGGAAGTTCTCCCGCTCAGTGTAAGTGTCATTGCCATGATGATGAAAAACATAATGAAAGCCATTGTATATAAAACTCTTTATTTATTGAAAATAACATTCATATAAAAATCTTAAATATAAATGACCACAGTTAAAAGAGTTATAATCTTGGTATTTTGTATAATTATAATTAATTTTTTCACCCAAATAATTAATAATTTCAATAGGAGGTTGAAGATTTCCAAAACTATCAAAATATTCAATTTGGTTGCCTTTTTTATAATACGCTACCCAGTGTGTTCCAGGGCCAATTGACGAGTCTAGATTTACAATTCCACACTCGTTTTTCAAAGGTTTAGTTTTTGGTAAATTATCTCTCATGAAAACTCCTCGAAAATTCGGAATGAATTTCCTTGCAAAATTTCTCAAATCAATTTCATTTAATGCACGATTGGGTAGCGAACTTAGAAGTTTTTTGGCTGTGGATTTAAATAAAGTCCAAACCCTTTTCTATAAGGTTTAAGGTATAAGCCCTGGCCTACTGCAATGGATTCCATTTGTTGATTATGACGCTTTTTCTCCTCTAAATCTTTTTTGGCAATGCTAATATCGTTGACAGCTTTTGCTACGCCTGCAGCACCTCCCGTTAAAGCTCCAAGAGCTGAAAGTCCAGCAAACAACGGTACAAGAAATGGAATTACACCACCAATTTTCGGTACAGAAATAACTCTGGGTGTCTTAATGTTATTACTGTTTTTTCTTACTGTTTTCTTAGCAGATGATATGGCTATTTGGATTGCCTTTTCCAGATTGAAGGGTTTATTACGTTTAGTATTATTTCCAATAACTGTTATTATTTTTCTAAATGAGAGTTGCTTAGCATTTTTATCTAAATTTGACTTATTGTCGTTTTCTTTTTTATTTTTCGCTTTTTTCTTAGGCTTTTTGTCTTTATTCTTAGAACAACCCATACCGAATTTTGTTTTTGCCTTCAAAAGATTGGTAACCAATAGTGCGTTTGCCTTTTCACCTATACTAGCGTCTTCGGATTGAACTCGTTGCCAAGCTTTTTCAGTTAAAATCCTATCGGCAATGTGTCGATCAGATGTATTTTTAAATTTAGAATAAGATATATCGTGTTCCTTGCACGCTTGATCAAGCAAATTAATTCCCGGATCCCCTCGAGCTAGACGTTGTCGGAGTTTTGTTCCAGGTCCACAGTATTGATAACCAGGTAAATGTAGTTCAAGAGGTAGTTTGTTTATTAAAGTATTTAATAAACCTTTTCCTTTCACAATGTTTCGTCGACTGATAGATTTTTTGGAATAATCAATCATTTTAAATGATTATCTTTAGCGTAAGAATGGTTGGATGTCATATGACACTTTTAAAATAAAAACTTGTCATTTATAAGAAATCATTTAGTTTTAATAACTATGCGTTTCGTTAAACAACAATGCCAGTTACCAGTAATAAATATGGAACTGGCTAACAATATTGAAAGAAAAAAACATGGTAAACTATTCCCTCATAGTATAAGAGGGTTAATTACTGGTCCCTCAAATTGCGGAAAAACAAATGTCATGATGAGTTTGTTACAACATCCAAATGGATTAAAATTTGAAAATATCTATATATATTCTAAATCCTTACATCAGTCAAAGTATGAGTTTTTACGAAAAGCCATAAAACCTATTAAAAATATGGGTTTCTTCACTTTTGCCAATAACAGTGATGTTATTTCACCCAAAGAGGCTAAACCAAATTCTATATTTATTTTTGACGATATTGCCTGTGAAAAACAAGACACAGTTCGAGTTTACTTCAGTATGGGACGGCATCATCATATTGATAGTTTTTACTTATGCCAAACTTATACAAGAATACCCAAACACTTAATTCGAGACAATGCGAATTTACTAATCATCTTCAAACAGGACGATATGAATCTAAAACATATATGTATATAATGATCATGTTAATTCAGATATGACATTTAATACATTCCGAATAGTTTGTGCAGAATGTTGGAAGACAAATTACGGATTTGTGGTAATTGACAAGGATAGTCCTTTGAATGAAGGTCGTTATAGAAAAGGCTTTGACTGTTTTCTTAAGTTATAAAACAAATAACACTTTTGATTTAATACCATATGTATAGAAATGTTCTATGAGAACAGTACAGAGCAGTACAGCGAGCAGATAGTAGCAGTAAAAAGCAGTTCCACCGAGATTGAGACCCAGTATTCTTCAGTTAAGATCAGTAATCTCAATATCAAATTCAGTTTAAAACCTTTTGAACGATTCTTTCAACAACTTCGAAACTTATTATACACTTGCCTCTGTAGGAAGAAATAAATGTTTACATTATGATGAATATAGATGTAAAACTAACAAAGGAATTAATTAAAACTACAGATGCTCTACGAAAGAAATACAAAGCTCTTAAGATCGGTAGGGAAGCTTACGAAACTCAAATTGAAGAAACTCTTAAACCTCTAACGAAACCACTAAACGAATTAGTAAAAAAATCAAATATCAAACAAGATCAACATAACCTTTTAAAATGGTCCTTTAAAGAAAATAAAACTCAATTTTGAACATCCTCAATCACAAGAAAATGATTATGATAAGAAGAAACATTTTCATGAAGAATTCACCACCCCCAAAACTTCTATTGATGATGATGATGATTCACCAATTTTTTCCGTCGATAGTAATACTACTCCAAAAAGAACAAAGAACAAGTCAAGCCATAGTAGCTTTGCAGAACGCTTGTCACAAGAACAATTTCATGACACACCTAAAAATGTATAGATTTGTTTCTAAATAATTCCAACACCCTTGATAAAACGTATGGTGTACATTCAAAAGATGGAAAAATGTACATCGGTAATAGTGAGTTAAACCTTATCGGAAAAGATATAGAAATTAAAAATAAAACCTTCGAAGGAACAAATGGGTTATATGAGGTTATATTTAAGAAAAACCCTGATAAACAAGTTTACACCAATGAAGATTTAAAAAACTACAGGACTATGACACTAATGCTCATAGAATTGATCATAATTCACAGAGACAAGTACACGGCAATAGAGGTTATAAGTATAAAAAATTATAAGTAAATTATTCGGATTAAGAACAAATACTTCTAATACTCCATCGCCATCATCTTCAACACTACAAATACCTTCAGGAAGTGGAATAATGCAATTATCAAATTTGACTATATATTTTGGGATAATCCCAATGAACTAGTAGATCGATTGAGACTTCTTATTGGTTCACAACAAGCTGGACACAACAATCACTCTAACGAAATTATTTCAATCATTGAAGAACTTAAAGAAGCCAATATTATCGAATAATAATAAAAAAAAAGATGAGTGTTGATAAATTTGGTCGTTTCTCAAATAGAACCCCACCCAGAGGACCAAGAGAAAACAAGGAGAGCAGGGACCACCAGGTGTACAGGGAGAGCCTGGACCAGCTGGAGAGGGATTCCTCAAAACAGAAAGCGGAGATTACAACATACACTTTAAACGGTTGAAAAATTTGAGAAACTACTGTTTGACACAATTGATAATAAGAAAAAAAAAATCTGAAAATGAAATTGAAGACAATTCTGTTAATTATTAAAACTTAAAACCAGTCATTATATAAGTTTAGTCTTTAATCGAGTGAGTACCGATCTGCATTCCACCCGCAGCGCACGCGTTTCTGTTTGTTTTTGTGAGAGTCGCGCCCCCAAGTTCTTGTTATTTCTTTTTTTTGTTGTTGTCCATTCTGTTACACACTTTAAAACCATACCCCATATACAAAAAAAAAATTAGTCCATTCCCAAACAATTAATCGAAATAATTAATTCCGTGTTATAAAAAAAACAATTCCAAATAAAATTCATGTGCAGTGTCGTGCCGACAGAAAAAGGCATAAAAAAAAATAAATACATACCATATAAATAATATACCAAAAAAAACCTTGTTCCGTGCGCCAATCTAAAGAAATGGCAAATAAAGAAAAAAAAGAAAAATACAGTGCAATGGGTAACCCTTCTCTCCCTTCCCTCATCTTAACACAGTCATATTAGCTTAATTGTTGTAGACATTGCGTACGGTGTTTTCTATACCTATGTAGTATATACAACGATTGAGCTCATATGTTTTTGGATAGATTAGTATATGTGTTATCTAGCTAACCAGGGGCGGATCAGTACACAGATTTTCACTAAGGCATAACACTAGTGGAAATCTGTTATTGAAAAGTTCAAATTGGATTCTAGGTAGTACATATATTATAGGTAATTGTCCGAATTGTGTTTTGTTAATTTTGAATATTGGAATGTTTGGTGATTTCAGAGTGGATTTTAGCAACATTCGTGGTCTTAGAAAGAATTTCTATGCGACATATGTTCACACTGAGACACACAGGCCAGCTGTTTTGGCATTAAGTGAAACTCAGATAGGTGAAGATTCCGATCATTTGGAATTTAATCTAAATGGGTATAGCTTAGTGCCATTATTCTTTTTCCACCATGGATTAGCCGTATATATAAGAAACGATGTTGCATACCAACTTCAGCCACAATATGGTTTGTGCTCAAACACAAACTTTAACTTCATGTGGTTAAAATTTACGGTAAATAAGCACATCATCCACACATGCTTTCTATATCGAAGTCCAAACCTGGACAGAAATTCAACTTTCAACGAATTTGATGCTCTGTCTGACTCCATCCAAAGAATTGTTGCCCATTATCCTCACACTGAAATCGTCATTGCGGGCGATTTCAATGTACACAATTCTTCTTGGCTTCGCTATTCTGGCCAGTCAACACCCGAAGGAAGGTATGTTGAAGTCTTTGCTGAGTTAAATCAGTTAACTCAGCTTGTTGATGAGCCAACTCGAATCCCTGACGTTGCAGGTCAATCCGCCAACACCCTAGATTTGTTTCTTACCTCTGACCCTAATAAATACACAATCAGTGTATTACCGCCTCTAGGCACATCAGACCATTGTATCATATCTGCAAAATTCTCATGTCAAAAAACCCCAGTTAAAGAAAAAACTCCTATGAGAACCGTTTGGCAATATGAGAAAGCCAACTGGGACGGTCTCAATGAATTCTTCAGGAACTTTAACTGGTCACTATGCTTCCTCGATAGTGACGTGGATTCCAGCGCAGATATGGTAACAAATTTAATTCTTTGTGGAATGAGAAATTTTATCCCGAATAGGGTGAAATCTATCAAACCCAAAGAGAACTCATGGTTTGATTCGAGCTGTAAAGAGGTTATTAGGTTCAGAGATGTAAGTTTCCGTTGTTATAAAGCCAACCCTACTGAGGAAAACCGGAATAAGTTCAAACAAGCTAGAAAGACCTGTAATGGTCATATTCGACGAACCAAATTTTTGCATGATCAGAAATTAAGGCAAAAAATACTACAATGTCCCAAAGGTAGTAAAAATTTCTGGTCATTTGTAAAAAACGTACGAAACACCACGTCATCCTCGGTTCCAACGCTCGTCCACAATGACACTCCCTATGTGAGCTCGATCGATAAAGCCAATTTGCTTGCAGCACAGTTTGCTGTTAATTCGACGCTACCGGAAAGTGTCATGAGTCCTCCTGTTCTTGAGAGCGTAAATGATTCTATGGGACGAATCTTCTTTCGCACTCGTGCAGTTGCAAGAGTACTTAAAGACCTTGACATACACAAATCCGCTGGCCCGGATAGTATCTCCCCAATCGTTCTGAAGAGGTGTTCTTCAACGCTGGCAAAACCACTGCGTAAACTTTTCCATATTTCCTACTCTACAGGTCTCTTTCCGAGTGGATGGAAAATAGCATTTGTCCAGCCTGTCCCTAAAAAAGGCGAATCGTCCTCTCCCTCTAACTATCGTCCAATAGCACTTACGTCCCTTCTTTCCAAGGTCATGGAAACGCTGATTAATTATCAGCTTAAGAAATATCTTGAAGAACGAAAGCTTCTTAATGACCGGCAGTATGGCTTTCGTAGCAATAGGTCCTCTGGTGATCTCATGGTTTATCTCACCGAACAGTGGAACAAATCTTTACATCGTTTTGGAGAAAGTAAGATTATTGCACTTGATATTTCAAAAGCATTTGATAGAGTTTGGCACCAAGCTCTCTTATCGAAAATGCGTGCTCTTGGTATTGATGAATCACTTCTTCGTTGGATTAGAAATTACCTTTCGAACCGTTCAATACAAGTTGTATTGGATGGTTTCAAGTCTGAAATTCATAAAATAAATGCTGGTGTCCCCCAGGGCTCCGTTTTGTCACCGACTCTCTTCCTTATATTCATAAATGATCTTTTGTCTGCCACTTCTAATCCATTAAACTGTTTCGCCGACGACAGTACCCTCAGCTTTTCATATTCGTTTCTAGATTCACATCCTTGTCCTTCGGATGTGGAACTTCAACGGCAGCGTATGATAAGCTCATTAAATTCTGATCTTGACAGCATTGTCCAATGGGGAATCAAAAACCGTGTAGAATTTAATGCTTCGAAAACCCAATGCTGTCTCCTGTCGTTAAAGCGTAACATACCCCCGATGCCGCTATCTATGAGTGGCACTTGCATCCAGGAAACTAATCAACTGTCAGTACTCGGTATGTGTATCACAGATCACCTTTTATGGAATGATCACATATTTGATATTGCCAAAAATGCTGCCAGGTGCTTAGGATTTCTCCGACGGTGTAAGAAATTTTTCACCCCTTCTGATCTGGCTGTAATTTACAAAGCCTTCATTCGTCCAAAACTTGAATATAACTCGCATATTTGGGCAGGTGCCCCTAAAACAAGTTTGAGCCTTTTAGATAGGATACAAAAAAGAGCTTTGAAAATGATCGGCGATAGAACTATAACCGAAACATTTACATCTCTCGAACACCGGCGTAATGTTTCATGCCTTTCGTTGTTTTACAGATACTTTTACAAACAATGTTCTGTCGAATTAGCCAGTTGCATTCCCCCCCTCAAACAATTCAGCCGTAATACTCGCACTTCCAGGAATGCTCATCAGTTTACCCTCGAGCTCAATTTCGGACGTACTGTTAAGTATAGAGATTCTTTTTTTAGCCGCTCATCGAGAATGTGGAATGCTTTACCCAACTCTGTTTTCCCCTCCCATTTCAATATTCAAAATTTTAAAACCAATGTGCACCGGTATCTCCTCTTAAATCCTTTCCTATTTTCCTAATACTCGCACTGTGTTTAACCGTAAACGTGTTAAGCGTATTAATATCCCCTTGAGTGCCTGTACTTTATAAAAAAAAAAAAAAAAAAAAAAAAATCTATCTCCTCAGTGTGGAGAACTCAATCATTATGTCTAACATAGATTTTTTATTAATTTTTGATGAAATTCTACAGTTTCTGAAAACAAATCATCATAATATACTGGAAGAACATCATGAAGAGCTTTTGAATTGTGTAATCTTTTTGAAAAGATTTATGAATGTATCTACTACAACATCAAAACATGGATTTCATTTCGATAACTGCCCATGGTCTTCAAACTTTGCAAAAATGGTCCAGATACATGCGCATGTTTTATGCTTGAAAATAGACTGTTAAAAATAAAAAAAACTGATGTCTTTGTATAAAAAAGATTGAAATAGTATGACTTAAACTTGTAGTTATTATATAGAAATATTTTTAATTAATAAAATGCATGAACAAATACTTTGTTTTTATCATTCAATAAAAAGATGAGTCAGAGAAACGTTGTTGAAGAACTACATAAGCCTGCTCGAAGGAATTTTCCAAAAAGACGAGTAATTATTAAGGGTCTAGATGATTTATGGCAAGCCGACCTAGTCGAGATGGTTGTGTATTCAGAGGATTGTGAGTGAGTTTGATTCAGGTCGGGTCGATTCAGGTCAAGTGCGAGTTTTGATAAAGCGAAGCAAGAAAACCAGCTTCAAAGAAATACCGAGGTTGTGTGAACAACGTGGACATAAGACAGGACGAAAACAAAAAAGCAAAACCTTGCCGGAAAATAAGGTATTTTCCTGCATTTTTGCATATTTATAAATCACATTTCACTTAAAAAGAAAAAGAAAATTACCAAACGTTAGTTTTAAAATACTCAAGAGAGGAAAAAGCGGTATTTAAAATAATTACCAAAAGTATATAAAACAATATTATATAAGCACACAGTCTTATCCCGACAAACGAAAACAAACCACGATTCACAAACATCAAAACAAACAGCTGTCAATTGCTCTTCTAAACGACAGCTTATCAAATCCATCTAGAGGCAAGCACACATACCTCCAAATTATCAGGGCCGGCATCATAAGTCAAAAAGTATCAAAAAGTAGTGCGGTAGTAAAATGGCCATTACTTTGGCGGAGCTAAAGTCCCTTTTAAAGGAACAAAAAGAGGAGATCTCTAAAAACATTAATGAAGCAACTGACAGGGTAATCAAAAATACGGATGAGAAAGTAGGAATTATTTCCGAAAAGGTGGAAAAGCTAGAAAAAATTGTAGAAACGCAGGGAAATATAATAGAAAAACAAGAAGCTATGTACTTGAAACAAGAAAAAAGAATTTCGCAGCTTGAAGTAGGTCTGAGGAAAAATAACTTAATTATCTTCAAAGTAGAGGAAGCCGAAACAAATACAGATGATCTTAAAGTAAATGTTATTAATATTTTAAATAATAGCAACAAAAACTTTCAAATAATATCAAATGATATTGAAAACTGCTATCGCTTAGGGAAAATTTCTCAAGGGAATATTAGACCTATTTGTGTAACTTTTAAAAGCTTCGAAAAAAAACAAAAGATACTCCTGACAAAAAAATCTCTTACCAACTACAGTATCGCAGAAGATCTCCCGAAATCGCTACTCGAGGCAAGAAAACCACTTATCCCAAAACTCATTGAATTTAAGAAACAAGGCAAAAGAGCATATTTCAAACTAGACGAATTAGTGGTAGAAGGGAAAGTGTGGAATGAAAATACAGACTACGATCCCGAAAACAATAGAAAGAGAATTCGTTCCACAGAAAATTCGCCATCTCAACAGTCAAAAGTTATGATCACCAGCAAAACCAAACCAAAAACAACTATAATTGGATCAACAGAACTGAATCCAAAAAAACAAATAACAAACCCAATAAGAAAGTTTTTAACACAGCAGAGTGCAAACGACTTACTTAATAAATCACACTCGCCAAAAATCTATCAAGGAAATGAACCTGGATGTAGCAATTCATTAAGTTTGGAATAGCAAACAATCTTAAACAACCGCACCCTGAACCAAGGCCCAAAACCCCCTGCCCTAAGAAAAATAAACAAACACAAACCCGCAACACATCATCAACAAAAACAACAGCAACAACAACTCCAACAAAAAAAACAACAACAATACCAACATCAACACCACCAACAACGACAGCAACATCAAGAACATCAAGAACATCAAGCACATCAACAACATCAACAACATCAACAACAACAACAATACCAACAACATGAACAACAGCAACAACATCAACACCATCATCAACATCAACAACATAAACAACATCAACAACATCAACAATATCAACAACATCAACAACAACAACAACATCAACAACAGCAACAACATCAACAACATCAACAACATCAACAACATCAACAACATCAACAACATCAACAACATCAACAACATCAACAACATCAACAATATCAACAACATCAACAACATCAACAACATCAACAACATCAACAACATCAACAACATCAACAACATCAACAACATCAAAAACATCAACAACAGCAACTACAACAACAAAATAATATTAGGAGTGTATTAAATAGTACTGAAACAGAAAACATAAATATTGTAGCATATAATATTCAGGGATTAAATAATAAATTAATGAAAGTTGATTTTTTCCAATTTTTACATAAATATGAAATATTTTTTCTATTTGAAACATTTATAACCTCTGATAATATAAGTAAATTTAGTAAATATTTTCCAAATTATAAACTTCATTGGATACCAGCAGTAAAAACTAATAAGTATGGGAGAGCAAGCGAAGGATCCTTATATGGTTACAGATCGGACAAATTAGTGGGATCTTACATCGAATACAATGAACAAATAATTCTACAAATAAAAGACGAAAAAGAGGAGTTATATATATTGCCAACCTATTTAAATTGTAATCACTGGGATTGTGATTTTAACAAACTAACAGAAACCATACAAGTAATTGCAAAAGAAAATTTAATGGTGATCGGTGACATGAATGCACGTACTGGAGACAAACAAATTAATACATCGAACAATGTCATATCATCCTACAAAGTAAAAGAACACAGAAACTCGAAAGATGCTATTTGTAACGCTAATGGATACTCTTTTGCCGAGCTCTGTCAAGATAATGATTTGTTTGTCTTAAACGGTTGCTTTGAGGGTGATGTAGATGGGGACTTCACCTACATCAGTGTACAAGGAAAATCGGTAATAGACTACTGTGCTATTTCTGGCAAATGGATAGATTACGTTAATAATTTCAAAGTTGAACCAAACATATGCTCAGACCATATGCCAATTAAAGTGACATTTTCAAAAACAGATACAAATAAAACAAAATCAATTCATCTTCCACGAAAACTCATATGGAAACAGAGTAATAAAAGCGGTTTTGAGAACAGACTTGACCAAAACCTTGCTAAGATAGAAACCCAAACAGACCACGAATCGTTGGGAAAACTTATAAAATGCATCGTAAAATCATATCCAACCCCTGGCAAAAACGCTAAACAAGTAGGGAAACAAAAATGGTTCGATAATGAATGCAGAGAGGCGAGAAAACTATCTTTCCATTTATTGAACAAAATAAGGGATTCAGCTAATGTTGATGGAAGACTTCTTTCGAGTTACAGCCAAGCAAAGGCTGGTTTAAAAAAACTGTTTAGAAAAAAGAAAATAGAATATATACAACAAACTGCACGAAACCTCGCAACCGAAAGAAATCCAAAGGAGTATTGGAGACAATTACAAATCCTGAAAGGACAAGGATACAAATGTGGAGTTAACATTAATGGAACCGTACTGAGAGACCACTTCAGAAAATTGCTCAACCAAAATACATTGAACATGTCTATACAATATGCAGAACCATTTTTAACAAACCAAATTCTTGATGAAGATATATCGCTAGATGAGATAATTATGGTAGTTCAACAAGCAAAAAACAGGGAAAGCTGCAGGACCAGATCGCGTCCCAACAGAATTCTACAAAAACGCAACAAACCAATTTCTTCGAAAAATATGCGAAAGTTTTAACTTTATTTTTAACACGGGCCAAGTACCTGACTCTTTCAAAGAAGCTTTAGTATTCCCCATACATAAGAAAGGAGACTTAAATGATCCAACAAATTATAGAGGTATTTCGTTTACAAACGCAATAGCAAAAATTTTTACAGCAGTGTTACTTTCACGTATAACAAAATGGGTAGACGGAAATAACCTCCTCAGTAAATACCAATCAGGTTTCCGCTCAGGTTTCTCGACAACAGATAATATCTTCGTGATAAATACAATTATCCAGGACTTCCGACTCCGTCAACGCAAATTATACATTTTCTTCATTGATTTCAAGGCCGCTTTTGACACTATAGATAGAAAAGCTCTTTTTTACTTCAAATTAAACCAACTGGGAATTTCGACAAAAATGTTAAGAATAATTAAAGAACTTTACAACGGATCTAAGTCAGCAGTATGGGATGGAACAAAAGCATCAGAATGGTTTGAAACTAAAACTGGATTAAAACAAGGATGTTTATTGAGTGCCATGTTGTTTATCCTTTTCATAGATGATGTGACATCTTATTTACCTGCCGGAATCAACATAGCTAATACAGTAATAAAATCTCTTCTTTATGCTGATGATTTGATACTACTTGCCGAATCACCCGAAAGCTTACAGTTGATGATTAACAAGTTGAAGGAATATTGTAATTTTTGGAATCTAATTATCAACATAGATAAATCTAAAGTTATGATAGCGGGATATACGAGAGGAAGTTGTTCACAAAGAGAGAAATGGTATTATGGTAGAGAAAATATTGAAGTCGTCAAAAGTTACAAATACCTTGGAATAGATGTAACTCCATCTTTCAATATGAAACAACATCTTGCATCAAAACTAGTCACAACAAAAAATGCAATTAATGTTAGTTGGAATCTACTATTAAAAAAGAAAGAGGTACCGAATTCAGCCAAATACAAAGTTTATGAGGTGGTACTACGTTCAATGATGTGCTATGGAGCCCAGGTCTGGGGCTTTCAAGAATACGAGGAAGTCGAAAAGCTTCAAAGATTCTTCATTAAAAAGATATTCCAGCTACCTAAAAATACACCAAACTACATGATTCATCTTGAAACTGGATTGGCCGCACTCTACATATACACGCTAAAACTCCATGTTGACTACATTATAAAAGTTATCTCAACCTATAGTCAAGAAAGATTACAACACATTCTAGGACTGTACGCTATTGGAAGGAACCACCCCTTTATACAAAAATGGAAAGATCTAGCGGAGTCAGTTGCCTCTCCTCTGGCTATAAACCTTGAAAGGCCTTTAGAACTAAAAAATCAAATGTATGCAATAATAAGAGAAATAGATATAAAACACAGAGAAAACTATATGAAAAAAGCAAATGAATCAGAAAATCGCCTTATATACCCATCATTAGTCTATAATCTCAACGAAAATAATTATTTCACCGATACAAATAGTTGCAGAAAAATATCTTTGTTATTTCGATCAAGAGGAGAACTCCTTAACCTGAATGGAACATCTTTTAACAGCGCCGAAACCAACTGCTGCACACTTTGTAACCAACATGCTAGAGAGGACACGTTTCATTTCATAGGTATTTGCCCAATATTGAGAAACTGGAGGATCCAGTATTTTGAAAAACCAACATTAACCTTAGAAGAACTTAAAAAATTACTTAATGGTCCGAATTGGGACGTTATTTATAAATACTGTGAAGCAGCTTTGCGCTACCGAAAACTAATTATTTCAGAATTTAATTAAATCACTTAAAATATTATATGTATATGTTACTCACTCTGGCAGACGGCTATTTTGGCCATTGTCATCTCTTTTTCATTTAAAACATTGTAACACGATCATGTAAAATATTTAAAAACTGTTTAATAAATGAATCTATCTATCTATCTGGTTGTGTATTCACCCGAAAACGAAAATTATCGATATCTTCTCACAGTTATTGATACATTTTCTAAATTTGCTTGGACGGCTCCTATGAAAAATAAAACAGGAACGAGTGTCACTCAGGCTATGGAAGATATATTTAATAAAGGTCGTCACCCAAAAAATTTACAAACAGATGATGGAAAAGAATTTTTCAATGCATCGTTTCAAACACTTATGAAAAAGTTTCAAATCAATCATTACTCTACATTTAGTGTTCTCAAAGCTTCCATTTAATCGTACCTTGAAAACTTGGATGTGGAAAGAATTTAGTTTAAATGGTTCATATCGTTGGATTGATGTTATAGAACAACTAACAAAAACGTACAATAATTCCAAACATCGTACGATAAATATGAAACCATCTGAAGTCAATGCTGCAAATGAAAAAATATTACTCTCCAAGATCTATAATCACATCAAAATACATATTACTCCAAAGTTTAAAACCGGGGATTTTGTCAGAACTAGTAAATACAAACATGTTTTCGATAAAGGATACACACCGAATTGGACCACAGAAATCTTTAAGATAGCCAAAGTGCAACGCTCAAATCCAATAACGTACCTATTGGAAGATCACCAAGGACATCCCATTAAAGGAGGGTTTTATGAGCTTGAACTACAGAAAACTAAGTTCCCCGATACATATCTAGTCGAGGAAGTGCTTCAAAGGAAAAAAGATCGATTATTTGTTGAATGGCTCGGCTTTTCATCCGATCACAACTCTTGGATTCCTACACCTAAAATTAATAAATAAGACACATCTTTTTGTAATTTTTTTTTTAATAAAAATCTTTATTGGTATATACACTTATACATTTTTTTTTTCTTAAGAGTTATTCATATGGTATGATGGTTTTAATGATTTCAAATTCAGTTAATTCGACATCAGATTTGTATGCGAGATCCTCCTTCATAAAGACCTCAACTTCTCCATTACTTAATACTCTCTCAGTTTCATATTCATGATACTCATAACATTTAATGCTTAGAGTGCGCAAATTATAATTGCTATCATACGAACATCGAACAGTTAGTGCCTTATCTTCATCAAACTCAGGCTTGAAATGTCTATAAAAAACAGTCTTGCCTAAAACTCTCGATTGCTTCCTCTACGGTTACTATTTTTTTCTCCTCCAAAATTTTATTTACCGATCTTGCTGTTGTTGCAGTCACTGTTGCATCATTTTGAAATGATGTTGTATCGGTTGTTGTTGTGGTATTAAGCAAATTTTTACCATTTGTAAAAGTTAACAAACGAAACTATAAACCTATCTGCACAGTATCATTATTAGGTAAACTCAATGAAAAAGAGAGATTGTCAGTTATGTTTGCTTGTTGCAAATTTATATCCACAGGTAATGGCAAAGTAGCAATTAATGAAGGACAAATTAAAAGCAGACATAAGACTGATGAGTAAAACAACATTTTTAAAAAAGATGCTTGCTATCCAAAGGTTTGTCATAAACTAATAAACATTACACTCAAATTTTAAATTTTATATAATTTTTATTCTATCTATATTCATCTCTCTCTCGCATCTTTTATTCTTATCTCATCTTGTATATATTAAAATACATTCGATTGAAATGATGTGTCATGAACTCGTTCAACTGTCTCTATTTCTCTGCGATGACTGTCTTTTTTCTTTTTAAGTTTTTGAGGTTCATTAAGTAATTCAGCCTCATCAAATGGACAAAGCGATGGATATTCACCCTCTTTTCTCTTTACAGCATTCGAATGAGGTGTGATCGTTCCGCTCAGTGTTAACTCCCCTCCTATAATATAATTTTATGTTTTATTCATTTCATTTTACTTTTTTTTTTTTTTTATGAAAAGTAATATTCTCACCTAAAAGTTTAAACCGTACATGTTGCATAGATTGAAACTGCAACTTAAAACTCAGAATAGGCGATACGGTCTCACCATTTCTAATATGAAACAAAACGCATTCGCTTCCATATTCTGGCTGTAGCATCAATTTTAATGTGTCATTATAGAATATTACATCCGTACATTTTATCTCCAACCATCCAGATTCACAGATACAAAATGTTTCTCCTTCCCTTAATCTTTCACACCAAAACATATTGTTTTTTCTATTTCCCCCAATTAATGTTCTCTATATCAGAGCTGTTCTAAAAATAAACACTTAAGCCAAACGTTCTACCTTTTTTAATGATTACCGCAATCATTGCTAGAATATAAATTTTTTTTCTCACATATGTATGTAGGCATATAAACCCATTAAACAAAATACAAACCACAAATTACAATTAATCATAAAAAACATATTGTGATAACACCATTACACATTTCTATAACTCACACTGGCACGCGCTCCTAACCGCAAAACATCAATACTGATAAGCCATACACAACCACCGCGCCTCACCCACTACCCACAAAGGCTGCCGACCTCTTTGCCACGCGCTCCTAACCACACAAAAAATTCCCAGACTACAGTGTCCCCATTCCTACTCACAAACAAATAAGAGCAAAGAATTCTAAAAAAAATAGTAAATAATCTTAAGGTTTTGAAAAATTACACTTTAAACCATATTTTTAACTTTTTTTTTTACCAAATTTTGAGTTTAAAACAATTTTTTTCAAAAACTATGCATAGTTTTGACTTGATTTAAAAACAAGCTAATAGACAAAAGTGTTGTCTTTAAAAAATGGTATAATACTTAATTGTAAGTATTACCGTTATTTTTTAACTATTTTTTCCCCATTTTAAGTAATAGTTTTTTTTTTTATTTTAAATTGCCCTCCCCCCTAAACGCTACCGCCAGCCAGACTGCCCAGACTCTAACCGAAAAAGCAAGTAAGACAACATATCAAAAAATTGACTGACCTAAAATTCTTGTTTTCCAAACGTTGCTAGCTCCCTCACTATAACCTTAACGACACAAAACTCGTGGCCAGATACAAAAACCCATACCTAATAACCAGTGCTGTCTTCCAAAGTTAAACTTTGCAAATCTTATTAAAAAAATTGGCTATTACTCTTGATATATTAAAATCACTCCTAGAAGAACAGAAAAAATAATTATTTAAAAATATAAATGACGCTTCAGAAAAAGTAATGAAAAACACTGACAAAAAAGTAGGTATTCTCTCTGAAAACTTGAAAAAATTGTTGAAATACAAGAAACAACTATAGAAAAACAAGAAGCCACTTGTGCCAAACGAGTACCAATCGGCTACCTGAAAGCGTCACACGTTTTTGTTCATTCTGTGCGGTATATAAAAACTCAATCAAAATTTCCAAGAGATCTCGTTCTCCAAATGGTGAAGACACCATGTCTTCGCTTAAAAAGAATCAAAAACTGAGCTCTGTAGAGCATAACCGTTGGATACCTCTGCAAACGCATCCCGATACTGATATCGACATCGAAGTGGATGAAGTTGTTGTTCCACCAACTGAATCTAAAAAAAATCAAAAATTCCCTCGGCCTGTGTCTTGCATCAAACTAGTGAAAATGTCCATGCTTTGTTTCGTGAACTTAAAATTGATCTATACAGTATAAAAAGAATGTCTATTGGCATCAAAGTTAACTGCGAAGATCTTGATACACATGCGAAACTTTGTGCTACACTTAAAGTAAAAAATTGGCAATTTTTACACACGATCTGCCAGCAGTAAGATCTTTTAAAGTTATGCTATATGGCTTACATGAAGTTAAAGTCGACGAACTTCAACAAGAACTAGTGTCACGTGGTCTTAAATGTCTTAGTATCAAATTGCTAAAAAAAAAATTATGATAATTTCATTGATATTTTCTATCTTATCAACCTTGAGTGTGGTTCAATAAAATTAAATGAACTAAAAAAACAATTTCGTTCAGTATTTAGAACCGAAGTTAAATGGGACTTCGCCCGAAGGCAACGAAACAAAATGACGCAATGTTATAATTGCCAAATGTTTGGTCATGGTGAAAAAAATTGCCACATTAAGACTCATTGTGCTAACTGTTCCCAAAATCACGCAACTAAAGATTGTGACTCTATATCTATTAAATGTGCAAATTGTAACGAAACGCATAAAGCCAATGACCCTATTTGCATGAGCCGACAAAGTTTTTGTAAAATTAGAGAAAAATTATCATCGCGTAATAAAGCACATCACAACAACAAGACGACTTTTGCAAGAACAATGCACACAATGCCGCAGCAGCGGCAACATCAATCGTTTATAACTGACATGAACGACTTTCCTGCGATTTCGCCACACAAGAGGTCCAAGGTGCCAAACTCAACTGAAGGTGCAGCTGTAGAAAATGTTTCAAATGACAACAACACAGGTTATAATGCTTGGTCAAACTCTCCAAAAACCGTCTTTACTGAGAGTACAGGGACAAATGTACTCTTCTCCATGGAAGAGATTAACTCTCTTACTGCAGAAATGATACTTCTACTCGGTCGATGCAATACCAAGGCCGAGCAATTCAACACGATTGCACAATTAGCTGTTAAGTATCTTTATTCTAGTAAATAATGATGAGCGGAAACTTTAATATAAACTGTTGGAATGCTAGAAGCATTCGATTTAAAACAATTGAATATTTTGCTTTTCTAAGCAAACATAACATTGACGTTAGTCTACTCAGTGAAACTTGGTTAGGTAGCAATGTTAATATTTCAAATAAAGAGTATATTTGCTATCGTTTAGATAGAGAAGAGAGAAATGGGGGCGGTGTTGCCGTGGTTGTAAAAAGAACTATAAAACATAAATTGTTACCTGTTATTGAAACAAAACTCATTGAAAATATTGGAATTGAAGTACCATTTGAAAATGGACGTTCGATTAAAATTTATTCAATTTATTTTCCGGGTCGCTCTTCTTTGCAAAGCAAAAGGTATGATTTTAAAAATGATCTCCGTAAATTTATAACGATAAATGATATTTTTCTTATTGGTGGAGATTTCAACTGTAGACATAGGAATTGGGGTTGTACTAGGGCAAATGCTTGGGGCAATATATTGTCAGATTTGAATTCAAGGCATCCGTTTAACATTTTATACCCACCTCACCCCACCTGCATTCCCCCGAATAATCGAACTAATCCCTCCACTCTGGATTTATTCCTAACTAAAACGCCTGAGCTTTTTACCCAACCCAACGTTGTAAATGATCTTAGTTCAAATCACTTGCCAGTTCTTATAGGAATTAATTCTAGCCCTGTAGAGACATGTAATATTGTCTATGACTTTAAAAACAAAAATTGGAACAGATTTAAAAGCATTTTGCGACAAAAACTGAGAGATATACCGGTCATTAGTTCTAATAATATACATTTTGTTCAAATTGATGAGTCTGTGAGTGCTTTCACGAACTCTGTACTTGAAAGCTTTGAGCAATCTGTTCCAACAAAAATTAATCTCCGGAACAATGGTAACGCATTACCACCTCAAATAGTAGAAACCATAAAAATTAGAAATAAATATAGAACTTTATGGATGAGGTCAAGAGATCAATTTTACTTCTCTGAAATGAAAAACTTAAACGAAATTATAAAAATATTGCTTGCCGATTTTCGAAATCAATCTTGGAACCATAAGCTTCAAGGCTTAGATAAAGGGAGTAAACTCTTTTGGAATATTATAAAAGTTGTTAAGAAGAAAAAAGTTCACATTCCATCCTTTAAGATAGGTAATACAGTATTGCTTTCAAACGAAGAAAAAGCAGGTGCTTTAGCAACTGAATTCTGTGCTAACCACTTAGTTGCAAGCAATTTAACTATAAACAGTTATATTGAAAACAACGTTTCGCAATCAATACAAAGGCTTAATACTAGTACCATTGATTTTACTGATGATATTATATCCACTGATGATTTAAAAGATATATTACGAAGTCTTAAAAATACCAAATCACCAGGATTTGATGGGTTAAAAAATTTATTTCTAAAAAATCTTCCTAAAAAAGGTATACAATTTTTAACTGTGCTTTTCAATGCATGTTTCAAAATAGGATACTTTCCAAATACTTGGAAAACGGCAAAAGTTATCCCAATCTTTAAGCCGGGCAAAAATGCTTGCCTGCCTTCAAGCTACAGGCCAATTAGTTTATTAAGCTCTTTAAGTAAGTGCTTGGAAAAATTAATAAAAAGCAAACTATTACAACATGTGGAACAGTTTGATATCCTGCCACAGGAACAGTTTGGTTTTAGGAGACATCAAAGTACTGTGCAACAGGTTGACAGAATAACGAAAGATATTAAACACAACCTTACTATAGGAAAAAGTACGGGAATGGTCTTTCTTGATGTCGAAAAAGCATTTGACTCCGTGTGGCACGAGGGACTCATTCACAAACTTCTTGTTTTAAATTTTCCAATCTATCTTGTAAAAATGATTTTATCCTTCCTTACAAAACGCACTTTCAAAGTCTCCGTTAATAATTGGTATTCCGATGTAATTGAAATTGTTGCAGGTGTACCTCAAGGATCCGTTCTTGGCCCCTTATTGTATATTATATACACACATGATTTTCCGAAACCCCATAACTGTAAAACTGCAATTTTCGCGGATGATACCTGCATTTATTCAACAGATTGAATTGGTTCCTTAATCGAAACCAATCTGCAATCTGCTTTGTTCTCAGTGCAATCATATTGCGATGATTGGAAAATAAAATTAAACGCTTCCAAGACACAGGCCCTCTTTTTCACTAGAAAAAGAAAAGATAAAAACTCTATATCCATTTATAAATCGTAGATCCAAATTGAGTGTTGAAAACAAATTGTTATTATACAAAGTAATATTTCAAAGTTTAATGCTATATGGTTCTCCTGTATGGGGAACATGTGCTAAAAGTCATATTAAAAGGCTGCAAATTATGCAAAATAAAATTTTAAAAATGATGCTCAATCATCCCTGGCATTATTCTACGGAGGATCTGCACCAAGAAGCAAAAATTGAAAAAGTTGCATTTCGAATCTCAAAATTATATGATCGATATAAAATATTGTGCAGTTGCTCTGACAACAACTTAATATTAAATTTATCTAATTAAGGTGTTGTAATTTTTCTATTTGAGTTTGAGTTGTCATTGTGAAAGACGTGTCTATAAAGTGCTCTTAAAGAAAACAACAAAATAAGAAGGAAATATAAGGAAACAAACTGAAATTTAATCACTGAGTGAAAATATTTTTGTTCAAGGTTCGGAAAGTTGGGCATTACATACGAAAAACGAAAAACAAAAAACAACATTACACCAAAGAAAAAATAAAGAAAGTGAAAATTCAACCCAATAAATAAAAAAGTTTAAACAAAAACATATCCGTTTTGTTTACAAACCGTTGAAAGTGCTATTTAAGAGAGTTTTTATCTTCTCTTAAGATAACAAAAAATATTCCCTCCTGTCTTTGAAAGCACAGCCGAGGTGAGTAACAAACAAAACAAAAAACAAAAAAGAAAAAAAATAAACTTGATTTTATATAAAACTGCAAACAATTGCACTTTATTATTATATAGTAATTAATTACAATAAAAACTGCTATACTACTATTAATTATAATATTAGAAATTAGCACACAAAAATACAAAATATATAAACAACACAAATATCAAAACACACTTCATTCACTTTGACATAAACTTCTGACACCACACTGACAGCTGAAATAACAGTAGCGTCCTTAATTAAAATGACCAGTATGGAGGACAGTCAAGTCGACAATAAATTGGACAAACTTTTGACTGCTATTGAAAACCTTGGGACAAACTTAAGGAAAGAAATTAAAGAACAAACTGAAACCTTAGAACAAAAATTAAACTCAATAATAGACAGAAACAACACAATTGAAGAGAAACAGGAACACCTAGCAAAGAAAATAAAATATTTAGAGAGATGTATAAAGAGAAAAAATCTTGTTATTTACAATATAAAAGAAACTGAAAAAAGCAACGAAGAATTAGTAGACACCATTTTACACCTTTTAAACACTATTCTCGAAATAAAAACTGAATATTTTGAAATCGATTTTGCAAGACGTCTAGGAAATAAAGGAGACAAAATAAGACCTATTTTACTTGGATTGACAACACAAATAAAAAAAGATACTATAATGAAAAACAAAACTAAACTGAGACATTATAAAGAGGACATCATATACATAAAAGAAGACTACATAAAAGAAGATTTTAATAAGACAGTCCAAGAAAATAAACCATTTTCCAAAAATCTAAATAATCAAAAAATGACATCAGGAAACGATATTGAGAAGAAAAAACAACGAATGCCTAAAAGAAATCGACAATATGACAACGATCCAAATGCAAATGAAAATGAACCAACATGTTCGACCAAATTGAAGAGACCAAAAACAAATGAAAAAGTCCAAAATGACAAACATAACAAAATAAGAAACAACAGCATTCATAGATTTCTACAATCAAACCAAAAAGAAATTAATAATATGAACAGTGACCAACACAACAACTAGCAACAAAAGAAGCAAATTTTGAATAATATGGACTCTACCCCAAGCCGATTAGCCATCGTGGGGAATGACGGCCAATTCCCTCCAAACTACCCATCAAACCAAGACCAATCCAAAAACACTCTAGACAGTTGTACATACAATGTAAGAACATTAGCTACAGAAGCAAAACAATCAGAACTAAGACTAGCATTATCAACTATCAACTGGGATATACTGGGACTATCCGAGCTAAGAATTTTTGGACAAAACATAATCGAAAACCAGAATGATATATTCTGTTACATTGGTGAGACCAAAGGCTTGCATGGAGTTGGATTTCTCATCAAAAAGAGTTTAAAGGACAGAATAATAAATGTACGATTTTTTAGTGAAAGGATTTGTAGCCTATGTTTAAAAATACAAAACACAAAAATGACGATAATTCAGGTTTATGCCCCGACCAAAACAGCAACTGACGAAGAAATTTCGAACTTCTACAATCTATTGGACAAAGTATATAATGAAACAAAAACGGAGATAATGTATGTTATAGGAGATTTCAACGCCAAGTTAGGGAAACAGATTGACAATGATGAAGAAGTAATGGGACCATTTGGATACGGACGAAGAAACAAAAGAGGAGACCTACTTATAAAGTGGCTGGAAGAGACGAATCTCAGATTTGCAAATTCTTTCTTCAAAAAGAGAGAAACACGAAAATGGACCTGGATTCACCCAAATGGGATAACAAAGAACGAAATTGACTTAGTTCTAACAAATAAACTGAAAACTATTAATGACATCTCCGTATTGAATAATTTTAAATTTGATAGTGACCATAGGCTAGTAAGAGCAAAAATAAAAGTGGACCATAATACGTTGAAAAGAAACAAACAAACACTCAGTATTCCTAGAATGATACCAACCGAAAATATTGAAAAATATAATGACATGCTTAAGAAAGAAATAAGACTTAATATAACTACAAATAGAATAAACGAAAACTTTCAAAATACATATGATTCATTAGAACAGATAATAAAGAACTCGGCGAAAGTTTCAATCATGACTGCTGTTACTCCAAAACCTGATAAATTAACCGATGACACTAAAGCGCTGATAACCAGAAGAGATAATCTACGAAACAAGGACAACTTATCAGACCATGAAAAAAATGAACTAAGATACCTTCGGAAAACCATAAAAGAAGATGCGAAAAATGATATCCAAACATATAACGAAACAATGATAAAAGATATATTAAGCAACACAAAATCTATTAAAAAGACAAAATCATTTCTTGACGACGGAAAAGAGTGGATAACATCAATTAAGAACAAAAATAATAACGCTATTAATAGGAGAGATATAAATGAGTCTGCTACCAAGTTTTTCGAAGAACTCTTCAAATCGTCAAAAGAAATAAAAGATAATAATATATCGATGGCGGACAGTTACTCCAACTTAAATACTATTACACTTTTTACAAAAACAGATATTGAACAAGCCATTGACGATCTAAAGACAGATAAGTGTACAGGAAATGACGGTATTGTAACAGAAATGCTCAAATATGAAAAACAACCAATTTCTACAGTCTTGACCACGATTTTTAATGATGTACTTATAACACAGCAGATTCCAAGACAATGGAAACAAGCTACAATTACGCTTATCCACAAAAAAGGAAATAAAGATGACATAAATAACTACAGACCAATAAGCAACATTTCTATGATATATAAACTGTTCTCCAAAGTAATGTATACAAAAATCAAGGACACATTAAACAGAAATCAGCCAAGAGAACAAGCAGGATTCCGAGAAGGTTTTTCAACAACAGACCATCTGCAAACAATGAACCAACTCATTGAAAAAACTAACGAATTTGAAAAACCTTTGTATCTTTTATATATTGACTTCAGTAAAGCATTTGACTCAGTAGAACATGACGAAATATGGACAGCGCTGACAAACCAAGGAATTCATCCTATCTTTATAAGGACGATGAAAAATATATATACAGACAGCGTGGCGAAAATAAAAACCGAAAAAATAGGAAGAGAAATAAAAATAAAGAGAGGCGTAAGACAGGGGGATCCAATGTCACCACCATTATTCTCTGCGGTACTGGAAGAAATATTCAAGAAACTAAACTGGGACAATAGATATGGAATAAATATTTGGGGACAATATTTGAGCAACCTTAGATTCGCTGATGACATAGTTCTCATCTCATCAACTTCCGGACAAATACAAAATATGCTCATAGAATTGACAAATGAATGCAAGAAAGTTGGACTTCATATCAATAAGTCAAAAACTAAGATAATGACTAACCATATTAAAGATGACATAATGCTGGATAACGAACACATAGAATATGTAGAAGACTATACTTATCTAGGACAGACTAAGTCATTCATTAACCAAGAGAAAAAAGAAGTTTCTAGACGCATTACCAATAGCTGGAAACAATTTTGGAGTCTAAAACAAATATTACAATCAAATCTAAGGGACGAAACACGAAAATATATACTAGACTCTGCTATTCTTCCTGTTATGACTTATGGGTTACAGACTATATCCTTGACTTCAAGTTTACTTGACAAAATAAGAATATGCCAAACCAAGATGGAAAGAAAACTACTTAACCTACGAATAAGCCAGAGAGTGAGAAATAGAGAAATAAGACGAAGAACTGGTTTAACGGACGTGGTTGAACGAGCAAAACTCCTTAAATGGAATTGGGCAGGACATATATCTAGAATACAGGACCAAAGATGGACAAAAATCATTACAAAATGGACACCACCAGAAAGCAGAAGACCAATTGGACGACCGAAGAAAAGATGGGCAGACGATTTGCTTAAAGAAAGACAAAGTTGGTACAATGACGCAAAAGATAGAGATCTCTGGGCAACATTGGGGGAGGCTTATGCCAGATCATAGAATTTTGACACGCATCCATTTATTTATTCAAACTTTGCTTACATATTAAAGTTGATTAAAAAAAAAAAAAAAAAAATTATGTCAATTTTATATAGTAATTAATTCAAAAGAAACAGAAAATGTAAACAAAAATGTAAATAAATATTGTACAAAATATCAATAATGGCAAATAAAAGCTTATAATAATAAATAATAATAATAATAATAATTTTTCTATTTACTTGTTTATTGTTTATTTATTTATTTATTTATTTATTTTATTTATTTATTTATTTATTTATTTATTTATTATTTATTTATTTATTTATTTATTTATTTATTTATTTATTTATTTATTTATTTATATATTTATTTACTTATTTATTTATTTATTTATTTATTTATTTATTTATTTATTTATCTTTTTATCTGTTTACTTGTTCATTTGTTTATTTATTTTTTTTTCTTTTAGTGTTTATCTATTTATTTATTTTTGTTATTTATTTATTTGTTTAATTATTTATTTTTGTTATTTATTTATATATTTTAAATTATTTATATACATAACTGTGATAAACATAATTATGTTTTTATTTTTTTTTTGTTTTTTTTTTTGTCATTCATTTATTTATTTATTTTTCTTTAATATATATATATATATTAATTTATATATATATTAATATTTATATTATCTGTTATGTAAACAACATCTTTTTTGTGATGCACACGAACCCATTTCTCTCTTCTCTCTTCTTAGGGAAAATATACTTATTTTTAAATTAAATGAAGGTTTCTCATGTAGCTTTTCCTTCTAAAAACTTCTTGTATCTGTGATATTATTATTGTATAAATGTTATAAGTTTTTCAGTAGTAAGGTAGAAAATACCATTTCTCTGTAAATTGTGCAATCTAGTTATACGAAAAAAATTTATATAAATTCAGCTACAATAAAGAATTTGTTAATTAAAAAAAAAACTTGTGCCAAACATGAAGCACAAATCACACAACTAGAATTGATAATCAGAAAAAAACAATGTCATAATTTTTAAAGTAGATGAAAAAGAACGGACTACAGAGGAGTTATTGGTAAGGATTATTGACATGATTAACAAGTCAAACAGTTTAATATAAAAGAAGATGACATAGAAATCTGTTTCCGTCTAGGCAAGAAAATAGATGGAAAAATTAGACCAATTAGACTTACCTTCAAAAGCTATGACAAGAAAAAAAGTATATTACTTTGGAAAAAATCGGGACTTACCAAAATCTGTAGTTGAAGCAAGAAAACCTCTTATCCCTAAACTACTTGAGTTCATAAAAAAAGGAAAAAAAAGCGTTCTTTAAATTAGATGAACTCCCGTTCTAACGAAAATTCACCATTAGGACAGCCAAAAATAAAGAAATAATTACAAGCAAGACTAGCATTGAAAAACTTAAATTGGGATATAATAGGACTAGCCGAAATAAGACAACTTGGAAAAACAATAATTAAAATTAAAAAATAATTAAAATTAAAAAGACAAATGCACTGGTAATGATGGAGTATCATCAGATATGTTAATTTATGGAAAAAACTCCCTTTCGAAGATTTTAACAAATTAATTTAACGAAATAGTGCAAACAAAACAAATCCCTGAACAATGGAAAGAAACAACGATAACGTTAATACACAAAAAAGGAAATAAAGACGATATCAATAACTACAGACCCATAAGTACCAGTTCGACAATTTACAAGCTTTTCTCCAAAACGCTTGACAGGACCATCAAAGAAGACTTTAATAATGAACCAAGAGAACAAGCTGGATTTAGAAAAGGATTTTCAACAACAGACCACTTGCAGAAAATGAATCAGCTTATAGAAAAATGCAATTAATTTAGACTACCGCTTTATTTTCTATTTACTGACTTAAGTAAAGCTTTTGACTCCGTTGAACACGAAATGATATGGTCCTCCCTGAGAAATCAAAACATAAACCCAAATATAGTAGAGACGATTAAAAATATATACAAAAATAGTACTGCTTATACTTAAAAACAGAGAATATAGGACGCAAGTTTAATATAACAAGAGAAGTTAGACAAGGAGATCCGCTTTCACCACCTCTATTTAGTTCAGTTCTGGAAGACATTTTCCAAAAAACTTACTTAAAAACAAAATATGGAATAAGGACATGTGGACAAGTTCTTAACAATTTAAGATTTCCAGACGATAAAGTTCTTATTTCTACAAAAACCATACATTCAAGACATGTTGACGGAAGCTAACTACCTTGTGTAAAAATTATGGACTTCAAATAAACAAATCGAAAACTAAAGTCATACAAACAATGAGCTTGACTGCAAAAACATTTTACCAGCAAAGGCTATGTCAGAATGGTAAGGAAAATTTTGAACATACAAAGTCAATGGGTCCGAAATGAAGATATTCGCAATAGAACCAGAACTATTGACGTCATAAATAGAACAATAAGGCTACAATGGAGCTAGGCAGGTCATGTATCTAGAATTCAGGACAAAAATTACAACAAAATGGAGACCAGAGAACAATAGACAAGCAGGACGACCCAATAAAAGATAGAGTGACGATCGATCACAAATTGGTACAACGAAGCCAAAAATAGAGACACATGGATAGCCTTGGGGGAGGCTTATGCCAGTAACCAATATTTAACTTTTAATAAATTGTTTTATTTTATTTTAAATGTATGTTCAATTTAAAACTAACAATTTGTAGGTAATAATTTCGAACTTCAAAAAAAATATTTGTATGTATGTATTAAATGTTAAATTGTTATAATTTTTTTTGTTTGCATCTAAAACGTTTTAAAACATGGATATTAATTACTCAATTAACTTAAATTTAATTAAAATACTTAAGGCAATATGTAAAAGCTTGTAATAATGATAATAAATGCTTTTATAATATTCCTATGAATTCGAATTCCTGAAACTTGTCTTCTATTCTATCATTTTTGTAGGCGCATAAAGAAAGTGAAGCTTTCCTAGTGTTTTTTGTTTTCTTTCAAAATTGATTGTCTATAAAATAGATGCTCTAGAATTATGGTTCAAACATAAATAACAAAAATATAAATGTCCCAAAAACAGCTTAAGATCAACGTTCGTTAACCTAATAGCTTATTGAAATAAATAATGTACTTTTCGTATATATTTCCATATATTAATACGGTAACAATTTTTCATGTTACATCCTTTTTAATATTCCTTACTGAACCGACAATAAAAAATATGCCATTTGAAAGCCATTATTAATTAGTAGTTCCACTAGAAGAGATTATAAGAATCCGTCGACTATTTGCATTTAAAAATAGGCATATGTATGTACATATGTATATGAAATCATGAATTCTCCTCCATACAAAATGTCTAAAATAATAAATACACGACACACAACTGTTTGTCAACAAAGTACACTTCCAACGTGTTTCATGTTTTTTACATTCATTCTTTGTTGTTTCGATCCGAACAGAGTACATCTGCTACTCGTAACAATGATTTGGAAAGCTCTACGCACACATGCAACACCAACAACTACAAAAAAAGTAAAAACGGGTAAACCGTATTGATTTAAACCTTTTTTGGTGCGTCTCTTCTGAAAGAAAGGGTACTCATCAAATTATGCCCCCACTATCATATGCGTTAACCTGCATACGATACAAATGGGAAATTTCCATTTAATAATAGTTCTCCCTTTTTTCTGTCTCTTCTAGCGGTACTTAAAATTGTTGAAACACACGTAGAGAAAAATATGAATCGCACGGTTTCATTTCGTTAGATAAAACTTTTCACTATGAATGCTTATGCTCAAACCTAATGCTCCTCATTTTGTTAATAGCGATAGCGATTAATTTACATTTGCGATTACTTTTGTGCAATCAATTCTGGTGTCCAATAAATGTAACAGATATTATTTATAGAATAAATTCACTTAATCTTCGTTGCATTGAGTTAACAAATTGTAAACTTATTTATTTAAAAAGAATAACTTTATTTCACAAAATGTTATTATTATTACATTAGATTTATGGAAAAAATAAGTTATTCTAATTTAGTCGGAGTGTTCGCGTCGAACCTAATCGAGGGTACAAGTCGTTCTGCGCATTCTTCGATATGATCTACTATATGAATCCTCGGTTTTTCCTCGGATGCTGTGCTGTTACATTCGAGAAGTGACGTACTACTTTTTGGTCAAGTGGCTTCTTCGTCTATGCTCCAATCTTATCTTCTATGCATGGTTATCTTTTGGTTTTAATAGTTTCCAGATAACGTGCAGGCATTTTGTATATTGTGCGTTGTATTGTATCATTTGGGTGTGTGGCTATTTTAGGGCTTTTATGTCTTCCATATGTCATTGCCCGCTTATCTTATCTGAGCGTGTGACATTTTTTATGGAAAATTTTCAAGTTGAATGGAATTAACTCCTCCCTCCATGTCAACCCTGGCTAGTGACAAAAGGTGTTAAATTTTTCTTCCCAAGTTAAAAGTTAATACAAAACGATAATAACAGTATTTAAATTATATAAAGTACATGCATAAAACGGCAAACACTTGCTTTATAAATTTCCATTAAAAAAACGTAAGTGGCATTTAATTCGTTTTAACTGAGAACATAAAAAAAAGGCATAGCTAAACTTAACCTAAACGTCAATATAGTCGATGAACAAAAACAAAAGAAAAGCACACGAAATATCACCAGCAAAGTCGAATATAAACAAAAAGAGTTCAACCAACAACACAATGAATGCAAATGATATCCGTGCTGCAATGCAAGAAGCCCTTAATGAGAATCTTAAGGATATAAGAGAAACATTAAAATGTGTAGTCAAACTATCAGACTTAGAAAATTTACATGTCGAAATAAGACAACTTCAAAGTTGCAATCAAACCCTGACGCGCCACTGCGCTAGAGGATAGATGTGAGTTTTTAGAGGAGAAAATGGAGGCTGACCAGATGCGAAGTACCGAAGCCAATCTAATATTTCATATGCAACATCAAAATGCAGTTCAGCCAAAAGATCAAATACAAACGATTTGTCGTACTCATGGCAAAATCGCATCACCACTCACTGAAAGCAACATCATTCCAATTAGATCCAAAATCTCGGCAAACAGTAGTTTTCTGGTAAGATTGCAGGAAAAAACTTCTGCGATTAATATTCTTCGTGCCACAAAGGTGCTCAGGGAAGGAGGAGTGGTAATTCACAGAGACTATCCATTGGCAATAAGACAAAAAAGATCGAAACTTCTTGAAGTCAGGAAGGAAATCAAAGCAAAAAATCCAAACGTTCAAGTTTTTCTAGAGATGATCGACTTCTTGTACAAGGAAAAACATTTACGTGGAGTTTTAATTATTGGTTAAAATGCGGGAAATGTGATGCAAATTCAATGCTGGAGCAAATTGTAAACAACACGAATCTTGCTGTCAGTGGATCAGCTGAACGTCATGAAGGTTACAATCAAAAACACTCTATTACCAAGACCGGAATCTCAGACTGACATTTCGGTTTGCCTACAAGCTAAAAAGCACTAAATGTGAGAAAGTGTGCGTGAAATGATGCAAAAAACCAAACACATTCTCACAATTAGTGCTTTGGCCCATCAAAATGCTTCATTATAGTAATCAGCCCCGTCTAAATGCTTTATTTTGAATGTTTCATGGCCTCGTTCAAAAACTAAACAATCCTAACCAACAGAATCTGAAGTGCTGACATGGTCTTAAATTGGAAGATTTGTATAGCTTTTTAATTTCAATCCAAATAAATGTTGTTAATGTATATTAAATAAAATAAAATTGACCAAATACATATTTAATGATTTATTAGTGCTGTATTTTGTTTACTTAAATTATTTGCGAACGCAATATGCGCTGCAACTGGTTAAGTATAATTGCAAATGGACAAAAGTGTAACTCAATACTTTGTAAAACAACAAAATAGACAATTTTTTCAGGTGTAGTTTGTTTAGAGCATTTTCTTGGCGACGTTAGAAGTTCAGGTGGAAACAATAGGCGGATGCCTCCGTATTTTTTTGTACAGACAATGCTACGAGAAGCATACTTGTGAAGTTCCATTGCCAACTTTAGCTAGTTCAGATTCCTCAATTAGATTAGTATTTTCATCATTTAAGCAGTTCGGTAGTTGCAAGACCAAATTTTAGTTTTGTTTGTTGCAGAAATATTCCTGAAAGTTAGTTAGATTTTGGAATAAGAATTTGAGGGAACCATGTTTTAAAAATAAGTTGCTTTGTGTAAAGCATCTTTAAGGAATAGAAAAAGGCAATATGTTTACACACAATACCAACTAAATGAGTGCAATAAATAGATTTAAGTAACTTTTTTTATTCCAGTATGGGGAAACCGAACACCCAATAGAAAAAAACCGATATACGCGCCAAAATCCATACTTCTTGACTCAATAATGTTATCTTCTATGTTTACGCATAAAATTACGAATTTTGTAGCGTATGAAAATTTCTAGACATTTTACAATCTGAAAAATTAATTATGCTATGAAATAATTGGCTGCTATTAATGCTAATTTTTTTTCTAAAAAGTTGATGAAGGTTAGCCGAAGCGGAAATTTCTTTAATGAACATATTTAAAATATTATTGGCTTTCTCAAAAATATTTTTCTACGCTAACCTCTGCTTTATATCTGAAAACTATTGTTTATGTATATTTTCTTCTATGTTCTGCATTTATAAAATGTAATCTACGGTAGTATTTATTATATTATGAAAAACAAAAACATATACGTAAAACTCATTAATTTTTTTTATTATTAGCAGCATTTTTACTAAACATACTTTTCAAACAATAATAAGTAAACTTGAACTTTGGTAACTAAACATTTTTAAGGAATGAAAATTATATTTTGCGTTAAACTGTGGAAATTCACAAAAAAAAAACTTCTGTACGTCAACAATAAACATTTATGACAATTACATGTTCTATTGAATTAGTTGTGCATGAATTCAGAACGATTTTAAGACGTTTTCATTTTGTGATATGTCAAAATTTACATTTTATTTGCTCTGCATTTATTCAACAGGTTCGCTATAATCGTTCTGATTACTTTTTTAAAACATTTGTGTTCCTTTGATGCATAGTTTTTTTTTTGATAGCAAATACATGTATGCTTCCATCAATTAAGAATGTTATGGATAAGATATTTTTCGATTATAACTCTTTTTTTTTAAATATACAAACTATAAATATACTTGGATTAATTAAATTGATACAGATTTTAATTACTTGCAAACAAAATATTTGGGCCGTTCGTTAACGAAAATTTATTAGAATTCAATACAAAAATTGCACTCGCACCCTTAAATTGATGGTTCTTCGAACGCATCTTTGATACAAAAATCCGGGGATTATTATGAAATTTAAAGAATTTCGTAGTGATTACTGTAAATTAGTGAATTAATTATAATAAACTGATGTTGAACATGCTTTTTTCAAGACAAAAAGGTACATTGGTTCACTATCCACAAAATGCCTGCAAAATTTAAGCTTAAAACTGACTTTTTCATCGAAAAAAAGTAAAAAGAAAAACCTGAAAAAAACTTATTAACCCCTCCATTTTGTTTTTGCTGTGCAAAATCCCGCTAGCCCACGGCATCGTTTTTTTTTTGTTTTCGCTCACATCTATTCATGGATTAATTGTCAAAATTACAAATACAACAATGTAAACAAACGGGTTTTGGAGAGTGAAACGTACGAAAGATTCCGGTCTTGGTAATGGAGTGTTTTTGGTTACAATGAAACACCAGCTCCATCTGGGAGACAAACTGTTGGAACAACACTTAGTCAAGACGCACACCTTTTAACAATTTCTCAAAGCAGTGTTCACACTGCTGCAAAAACATCATAGGAAAATTCCGTCTGTCCAAATAATGTTATTATAAGTAAAAATTTATTAAAAAATGTAAACTTTAGAATTTTAAGCTATAATATAAGTGGTCTACATAGTAAGATTTCTTTAAATATATTAATAACTATGAAATATTTTGTTTATATGAAACACACTTGTTAGAAGGAAAAGTAAAAAATTACTTAAAACATTTTGAAAATTATGTGCTTTGTTGGACATCGGGAGTCAGAAATAGCGGAAGAGGGCGAGCAAGCGGAGGTTGTCTTTATGGATACAGAAAAAGCATCAGCGATAAAAAAAATTGAATTTCAAGAATCGATTGGCTCTAGCATATTTAAAATTCATGCACAAGGTTGCAAATACTACATCATTCCTGTGTATCTAAATGGATCCCAAGGACCACAATGGAGCGTCGATTTACAAAGGATAAAAGATGTAATTAATAACCTACAACACCAAACTAATATATTAATAACAGGAGATTTTAACACAAGAACCGGAACCCAGCAAGCTACCCAACCCGATAGTGATGACGACCCACCCCAGCTGCGTAACTCCAAGGACAAAATTTTAGATAGGAAAGGTATTCAACTATTGGACTTTTGCAGCGAATATGGCCTCTAAATACAAAATGGATGTTCTGAAGGAGATTCACAAGGCCAATTTACATTTGTGGGAGCCCAAGGCAGTTCAGTTATCGACCTGAGTCTAACTGGAGGAGAATGGAACCACATAATACAAAATTTCGAGGTACAATCACAGAAGTTTTCAGACCATTTACCTATAGTTACAACCATTGCATTAAGTACCCATGAAACGATAAATACTGATATTGCGATTAATCTTCTACCAAAATACAAATGGAATCACAAGGAAATAGATAAATATCGCTCAATTATGAGTAGACAGATCGAAATAATGAACATGGATGGAAATATTGAAGACATAACGCGTCTTATAAAAAACACCATTTCATTAATGCCAACAAAACAAAATAAACAACATTATAAACAACCATGGTTTGATTATGAATGTGAAAAACAGAGAAGGAAATCTTTCGCTTTTTTAAAACTCTACCGTAAGTACGATGAACTCAACTACAAGCTTATGTATTTAAATGCAAAAAAAGATTACAAAAACACCTGCCAAATCAAGAAAACAGAGTTTCAAAGAATCACAGCAACCGAAATTTCGCAATGCAAGGACTCGGCAACTCTGTGGAAAATGCTCAATAAAATAAATGGAAGAAAATTTAAAATTGGACTTAATATCAATGCAGCACAGCTAAAAACATATTTCAGTAATATGCTGAATCCTCTCGATTCTTTACTCCAGCCTCGTTTTCAGTATGCAAGACCAGATGTATTAATTCGGATTTTGGATAAACCCATCACTCAAGCAGAAGTAAGAGGCTGGTTAGTAAAAAGTAAAGATCGCAAAGCACCAGGAACTGACGGCATTCCTATTGAATTTTTCAAATATGCCAATGATGATTTATTAGAAATTCTTACCAAAGAACTAAATCGAATATTTGAAACTGGAGACGTCCCTATGAGCTTCCAGCAGAGTGTAATCTTTCCAATCCTTAAAAAAGGAGACCCTAATCAGGCTGATAATTATAGAGGCATTTCATTTTTAAACTCAGGGCTAAAAATTATAATGGGGGTTATGGCAAATCGTTTTAAGAGTTGGACCTCACAAAACAGATGCTTAAGCGAATTCCAGGCAGGATTCCGTGAGAACTTCACGACCTTAGATCAAATCTTCATTCTGAATACGAAAGCGCAGACATTTATTAGAGAAAAGAGAAAGCTATATGCGTTTTTTGTTGACCTAAAAGCTGCATTTGATACGAAGGACAGAAGCGCACTTTTTTATAAATTGTACAATATAGGTCTATCAAAAAAATTTGGCAACTTGATTGAAAAATTGTATGAACAAACGACTTCTGCTGTTTGGGACGGTAGCCAACTGTAAAATTTTTTTGAAACGGTTACAGGTGTGAAACAAGGATGCAATTTAAGTCCGCAAGCATTCATAATGTTTATAGACGACATTTCCGATTATTTATGTGGCGAATGATTAATCAGCTGAAAAAATACTGTGATGAATGGAGGCTGAATGTAAACATAAATAAATCCAAAACGATGGTGTTTAGAAAAGTAGGTGGGTGCTACGCTAGGAATGAGAAGTGGTTTTTTGATGGACAGGAATTAGAAACAGTAAAGTCATATAAGTACTTGGGAATAAATATCTGCTGCAACATGAACATGGAACAACACTTTCAGGAGAAGCTATCTTCATCTAAATCAGCTATAAGTGCCGCGTGGAAAAACTGTCTGGAAGATAAACATATATCGATAAGAATCAAATACCAATTATTTCAGGCAGTTTCCAAATCAATAATGCTATATGGAGCTCAATAATAATCGATAAAGTAGAAAAACTGCTCCGATTTTTCTTAAAGCGTATTTTCAAGCTTCCACAATCCTCACCAAATCATATGCTATTTGTTGAAACAGGAATCTCACCACTATTCATAGAAACATTGCGACTTCATTTCAACTTCATTGCGAAAACTATGGTACTGGACGGAGAAAGGATGACCAAACGAATAGCAAGTTACGTGATAGAGAAGAGAATATTGTTTTATGAACATTGGAAAGCACTCGCAGAGTTCGCTGGTCTGACTTTAAGGATTACTATGGATAATATCCATCAATGGAAGGAAGAGTTCGATAATTTAATTAAAGCAGTGGATGAAAAAATGCGAGCGGAAAGCATTGAAAAAGCACTAACTTCAACCCATCGCGAAATACTATATGCCAGCTTAAACCATAATCTTTGCCAAAACAACTATTTTAATGAAAAATACTCAACTGATACAATATCTACTGTTTTTAAGGCCAGAGGAGAAATTATGGACCTTAACTTTATACCCCACAGAGAAGATTTGCAAATTTTCTGCACTATTTGTAATATGCGTGAAAGGGAAAACATTTATCACTTCCTGGGAAGATGTCCTGTCTTAAAGGAGTTCAGGATTCATTTTTTTGAGAAACTAGAACTGGAGGAACCAGAAATGAAAATGATTTTAAATGGCGCTGAATGGAAAAAATTGCACAACTATTGTCAACAAGCATCGAAATATAGAAGAGCTATAATTGAAGAAAATTTTAAACATACCTCTTACAATACTTTATTATGTACATTTTGTTAAACTCGGGCAGTCGGCTTTTATAGTCATGTCTTAAAATTAAAGAATAATACTTTTTGTAAACTTAAATTTGGAAAATAAACTATAATAAATATAAATCTATAACTCCTCCCTCCGCCAGTAGACGTTTGTCCCGAACGTTCAAGTTTGAGCTCCTCTAAGTTCTTTCGAACACTTTCTTGTGTTTCTGACAAGGATATTTCTATGTCAACCTGGTTATTCTCGTTCGTTTATAGATAGGAAAAGATACAAGTATAACTATTATACATATTTATTAAAAGTCCACAAATCATTGGATGATCTTTTACATTTTTGATATATGGTTGTATATCTATACTATTATATAAAAGCGAAACCATTTTAAAGTTTGTAACGCACGATCACAGAAAGTAGTCAACCGATTTATTTGCAATATATTTTATTATTTTCTATATTGTTATGAGAGTGTTTATGGCTTTTATTTTATAAATAAAATTAGGTGGCGCAACAGTCCGTAGAGAACCAGGGCCTAGTGACTTACAACTCTCAACCATTCCTGTGTGCGAGTAATGTTGTCAGGGATGGAGGGGACCTACAGTTTATATGCCGAATCCGAACAGCTAATTTTGAGAAAGCACTTTTTCATGACAAGAATTACTCTAGGAGAATTTGTCAATTCCTCGCAAGAGGCAGTACCCGTGAAAACTCTTCTTTTTTTTTTAATTAATTAAATTATTTAATTTTATTTAATTAATTATTTGTCAAACTAAAATATTATTAATTTTACATTTTTTGTCCATTTCTTTTCATTAGTTGACTTATACAACCACTCATATCTTAAAACCTATACAATAATCGACAAAGATTAGCATTGCTTCATAAAGTCAATATTGTTGCGCAAATTTTAAGTCTAAAATCACTTCTAAGTTAAACATACAACCTGAGAAATAAATAAAAACAAATTATAAAATTATAAACTTTTTGAATTTATTTTATCCAGAAAATTAGATTCCATCACAATCGCGAGGTCGCTGCTTTGTTTCATTTCATTATCATTCCAACATTTTTAATTTTCTTTTCTTCCCATGCTCTTTCTCTCTTAATATGTGTTCCATTTAATAGTTACGTTTTTTCTCTTACCTACCTACCTACATATTCAATTTTTCATTGTATAGTTCATCAACTAACCTACACACACACATTATTTTTTCGTTTCTCTAATTCTATCGTCACATCGCTGAGCAGTGTGGGCTCTTTTTTTAAGTTACTATGGACATTTAATACAAATAAATAAACAGTGCCGTGCACATGAAATGCCGATTTATCTAAAGAAAAATTAGATCTTTTTTATTTTTCTGGTTCGAGGAAGTGAATAGATTATAATTCTTCCAATTTAAAAATAAAAAAAGTTCTATTATAATAGCTTGAATTACCAATTTTGTATCACTTCCTCGAACAATAAAACTGAAATTAAGTTAAAATTTTCTTTAAAAATAACTCAAAGAAGGTACTTACAATGACGTCGATAAAAAGAGCACACAAATGTAGGTAGGTTAAGTCAGTTGCACTGCACTGAACATGAGCAGATGGATAAAAAAATGTGTCTATGGATATTTACACACGCATACCTATAGATGTAAGAGAACATTAAAAACACAAATTTGTTTTTTTTTACCGCAAACTATATTTTTCGGTTGCAAAAAAACGTTTCTAGGTATGAATAAAAGAAAGAAAAGAAGAAAATAGACAAAAATTTCGTTATGTTTTCAACTAAAAAATTGAAATGGTTTTGTATTTTGTTTGTTTTCACGTGCGGCTTGGCCTTTACTACGTAATATTTTACTTAAGCTTTTTTTCTAAAGTGTTAATTTCGGTAAGGAAGTGTTTTTTGATTATAAACTAAAATTAATATTATTGTAGAAAATATGCTCAGTCCCATTGAGAAATTTTTTCATATGCTAATACTAATACCATCTATCTCAAAAAATGTTCGTGGTTACAATTTGTGAAGCAACGCGAGCACGGGTCGGCTAGTATTCTATATTTGTGAATTTTAACATTTCATCATTTGAGTCTATAAAATTAATTATTTTTATTTCTGACTCCGTTTTTATCTTAATATGTTTTTTTATCCTTACTTCTAAATTTACAAATTGTATTATCATTAATGTTTACTTCTCCTGGGGTGACAATATGATTATAATTAATATGACTTATTGTTGTTTTTTTTCTAAAATTCTTTCACATTTTGAAATACCTCTTTTAAAGATTTCTGTTAAGCAGTTAGGTTTATTGTTTTGTTTACATATTTTAATATTTAATTCTTGGGTGCATTATTGGTACTATTCCGAATCTTATACCGTGTTATTTCAGTTGGTACAATTAATTTGCCTTCTGGTTTTTGTACACTTACTGTTTTACCAATTCCTTTAATAATTGGATACTTAATATATGTTACAATGATTTCTTTATTTCCTAGTACATGGAACTCTGAAGCGTCTAATACATCTACTACATCTAATACATCTTCTGGTTCAATTTGAATTACTTCTCTTATTTCATTTTGGTTAAATACTACGGTATTCAAAATCTTATTTTTGCTTAAATTTATAGTGTTAATTAACTCCGTGAATTCTATAATTATGTATATGATCGATCAACAAGTAACCGCTTTCGTCACTGTCTTTATATTTATTATTTGCTATCTCTCTTATGATTTTAAATATCTGCAAGTTAATTTCATACTGTTTATTATTTGAATAAACTAATTCTTTCAGTTTTGTTTCTATGTTGACCGGATCATAGTGGTCTGGTGACCCATATATCCACTTCCAAACCTTTCCTATTTCATTAATTCCTCTCTTTTCACGGGATTTGCAGAGTTGGTTTACTAACTTCAGTGCATAAGAATGTTTAAATTATACCTTTTGAGTATTGTGCTTGGTATCTATATTTTTAAGAATTTCCCTATTATAACTTATATTATAAATAATAAATAAATTAGGTGGCGCAACAGTCCGTAGAGAACCAGGGCCTAGTGACTTACAACTCTCAACCATTCCTGTGTGCGAGTAATTGCAGGGATGGATGGGACCTACAGTTTTATGCCGAATCCGAACGGCTAATTTGAGAAAGCACTTTTCATGACAAGAATTACTCTTGGAGAATTTGTCAATTCCTCGAAAGAGGCAGTACCCGTGAAAAAACATTTAGGTGGCACAGGCAGGGATCGAACCCAAGACCTCTCGCATGACAGTCCAACGCAGTGTTTTTTTTTTTTTTTTTTAATTCATTTTTATTAATTCAATCTTAAACCTATCTCAGAGCTAGACAAAAATTCATAAAACTAGCATAATTAACCATAACTTACAACTAACTTACTGGTCCCATACGGACACTCTAAGTTAAACAATAATACTTAATGCTAATGCCTTTCGGCCCTAAGATATATTTAACTTCAATTCCATTTTATTTATTTTTTTTTTTATTCATTAGAAAATTTCAAAAAAAACTAATATCAATATCCTTTTTATTTTTACTTAAAAACTACTTAAAATAAGCTCCTTAATATAAAACTTAAAACTAACTAAAATTAACTATTCTACCTATAAACTACTTAAAACTAGAACAACCACAGCAGCAAATCTAACTATCTAACGTTTTTTGTTTTTCATATTTTGTTGTCTTTTTTTTATTTTTTTTTATTTATTTATTTTTTTGTATTTTTTTTTGTATGTTTCTTTTTTGTATTTTTTTTATTTTTTGTATTTTTTTTTGTGCCACCATGCCTGTTCTACTTAAAATTAAACCCTTAAACTATAAAACAAGTATGTAAGCCGGCCAAGGCTTTAAACCCCATCCCGACTACCCACTATCAAGTGCCGATTGAAGCCACCAAAACTGGTTCTCCTGCTTCACCCTATCAGTTCGGTCCCTTTCGGACACAGCCCTACTGAACCGAAGGAGGTCTGCTCCGCCTTGTGCCATGACGTCCCGATTGTACAGGAGTCGCCTATCCACGGTTCGTCGTCTGACGTGGTAGATTAGCGGAACTGCCAATCTATCCTGTATCAGACCGCATCTATCTAAAAAGAGGAATGCCTCTGGTGGAATGAAGCCGCTCAAGCGTGCACTTTCAAAATACTCGTCGTTCGGATAGAACGCCCCGAAAATTAAATTGTTGGTCGAAGACATAGCTCTTGCAATGTGACCTCGAACGAGTTTTATCACGAAATTGTCAATTCTGTTGATTCAAGCCCCGTTGTATAGGACCTCGTTGAAATAGTAATGCACGTAAGAAGATTCGGCGGTACAGCGTCGTAAACACTGCCGCTCGAACACCCGAAACTTTTCCATCTGGGAAGGGGCGACGTTGAACCACACAGGACAACCATAAACAATCATCGGCCGTATGAGTCTGTCGAAATATAAATACTGATCTAACCAGATACCGAGGTACTTCACTACACTTTTGCTCGCTAATGGCTGCCCGTGAAGATCAACGATGACCATCTTGCGCCAATTCTTGCACGTATCCCTCGTGGCCCCAGCCAACGGAGTCCGGAACAGAATTGTCTCCGACTTCTGGACATTTATTTTCAGTTTCCAGTCGTCGCAATATCGCTGAATCTTGTCGAAATCACGCTGCAAGAGAATTCTAATAACCTCAACCTTTCGGGCCGTTCTGTACGCAATAAGATCGTCGGCGTACGCAATTGCCTTTGTAAGACTACCTATCAGATCGCTGGTGTAAATGCTGAAGAGAATCGGCGAATTCACCGCCCCCTGTTGAAGACCATTTTTAATTAAGAATGTTGTGGTAGAAGTTACATTGCCACTTTTGACAACAAACTTTCTACCGTTAAGCATATCATAAAGTATATACAACAATGGTTTGCTTATGCCAAGCCTGCTCAGTTTTAGGTAAAGACCCTCTAACCATACGGTGTCAAAGGCCTTTTCCAAATCAACCAGAACAGCACCTGTGCATTGTTGTTTTGATTTATTCCATTGGATATCAGAAACGAGTTTAGACGCAGCATGAATTGTGTCATGACCCGCCTTGAACCCGAACTGTTTATCCGGAATTATTTTGTTGTCCGCAGCCCACTTCGTCAGAGCCCTATTGATGATCTTTTCGAAAACTTTGCTGATGCTCGGAAGAAGACTTATCGACCGAAGATTTGACGGGTTAGAGTTGTCCTTTCCCTTTTTCGGGAGAGGATGAACCACAGCGGTCTTCCAATGCACTGGATAATATGCATTATTCAGTGCATTATTGAAGAGTGTGGTCTAAATGTCAATTGCCTCCATCGGTAAATGTCTTAGTACAACGTTGGATATACCATCGACACCTGCTGACTTTTTATTTTTTATTGAATTAAAGATGAGCTGAAGCTCAACTTTCGTCACTAACAGGGGACTTGCTCCCGTTTGCTCGGCGATTATGGCATTTGCCAAGGAATCGTCATTGAACCGCATGAAACCGCGGTTCTTAGATCGCCATTGTGTTATATCATTTCGAAGGTAAAAGTGATTAAGTAGGTCTCTGTTTTCCAGGTCGTGGTTGGGGCGAATGCTAACATTCACCTTGTACACTTGCTGGAAAGCAACTCCCACCGCCTCCACTTTTTCCTTCGGATCTTCAATAATATAAAAGTCATCGTCAAAGATGGCTTCTTCTGGATCTATTTGCGCTGTCATGAGTACGTCTCTGTTCTGTTCAGTTCTTTGGAGTTTCAGACACAGAAGGTCATTGTCGTTCTTTTTCCCAAATATCTTGTTGATTTTAGGGAACATATCAGGGTCACTGGAATTAACTGACCGGATCTTGCGGTCCCAGTACTTGTTAATTGATAACCTGTAGTTCTCCTTAATCAACAGATTGACATTTTTTATTGACGATTTCAGTGTCCTAACCTCCAGGTCGTGTGGGTCTGTAAGTCGTCTGTACAAGTTTTTGAGTCTTGTCAGTAAGCCACTCTTGTGCCTACGTAGTGCGTCAATAGTCGCGTTTCTGTAAGCGTTCATTTGGTCCCGTTCTTTGTACTTTGGTATTGTCCGTTCCATCGTTCGTTTTATTATTTCGTCCATCTGTTGTAAATGTTGGTCAATTTCTGTATTTGTCAGGTTTCTGTTGTTTGGTGGGGCTATGCCACTCGAACGAAGTTCTCTCGCTAGGGCGTTGGTGAAACGAGGCCAGCGCATCTTACTGTAATTGTAAGAATGCGTTGCAACGTATTCCTCCAACTCCACGCGTTCGTTCGGAATCTGCATTACAGCAGCCAGTCCGCAGTGATCACTGTCGTACTCGACTGTCTGTAAGCAGTTTCGAGGGTGATTACCCACTTTGTCTGTAGCTGTCAGTCTTGTGTCGTACAGCAAAAGATCCAGAAAGGAGCCGCTTCTTGGATACGATGGCTTTTCAGTAGGCAGCAGGTCGACGCCATATTCAACGCTGTAAATATTCATCAAATTAAAAAGATGGTTACCTCTGGGATTACTATGTTGATTTCCCCAATCTTCATGTTTTGCGTTCAAATCACCGGCCAAGATGAAATAGTTTTCTTCCAAGCTCAGTTTCAGTTCCCTAAAAAGAATCTCGAGTTCTGAAGCAAAGTAAGTAACCTGCGGAGCTCCAGCCGCATAAGCCGCAATCATATACATCCGCTTCCCTTGAGTGAGAGAGATGCATACAACGTAAATTTCTAGTGTCTTGAGCTTTCGCAACTCATTGTTGTATATGACTTTATAATTAATGCCTTTTCGTATAAAGAGAGCGACACCGCCCCCTTGAGTGCAGTCGGGCGAGTCAATTTGTGTTTGTGGTTTAGCTTATTTTTGCTAGCCATAAACACATCGGGACTGTAGTCTTTCAACAATTGGAACATATTGGCTCTTCGTTCAATCCTAATCAGTGAATTTACATTCACAGCTAGGTTTTTTAGGCGCGTCTCCGGCAGATCGCCCATTATGGTCTAAATTGCGCCAGGCCAGGCAACAAAGAGTAGAGATGATCTACCCTTTTGCTCCTTTATCTGACTTTGCAGCCCTGTTAGTTGACCTTGAATGCTCAACAACAAGGCTACAATGTCAGGCTGCACCTCTGGTGCCTTAGGCACAGGAGCCTTTGGGGCAACCGTTGGTGGAGCCTGTCTCGGGCAACCCCTATAGTTAGCCGGGTGCCCTTGGTTTCCACAAAGAACACACTTGAGCTGGGTCAAATCCTCAACCCGCTCATTCCCCAGCTTGCATTCTCCCTCGTAGGTTTCGGAGCACCTGACGCAGCGCAACTGCATATTGCAGTTGACTCCGGCATGGCCGAACCTCTGGCACTTCGTACATTGTAAAATGTCGTCGTGCCTTTTTAATGTCTCCCAGTGTATGGCTTGATAGTCGAGGCATTTGATTTCCCTCAGACTCTCAAAACTACTTTGTTTGTTACGAGGAACATTGGCAGCCTGTAACCCCGTCGCCTGGACTTCACCGTAGTGAAAGGCTTGACCCCGATAAAATCGAGATCATCATTAGCATTTTCACGGAGCTCAGCTAAGAGCGCCTCCGGTTCCGTGCCGGAACTTATGCCCTTCAGAAGGACCGTCTTAAATTTTTCGCTTTTAGGCGTGTAGCTGAAGAACTCAGCCGTGGCCTCTTTTAGTAACCCTTTTACTAACTTGTAATCGGCCAGTGAGAAACACTGGACCGAATAATTCTTTTCTTTTTCGTTTACAATTTTTATGAGAAATTTGCCGAGAAGTGGCCGACTTACATACCTGTTTTATGTCGTCCAGGTCAACTCTGTGTGTCCTTATTGGTGGCACCTTCTCCTTATTGGGTTGTGGTTGTTTCTGGTGTTGCTGCTGCTGCTGTTTTTGCTGCTGCTGTTTCTGCTGCTGCTGCTGCTGTTTCTGCTGCTGTTGTTGCTGCTGCTGTTGTTGCTGCTGCTGTTGTTGCTGCTGCATTGCTTTAGTTGAGGTCGATGGGCCCTCAACATTTGGGCCTGTCACTGCTGATGGCGGTTTTTTCTTTTGCTCCGCTCCTGTGTTTTTGGTAGCGGGCTTGGGTTGTGGTTGTTTCTGCTGCTGTGGTTGTTGTTGCTGTTGTTTTTGCTGCTGTTGTTTTTGTTGCAGTTGCCGTTGCGCCGCATCTTGCTGTCGGCGCGCTTCCTGATTTAGTTTAAGTTGGCTGAGGATTGGCCCCATTTCCTCCTTTAGTTTTTTTAAGCTGTCTTCATGTTTACTGATGGCGGCCTGCTTAGTTTGCAGTGCCTCCATCAGTTGATTCTCCTCTTGGAGGATTTGGTCCACCTCCCCCTCCAACGATTTATTTGTTGACGGTTCTGGCTCCGATAGGATCTTGTTCCTATATTTCGGAGACCTAAACTGCCCTTCTCCACCCTCTGAGACGTAATCTGGGCTCCCAGAGTCGTCACTCTCTGAGGTCTCATGGTCTGACGTCACGCCTTTGGTTTTCTGCTGCATTTTTTTTTTATTTGCTTTTCTCTTAGCAGGATTGGTTCGTTGAACCAAGTTGGGAGTTTGCCTCTTCCTGTTTATTATTGACCACTGGTCCGTTGCATGGTCCGATGTTGTTTCGGTGATTTTTTGTACCGCTGCTGGCACCACAGCAACATCACCTGATGTATTGGCAGAGGTATCTTTCGATACCGCTGCTTTCCTCTCCTTCTCCATTTGCTTTTTTCCCAATCTATAAAATATACGATTTCACGATTGTGAAAAAAAGCTTCAAGATTTTTAGTGCACTCTGCACGGGATTCGAACCCACTACCCTTGGAGTTGTGTTCCTACGCCACCTCCACTGGACTACCGATTAATTATTTGATACTGTGGCTTACTGCCTTCTTAATTTTAAAACTCTACAAATGCACTTTTTAATTGAAAATTAAATAGCAATCACTTGTAACACTTGTTATCTCTCTGGAAGTCAAAGAACGACTTACAGTCCAACGCAGTAACCATCATGCAACGGGTACCACATTATAACTTATATTGGTGGTATGAAATATTTCACCGGTGCTGTTATAAATTGCGATATTACCGTCTTCTAACAGAATATAGTCCTCTGACGAGTAATTTGTAATCTGTATTTCTGCATCTATAGTAGCTATCCAAAGTATTGCTGTTAGTATTGTATATATTTATATAATCATCTCGAATCAAAAGAAAAATTAGCTCCTTAAGTTTTCCTTGTGTATAACTTTATTTTTAGAGTGTTTTACTTTCCTCATAACGTACATATATAGGTTTCCCTTTTCTCTGTCTTCTGTCAGATTTCTCGTATACTATGTCGTATTCTTTTTACAACTTGTCGTTACTGTCTTTGTTTCTTACGTGAAGTGTCTTACTTTGTTTTTCCTCAATAACGTCAGGTATATAGGAGTATTTCTCATAGTTGTGAAAAATTTCAATTGGTTTTTCGTTCGTTATTGAATGTATTGTTTCGTTATATTATTTTACTGCGTGATGTATAAGCTGTTCTATCTTCTGGTGTGGGTTACTGTAAGTATCCAGTCTTATCAGTTCTGTAATTGCAATGCGTACTTTCTCTATCATATGGTTAGTAGTACTATGGTTAACAGGTGTGTTGTACAGTTTTATCCCCAATGGTGTAAGATCTAATTTGGTTGCTTCAGAGCAACAGCTCTTTTCGTTATCTGTGACAACAGTGTCAACTGCACCAAAAATAGGCAGGATGTTTATCAAAATTTCTTTTGCGTGAATTTTGCTCTCTACATCGAGTGCAATTAAATACTTTGAACAACTATCTACTGCTGTAAGAAACATCTTGTTGTGTATATAGTAGATTACAGCGTGGACGCGCTCCCCCCCTCGCCGTGGTATTGATGTTTTGCCAATCTCCTGTTTCTTGGGGTGACGGTCATATTTGTTTATTAATTATTTAAAAAAAAGGTTTTTCCTTATTGACCGCAAAAATCGTAATAAAAAGGCAAAATTTGTTGTTGTTTTTAAATTTTAATTCTTTTTATTCAATACGAATGCATTTCGGTTCTCAGCTGCGGAACCATCATCAGCGGACGACAATTAAACAAAAACACAATGAGATTACATAAATTACAATTTACAAAAGCTTGACTTTAAGAGAAAACAAAACAAAACAAAGAGTGTGATTAGTACTGTTTTTATCTATTCTCTTCCTTAAGAGCGCTGAATAAATAAAATTCGATCATGAAAGCTAGCGAGTAGACGTCTCTCTTTATCTGGCAATTTGTGAACCTTGTTAACGATCGTATAATCATTAATTAAAGACTGTGTTACTTTCAAAACGTGAATTAAAATAAATCCTACAAAATAGCCATCACAATTTAAAGTGCAAATTGTATTTAAAAGCTTAAAAAGACAAAATTATATTCGTCTATTTTGCTACTCAAAAATTCATATTAAATCAATCATAAAAACATACCGTGCCAATTCCGAATTGTTTTCTTTGTGCTCACTTTAAACCCTTTGTTTTGTGTGCTCTCTTTGGTCACCATGTTTTCTTCCCCACCATCTAAACGCACCGGTTGTGGATCTGTACCGCACACTAACAAAGATTCGTCACTAAAAAACTCCCTGTCACCGACGCGCAAAATTGCTTCAATGCCCATCGAGGACAATAACAAAACATGGGAAGAGAAATTGGACGAAAACCTACAAAAACAAAGTGAGTTAATTATCTCTTTACTTGCCACAAAAATGTCTCAGAGTGAAGCAAATATAAAACAGAAAATTGATATTGAGATAAGTGAAATAAAGAAAAACATTTGCGACATAAATAAAAAAGTTAATACTATGGAAAATTCACTGTCAACCACTAATTCTGATATGCAAGCCATGAAATCCGAACTAATCTCTGCACAAAAATCACTTGCCCTTGTTAAAAACGAATTATCCGGCGTTAAAGCAGAGCTTACTAATAAAACCACTGAATTAACACAACTAAAAAACGATTTCGATATTGCTTCCCACGATCTACAGATAATAAAAAGCTCACTTCATTCACAAGAAAATCGGCAGGTAGCTTGTGGTGCATTTTTATTCGGTATACCGCACTCGCCCGAAGAAGATTTGAACATGATCTTTAACACACTTTGTAATGCCATCAACATTAATCCACCGAACTTGCAGGGTATTTTTCGCACTCGGGCCAAAACCTCTTCAAATGACACAGCAATCATGATCAAATTCTTCTCAGCCTACGATCGAAATTACATTTTAACCAAAATAGCCGCCTTTCGTAAAATACATAACCGACAACTTTATTTACGCGATGCTGGTTTCTCATCTGATGTTGTGATCTATATACGGGAAAGCTTATCTCCACAAAACAAACAGCTGTTACAACGCGCTTTAGAAATGAAAAAATGTAAACAACTTGCATCAGTTCATACTGCGAGAGGATGTGTTTATGTTAAACGTCATCAAACTGACTCAGCTGTTCTTATTGATTGCATCAACAAGTTGGAAGGAGTTGCCAGATTAAATAATGAAAATACATAATTTATATTAAAATCTCTACAAACTTTATTATTTATATTAATTAATTTTTCTCTCTCATTTTGTTTGTATTTCTTTTTTCTATCTCTTAAATTTTTAAATTTCTAATTTATATATCTATTATTTATTAATTATTAATCTAATTATCTAATTTATTATTTATTTTTCAATTTTTTTTTTCTCTCTTCTTTTTGTAACTATAACTAAAGAAAAAAATTAAAAACAAGGAAAAACAGGAAAAATTTTTTGATTCCTCTATATTGCTATTTATGTGAGTAATTGTTGTTTTTGGTTTTTTGTTTTGCATCGTTCCTTTCTCTTAGTGTTTCTTTTATTTCTCTTTTCTTTTTCATCTCGAACATGGATGGAAGTGAGGCTTTGCGTGCAATGGTAAGGGTTTTGAGTTCTCAAAAGAATGGTCTTAAAGTTTGCCACATTAATGCTCAAAGGTTAATGCCTAAAATTGATGAATTTCGTGATCTGTTTGAGGGTTCCAACCTTGATGTCATATGCGTTACAGAAACCTGGCTAGTTGAGGGATTAAGTGATAAATTGTGTTGCTTAAAAGGTTATAAAATCTTTCGGTTGGATAGGAAAGGTCCAGTTGGGGGTGGTGTTGCAATTTATTTAAGGAATGAGATCAAGTGCAAGTTAAGGTGCACCTCTAAAGCGGATAATGCGATAGAATATATTTTCATTGAAATTTTAGGTGAGGGAGATAAACTTTTACTGGGAAATGTGTATAGGCCAAATAGAAATATAAATTTTTTTCCTCTTGTTACATTGTTGGAAGAAGTCTCCTTATACTGTCCCAACATAATTGTATGCGGAGATTTCAACTGTAACATATTGATAGATCAATCACTACTCAACGCAATGAGTTCATTACAGTTAAGTGCTGTTAATACCATCAACCCAACGCACTTTTCTAACCATCTTCCAACGTTACTTGATATTTTTTGGGTGAGCAGTTTGGAAAAAGTGAAACTGTATGATCAGCTTTCAGCTTCTGCTTTCTCAAAGCATGATTTAATATTTATGACTTTCGATTACAATGTAACCTTGATAGTTCAGACCATACAATACAGGGCTTTTGGCAGGATTGACAATATTGCTTTGGAAGAACATTTGAGAAGTATTAACTGGGACACAATTTATTATCTACCATCGTCGGATGAACAAATTCAATTCTTCAATGAATGTACCCTTACGCTTTTTAACAGACATGTTTCACTGTTAACAAAAAGTTGTACACCTGACATAAAACCATGGTTTTCACACCATATTCGCTCTCTAATGCTAGATCGAGACAATGCATACAGACGCTGGAAACGTTTTCGTTTAAATGATCACCTCTGCACCTACCGCTCACTTCGGAATCAGGTCGTTCAAGCAATACGATCGAAAAAACGCCAAATATACTCCTCCCGATTAAATGCTTCGTTGACCGGACGACAATTATGGACCAATCTCCGACAAATAGGTGTTGCTAAAAGCAAAAATTCTTGTGTCAATGATTTTGATTGCAATGAACTCAACAGAAAATTTATTTCGCTTCCAGCACCTCCTTTAGCTACGGCTCGCCTTCCAGAGGTTCCTATAAACAACGCGTTAAATAACTTTCATTTTACATTTAGATCGGTCGATAGCGCTGAAGTAGTTGCCAGTATTTTGTCAATTAAATCTAATGCCTTTGGACTTGATGAGATGTATCCAAAATTTCTTAAGCTGATATTACCATTGGTCTTACCCTTCGTAACATACATCTTTAACACTATTTTAACTACGGGTAAATATCCGAATCAATGGAAAAAAGCAAAGATCATACTAATTCCCAAAAACTCTCAAAGTGATGATTTCAGACCAATTGCAATTTTACCTTTCTTGTCCAAAGTTTTTGAAAAAATTTTGCAAAATCAAATGACTACATATCTCAATTCTACAAACTTACTGACACCTAAGCAATCCGGTTTTCGGAAATGTCACAGTTGTATCACAGCTTTACTCAAAGTAACGGAGGATTTGCGACAAGATCTAGATAAAGGTAAAATTATTTTTTTAGTATTGTTAGATTTTTCGAAGGCATTCGATATGGTCGACCATTCAGTTTTATGCCATAAGCTTTTCCATCAGTTTAATTTTTCATCCTGTGCTGTGAAGCTTTTGCGTTCCTACTTAACAGATCGAATGCAAGCCGTTCAATTGAACAATAGTCTGTCCGACCTCCTCCACAAGGTTCGATTCTAGGTCCTCTGTTATTCTCACTCTATGTAAACGAATTACCATCAGTGGTAAAATATAGTTCAATCCACATGTATGCTGATGATGTACAAATGCATTTGAGTTGCCCGTTAGGGCTTATAGAAGACGGCGTGAGCCGTCTCAATGAAGATCTTGACCAAATCGCATGTTGGTCGAAGAAAAATGGTCTCTTATTAAATCCTAAGAAATCTGTAAGTCTTGTGATTTCAAAGAAAGTTGTTGACCTTTCTTGCTTTCCTCCAGTGCTTCTACAGAACTCTTCAATCGAATATGTTGAAACTGCTAAAAATGAAGATATGACAGTGTATCCAATTTTTCCAAAAACCTGTTAAATATGACTTTTGAAAATTTATTTAAAATTTATGACAGTGTATCCAATTTTTCCAAAAACCTGTTAAATATGACTTTTGAAAATTTCCTAAAGTACCGAGCATTAAACTTACTCTCAAAGATACTCCTTAATCGTGAACCCCAATATCTCAGTGATATAATAACTAGGTCAACCTCGCATAGGACGCGAATGCTTACCCACCCGCGCTATGCCTCTCTCACATCCGAGCGTCAGTTTTTTGTATATTCAATTAGACTATGGAATTCTCTTCCACGAAACATAAGAGAAATAGACGATGTTTTGAAGCTACAGAGCAAAATTAAGCTTCACTTTTCACAACGATAAAATCATCATTTTCATACAATGATAACAAATTTATTGTTTTTCCCTCTTTTCCTTCTTTTTCGTTTCTTTTTCTTTCTTTCTTGTTTTAATTTTTGTTTTTAAATTTTTTTTTTTTTTTTTGGTTTGTATACATTTTTTTTTTCTTTATATGTATGTATCTAAGTAACAAAATTGTCAAACCCTAGCTTTCATAAAATGTTTAACTGTAGCCTGTGCCTAAATTATAAGACAATACGTCTTAATGTGTATAGGTTTTTCATGAAATAAATAAATAAATAAATAAATAGTATGTAGTCAATTGGTCCAGGTTCTAAGTTCATGAGGTTGTTGTTGATATATATATGTATAGATTCATATGCGTCCAGTTTATTTGGTTTGTTTACTTTTTTTAAAAGTTTAAAATTGTCGTCAAAAGAAGTTATTGTGTGTGGACTATCGTTGTCTGGGTCAAATATGTGGGCTGCTATTGCTTTGTCTATCTCTTTCTTTTTCACGGATCGATGGTGTTCGTTGAATGTAACCTCTGCAGCTCTTCTTGTTTGTCCAATGTATTTTTTGTTGCAGTTAGAGCAAGAGATTTGGTAAATGCCGCTGCATCGATTAGTTGGTATATGGTCTTTTGTTGATCCTAGGATAGATTTTAATTTGTTGTTGTTTTTATGTACAATGCTAATTTCTGATTTAGCAAAGACATGTATTAGCTTGTTGGTGATATTCGGGGTGAAGGGTAAAGTGACACGGTGTTTATTTGAACTTGTGTTTTGATCAAATAACGTACTGATGTTGCTGAGCGTTAACTTCTTCGAGTGTTTTTTGATCAAATGGTCTATGACTAATTTATCGTAGCCGTTCAGATCAGCTATATGAAGTATTTGTTGGTATTCTTTCATGTAGCTTTTGACTGATAAAGGTAGACGGCATAATCTGTAAACCATTGAATGGAAGGCTGCAATTTTTTGATTATAGGCGCAATATGAATCATTTGTTATGTATCGATCTGTGGATGTGGGTTTTCTGTAGACACTGAACTCAACGTTTTTCCCTTTTCTCTTTCTCGACCTTGAAATCAAGAGAAAAGGGAAAAACGTTGAGTTCAGTGTCTACAGAAAATCGCACTCTTTTTATCTACCAGCGAAACTCTAATTATTTTAAGCTGACTTTTCATATTCAAATGTCTATAAAATCCGAATTCAGACGTCTTCGGGTGTGATTTTTTTGGAAAAAATAGCTGAGGCCCAAGACTTTCAAACGCAATTAATTTGCTTACAGCGCCAAACAACGCTAACAGTCAAAACATTATTTGAATTTAAAAAACCTTTAAAAACAGTTTTTTGTAAAAAAAAAATGCTATCCAATTTCAAATTTCAAAAAAAACCTATGATTTTATGTGCCTGTTCTATTTCAAACATATTTACAAAAAAAAAAAACATTTTAAAAGGTACAAAACTTTCAGAAAATAAGCAATTTAAAACTACTCATATTCATATTTTCGCCAAATTTCCTTGTTTTTCAACTTTAATCGGAAATATCTGCAACAATTTTTTTTTTAAATCTATTTCAGGATTCTTCATCCTTTTTGCTTTGGGAAAATGTTTTTGAATTTTTTAAAATCCTACTTTGATAAACATAGGTTTTTTCCGCTGTTTCCCCACTGAGCGACGCCGCCTATTCAACCCTTCCCTCTTTTCCTAATGCTCACACTGTGTCTTTGGCATATTATAGGTATACAAAACCCTTTTAATGTTCGCTAATTATTAAAAAAAAAATACAAACAGTCGAATTTCGACCACAGGCGGAACTAGTTTAATGTAAAAGATTTTAATCTCTCGAGAACTGAAGTGAAAAGATATTCTGCATCGTGTAATTTGTGAGCGCCACATTAAAGTTTGTCCCCAACTTGTTGGTTTACAATCATTTGTTTTTATCTAATTCTTAAAGAAAGTATGTACATAAATGCACCTACAACTGTTACAGTCCTACGGCATATTTCTTTAAAGGACAGTTTTTTAATTATTTTCTTATTTTTTCAAGTAAATTAAAAAAAAAATTTAATTTATTGGTGAACAAAAACAGTTGTATAACATACTGTTATAAAAAAAGGGTTCAGCTTGTTACGTGACAAATTTTAAGTCAACATAGGGAGTCGTCCAAATTAGTAAATTATTAATCTAATTACTAAAATTGTCACTTTAGTCCTTGAAATTTGTAAATTTAAGGTTAATATGTTATTGTAATTTTGTCAGCCCCCTTTACAGAATATTGAAGAAGATTTAAGCGGTGACTTTTGTACGGAATATTTGACAGAAACCTCGTTTTGTGCTACCCTTTTCTTTTTAAATCACGCGATTCTACTGAACGAGATAATTATCATGATCTGCAAGTGTATGTATACAGCAAAAAACATATTGATGATTAAAAAATTAACTGAATGGCAATCGATTGTCTCTGGTTCCTAGCGTTTTGCACACGCAGTCATTTACTTTTTTGATTATGAAATTTTTTGAAGATTTATTTTTGTATTTTTCGTAGTTAATAAATACATATAAATTCGAATAACTTACAGGTTATGTTAAACATTTCGAACAAATACTATAATTTTATCCTTTCGGCATCATTCACAATACTTTCAAAATCTTGAAATAAATGTTTACCAACAAAAAAAAATCTATTTTTTAAACGTAAATGGCGAGCAGAGAATACGGAAATATATATAATAAAAATAGAAAATAGAATGAAAATCAATATAATGAACACCAGTAGTTGTAACTAGAGGGTTCTGGATCACCGGCATCACCGGCATCACCAGGGTTCTGATCTATGCTAAATACCGGTACAGCACCGGGCCGGTGATGCCGGTGCACACATTTTTAAATAGTTGTGGTTAACGTTTGCGGTTATAGTTTGAATATATATATATATATATATGTTCTATATTTTGTCTGTGGCGCGTGGATAGATGATAAGAAATGTTTAAATGTACCGCATGATGTATAATTTATGATTCATTGTAATTTATGGTTTGTATTTTGTTTAATGGGTTTATATGTCTACATACATATGTGAGAAAAGAGGTCGGCAGCCTTTGTGGGTAGTGGGTGAGGCGCGGTGGTTGTGTATGGCTTATCAGTATTGATGTTTTGTGGTTAGGAGCGCGTGCCAGTGTGAGTTATAGAAATGTGAAATGGTGTTATCACAATATGTTTTTTATGATTCATTGTAATTTGTGGTTTGTATTTTGTTTAATGGGTTTATATGCCTACATACATATGTGAGAAAAAAATTTATATTCTAGCAATGATTGCGGTAATCATTAAAAAAAAAGCTAGAACGTTTTGCTTAAGTGTTTATTTTTAGAACAGCTCTGATATAGAGAACATTAATTGGGGGAAGTAGAAAAAACAATATGTTTTTTATGATTCATTGGCTGTTCTATATTTTGTCATAAATAGAAACTGTGGTTTCATAAAAATATGTATGGGAATTTCACAGATTAGATGTGCAAATGTTCTATATTTTGTCGTAAATAGAAATTGTGGTTTCATAAAAATATGTATGGGAATTTTACAGATTAAAGAAAATAATTCTGCGGATTAAAATACTTAAAGAATGGTTGTGTATGGCTTATCAGTATTGATGTTTTGCGGGAGAATTTAAAAAGTAGATGATAAGAAATGTTTTAATGTACCGCATGATGTATAAGATTTAAATAGGTCGGCAACCTTTGAATGTTGTGTATTGTAAAAAGTAGATGATAAGAAATGTTTTAATGTACCGCATGATGTATAAGATTTAAATAGGTCGGCAACCTTTGAATGTTGTGTATGGCTTATCAGTAAAAAAAAGAAAAAAAATCTAATGTCCGCTGGAAACATATTTTTTTCGGACGCACAGTCGTTCTATATTTTGTCGTAAATAGAAATTGTGGTTTTCATAAAAATATGTATGGGAATTTCACAGATTAAAGAAAATAATTCTGCGGATTAAAATACTTAAAGAATGGTTGTGTATGGCTTATCAGTATTGATGTTTTGCGGTTAGGAGCGCGTGGTAAAGAGGTCGGCAACCTTTGAATGTTGTGTATGGCGGTCGGCAGCCTTTGAATGTTGTGTATGGCGGTCGGCAGCTTTTGAATGTTGTGGATGACTTATCAGTAAAAAAGAAAAAAAATCTAATGTCCGTTGGAACTATATTTTTTCGGACGCGCAGTTGTTCTATATTTTGTTTGTTTTTTATCAGAATTATTGAGGTTTTGAAATAATTAAAAGAATTTTCTTTTTTTGTATAAATACTTTGAGCATTATCATCATAATCATCATTAATAGAATTACCATGGAGCACCAACAGCCTAAAAAAAATTGTGCAAGAGATGCAGAACTGGATGAAGCAATATAGCTGCCAATGCTGGGAGTTCCAGCAGCTGCAGGATGCCGCCTGGGAGGAGATCGGTAGTGTGGACACTACCAGTGTTGATGGCCCACCTGCTCTATTCCATGCTGATAAAAGCTAATAAAGGGGGGTTTGATATAAGCCCCCTACCAGACATTTTATATATATTTTTAAATATAAAAATGTAATAAAAAAATAAATAAAAAAGATTTTTATTAAAAAAAAATTACAAAAAGATGTGTCTTATTTATTAATTTTAGGTATAGGAATCCAAGAGTTGTGATCGGGTTAAAAGCCGAGCCATTTAACAAATAATCGATCTTTTTTCAAAGTTTTTTAAACTGAATTTGATATTGAGATTACTGGTCTTAACTGAAGAATACTGGGTCTCGAACTGGGTGGAACTGCTTTTTTACTGCTACTATCTGCTCACTATACTGCTCTGTACTGTTCTCATAGAACATACACCTAAAATTATTAAATAAGACACATCATTTTTTTTTTCTTAAGAGATATTCATATGGTATGATTGTTTTAATGATTTGAAATTCAGTAATTCGACATCAGATTTGTATGCGAGATCCTCCTTCATAAAGATCTCAACTTCTCGATTACTTAATACTCTTGGCTACCGAAAACTGTATTGCTGCTTTTACTACTACCTTAGCTCGTCTTAAACTCTATAGTTATCTAGAGAGCTTGGAAGAAAAGGTTCTGTATTATGACACAGATTCTGTTATATATGTAAGTCGTTCAGGAGAATTCCAATCACCTACAGGTAAATTCATAGGAGATATGACAGATGAGTTAGCACCTTATGGAGTTGGAAGTTATATTACTGAGTTTGTTAGCGGAGGCCCAAAAAATTATGCTTTTAAAGTATTTAGCACCAATGATAATACTGAACACGTTGTCTGCAAGGTGAAAGGCATTTTTCTGAATTATGAATCATCACAGAAAGTCAACTTTGATTCAATTAAGAACGCAGTATGGAATTCTTCTTCATTAAATAATGAAAATTCTATTTTAATAACATCAAATAAAATTCGGAGAACTCAAGAACATGAAGTTATTACCATATCGGAAAAGAAAACATACAAGCCGAAAGCGGAAAAACGTCGATTTTTGGAAGACCACAGTTCCCTGCCGTACAGATATAGAAGACAGTTTCCAATACCTACTAGTCATACATCAGAAAACTTCTGAATCAATAAAACAAAATTATTAAAAGTTTATACAAGAAAAATGTTTTTTATTTTAAAAGAAATTCATCATATTACTTTTCGTTCACTTAAGAACTTACTCAAAAGGTAAACATTTTGAAGTGCACAACAATTTTAATGGTTTTGGCATTTTATTTGATTAGGATAATTTCTTTTGAGTTCCCTTAAATTTGGACAGTTAAAAAAATCTTCAACGTTTTTGACTTCAACATTTTCATTATTAAGTAATTCCCTTAACCATTGCGCCTTTTCTATTCCTTTTACGTAGATGGTTCCATTTTGGATTTTGTTTTGAAGAAATACTTTAATATTTGTAAAATTAGTCCATCCTCCATTATAACTCAGTCCATGATAATTATTGTACAACCAATGAGCTTGCCTCTTAAGTGATGTAGGCAACTGGCTCAAATTACATGGGGGTGTAACAATAAAATGAAAATGATGTCCATTATGTAGTAGAGCTATTTCTTTTAAAATAAAGTCCTTATTGAATACTCCAAAGCCTTGAAAGTCTACAACAAAACTATTCATAATAACGTTAGTAGTAGTTGTATGTTCTCGATAAATTCACTTTATGTACTGACAATGTTATAGATCATAACATAGTCAAGAGTATTAAGTAATCGAGAAGTTGAGATCTTTATGAAGGAGGATCTCGCATACAAATCTGATGTCGAATTACTGAATTTCAAATCATTAAAACAATCATACCATATGAATATCTCTTAAGAAAAAAAAATGATGTGTCTTATTTATTAATTTTAGGTGTATGTTCTATGAGAACAGTACAGAGTAGTATAGCGAGCAGATAGTAGCAGTAAAAAAGCAGTTCCACCCAGTTCGAGACCCAGTATTCTTCAGTTAAGACCAGTAATCTCAATATCAAATTCAGTTTAAAAAACTTTGAAAAAAGATCGATTATTTGTCATTAAAACATTTCTTATCATCTACTTTTTACCATACACAACATTCAAAGGTTTGCCGACCTATTTAAATCTTATAAATCATGCGGTACATTAAAACATTTCTTATCATCTATCCACGCGGCCCAACAACAACAAACACATATATATATATATATATATATATTCAAACTATAACCGCAAACGTTAACCACAACTATTTAAAAATGTGTGCATCGTGTGAAGCCGTCAAGAAAGATGAGATAAACATCCACCCACGGTTCCGTACAACCGTGAGACCCACTGTTGGAACTGCAAATAAAGGGGTAATCGGAAAGAGAGCTGTCATCGTCCTTTCCGGCTATTTTGTTCATTTTGTAAAGAAGATGGACGTTCGACAAAAGATTGTCCGTGTTGCCGCAACCCATGCGGACTCATACGTGCGCCGCACAGTGGTTTAAATGCGGAAAAAAATCAAAAAAATGAAAGTGTTAGTATGAAGTTATTTTTTTTTATTTTATTATAGTTATATAGTTGGTCTATGATTTTTGAAAATTTGAGCAATTTTTGTTCATAAGTATTAAAGATACAGGGCTCCAAAGTTACCCTTTTTTTTCAATTTTGAAATTCCTATATTTTCTTGCACTAACTTCTTGGCACGAAAAATAGCGTTTATAAAACTTTAAGCCAGAATTTTTATTTTTATTTCAAAAACATGTACTTTAAGCTTAAAAAAAACATATGCATATATATATGAGCCGTTTATTTTGAAAGTGGCATAAGTCACTTTTTTTTTAAGTCGAGATATTTAAGATATTTGTTATACCGTTAATTACCAATACTTCTCTCGAAGAAATCTCAATAGTTCTCAACTTATTGAGTGCAAATTTTTTAAAAATGAAAAGATACCGTTCAATTGTATTTAGTGTTGCCATTAACTCGATTTTTTTGAAAAAGTGACTTATGCCACTTTCAAAATAAACGGCTCATATATATGTATGTATATACGTATATTTTAGATAAGTCAGAGCAAAGAGCTCTAACATAAAATTTTTATGTTTTTTCCTTAGAGCTACAATTTTAGCTACACTTGCCTACACGCTCTGACTACATTCACTTGAAAGCTACAATATTCACCTAACTAGTTCAAAAAGAATGAAATCCGTCTGGATCCAACCCTGTGACTTATGTTCAATTTTGTTCACCTGAATCAGGTCTTAAAAAACACGATTTTGACGACGATAGATCCCGAAAAATTACAATTTCTTTGAAAATACTTGTCACAGATAACTAGATAAGAGCTCAATTTTTAGAAAATATATGTACCTTTTTTTAAAAAATAAAATAAAATTAATTCATTGACTAACCTGTGAGATATTCAATTTTTAGCGGAAAACTTTTTTTTTACCTGACTTATTTTCCAATTGTTTCCTAACTTTTATTTAAAAAATTACAATAAAAATAAAAAAAATTATGATGTATTGAACTATATGTAAGAACCTAAATATAATACGAAAAGAAATCAGGTATAATCTTTCAATTTTGTATGATATTACGCAAAAAATAGGGACAGGTAAAATAAAAAAGGTTACAAAACATAATTTGTTATTTTGGGGAGAGTACGATAACTCAGGCGACAGAATTTAATGACGGATTTGTATAGAACAGTTAAAAACAAGCATTTTTTACTATGGGAGGGGGGTTCTATCTCCCCCCGTTTAGGCGGTAGGGGCAACTTAAAAAAATATGTACGTTTAATGGAAAAAAATAATTAAAAAATATTGGTAATACTTACAACTAAGTTTTATACATTTTTTAAGCCAACACTTTTGTCTATTAGGTTGTTTTTAAATCAAGTCAAAACTATGCATAGTTTTTGAAAAAAATTGTTTTAAACTCAAAATTTGTGCAAAAAAAAGTAAAAAAAAGGTTTAAAATGTAATTTTTAAAAACTTTCAGATTAGGTATCTACTATTTTTTTTTTTAATCTTTAAACCTTGCACCCTCCCCACCTTGCACCCACTCCATCTTGCACCCACCACAAATCCTATAGTGTTCCCAAGCAGGGGGGTTGCAGGGGGGCAGCATGCCCCCATACACATCCCACTGTTGCATACACCCAAACTCGCACCTACCATTATTACTATCAAAATAAGACCACTCAAGCAAAAAAAAAAGGATTAAATTAAAATAGTAGTTGTGGTTATTTTCAATTTTCTCAAAAACTAAAATACATAAAATCATAAGTTTTCAATTTTTCATCAAAAACAAATAAGAGGAATACATTCTGAAATAAAAACAATGGTAGATAATCTTGAAGTATTGAAAAATTAAACTTTAAACCTTAAACCTTAAACTACGCATAGTTTTGACTTGATTTGAAAACTGGCTAATAGAACAGAATGTTGGCTTTAAAAAAATGTATAAAACTTAATTGTAAGAGTTACGTCCCAGACGTCACCTCCTTACATTAACCCATTATTCCCCTTAAATCCCCTCGCCCAACGGTACTTAATTCCATAACGGTATCCCACGCCATTTGTTTTTGCTTAACTTGCAAAACGTGTCCATAACGGATACACCCCCTTTTCCCCTGCACATTTATATTTCATTTAAAGAATTAATAAAGTGATAATCATATTTCATTTGACTCAAATGAAATATGAATATTTTGTCAACAAGAAGTGCATTCCTTTCCTGATGCAGAACTTAGCTTAGAGATAAATTATAATTGAAGATCAGTTCTAATTCAACAAGCTAACCGAAAGGTGCAGCCTCGCTTTGGACAGCGGCCTTTCCTTTAGCAATAAAATAATAATATAAATTGTAATAAATATGTTTGAAAATTAAATAATAAAATAAAGAAAAAAAAAGATAATAATAAAGAAAAAACACTTTATGTTTTTTTTTTATAATAAACGCTCGGCCTCCGAACGTAATTGGCGCAGTCGGTATTAGTCGAGTACGCGAGTTTTTTGATTCGATAAAGAAATAAAAAAGAAACGCGTTAAGTTTTTACTTTTTAACTCGAGAGAACCAAAGTGCATGAGTGTTAGTATCCGTACAAGGAGAACCAAAGTGCATGAGTGTTAGTATCCGTACAAAGAAAACAGCAGTGAACATTTTTGCGATTCGATAAAGACATCGTAAGTTCAAAAAAAAAACAGCAGTGAACATTTTTGCGATTCGATAAAGACATCGTAAGTTCAAATAAACAGCAGTGAACATTTTCGCGATTCGATAAAGACATCGTGAGTTCAAAAAAAACGAGTGCGATTAAGTACAAAGAAAAAACTAGTGCGATTAAATACACAAGATAAAATAAAGTTTCGATTAAGAAAAAAAGGAACAAAAAGTGCAAAAAGACACAAAATCCGTATAAGGATACTGTGCGCGCAAAACCCGAACATCAAAAAAAAAAAAAAAAAAAAAAAAAAAAAAAAGAGTAAGAACTATCAACATTAACAACCAAAGGAACAGGACATTCGACGAACTAAGAGCCAACAGGATGGCCCAATTAAATATAGCACAAAATAACAGGCCAACAAGCACGCGGGCACGAATTGAGAAGGAAATACAATTCCTCAATATATTTAAAGGCGAAAAAGGGACACTCCCGTCCTTCGCAGGTACTGTTAACAAAATATTGGGAAATTATGCAGTAGAGAACAGAGCAGCAGTGTTCGAAGTAATATACGACACGAAAATTCAAGGTTCAGCGAAAAATCTTCTATGCACCAGCCCTCCGGCAGATTGGAGTCAATGCCTAGAAAGATTGCGAAAACACTTCAGGCCATCAAAAGATGAAATGTCCATCACCAAGGAAATAGGATTATTTAGAGTAAGTTCCATTCAACAATTAGATAGTAAATTGGAAATATTTATAGAAGATATAGCAGAATTTTCTGCATTTAATGAAAATGGTCCCACCATGACCACAATTTTTAATAATTTGTTAGTACAAAAAGTGAAAGAACTCGTAGCTGGCTCGTTAGCGTATGCATTAGTAAATTTATACGACATTAACGAGATCAGAAACATAATTATTAAATTCATTGGACAAGACCAATGGAACCTGAACACAACTTCGTCATATAATTATTACAATCATTCAAGTAACACTAGGAACAATTATAATCAAAGCAGATCAGGTACATTTAGGCACGATTATAACCAAAACAATGCAAGTACATCTAGAAATAATCATAATCAATATAGCTCAAGTAACTCTAGGAACAATAATAATCAAAATAACTCAGGTACATTTAGACAGAATTACAATCAAAATAATTCAGGTACATTTAGACAAAATCACAATCAAAATAATTCAAGTACATTTAGACAAAATCACAACCAAAATACAGGTACATTTAGACGGAATTATAACCAAAATAATTCAAACACACCTAGAAACAATAACAATCACAACAATTCAGGTATCCGTAGAAATAACCATTACAACAATGAACCTATGGATACACTATCAGCATCATATCAGAGAGAGGTCAACACTCTCAATGATATTTCGGATTTTCGGGAAGGCAACCAAAAGGTCGACTTCCCTATATAATTATAATAACAAAAAACAAATACAAACTAAGGTTACTCATAGACACAGGTTCGGAGACGAGTATCCTCAACCCAGGGATTTGCCACCCAAAATGGCAAACGAAATTAAGAAAACCATTAGAAATAAAAACAGCTGGAGGAACGCCAATATACGCTTATTCTAAAGTAACGATTCCTCTATTCGAAGAGTTCGGCATGATAAATAAAACTGCTGAATTCGTCGAACACAAATTTCACAACATATACGATGGTTTAATCGGAAATAACATATTGTTCCCCATCGAATCAGTAATAGACTTTAGCAACCAAATATTAATAGTAAAGGAAACTAAAATTCCAATTTACTATAACTACTACGAAGAAAAAAGAGCAAATGAAAATTTCGTTAAAGAAATTTCAATACCATGCAACAGTGAACAAAATATAACAGATGATGATTACGAAAAGGTCATTCCGATCATGGAAGTATACCAAACAGAAATATGTAAAGATCCTATCTTACAACAAATAAGAACAAGCCACTTAAATGAAGAAGAACGAAATGGAATCAATCTATTAGTTTCAAAATACTCTTCAGTCTTTTACCAAGAAGGGACGGACCTCACTTTTACAAATGCGATAAAGCATGAAATTAAAACAAAAAATGACGTCCCGATATATACAAAAAGCTACCGATATCCTGAAGTGCATAGGAGTGAAGTTAGATCTCAAATTAATGAGATGCTGCGTCAAGGCATTATACGGCCGAGCAGTTCACCTTACTCCGCACCAATATGGATAGTTCCGAAAAAGGACGATGCTTCACAAATAAAAAAATGGAGACTCGTTATCGATTATAGGAAACTTAACGATGTCTCCATCGATGACAAATTTCCAATTCCAAATATAGAAGATATATTTGACAAATTAGGAAGATCATTATATTTCACAACCCTCGATCTGGCCAAAGGGTTTCACCAGATCGAAATCGCAGAAAAGGATATCAAAAAAACGGCTTTTTCAACCGACAATGGACACTACGAGTTCGTTCGTATGCCATTCGGACTGAAAAATGCCCCTGCGACATTCCAACGCTTGATGAATTCGGTACTTCACGAGTTCATAGGGAAAATATGTCTTGTCTACTTAGACGACATCATCATATTTTCAACAAGCCTTGAAGAACATTTAGTTTCAATAAAAAAAATCTTTCAAAGACTCAAAGAAGTAAACCTAAAAATTCAATTAGATAAAAGTGAATTTCTCAAAAAAGAAACTGAATTCCTAGGCCACATAGTAACCACTAATGGAATTAAACCTAACCCCAACAAAATAGCAGCCATTCAAAATTATACACTACCCAAAACCCTGAAACAAATTCGAGCATTTCTAGGAATCACAGGCTATTACCGTAAGTTCATAAAAGATTATGGAAAAGTAGCCAAGCCTATGACATCATTCCTGAAAAAAGATGCTAAAATTGACATTAAGGACAAAGATTATATTGAAAGCTTTGAAACCTTAAAAACATTAATTACTTCCTCACCTATCCTTATATATCCGGATTTTTCAAAAAAATTTACTGTGACAACAGATGCGTCAAATTACGCCATAGGTGGTGTTCTGAGCCAAGAAAACCATCCAATCTGTTACTTTAGCCGTACACTCAACCAACATGAAACAAGGTATTCTACTATAGAGAAAGAACTTCTCGCAATAGTCGATTCCACGAAATACTTCAGACCATACCTTTTTGGCAGAAAGTTCACGGTGCGAACCGACCATAGACCCCTTGTTTGGCTAAGTTCGCTTAAAGAACCAAACGCCAAACTGCAAAGGTGGAAAATTAAATTAGAAGAGTACAACTTCGACATAGAATATGTCAAAGGGAAAGACAACCAAGTTGCTGATGGTTTGTCAAGGATAGAAGTCTACCACAATCAAAATGTAACACACCAATCTGAAAATAATGAATTACAATTCGATGAACAATCCATGATAGCTACAGTCCACAGCTCAAATGAAGACAGTAGTAAACACATACCGATTATTGAATCCCCTATAAACATTTATAAGACACAAATAATTTTAAATACTACAACAAACCCAAGTAATCACAAGGTATATCACCCTTTCAAAAAGAAAAGAATTGTAATTGAACTAAAAGTCTTTAACGAAAAATTAATCATTGATATCTTAAAAAAATTCATTCCGCCTAAAGGAATAGTAGGAATTTTCACAAAAGACGATCATTTGTTTGCCCAATTTCAGGAAGTTTATATAAATTATTTTAGTAACAACAAACTCTTGAAGTTCATTAAGTGCAGTAAATTCTTGGGAGACCTCGAAGACGAAGAAAAACAATTACTGGTGATTTCGAAAACTCATGATTCACTAAATCATAGAGGAATTAATGAGACCTACGAAGAAATTAAAGATATATATTATTGCCCAAATCTTAAAGAGAAAATCCAAAAGTTCATCAATAACTGCGAAACCTATAATAAAGCTAAATATGAAAGGAAACCCAATAAAGTCCCATGGAAACTAACTGAAACCCCTATAAAATGCAACCAAATCATACATATTGATATTTGGTATGCAAATATAAATTTAATATACGTCACAATGATTGACAAATTTTCAAAACATGTCACGGCATACGAAATCAGACATAGAACTTGGACTTCTTTGTTACATACATTGGAAAAAAGATTCGCTACTTTAGGAATTCCCGAGCGAATAGTAACAGACGGAGAAACAGGATTTTCACCATTAAACATTAAAGAATTTCTAAAAAACAATAATGTTGACCTTCACATAACTACCCCATATAATAAAACTGGCAATTCGGATATCGAAAGATTCCACTCTACTCTTAACGAGCATATTAGAACTTTCACCGCCGATAAAAATAACACAGATACCCTTAGGCAAAAAGTATTAAAAGCAATAACTATTTACAATAAAACAATCCATTCCACTACAAAAAAGAGACCAATAGATTTCTTAAACGGAACCATATCAAATGAGGAATACCCAAAAATTACAGAAATTGTCCAAAAAAATAAGGAAAATTATATAGATAAATTAAATAAAGACAGGAAAAATATTGATTTTACCGAAAACAAACAGCAATACTTAAAAATTAGAACAGGAAATAAGATCAAACCAATATACAAAAAAGCAACTACAAAATTGGTTGACCCAGATCATGTTAAGGATGAAAAAGGAAGTAAATTCTACAAAACACAAGTAAAACGTAACTATAAGTACGAAAATACTTAAATTTTTTTTCCAGATATTGTTTATCACCTTTCTGACTCTAACAACAGTTACTAACGGACAGAAACTAGAAATACAAAACCTGAACTCAGGAAACGGGTTCATTACAATTAGAGACGAAAAAATTCAAGTCATAACAGGATACACTAAAATACTACATAATATAAATCTAACTGCATGGACAGAAAACCTAAATATAATAGAACATAACATAAACGAACTTAATCTTAGGGATGAATACCCAACATTAACACACGATTTTAAACTCTTATCTGAAGAAGTAGAGAACCTGTTAGGACATTATCACCATAAAACAAAAAGAGGACTTATTAATATTGTAGGAAAAGGACTAAAATACCTCACTGGAACAATGGACTTCGAAGACGAAACAGAAATCAAACAAACTCTAAACATAAACGAACAAAATACCAAGAACCTTATCGAAGGATTTAACGACCAAGTCAAAATTAACCATAACTTTAACGAAGCATTTGATAACATAACAAAACACATTAACGGACAACAACTTGAAATTAAACACCAATTAACTAGTTTAGGCAACACAATCGACAAAGAACTTGCAGAAATAGCAACTATGCAACAGGCATTCCAGATACAATACGACTTACAACTACTCAAAGACCAAGTTAAAAAAATTAAAGAAAATCTACTTATGAGCCAGTTAGGAATTCTAGGACATGATATTTTAACACAGAAAGAAATAACCAAATTTAATATTACTATGAATGAATTAACTAATATTAAGAGCACAGTAATAATTCATGAGGATCAAATAATATTTATCCTACTTATACCAAATTATTCAAAAGAAATTTTTTATAAAATAATTGTTGAACCGATTCCCAACAAAAATAATCTAGAAATTTTAATATCAAGTAATCATTTTGTTACAAATGGAAAATTAATGTTTTATAATACGGAGAACGGATTAAAGTTAAAAGACTTAAAAATTGTAAACGATACTTGTGTATCAAATCTATTAAAAGAAAATGCTGAATGTAATTTTAAAGAGAACAAAAACATAGAAATTAAGCAAATGACAAATAATATTATCATAACAAAAAATATAGCACACACAGATATATTACACAATTGTCATAATTATAACGTAAATATTGTTGGAAATAATATAATAAGATTCGAAAATTGTAAAATTATAATAAATAATGTTAAATATGAAAATTTTATTTACTATGATAATTTCATCATACCAAATTATAAAAATATAACAATAAAAAAAAATTGTAATGAATTATAATTCAGAGGATCTTCACTTTAAGCAATTAGAAAATCGTAAATTTATAGAAGAAATACAAAGAAAAAACATTACCCACCTTTCTATGAATATTGGAACATTCCTTATAACTTTCATTATTGTTTCAATCATTTTAATCTTCATTTTTAAAATAAAACAAACATTAAAGTAAATATAAAAAGCAATGATTCTCCGGAGCAGAATCTTAAGGGGGGAGGAGTTACGTCCCAGACGTCACCTCCTTACATTAACCCATTATTCCCCTTAAATCCCCTCGCCTAACGGTACTTAATTCCATAACGGTATCCCACGCCATTTGTTTTTGCTTAACTTGCAAAACGTGTCCATAACGGATACACCCCCTTTTCCCCTGCACATTTGTATTTCATTTAAAGAATTAATAAAGTGATAATCATATTTCATTTGACTCAAATGAAATATGAATATTTTGTCAACAAGAAGTGCATTCCTTTCCTGATGCAGAACTTAGCTTAGAGATAAATTATAATTGAAGATCAGTTCTAATTCAACAAGCTAACCGAAAGGTGCAGCCTCGCTTTGGACAGCGGCCTTTCCTTTAGCAATAAAATAATAATATAAATTGTAATAAATATGTTTGAAAATTAAATAATAAAATAAAGAAAAAAAAAGATAATAATAAAGAAAAAACACTTTATGTTTTTTTTTTATAATAAACGCTCGGCCTCCGAACGTAATTTAAGTATTACCGTTATTTTTTAATTATTTTTTTCCATTAAACGTACATATTTTTTTAAGTTGCCCCTACCGCCTAAACGGGGGGAGATAGAACCCCCCTCCCATAGTAAAAAATGCTTGTTTTTAACTGTTATTAACAAATCCGTTATAATATCTTGTCGCCTGAGTTATCGTACTCTTGCCGTTATTTTTTTATATGAACAATAAACCCCAAAATTTTAATAACTCATCTTCTAATTGTTATTTTTAATCAAAATTTTGAGAAAATGTGTGTTTCCCTAACCCATGTTAGGCCATGTGTGCCAAATTTCATTTCTCTCCGATTTATATTACAGGTTTTATCGATTTATTTCCGTTCTCCCAAACAAACCGAACCACTGTGCGTCGCCTCGTCAAGATTCACGATATTATGTCCCCATTCAAATTGATAACCATACCGTCCAAGCCTTAGTAGACACCGGTCAAGATTATCGTCATTTTTTATACGTGGATGTTGTCGGATTATGTTCTGCATAGCCAAAATATATTTCTTAGCCTGCTCACGTGGGCCTTGACGCCGGCGCATTATTTCTTCTTCCAGTTTAACGAGGTATCGTGCTGGCAGAAAGTATTGAATGAACGATTCACGGAAATCTTCTCACTTATTGAATCCGTCACTGTTGTTGCGGAGCAGTTCCAGGGCATTACCCCGGGAGTGTTCGTAGAATCTCGTCGGATAGTATATTTTAGCATTTAGTAAGTTCAGCGTCTCTCTCGAGGAATTCCAAAGGATTTCCTGAAGAGTCCCAAATTAGGAATATGTAGCATAGTTTCTTCGTATAATGGAGTTTTCTGCTTGTCAATTTAGCCAAAGGCAAGGTTTTTAGGAGGGTTCCCGTCATCATCGTTTAGTGACGCATTTACTCTCTTTTTTGCGACTTCTCCCCATTGTGCACAAAGATTTTGTGTAGAAGTGTAGGTAGGGACCTGTTTGAGGTGGTCGCTGAAACGCTGGCGAAGAACTTGCATATTACCTTCGGTTTTGATATTCCGGGCGGCAAGCATTTCTATAAGTTCGTTTTTCTTGAACATGTAGTCGAAACTCAGGCTCCTGCACGAATTGATCTCGTCCATGGGGACGTTTGTTTTATTTTCGCTCATCTTATATAGGTGGTGGCGGATTATAAGGTTTCGGATGGCAAGTGGTCAGAAGTCGTCCAGAGAGAATCAAGACTTGGTAGTCGGAGGATTCTGGACGACGGGAACGGTCGGTGTTTGGATAAAACCTCCAATGGTCCCCGCTCGGTCGCCAATTTGTGATGCTTCTTTTTCTAAGGCTGAGGTAAGCTCAACGGATTCCAGAGTCGTCTCGAGTTTTAGAAGAAACAACCGACCCACTTTTCCCAAAGGAAAACATATCTCTTGTTTTATTATTATTTTTATTATTTCAATAAAGTAGCTTATGAATGTACAATAATCATATAAATATAATATAAAGATTAAAGGAAACTAAATAGTAATATGAAGGAATTTCGGTACAAGAGCCCGTCAACACTGTAAGAGTGAAGGGGAATACAATCAGGTGCCCAGAAATACTATAGGAATGAAGGGCAATATAATCAGGTGCCCAGCAACAGTATAGGAGTGAAAGGGAATACAATCGGGTGCTCAGCAATACTTTAAGAGTGAAGGGGAATACGTTTTGTTGTTACAACACAGCACGCAGGAGCCCAGCAACTCGAGCAGAGAATTGGAGTATCGTGAGAAACTTATGCTTTGGTATCACAAAGGTCATAATAATCGGATAAGCTTCGGAATTCCTTGTATTTGTTTGGTTTTTAAGTCAACTTTTCTACCAGAACAACATGTGAATTATAAAAAATGAACATCATGAACATTTTATCCGAGCCCCCAAATTGCTCCCACAACGTCGCGTCGTAGAGCTTTGCTCAAGTATATGCCAACTGGATCGTTGTTCAGTGGAAGAATGTACTGTTCTCACACGAGAGTAGAATGGCCCTACGAGGACCAGATGGTCGTTTGCGAGTGTAGACACGACAAAATGAGAGGTTTGCTCCATGAGGCAAAGCTGCAACAAAGAGGTGTCAGCAAGGTTCGATAGTTTTATGGGGAGTTATCAGTTACGAGGCTCGCACTGAGCTCTTGATCTTCGATAGAGGAGCTGTAAATGTCCAGAAGTGCGTGGAGGAAGTTCTCAAAAAACATGTCATTGTTTTGCGCCCTTTATTGGAGAATCCCTATCTTAATGCAAGATAGCGCACGTTGTCACGTCGCAAGATCGGTCACTGTATACCTGGAAGAAATCGGTATTCAAACCTTACCATGGCTAGCGCGCAGCCCGGACCTGAATCCTATAGAGCACAAATGGGACAATCTAAAATGATGTGACGAGTTCGGACAAGGAAACCAGCGCCAACCAACATAAGGGAACTCAAGACAGCTGTATCAGAGAAATGGGACAATATCCCCCAGTCGGATATACAGAATATAATGGATGGACTTCAAAATCGGCTCCAAGAAGTCATCAAAGCTCAAGGTGTTAATGTTCGTTATGAAAATTAAAAGTGTTGTCAAATAAAAATGAAAAAATGTTATTAATTAAGGAAAAAATAAATTGTTAGTAGTTAAAAAATAAACTAAAAACGATTTATAGTGAGAAAAAAAATACCAAGATCACGATAACTCAGGCGACAAGATATTATAACGTTTTTTTTTAGAACAGTTAAAAACAAGCATTTTTTTACTATGGGAGGGGGTCTATCTCCCCCGTTTAGGCGGGGAAAATGGAATAAAAAATTGTGAAAAAAACGGTTATACTTAGACTTAAGTATAATAGGTTTTTTCAAGCCAACATTCTGTTCTATTTGCCAGTTTTTAAACTTAATTTCAAACTCAAAATTAGAGTACAAAAAAGTTCAAAAAATAATTTCAATTTCCATATTTCAAAACCATAAATTTATAAATAATTTTTTTTTTAAATAATTTTTTGCTCTTATTAATTTTCAATTACTTTAAACTACTACATAGATTATTTTATGCCTTTTAGTTTTTGAAAAAATTGAAAATAACTACAAATACTATTTTAATTCAATTATTTTTTTTTGCTTGAGTGGTCTTATTTTGATAGTAATAATGGTAGGTGCGAGTTTGGGTGTATGCAACAGTGGGGTGTGTATGGGGGGCATGCTGCCTCCTGCAACCCCCCTGCTTGGGCTCACTATAGAATTTGGGGTGGGTGCAAGGTGGGGTACATGCAAAGTTTCTTTTGCATTTAAATAAGCTGGATTTGGGCAAAATTAATATTTCCTTGGTATATCTTAATCCCTATTCGATTATTACTATCAAAATAATCCTACGTATGTAAATAGTCAAGCAAGGAAAAAATAATTTAATTAAAATATTTGTTTGGTAGGTAATTTTCAATTTTATCATGAACTAGATAGAAGACACAAAATCATCTAGTTTTCAGTTTTTGATAAAAAAAAAATAAGGGCAATGAATTAAAAAAAAAACAATAGTAGATAATATTAAAGTTTTGAAAAATTACGGGGAGATTACGATAACTTTGGCGACAAAGTTTAATGACGTATTTGTATAGAACAGCTAAAAACAAGCATTTTTTACTATGGGAGGGGGCTCTATCTCCCCCCATTTAGGCGGTAGGGGCAATTTAAAAAAATATGTACATTAAATGAAAAAAAAACAATTAAAAAATAACGGTAATACTTACAATTAAGTATTATACCTTTTTTTAAAGCCAACATTTTTGTCTATTAGCTTGTTTTTAAATCAAGTCAAAACTATGCATAGTTTTTGAAAAGAATTGTTTTAAACTAAAAATGTATGCAAAAAAAAATTTAAACAAAAGGTTTAAAGTGTAGTTTTTCAAAACTTTCAAATTATTTACTGTTTTTTTTTTTAGAATTCATTGCTCTTATTTGTTTTTGATCAAAAACTGAAAAATAGATGACTTTATGTCTTCTAGTTCTTGAGAAAATTGAAAATTACCAAAATAAATATTTTAATTAAATTTCTTTTTCCTTGCTTAAGTATTAACGTAGTCTTATTTTGATAGTAATAATCGAATATAGATTAAGATATACCTAAGGTAAATTAATTTTTCTTAAATCCAGCTTATTTAAATGCAAAAGAAACTTTGCATGCACCCCATCTTGCACTCACCGAACCTTGCCCCTCCCCACCTTGCACGCACTCCAACTTGCACCCACCCCAAATCCTATAGTGTTCCCAAGAAGGGGGGTTGCAGGGGGGCAGCATGTCCCCCCCCTTACAGATCCCACTGTTGCATACACCCAAATTCGCACACACATTACTGTTGCATACACCCAAACTCGCACCTACCATTGTTACTATCAAAATAAGACCACTCAAGCAAAAAAAAAAGAATTAAATTAAAATAGTAGTTGTGGTTATTTTTAATTTTCTCAAAAACTAAAAGACATAAAATCATCTAGTTTTCAGTTTTTGATCAAAAACAAATAAGAGCAATAAATTCTGAAATAAAAACAATGGTAGATAATCTTGAAGTATTGAAAAATTACACTTTAAACCTTTTTTTTAACTTTTTTTACTCAAATTTTGAGTTTAAAATGAAATTTTTCAAAAACTACGCACAGTTTTGACTTGAATTAAAAACTGGCTAATAAAACAGAATGTTGGCTTTAAAAAAATGTATAAAACTTAATTGTAAGTATCACCGTTATTTTTTAATTATTTTTTTCCATTTTAAATAATAATTTTTTAAATTGCCCCTACCGCCTGAACGGGGGAGATAGACTCCCCTCCCATAGTAAAAAATGCTTGTATTAAGCCCCTCTACCAAAAACCGTTATTATTTCTTGGCGCCAAAGTTATCGTACTCGTGCCAAAATTACCCTTTAAACCTTTTTTTTACTTTTGTCTGCCCAAATTTTGAGTTTAAATTTTTTTTTTAAAACTGCATAGTTTTGACTTGATTAAAAAAAAGCTAATAGACAAAAGTGTTGGGTTTAAAAAAATGTATAAAATTTAGTTGTAAGTATTACCATTATTATTTTTTCCATTCAACGTACATGTTTTTTTGAATTGCCCCTACCGCCTAAACTGGGGGAGATAGACCCCCCTCCCAAAGTAAAAAAACTTTGTCGCCTGAGTTATCGTTCTCTCCCCAAAATAATTAAATCGATGTTTCAAAAACTTTAAAATGTTTACATTTACTATCTAAACATTACTCACAATATATTCTCTAAAAAAATCGTATTATGGAACAATACTGTCCATTATTCTAAAATAAATAGGTGGGCGGTTAATTGTGCCTGTGAGTGTAGTACCTACTAGGTGCCAAATTAATAGGACTAGTACTTGATACTTACTTGTATGAAGAAAGAAGTTGACACCGATTTAAGTACTAATTTCAGGCCAGGAGGTACCGGAGAAATTGGCTGTTAGAGTTTTTCTCTCAGACAAAATTAATACAACAATACACTATTTTATTTGAGTCCAGCCACCAACAAAAAATTGAAAATTTTATTGCAACAAACAAGAAGGGAGGTTATTATTTGAAATAGGTGACTTTATAGTCAATTTTGAAGGCAGTTTTTGTATTAATAATGACCGGGCTCATCTTTTTTAAGATTAGTAGGGTGTAAATATCAGTTGGTATTCGAGAACATATGTAATTCTAGCTAAATCCAGTCGTTACTTATGTATTCAAACTCTACTACTACTAATAATGATTTAAATTACTTAAAGCTGAAACTGAAGATTATACAATTTAGTTTAAGAATTTTAACAATCGTTTGTTTTGCATATTTATTCAGCTTAGACCGTCTTATACAAATAATATCACGAAAATGCCCTTAAAATGTGGAAAATGACTATTAAAGAGATCTTGATCTTTTTTTGATGCTGATTATATTTTGACGCATGCATAATGAACCTAGAATAATGCAATCAAACATTTTTTACTAATACTTCATGATAATTGATAAAATTATTTTAAAAGACAGCCTAAACTTTAAAGTGTTTTAAGTTTTCAAAACGTTCTTACTTTTGATTTCAGAGTACAATGAAAATCCCTTCAGCAACCTCGGAAAAAATAAAAAGTCTAGCTCCTTAAAACCTGTGCCAGCAATTAACGATTCATATAGAGAAAAAATGCGACATTCAGATCGACAAACCGATATTTCCATAAATCGCAGAAACAAAAAGGAATATGACAATATCGAATCAAATTTGAGTGAAATAGTATACAAACACACACAAGACTCGAAGAAAAAGAAACACACAAACCGCTATCGTACATCTCATACTAAAAGTTTGAACACCGTCATTATTGATGCACAGAAAGAAAGAGAAAATATACTAAATGAATATACCAAATTACAAAGCTTGAATTGTAATGAAATCAAATCAAATCGAGGAACAAATTACATCATAGAATCACAAATAGATAAAAATACAATTTTAGAAAAAACTGACACTGAATTAATGGTTAAGAATCTGAAACACGAGATGAATGGACTAAATGATCAAGATTCACCTTCTAATGACGCTTACAAAACATCTGATAAGGTAAGTTATTTATAACGATTGTTAGCTTCGCTATCAGAGAAATTGAACAAATTTGTTTACGTTTATGTGCCAGTAATATCTTTTGACGGTGTTTTAATTAAAAAATACTTTCATTTGAATAATATACAATAATTAATTAATTAATTAATTATTATTATATACAATAACGAACGGAGTCAAACGTTTACAATGAGAATCGCTTTAGACTAACATTTGAAATTATTTTAGATTCAATTTAAGTTTAGTACACAATTGCTTTCGCAACGACTTAAGAAAGCCCCACAAGGAAGTTGAAAGGGGTCATATTACAGAATCTTGGTGGCCAATTCAAGTCGTGGCGGCGAGAGATGACCAGCACCACTTTCGAAGAAGTAAGATTCGCCATGTTGTGGTCTGCGACAGACCAAGTTCTACTGCACACTTACACGAGCAGCGGCGATATTTTCAACAGATCTTGTGTTTCTTTGACATACAAGCATTGGCTGATTGTTAACTGAGCCGGTGGACTCGACTTTGGCCACCTAACGTTGAATAGTCGACTTAAATGGGCGACCATGTACATCATAAATACGGCGCAATGCGTGCATCGCTACTACTAGAGAACACCCATTTCGACAATGAAGTTTTATCAATTCGACGTGTTGCTCGATGATGTAACATTAAGACTTTAGTCTTGACTGATTAAATTATATGTTTAGATAGAAAGTAAAAGAAACAATATGGCCGCTACGAGCTGTCAAAATCCCTATTGCAAAATCCCTTATAATGACGATACACTATAAGATTAATTCTCTTGGACACATTTGCATTTTGGGTTGGAAGAAATTGAATGTTGCTTTTACAAGACAGTAGTTGTAACTAGAGGGTACGAGGCCACCGGCATCACCAGGGTTCTGATCTATGCTAAATACAGGCATCACCAGGGTTCTGATCTATGCTAAATACCGGCATAACCAGGGTTCTTATCTATGCTAAATACCTGCATCACCGGGGTTCTGATCTATGCTAAATACAGGTATTGTTTTGGGTTCTACACCATGCTTAGCAAACGTTAGATACCGGTATTATTTTGGGGTCTAGACCATGCTTAGCAAACGTTGAAACGTAAAACGCAAAAACGTGAAATTCACGTTCACGTTAAAACGCAAAACGAAAACGCAAAAACTTAAAATTCACGTTAAAACGTAAAATTCACGTTCACGTTAAAACGCAAAAACGTAAAATTCACGTTCACGTTAAAACGCAAAAACGTAAAATTCGCGTTAAAACGTAAAATTCACGTTCACGTTAAAACGCAAAAACGTAAAATTCAAGTTCAGGTTAAAATGCAAAAACGTAAAATTCGCGTTAAAACGTAAAATTCACGTTCACGTTAAAACGCAAAAACGTAAAATTCACGTTCGGAACGCAAAAATCACCATAGGAAACTGAACAAAATCATGAACAAAACATGATGTTTAAGAGTTAAGTTTTTTTTCAGAAAAGGTGGTCCATATGAGTGAAGAGAGAAAAGAATCGTTAAGTAAAAAGACATTTTAATTTTTAATATTTTTTTTATTTTTTAATAAAATTTTAATATTTAAAAAAATAGTTAGTATTGCTGGTAGGGGGCTTAAATCAAACCCCCCTTTAAAAGCTTTTATTTTTAAAGAATACAACAGGTGGGGCCACTGCCACAAGATCAGTTTTATATTTCATTTTCTAGTTCTATTCGATAATGACCCCAAGCTAGTGTATTTATATTATTGGTACATATAAATCTTTTGTCATCAGAACAACTTAAACTTAATTTGTTTATACATTCGGTGTATATAGTATGGTGTTTAGATCTTTAGTTCAACATTTTACTATAGAAGTTTTGTTTGTGTAGCAAACAGTCTCTGTAATTTTGTAAAGACATTTTTTTACAGCTGCTGATTTGACACCCTTAGCCTTTTTTATTAGTGCTGCATCTTCTATGTCTATACTATACATTTTAGCTCTTAATCCTATAAATTCCTTCATTATTCTACCATTCTTTTTCATCCTTCATAAATCCTAACTTTTTCACATTGAGCTGGGGCAATACCGTAGCAGTTTTGGGGTGGATAGTCTGAAGTATCAAATTTATCTATTATATCATTTCTTATATCATTGTAAAAATCATCTGTTCTTATTTTATAAATAAATGAATCGGTATCCATGTAGGCCAGATGTAGGTTGTCAGTAAATTTAGGTTTCATGTATGTATGCATAATGAAAGTCGTACACTTTATACTTTGAAATCTCCAAAACACAAAAACCTAAGTATATAGGCTTATTATATACACTGTGAATTCGTTTTAACTGAATAGCAGCCATGGTTTCCGAAAATTCTAATATGCTATGAAAATTAGGTTTAGCTATAAGAGCGCGACTACCGAGGTGGGTACCTTTGCTTTCTATTGAATCGACAATTCGAACATCTTTTCGTTTGTCTACATTTTCCATAGTTTTTCCGAATACAGCATTATTGCAAAGTTTACGCTGATCCTTTTCAAACTTTGTGGTGGCTTTTTTTCTTAGTTCATTGTTTAAATCAATATATTTTTTCAGCCATTTCTTAAGCACCAGACCATTATCAAGACATTGAATTAATGTTTTGTAATGAATTATATAATTAACTTTATTATTCAAATCAGCAATTAATTTCTTATTGGATTTACCAGACAATAAAATGTTTGAAGGACAGAATGGAAGATCATTGTGATTATCATGTATTTCTAGGGGATACTCGAGATCCACTTCTAAAACATAACCAATGTTTATATTTGAAATTAACCAGCCTTTAATCTCATCTAAATTAGTTGGAGGTTCAACCCATTTAAAGTCTGAATGTGGGAGGTAATCAGACATGGCCAACCGTATAGGTTATTAGCATCCAAGTACATTAAATAATCAGATGGTTTACTTGAATCATAATCAACCATATATTTATTATTTGCTTTACAATGTCGCAAGCTACATTGTGTTAAACCTCCTCTTATACCCTTAACGAAAAAGTTATACATGTTAATGTCTGTTAAAAGTTCAAGCTTAACACCTGTTTCTTTCAACATAGCATCATAAGAGAAAAAGTAGAGTTCCAGTTATTAATACACGGTTTAACAGAATAAGGCATTGTTTTGAACGTAAAGTGGAAACGTACTCATTAGAAAATACCGATGAGGGGGTTATAGACATTAATATATTTTTGAAAAGTTGTAAGACTGATTATTTTGACACAAGGACACTCTATATATGGAGTGTCTTTGTTTTGACATTTGCTTTTGTCCATAAACAATTTACATAAATCAGTCATTTTTCTTTAACAGATTTTGCAATATATCCTACAAAATACCTATGTTGAGGATATTTTATCGTCATTTTCATTTATTTCGTTCCCATATACATATAAGTACTATTAAATAAATTATATGTATTCCATTTTTTTTTTCAGTTTATTTAAAAAGTTTAAAAACCTTCAAATGCCTTTACTGAAGAAATTTATTTTTTGAGTTATCATACAACATGCACTTGGCCATATCGTACTAACATTAACAAAACTATGTATTCGTAAAATGGTATATCTGCCAGTACCGATACAAAAATTCATGAAAAAGTAATTGCAATTTTTTTTATTTGGAACAACAAACCTCCAAGTAAACGATTTGGTAAATCAATTTAACCAAATCTCCAAAACAAAATAAAAATAGTAAGAAAATGGCAATTTTTTACACACGAAAAATTAATAGTATCTTTTCAAATACCTACCTAACATATTAAGATGTAGGTATACCTATTCCTTTTTTTGTGGCGATACAAACACATTATCCCATTTAACGCGTACATAAAGGGTGTCCCAAAATTAACGCAAGATTTGAATTAAATAGAAAAGGCCGTTTTTAGTCTTTTGATAGTTATATTTTTATTGACTCGTAAAGTACATAGGATAGGGTTATGTATGGAATAACACATCGGACAAATGGCCTCCACGGCTTTGCATGCACGTGCGCACTCTTTTGTTGAAATTTTCCATGACCATTCTGCATAAATGTGGCTGAATTTCGTTGATGCAGCGTTGAATCTCCTCCTTTAATGCACGGGTGGTTGTGGGCTTGTTGACATAGACTTGTGATTTCAAATAACCCCATAAAAAGAAGTCTAATGGTGTTAAATCACACGATCTAGGAGGCCAATTTTGATCACCGAAACGAGAGAGTACACGACCTGGAAATGTCTCATGCAGTAATTGAATTGTTTCACGGGCTGTATGACATGTGGCACCGTCTTGTTGAAACCACATATTGGACACATCAATATCATCCAATTTTGGCAGAAAGAACTGTGTAATCATGTCGCGATATCGAGCACCAGTAACAGTCACTGCTTGACCAGCATCATTTTCAAAAAAAAATGAAATTTGCAATTCTTGTCCACGACGTCGAATTGAGGTTCCTGTATTGTCAGCAACACTCTCACGCACTGCTTCGACATTCACATTTGAACGGCTTGTTTTTGGACGACCAGTGTGTGTGGCGTCTCCAACGGATCCAGTCTCCATGAATTTTTCAATTAATCTCTTCACAGTTGACGAAGTTAAAACACTATTCCGACCATATTTTGTATGAAATTTTCGAACTGCAGCCGCCAAGCTTTCACTATTTTTGAAATATTCTTTAATAATGAAGACACGTTGTTCTCTCGTGTAACGCTCCATTTTTAATAACCCTATACTGTTAGCTGTCAAATTGCTTTTTTTTCAGGGTTGCCAACACTTCACTGCACAAATGGCGGCAAATTCAAATCTTGCGTTAATTTTGGGACACCCTTTATTATTGTCTTCATCTATAAATATTCATATAGTTCGTTTTCAAAAAAGATCCCAAAAGGATTTTTTTAATCCCTTTTGAGCATATAAATTAGCATATACAAAAACCAATATCATGAAAATGATATTCAAGCTACTAATAGTACTCACTGGATGCTCATAAGTCGCATGTGAACGTGAATTTTACGTTCGGAACGCAAAAATATTGGGATGCATTTCCAAAAGTTTGATTCTAATTGGGAATAAGTGTCAGTGGTTGGATTTGTAGCACCATTTAGATACCTTCCCGTAAGAATGTATTAAGCGACATTTTTAAAATTGTTCAGGAAACGAAAAAACGTCTCATTTAGTTATTTTTTTGTGTATTGTAATGGAAGGAACATATTTGGAGAGGGATTTTCAGAATACAAAACTTGACATCATTGCAAAACCGAAATTTTAATCAGATAAGAAGTTTTTGTCGCTTAGTACATTTTCGTGGTCAAGACATTGGCGCTTGATACAATGGTAAATGGCGCTTAAGACACTGTAATGGTCACAAAAAATAAAGGTTTGAAATAAATTGTGTCGTTTAATTCATTTTTTATTTTTTTCTAATTAACAATAAAATAAATAAAAATCTACAGTTACTCTCAAAATTGAGCGTACACCAGCAAAAAAAAACTGTTTTGCTGTTTTAAATTATTCAAATGTTATGGTTTTGGTATTTTCTTTTTTTTATATTTTATGTAAAATAAACAAGAGGAAAAACAACAAAAACAATTAACAAAAAATAATACAAATTAAAAAACTAAAAAAATCATCAAATGCATGGCACAAAATTAAGCGTACACTTGGAATTCAAAGCATACAAAAATGTTAATTAGTGGTCAAATTTAAATTTTAATATTTTGTAGAGCCACCTTTAGCCGTAATCACATCTTGTAGTCGCCGCGGCATTGATTCAACAATTTTTTAGTAAAAGACGGGGGTATATTTTCCCAAAATTCCGTGATCTTCGCTTTCAATTAACTTTTGTTGGTTGGGTTGCAATTCTGCAACCTTCGCTTTATTTTTTCCCACAAATGCTCGATGAGATTGAAGTCCGGTGACTGAGGTGGGGTCTTGTGCTGTTTTCTGGCATTATACAGCAACCATTCTTTCACAGCAAACGATGTGTGTTTTGGATCGTTATCTTATTGGAAGTGAAAGGATGCTGATAAATTTAGTTTTTCTGCAGACTGACGCATATTTCTTTTAAGAACGTCCAAAAATGTCCACTTGTTTATGATTGTGTCAATAAATTCAAAGTTCCCAGTCCCATTTGCCACCATTGACCCCCATAACATAACATTTCCTCCCCTATGCTTAACAGTGGCAAGCAAATTCTCTGTCTAGTATTGGGCTTTCTCCAAACAATTTGCTTTCCGTCAGACCAAAATAAGTTAATTTTGGACTCGTCCGAGAACAAAACATCGTTCCAGAAACTTTGGGGTTTGTTGAGGTGCTTTTTAGCGAACTCAAGACGTTTTCGCTTATTAATTTTGAAAATAAGAGGTTTTTTTCCGAGCAACTCTGCCGTTAAAATCATTCTTCCGAAGAACGCGACGAACAGTTTCGGTTGAAACTGGTCTTTCAATAAGTGTCGCCATTTCGGCCGCCAAGTTTGGTACACTCGATTTTGGGTTTACTTTGAATTTTCTTAAAATTACTCGTTCGTCTTGCTGAGAAAAGATTTGTTTTTATGCTCTTCCAGGTTTGTTTAGGATCGTACCTTCATACCGACATTTGTTAAGTATTTTTTTGGGCCGTTGAATGTGTTCGGCTGACGATTTCGCCAATTTCACGTAAAGATTTATTGTTTAAATGTAGTTTTAAAATTAATTGTCTTGTATCAATGTCGGTTTCTTTTCTTTTCTCTGCCATTTCCACAAAAAAATGAGGAAAAGAATATTGAAACGAAAATTATTTCTGCGACGAACATTGGATTCAAATTTAATTTAAAAAAGAAGCCAAAAATACAAAGTGTAGGCTTAATTTTGTGCGATGAGATAATGAAGTTTTTTTTTTAAATATTACCTTTTATTTATTGTTTAAGTAATGTTTTTTTTTTTATGTATTCGTAAGATAAAAAATAATAAAAAATAGAAATTAAAAAGAATTTTCCAACAATATTGCATCTTAAATAGGAAAAGTAACAAATAACTATTCTCAATTGAGTGTACGCTCAGTTTTGGGAGCAGCTGTATATAAAAAGTAACATAACATTGATTTCAAAACAAAAATTCAAAAAGGACACTTTAGGATTACTGATCAAAAATATAAAACATACAAATCTAATATAAAAAACAACATACATTAATTTTAGGGATAAAAATGGAAATTTTAAGATTTATGATTATAATTTTGATTTTCAGACAAATCATCTTCTTCATCTGTCTCTGCTAATTCGTCTTGTTTCTCACCGACTGTATTTATTATATCCTCGTATTCTTGTATGTATCGTTCAGGAATAAACTTTCTTTTGAGCAGACTCTCTAAATCCTTTCGTTTCGGGTCTGATATTGACAGTTTGGAAGAATATAGAATGTCAGGTTTATTGAATTCTTCAAGGCATTTCAGTGGCCTACTTTATAGAAAAATATTCAAAATCAAAGAAAACCATATCTGGAGTGTTATAGCCGACAAAAATGGAGCAAGTTCTATTTGGAAGAGTGTGCTTAGCGACAATTTCAGTTAAACTATGCGACATCCAACAAAAATTTTGTGTCGACGTTTGGTTGCTTAAGACAATAAAGCTTAGTGTACACGATTGCCAGGTCTGACAATCATTGTCAGATCTGCAAACGTCTGACAATGTGTGACAATGAGATGACAATGAGCTGAAAATTTTAATTTGTGTGTACACGGTTTGCATATATCTACAAACATCTGCAAATCTGTTGCCAAATATTTGTCTGACAATCTCGACAAACTAATTTGGCCAAATAGCTAGCAATAGATTTGCAAACATTTGTAGATTTTCTGCCAACCGTGTACACACCAAATTAAATTTTGGATCTGCAAATTTATTTTCAGCTCATTGTCACTAGGGATGCAAACGATACATCGATGTTTTGAAAACATCGATGTTTTTGTTAAAAACATCGATGTTTCTTAAGCCGATACATCGCCGATACATCAACGTTAAATCTGCAAAACATCGACATCATTCATTTTGTTACTCGTTTTCCTTTTTTTGCACAATAACAGAACTTTTATTTATGTCCAACAACAAAAACATCGGGAAAACATCGATGTATCGAAGATAGAACCGAAGTTTTTTTAACATCGATGTTGTAAATAACACATCGATGTTTTTAAACATCGATGTTTTTTTTTAACGATGTTGCATCCCTTAGTCTGCTATTACACGATGCCTCACGACTCACGACTCACATGAGTGCGAAAAAGAAAGCAGATGTGAGAAAATGAGATGCAAACAAAAATTTCCGGTGAGTCTCGGGCAAATTTTCAGTAGACTCACTTTGACGTTTCTTTTTTATCATATTCGTTTTATGCTGTTCTTTTTCATTCGATTTTCTTGTTGCTAGGATAAACAACATCGAATTTGTTTGAAAACCAGAAAAGTGTGTAACTTCAACAGCTTTAATACATTTTCGGAATCCATTTCCAAAATCCTATTTATTTTGTTTTATAAATTTTACTCAAATTCAAAAACTATCGAAAAATTAAAGCCAACGAGAAGGAGCATTCAAAACAGAACAAACAATAATTGTCAATTTTGAGGCATGGTGCACGAGTCAGCGTGTAATAGCGCTTGCATCACCGAACACAAGTTTATAAGGAAAGTCAAAAGTGAGTCGTGAGTCGTGAGTCAACGTGTAATAGGGGACTTATTGTCACACATCGCATCAGTCAGAAAATTTTAAAGGTACTGTAACAAAGTGAAATATAAAAAAATAAGATAAATGGAAAAAAACGTAGCAGTTGCGACTATTTTGACTGCTTTTTTATTAGAAAGCAGCGATGAAGAAACAGCCAAACAGCCCAAAAAGATGTGTCGTAGGGTATGGACAAAGGATTGGGTGGACCGTCGTGAGCAGGAGGGATTTTACGCAAAATTGATGGTCGAATTGCGAACAGAGGAACCAGAACTGTATCGAATTTTTTTGCGAATGGATTCCAAGCAGTTTGATCACCTTTTATCTTTGGTGGCTCCACATATTCAAAAACAAGATACGAATATGCGCAGGAGCATTTCTGCAGGTGAGCGTCTTGCGTTAACCCTACGATACCTAGCTACCGGCGACAATTTTCGGTCGTTGCAATACCTGTTTCGCATTCCTGCTACAACAATCTCGAGAACAATTCCACATGTCCTCGATGCTATATATAAAGTTATCGTGGACGAATATCTTCAGGTAAATTTACATAATTCAATTGTTGAATGTACATATAATAATTGCGATTTTTAGGCCCCGAAAACACAAGAGGCTTGGAACGCTATTGCCAACGATTTCAACGAAATTTGGCAGTTCCCAAACTGCATTGGAGCTGTGGATGGGAAGCATGTGGTCATGGTGCACCACCTAATTCTGGCAGCATTTTTTATAACTATAAAGGTACACATAGTACCATATTAATGGGTATAGCCGATGCGAACTACAAATTGATTTACATCGATGTCGGCCGCAATGGGCGATTTTCCGACGGTGGTGTGTTCAACCGCTGCACATTTGGACAAGGGTTGGATAACAATCAGCTGTGCTTGCCACCACACAACCCACTACCCGGTAGACAATTGCCTGTTCCGTATGTCCTTGTCGCAGACGACGCGTTTGCTTTACGACCAAACTTATTGAAGCCATTTGGCGAACGCGGTCTCTCCATGGTGCAAAGAGTATTTAATTATCGTTTGAGCCGTGCTCGCCGAATCATCGAAAATGTTTTCGGTATTATGTCTGCACGCTTCCGAGTCTTGCGTAAACCCATACATTTGAACGCTGAAAAGACAAAGAAAGTTACACTTGCCTGTTGCGTACTGCATAATTTCTTGATGACGACGAATAAAAACAATTATGCACCTCGTAATTATGTTGATCGCTACAACGAAAATCATGAACTAATTTTAGGTGATTGGAGGCAAGACTTAGAACCAGAAACTAAAACGTTGTATCCATTAGAAAGATCCCGTATTGATCCTCCATTGGAAGCCAAAGATATACGAGACGAATTTAAATCGTACTTCATCGAAGAGGGTGAGGTGGAATGGCAGTACAGATTCATTTAAAAAATCAAATATTAAAATAATAAATAAATAAAATATAAACTTTAAATATATCTTTGTGGAATATTACACTGTTTTATTTTAAAATCAACAATGTTCTTATTGGTTTTAGTAGAAGGAGTCCAGTTCCAATACATACCTTCTCCATACCTAAACAAAGCAACAATCAAAAACAAATCAAAATATTTTGTGTTTTGAAAATTAAATAAACTTAAAAAAGTCTGCTTTCAAAAATGTTTTTTATTGGAGAAGTAAAAAAGTTTTTAATGATACATGCAAACATAATATAATCATTTCGTTGCATATTTATTATCTTGTGAATCGTGTTGATAATATGATTCCCTAGTGCCTTCCGGATCGTGTGCAACATAAATATTCTGGTTGGTGTCGAAATGTACGTTGCGCGAGTGCTCTTGTTGAGATGAAGATGACTAAAATACAAAAATTGTACATAAATCTCAGTGAAAATAAATAAAAAATAGACTTACCATAATAACTTCCTCCATTATGTCATTGAACGCTCTTCTCAGTTTCAACCGTGCCAGTGTAGCCTGTTCTGTCGTTAGCGTGTCCAACTCTGAAGCCATGTACTCGCAAAGGAGGACGGATGGAGTCTTTGGGGTTTTAGAAGAGGAACGCATACTTTGCAATGCCTCTACCGCCATTGCCTTGATATTTGAGCCGCGGCTTTGGCTGGTGTCACTATCAAAAGACATAGAGACGTTAGTCCTACGCCTGTTTGGCTGTTGAACAGGCAGTTCCTCCTCGAGAGTCGTTAAAAACGACGCGTCGTCAATGACAGAGTTCTAAAAAAAAGAAAAGTGCATTTATACAACAATTTTAGATATTGTGAACTTGGGGATTCTTACAAGTTCAAATGAGGACGTTGATTTTGTTGATTTCAGAACCTTATTTGACTCCAAAAACAACATTGGTTGGAAATATTTCCAGGTGATAGGTATTCCGTCACTGGTGCTCTGACCTGACTTTTTCTTTCTTCGTTTTTCTAGGTTGGCATTAAATGTTATTCTTAAATTAGACCACTTGCCTTTACAATTGTTTGGCGTCATATTTGTGGCGTCGTCGGCGACCTCTTGCCATAATAATTCTTTTGGCAGTTTATATTCTGGACATCCGACATCCCACAAACTCTGCCTCATCTCAATTTCTTCAATAAGCTTCATCGTATCTTCATGGGTCCACTCCTTCTCTACCCTCTTCCGATACGACTTCTTAATTTTTTTGGGCAAGTTTTCAGGCGACGGTGACCGTGTAAATGCCTCAACCGTAATGGGCTGTACATGTTCAGCACTTTCATTTTCAATATAAGCATCCATATCTGAAAATAAATGTTAACGTTTTTATACATTTTCTTTGAAATGAAAAAAAAAAAAACAACTTAAAATTTACCTTGTAGTTTTCTCCAAATTTGTCTGCCAATGAATAAATTTGCAAATGTTCCTCAAACGGCATCTGCAAATTTATTTATTGTCAGACGTTTGCAGAAACGTCAGAAAATGAAAAAAATTTGGTGATCTCCCAATGAATTTTGTGTACACACGATTGCCACTCTCAAATTCATTTGTCTTCAAAATGATTGATGAACAAATTTTTCTGCAAATCAATTTGGTGTGTACACGGTTGTCAGCTTGCGTGTACACGATTGCCAGAAATCTACAAATTAATTGGCAGATATTTGTCTGTAAATTAGGAGCCAAACCATTTGTCTGCAAATTAATTTGGTGTGTACACGATTGTCAGCCATTCGAGACAAATTTTTCAGTGACAGATCTGGCAATATTTGCAGATCTGGCAATCGTGTACACTAAGCTTAAGGTTTTCAAAAATGTCGCTTAGCATAATCTCATTGGCGGATACTACAAATTTTAGGGAGCAGCATTATTCCAGTGAGAAAACTTGGCGGTTGCTACAATTTTATTTCCTCTAGTTTCTTTTGTATACATGATAGGGCAGCGAAAACCAGGCTGGAATGTGGCGCTTAACTTCTAGTATAGTTCCACATTAAAAAGTCATTTTCAAAGTGTCGCTTAATACATTCTTACGGGAAGGTATCGATTTGTATTTTCATTTGAATATTGGTTGTGGGATTGGATTTTCAGTGATAAATTGGTTGTGGGATATACTTTTGTAGTCGGATTTCTAGTTCAAAAATTAAATTTTTGTTGGAATATTGCCGAAAATTGCTCAAACGACCATGCGACTTATGAGCATCCAGTGAGTACTATTAGTAGCTTGAATATCATTTTCATATTGGTTTTTGTATATGCTAATTTATATGCTCAAAAGGGATTAAAAAAGTCCTTTTGGGATCTTTTTTGAAAACGAACTATATGAATATTTATAGATGAAGACAATAATATGTACGCGTTAAATGGGATAACGAGTTTGTATCGCCACAAAAAAAGGAATAGGTATACCTACATCTTAATATGTTAGGTAGGTATTTGAAAAGATACTATTAATTTTTCGTGTGTAAAAAATTGCCATTTTCTTACTATTTTTATTTTGTTTTGGAGATTTGGTTAAATTGATTTACCAAATCGTTTACTTGGAGGTTTGTTGTTCCAAATAAAAAAAATTGCAATTACTTTTTCATGAATTTTTGTATCGGTACTGGCAGATATACCATTTTACGAATACATAGTTTTGTTAATGTTAGTACGATATGGCCAAGTGCATGTTGTATGATAACTCAAAAAATAAATTTCTTCAGTAAAGGCATTTGAAGGTTTTTAAACTTTTTAAATAAACTGAAACAAAAATGGAATACATATAATTTATTTAATAGTACTTATATATGGGAACGAAATAAATGAAAATGACGATAAAATATCCTCAACATAGGTATTTTGTAGGATATATTGCAAAATCTGTGTTAAAGAAAAATGACTGATTTATGTAAATTGTTTATGGACAAAAGCAAATGTCAAAACAAAGACACTCCATATATAGAGTGTCCTTGTGTCAAAATAATCAGTCTTACAACTTTTCAAAAATATATTAATGTCTATAACCCCCTCATCGGTATTTTCTAATGAGTACGTTTCCACTTTACGTTCAAAACAATGCCTTATTCTGTTAAACCGTGTATTAATAACTGGAACTCTACTTTTTCTCTTATGATGCTATGTTGAAAGAAACAGGCGTTAAGCTTGAACTTTTGACAGACATTAACATGTATAACTTTTTCGTTAAGGGTATAAGAGGAGGTTTAACACAATGTAGCTTGCGACATTGTAAAGCAAATAATAAATATATGGTTGATTATGATTCAAGTAAACCATCTGATTATTTAATGTACTTGGATGCAAATAACCTATACGGTTGGCCATGTCTGATTACCTCCCACATTCAGACTTTAAATGGGTTGAACCTCCAACTAATTTAGATGAGATTAAAGGCTGGTTAATTTCAAATATAAACATTGGTTATGTTTTAGAAGTGGATCTCGAGTATCCCCTAGAAATACATGATAATCACAATGATCTTCCATTCTGTCCTTCAAACATTTTATTGTCTGGTCAATCCAATAAGAAATTAATTGCTGATTTGAATAATAAAGTTAATTATATAATTCATTACAAAACATTAATTCAATGTCTTGATAATGGTCTGGTGCTTAAGAAATGGCTGAAAAAATATATTGATTTAAACAATGAACTAAGAAAAAAAGCCACCACAAAGTTTAAAAAGGATCAGCGTAAACTTTGCAATAATGCTGTATTCGGAAAAACTATGGAAAATGTAGACAAACGAAAAGATGTTCGAATTGTCGATTCAATAGAAAGCAAAGGTACCCATCTCGGTAGTCGCGCTCTTATAGCTAAACCTAATTTTCATAGCATATTAGAATTTTCGGAAACCATGGCTGCTATTCAGTTAAAACGAATTCACAGTGTATATAATAAGCCTATATACATAGGTTTTTGTGTTTTGAAGATTTCAAAGTATAAAATGTACGACTTTCATTATGCATGCATGAAACCTAAATTTACTGACAACCTACATCTGGCCTACATGGATACCGATTCATTTATTTATAAAATAAGAACAGATGATTTTTACAATGATATAAGAAATGATATAATAGATCAATTTGATACTTCAGACTATCCACCCCAAAACCGCTACAGTATTGCCCAGCTCAATGTGAAAAAGTTAGGATTTATGAAGGATGAAAATAATGGTAGAATAATGAAAGAATTTATAGGATTAAGAGCTAAAATGTATAGTATATGGACATAGAAGATGCTGCACTAATAAAAAAGGCTAAGGGTGTTAAATCAGCAGCTGTAAAAAAATGTCTTTACAAAATTACAGAGACTGTTTGCTACACAAACAAAACTTCTATAGTAAAATGTTGAACTTTAGATCTAAACACCATACTATATACACCGAATGTATAAACAAATTAAGTTTAAGTTGTTCTGATGACAAAAGATTTATATGTACCAATAATATAAATACACTAGCTTGGGGTCATTATCGAATAGAACTAGAAAATGGAATATAAAACTGATCTTGTGCAGTGGCCCCACCTGTTGTATTCTTTAAAAATAAAAGCTTTTAAAGGGGGGTTTGATTTAAGCCCCCTACCAGCAATACTAACTATTTTTTTAAATATTAAAATTTAATTAAAAAATAAAAAAATATTAAAAAAAATTAAAATGACTTTTTACTTAACGATTCTTTTCTCTCTTCACTCATATGGACTTTTCTGAAAAAACTTAACTCTTAAACATCATGTTCTGTTCATGATTTTGTTCAGTTTCCTATGGTGATTTTTGCGTTCCGAACGTGAATTTTACGTTTTTGCGTTTTAACGTGAACGTGAATTTTACGTTTTAACGCGAATTTACGTTTTTGCGTGAACGCGAATTTTACGTTTTTGCGTTTTAACGTGAACGTGAATTTTACGTTTTAACGCGAATTTTATTTTTTTGCGTTTTAACGTAAACGTGAATTTTACGTTTTTGTGTTTTAACGTGAACGTGAATTTTACGTTTTAACGTGAATTTTACGTTTTTGCGTTTTCGTTTTGCGTTTTAACGTGAATGTGAATTTCACGTTTTTGCGTTTTACGTTTCAACGTTTGATAAGCATGGTCTAGAACCCAAAATAATACCGGTATCTAACGTTTGCTAAGCATGGTATAGAACCCAAAATAATACCGGTATTTAGCATAGATCAGAACCCCGGTGTTGCCGGTATTTAGCATAGATCAGAACCCTGGCGATGCTGGTATTTAGCATAGATCAGAACCCTGATGATGCCGGTATTTAGCATAGATCAGAACCCTGGTGATGCCGGTGATGCCGGTTGCCTCGCATCCTCTAGTTACAACTACTTTGGTAGTATCCACACTACCAAACTCCTCCAAAGCGGCATCCTGAAGCTGCTCGAACTCCCAGCATTGGCAGCCATATTTTGTTAACCACTCTTCCATCTGTTGTGTAATTTTTCGTCCTGATGATTCATATTGCTTCTATGTTTGCTATAAACTGATGATTATGATGATAATGCTCAAAGTATTTATACAAAAAAAAGAGGGGAAAAAATACACATACAAACATAAGTATTTGTATGCAGACCATTACAATCCACACATTTTCAGAGACCCTCTGATTTTCGTACCACACTTTCAATAAATTTAAATGATGTTAAAAGTCATCAGAAATAAAAATCAAATAGGATCAACGCTATATTTCTGTAAGGATGGATGTCAACAATTAAAATTTACGATTATGATATTTGCATTGGTATATCAAAACCCTGATGCATCGCTAGCATCATGTTAATCATCGGACTAATAGAACTTGACCCCTCTATCTTATGCTTTAGAATTTTTTAATGGAATACATTTTGAGGATGTTTAAAGTCAACGGAAATAAAAAATATTTTAAAAATATTTAAATAGGGGTAGCACTATATTTCTATAAGGATGAATGCCGGCAATTAAAATTTACGATTATAATACGTGCATTGATATATCAAGACCCTGATACATCGTTACCATCATGTCACTCATCTGACTATTAGGACTTTACCATATACAGTGCTGTGCAAAACATTTACAACTTTAATCACCTACCAAAAATACAACATATTCGACACATATAAGTTGTTAAAACGAAATTATTTCTATTGCTTTAGACTTTATATGAATCAAACTTACTGTAAAAAAATTGAAACCACTAATCTACAGATAAGTATAACAAATGCAACAGCTTAACAAAAAAAGTACTGTATTTTGCTGTGCAAAACATTTGCAACTGACGGCCATGATTTATTTTGATAACGGTTAATTTGATTCATTTTGAAATTGTTTAATTTGTTTCTGTAGCTTAGTTCATTGCAAAAATGGAAAACAGTTTTATTTTCTGATGAATCAAAATTCAACATGCACGGGTCCGATGGAAGGCAACATGTCAGGAGGCCAAGAGGTGAGAGACTAAAACCAAAGTATACAAAAGGAACAGTTAAACACGGAGGTGGCTCTGTAATGGTCTGTGGCTGCTTCTCTGGCCAAGGAATTGGACCTATTCGACAAGTAGAGGGCAAAATGAAGTCAACAGACTACGTTGAAATTCTTAGAAACACCATGCTTCCTTATGCAGATTGGGAAATGCCACTTGCCTGGACATTCCAACACGACAACGACCCAAAGCACAAGTCAAAGTTCGCCACAAACTGGATTTCTGAGAATAAGATAAGGGTTTTGCAATGGCCAGTGCAGTCCCCAGACCTAAACCCCATTGAGAATTTGTGGGAGATAGTAAAAAGAAGAATCGGATGCCAAATTTTTAAGCGGAAGGGCGATCTTTATGCAGTGGAATGATATTCCGGAAACTATTATAAATAACCTCATTGCTTCTATGCCTAGAAGATGTGGAGCGGTTATCAAAAATAAAGGGTATGCAATCAATTACTAGCATTTTCTTGCATAGAAGTAAGAAAATTGTAGGACATTGTTCAAAGTTGCAAATGTTTTGCACAGCAATAAACCCGTCTTTTCAAGTGGTTATTCGATTTTTTTTTTTATTTAAGTGAATACTGTTGTTTTTTTGTTTCGTCATATACTGTTATAAATAAAGTTTTCAAATTTGTGCAAAGAAGTTTGCTGTTTATTTTCTTAGATACTTTTTATGGGATGGAAAGATCTGCAACTTTAAGTTGCGAATGTTTTGCACAGCACTGTATATCTATTGCTTTAGGATTTTTCCTTCATTGAGGTAATAATTAGTGTAACAAAAGCCTAATACCTCACTACCATCATATCATTCATTTGTCTAATAGGACTATACCTCCTTTGTCTATTGCTTTGCTAGCATCATGTCAATAATATTACTAAACCCTGTCCCTTAGCATTAAAATCCTGAAAAATGGTCCAAGGGTTATTTTTATTGCGGAATACAAATGTACCTCAATAAGGTCAACACATTATTTTATCTATAGGGATGGATGCCGACAATTAAAATATGCATTCATGATGATCGCATTACATAAATTTATCCAACTGCTTCCTTATTTACACCGATGATATCCCAAGTGTCAACAATATAAATTTATGATAAGGTTAACTACATGAATGAATGCGGGGAAAAACTCTATTGTTCTACTATTAGTAATCAATATGATATAAGCATGCATTATTACCCCAATACTTCTTTTCATTAGTTACTTTTCACCCCAAAGAAACCTTTTGCAATGTGTAATACGACATTTAAGTGCCTTGCACATGAGCAACGAACTGCGAACTGCGAATGGACGAACAAACGTGATTTTACACATTTCGAAAAGTCAATTCCACACAAAAACACATTTAAATTATAAGAAACCATTTGACACTAATATTAGGATAATAAAATTTGCATTTTGTTCTCTAAAACAAGAGAATTTTGTAAAAACAATTTGGTAGTAACGAATTGCAGTGTGGTTGCTACGAACTGTCAAACTCTATTCGCGTTCCACATACCATCCACACTGCAACGAATAAATTGTTCGCGCTCAACTTAACCTCAAAATTATACCGCTCTTGTTTTGTTTTTGTGTGAAAGATCATGGCTGAGGAAAATATGGAGAAAAGGGTTGACAATTCGTCGCTGTCTGCGAATAGAAATAAAGCTCATGTGAAAGAAAAGTCAAAATATGCGAACATCCACAGTTCGCAGTTCGCAGTTCGTAGCTCATGTGCAAGATGCTTTAGGATCATATCCTGTATATGACTACTTTCCTACCCTTAAGCAATATTCACATGAGCACGACCAACGACCAACGAATGAACGAATATTCGTCGATTTTGACATTTCTTTCACATGAGAGTTTTTAATTCGTCGCGAATGAAGTTTGACATTCACCACCGAAACCAAAACAAGAACGATTTTTTTAGGTTAAGTACGCGCGATTTTTGTATTCGTTGCGAGTGTGGATAATGTGAAACGCGAATAAAGTTTGATAGTTCGTATCAACTATAATTTTTTTCGCGACGAATAAATTTGTTTTCTTAAATTTATTAATATATGATATTGAAAAGTAAAAGTATGCATCATAAATCAAATAGAAACTATATTGCTATCGTTTTGTTAAGAATTTGTGTGGAAATATGTCTTTAAACGTATATAAACTCACATTTTGTAATTCATTCGTCGTTCGTTGGTGGCGCTCATGTGAATGATGCTTTAATAGCAAATGAATAAACATACAAATGTTATGATATTCCTATATTATTTTGAAGTGGTGATGTAAATTAAATGGAATGAGCAAATCTTGAATAATAACACATGCTTCTTTTCTTTTTTTTTTTTTTAATAATATTGTATTTTATTTATATATTTTCTGGTTTTATTTTTAGGTTTACATTGAAAAATAAAAAAAAAATAATAATCCTTAGAAAATTCTGTTAACAACTTGGTCAAGTGGATTGTATTCAATAATCCGATCATGAAGCATGAGGCAATAAGCTGAAGTATTTGCAGGAATGTTTTTTGATGTTCTCATCTCCAAGCGTATATCGATAGGTCCTGTTTTCAAAGTCTCATTTTGATTTCTGCAGTCTATAACAAAAATTGGAGCACGGGATTTAAATAGATCCCAAGAAAGCAAAGGTTCAGTGTTGGTTTTATTGTAGTAAGTTATTTGAAAATCCGTATACATTTTGTAGAACAAGCTATATCTATTTCTGTCCAAAGAAATATTAAAGCATCTTGCACATGAGCTACGAACTGCAAACTGCGAACTGTGGATGTTCGCATATTTTGACTTTTCTTTCACATGAGCTTTATTTCTATTCGCAGACAGCGACGAATTGTCAACCCTTTTCTCCATATTTTCCTCAGCCATGATCTTTCACACAAAAACAAAACAAGAGTGGTATAATTTTGAGGTTAAGTTGAGCGCAAACAATTTATTCGTTGCAGTGTGGATGGTATGTGGAACGCGAATAGAGTTTGACAGTTCGTAGCAACCACACTGCAATTCGTTACTAACAAATAGTTTTTACAAAATTGTCTTGTTTTAGAGAACAAAATGCAAACTTTATTATCCTAACATTATTGTCAATTGGTTTCTTATAATTTAAATGTGTTTTTGTTTGGAATTGATTTTTTGAAATATGTAAAATCACGTTTGTTCGTCCATTCGTTCATTCGTTGTTCGCTCTCATGTGCAAGACACTTAAGATCTTCATGAGGATATACATCAGAGTTTAGATACACTTTTAAGTCTGTTAAATCACAATGGTCAAACGTGCGTCGTAGGATCAGCAGATATTTTTTTATTTTTTGCAGTTTGTAGTGCAAATACAATGTATCGAGGTTTTTCTATTTGCGTTGTTGTTTTAACGTTCCAGATGTGATGGCCAGAGCTTGATAACATGGGATACTCATAGAGACCCCAGTTTCGGAAAGCAATTTTTATAAAACTATTTGCATTTATAGATTTATATAGATTTAATTTCATTAAATCTGATAAAGTCACGTGTGGTACTCTCCACTGTACCTTATGTAGTTTTACTTGTACATTTTCATCAGTTGGAGATATTATAGCGTTTTTATCCATCCTAGAACGAGTGAGAATTAGATCATGACGAGCATTGGGAATAATTTTTTATAATCTTCGGCAAAACCCAAAAGCTTATTCAATGGTCAATGGAATGCAGTAGTTAAAATGAAATGGGTTCAAATAAATAACTGAATCAGGAGACCATGAAGCATTTAAAAGCATATCACTCTCATTTTTTGTCAACGATAAAAATAGTTTTTGATTGTTGTTGTATTCCCCACATTTCGATTGTAATGAATTTCCTTTCCATTCAGCTCATAACGTTTTTCGTCAAAGAGAAAAGCCATTGCATTGTTTACAAGTCTTGTGCTGACTATTTCTTTTCCATCTGTCCTCGATAGTGATCCTTCAACATATAGAAAACTTTCCGAAGGAAGAACATTAAGATTTTGGTGTTGTATGCAAATCTGAACGATGTCATTTTTTTCAAAATTGTTTTGATATGGTGAGTAAGTATGATATTCATATTTAGAAACACTTTCATAGATTTCAGGCTCTTGGAAAATGTTCAACATATTGTTATATTTTGTTTTTGATTTTCAATATTTTATAATATACCCCAATGAGAGTAAAAAATCCTGATTATGTTTTGTAAGATTATATGTTACCGCGGCTGAGTTCGAAGCTTGATTGAGTAATGAATTATTTTCGGCGTTGTTTTTATGTGGGATTGTGGTAATTATATTTTCATATACAATCATGGCTGCGGTTGTAAATGTAATCGAGCCGTTAATGTCTCTCCTCTAAAATTTATAACTTTTCCGTCTTGATCTATGAACTTTAAACACAACGATGTTATTCGTCTGACGTTCACGGGTAAATAAATGACATTTTTCGGAACTTCTTTGATTTTATAGCCTGTACTTACTTTAACAGTTCTGTTAACAACTTGGTCAAGTGGATTGTATTCGATAATCCGATCATGAAGCATGAGGCAATAAGCTGAAGTATTTGCAGGAATGTTTTTTGATGTTCTCATCTCCAAGCGTATATCGATAGGTCCTGTTTTCAAAGTCTCATTTTGATTTCTGCAGTCTATAACAAAAATTGGAGCACGGGATTTAAATAGATCCCAAGAAAGCAAAGGTTCAGTGTTGGTTTTATTGTAGTAAGTTCTTTGAAAATCCGTATACATTTTGCAGAACAAGCTATATCTATTTCTTTCCAAAGAAATATTAAAGCATCTTGCACATGAGCTACGAACTGCGAACTGCGAACTGTGGATGTTCGCATATTTTGACTTTTCTTTCACATGAGCTTTATTTCTATTCGCAGACAGCGACGAATTGTCAACCCTTTTCTCCATATTTTCCTCAGCCATGATCTTTCACACAAAAACAAAACAAGAGTGGTATAATTTTGAGGTAAAGTTGAGCGCAAACAATTTATTCGTTGCAGTGTGGATGGTATGTGGAACGCGAATAGAGTTTGACAGTTCGTAGCAACCACACTGCAATTCGTTACTAACAAATAGTTTTTACAAAATTGTCTTGTTTTAGAGAACAAAATGCAAACTTTATTATCCTAACATTATTGTCAATTGGTTTCTTATAATTTAAATGTGTTTTTGTTTGGAATTGATTTTTTGAAATATGTAAAATCACGTTTGTTCGTCCATTCGTTCATTCGTTGTTCGCTCTCATGTGCAAGGCACTTAAGATCTTCATGAGGATATACATCAGAGTTTAGATACACTTTTAAGTCTGTTAAATCACAATGGTCAAACGTGCGTCGTAGGATCAGCAGATATTTTTTTATTTTTTGCAGTTTGTAGTGCAAATACAATGTATCGAGGTTTTTCTATTTGCGTTGTTGTTTTAACGTTCCAGATGTGATGGTCAGAGCTTGATAACATGGGATACTCATAGAGACCCCAGTTTCGGAAAGCAATTTTCATAAAACTATTTGCATTTATAGATTTATATAGATTTAATTTCATTGAATCTGATAAAGTCACGTGTGGTACTCTCCACTGTACCTTATGTAGTTTTACTTGTACATTTTCATCAGTTGGAGATATTATAGCGTTTTTATCCATCCTAGAACGAGTGAGAATTAGATCATGACGAGCATTGGGAATAATTTTTTATAATCTTCGGCAAAACCCAAAAGCTTATTCAATGGTCAATGGAATGCAGTAGTTAAAATGAAATGGGTTCAAATAAATAACTGAATCAGGAGACCATGAAGCATTTAAAAGCATATCACTCTCATTTTTTGTCAACGATAAAAATAGTTTTTGATTGTTGTTGTATTCCCCACATTTCGATTGTAATGAATTTCCTTTCCATTCAGCTCATAACGTTTTTCGTCAAAGAGAAAAGCCATTGCATTGTTTACAAGTCTTGTGCTGACTATTTCTTTTCCATCTGTCCTCGATAGTGATCCTTCAACATATAGAAAACTTTCCGAAGGAAGAACATTAAGATTTTGGTGTTGTATGCAAATCTGAACGATGTCATTTTTTTCAAAATTGTTTTGATATGGTGAGTAAGTATGATATTCATATTTAGAAACACTTTCATAGATTTCAGGCTCTTGGAAAATGTTCAACATATTGTTATATTTTGTTTTTGATTTTCAATATTTTATAATATACCCCAATGAGAGTAAAAAATCCTGATTATGTTTTGTAAGATTATGTGTTACCGCGGCTGAGTTCGAAGCTTGATTGAGTAATGAATTATTTTCGGCGTTGTTTTTATGTGGGATTGTGGTAATTATATTTTCATATACAATCATGGCTGCGGTTGTAAATGTAATCGAGCCGTTAATGTCTCTCCTCTAAAATTTATAACTTTTCCGTCTTGATCTATGAACTTTAAACACAACGATGTTATTCGTCTGACGTTCACGGGTAAATAAATGACATTTTTCGGAACTTCTTTGATTTTATAGCCTGGACTTACTTTAACAGCAAATTCATGTAAAATATGCGCAGGTTGATTGTTAATATATGTACGTTCCATCTATAATATTACATTCAATGCGTATGACATTAACTCTAGTTATACCGACGAAGAGATCTGATTCATATTGCCTATTTGACTTCAGCAGCTTCTTACTAAATCCTAAAAGAGATCCAATTGAATTCGGTTTAGAGAAGTCAATATCTTCCGAGCTGAAAATTTCACATTTTAGAGTGTTTATATTGGCCTTGATTTTAAATTCACTTTTTTTTAATTTTTTTTTTTTCGTTAATATCATTAAGTTTTGTTTGTATTAAATTATTTATATCTTCTATCTCATATGAACCAAAAGGAAGCGAGATAACATTATCGTCCACATGTATCAAATTATTAAACTCATCTACATTTGGTATAGAGTTATATGTTTGAAAATCTATAAGCCCGCAAACATAATTAGATTTCAGTACAATTGGTGGAAAATATTTTGCATTGAGACTTGATTCATTACCACTTAATGTTAATTTTAGCAACATCCTGGTTAAAAGAAAAATGAGACAGTTTTGATGTGTTCACATGGTTTTATTCATTTTTTGTTTAAACTTTTGAAAACATTTCAACATTGGTCTAATAAAAATCTTAACCCTCTACTGCATGTATTATGAAGGCAACGAAAAAAAAATTATTATAACATTAATTAATCTTTATTTAGGTTTAAGAAAAAGTTTTAGATAGTTTTTTTTTATATATATATTATATTATGTTTTACATAAAGAACCCATATATGGGTCATCATGCACTAAGGCCATTTTCAATCAAAAATTAAGAACCCATATATGGTTTATTATGCATTAAATGCTAAATGATGAATGATTATTATTATTCGTGGAATTTAGCCAGACAGTTCCTCTTATCATTGTAGCATAAGAACACGTTACATTTCCTGTATTTGGTGTAGGTTTTAAGTTGGCAGACCTTGCATTTTTGTCGTTTTTTTTGCCATTCAGTCATGTGGTCAACTTTGTCAGTTCTCACTGAGGTCAATGGATAGTCCTGGGTTCTAGCTCGTTTTGCTGTCGGTGTTTTAAGCCGAGTTGGTGTGCCGGAATTGGATGGTGCTGGACTTCTTTGACTAAAATGACTTTCGCTACGTAGTGGAGTTCCATCTCTGCTTAGGTCAGTAGCCAAAATTGTAGGGCGCCCTCTTTTCCGTGCCATTACAGTTTTTCCAGATTTGCATAGGTGTTCGGAAATTGCTTGCTTGAAGTCAAAAAGAGCCATATATAATTCTGGATTATTCCTTCGCCACAGAATCCAAGAATTGACAACACACATATCCACCATATGAAAAAAAATTTCTTATACCATTTTTTTGGACCGTAAATGAATTCTATATAAGCCAAGCATAGAATCCAATAAATCCACACCTCCCATATGCTAATTGTAAACTGTTATAGCCTGAGGGCAATTAATATCCTTATACATTTTCTCTTTTCTAAAATATCTTTTTTTTGTAGTAGCTGGCTCGCTTCCTACATATGTTGAAAGCATATGAACTGGCTTGTTATGAAACCAAGTGACAGCACTTATCCGAACCTCTTCTATGGCAGCAACTTTTTCGATGTAGAATCCTCTTCCCTTTTTCTAAAGTTCCTTTTCTGAAGGCATTTCTAAATTAAAAACACGGTTAAGACGCACAGTACCTAATGGCAATAGACCAATTTTCATAAGATGAACCTGAAGTTTAGGACTGTTGAACCAATTGTCAAAGAAGATTTTATGATTGACATTTCTAGGTACAGTTGCCGTGAGACGAGTTACGACATTTCCACTAACACCTAAGTCAGGAGCGCCTTCAGGACGGGTGTTACTTTGATCACCTGCAAAAATGTCAAAATCATAACTAAATCCAGATACCCCACTCAAGACTTGATTTTTGTATCCCCATTTATGAGGTTTTGTTGGATTGTACTGTTTGAGGTCATGTCGAACTTTAGTTGGAATTATTTGTTCATCAACTGCTAAAAATTCTTCTTTTGGCACGAGTAAAAGTTGCTGCCTAATGCCGTTCAAAAGTGGTCGCACTTTAAAAAGCTTGTCATGTCCTGGGTTGCCATAGGGAATAAAATTGTTGTTGTCATTGAAGTTAAGATTTTTTTTTATGGCTTCAAATCTGTTACATGTCATAGTTTCGTATATTTGTGATTGTCCAATAGTCTTGTTCCAATAGTGCCGCGATGCAGGTAGTTTTACTATTGACATGAAAATTATCATTCCAATGAATTGTTCCATTTCATGTTGACTAATGTTTGCTGGTTTGTTAATGTTATCTTGTACAGATTTAAGATTTGATTGCTCTACTATGGTGTCGATAAGCTCATTTGAAAAAAGGAATAAAAAAAATTTGCAGGTGATTCCAGTTTTTTAATAAACTCCTGTAACTGCGTTATTCCTGTAAATTTAAAATTTTCCCCGTCAAAGGGGTCTAAATGTTGCGTTACCCATTTAACTTTAGCAGGCTTTGCTTTCTTCGATATCGATTTTGTTGTGTTCGGAAGAACTGGTTCGGGTTCGTCATCGGAACAATCGCTATCTGTCTCCGGGATTACCACTGAACTTCTTCGATGTTCACTCTGAGGTACATATTCATCACCAGAATCCGAAGCTAGATCGTCATCGCTTTGACAGCCATCGCCAGGTATAGCACTGACAAGTGCAAGTTAATTCATCCTACAAGCAAAATACACATTTTTACATCACTCAGTCAGTTAAGTCACCAATGCATATAAGACCACATATGGTCCTAACAAAACGAAAGTAAAAAGCCTACAATGCATGATATGGTCTCTTAGAAAAAGCCAATAAAAAAGGCATATTTACTTATATAAATAAAAAAAAAGATCATAAACTTAAAAAAGAACTATAAATATCTACATAAGAAACATTTTTTTTATTTTGTTTAACTTACCTGTTTATAATAAAAAAACTGTATCAAAAATCGAATCACGGAAATACACTTGACACGTGCTCTTTAAAGAATGAGCTTATTGGAGAGTGACAGATCTCTGGCGAAAAATAATTATCATAGTAAAATAGACCTAGTTTAATTCTACATTGCATTTCTGTACCACTCGTGCAATAATAATAGAAATAAATTATGTTGAATTTGGTGGACCATATATGGGTCTTTATGCGGTAGAGGGTTAAGCATAAATGTTTCAAAATCTTGTTCTCGAATATAATTATAATTTATTTGATTACCAAGATAGTCTATTACTTCAGTTGGTGGTCTTAAATTACCAAAACTATCTAAATACTTTATAATATTATATTTTTTATTTTTAATATATGCTACCCAATGAGTACCCATACCAGCTTCACTATCCAAATTTATAACGCCACACTCTTGATCCATACAGGTTGTTGGTAATGAGTCTCGCATAAAAACTCCTCTAAAGTGCTGGAGATGTTTCTTTCCAAACCGTAGAATATCATGATTATTTAAGGGTCTCTTAGGCAGCAAATCAATCAGTTTTTTGTATTAGGTGTGTTTAGAAATAAACCAAGACCATTTTTATATGGTTTCAAGTATAACCCCTCCCCTTGAATAGCGACTGCCTCCATAGCCTTATTATGTCGTTTGTTTTCTTCAAAAGCTCTTTTAGCAACATGAACGTCATTGAGTGCTTTTGCAACTCCGGCAACTCCACCTGTTAACCCTTTCGGTACGAGAGTGGGACAGAACAAAGAATATTTATATGTAAACGTACCACTCCCGTCCCGAAAGGATTAAAGATCCAACAGCTGATAAACCAGCTAGAATAGGAGCTAGAAATGGAAGAAAACCACCTCTCTTTGGAAGTGGGATTATTCTTGGAGTTTGTATATTTATTTTTTTGTTTGTTTTTAAAATCATTTTTTGCAGCTTTCAGAGCAATATTTGCCATAGCTGTTGTACCACAACAATTGATATTGCTTTTAATAGCATTTCTTGCTTCAGTTATGGCCTTTTTAAAAATATTTTTCTTACAAGGCTGCTTCTTTTGTTTACTAGCTCGGGTAGTTTTTTTTTTTATTCTCTTTATTACCCATACCGAACTTTGTTTTCGCCTTCATCATGTTGGTGACCAAAAGGCTGCTTAACTTTTCAGACGTTGAAGAGTCGTTTGCTTTAAATCGTTTCCACGCTTGCTCAGTTAGACTTTTATCAGCAACGTGTCGATCTGAGACAGAGCTACTCTTAGAATATGCAATATCATGCAAACGACAAGCCTCATCCAGTTGATTAATCCCCTTATTTCCTCTACGTAATCGTTTTTCCAATTTAGTTCCGGGGCCACAATAATTATATGAAGGAAGATGTAGCTCAAATGGTAATTTGTCTATAACCGTATTCAAAAGCCCCTTTCCTTCAATTGATTTTCTTTTATTATGAGTATGACTTCGAACGTTGTGCTCAATCATATTATAATTTTTGTACCTTCCTACTTGGAGGTGGAAACATATATGAATATAATCATATAAAAATGCCATGTTTTATTGTAAAAGCTATCAGTCGGCATTATGCGCTCGTAAAGCAGTCAGAAGTTATTAAAGTAAAAAACTTTGATTCCAAAGTCAAAATAAAAAAAAAACATGGTTCATTATTCCCAAACAGTATTCGAGGAATTATCGTTGGACCATCAAACTGTGGAAAAACAAATGTTATGCTTAGTATTCTTCTCGACCCGAATGGATTAAAATTTGAAAATATTTATATTTATTCTAAATCTTTACATCAACCAAAATATATATATCTCAAAAAGCTGATTACATCCGTGAAAGGAATGGAATACAATGAATTCTCAAATAATTCCGAGATAATGCCCCCATCAGACGCGAAAAATAATTCAATATTTATATTCGATGATGTTGCATGCCAGAAACAAAATAACATAAGAGATTATTTTTGTATGGGTCGTCATAATGGTGTTGATAGTATTTACTTATGTCAGTCCTATACCATATACCAAAACATTTAATTAGAGACAATGCTAATTTTATTATTCTTTTCAAACAAGATGAATAGAATTTGATGCATGTTTACAAAGATCATATAAACTTTGATATGACATTTAAAATAAATATTTAAATACTGTCTCATATTTTATACTATAAAAAATGGATGGAAGTGTGTTAAATGATCTAATAAAAACGCGAAATGCGCTAAAAAAAAATATTTTCAACTAAAAACTGGTAAAATGATGCGAGAAACTGAGTTGGAAAACACTTTCAAACCCATCGTTGAGCCGTTGAAAAAATTGGTTGGAAATATTAAAAAAGAAGAATCACAACAAATATTAAAACACCGAAACGTCGTAAGCTACATTTCAAATCTTTTAATGAAAAGGATGAGGAGGACCATGAGCGAGCAGAATCACCTTCATTAGAATTGAATAGTCCAGATACTTTTTTATTCAGTACACCAACAAATTTTGATAGTCCTAATAAATCATCGTCTTTCAATCAACAAAAACTATTGTCAGAGTCGAATCGTGATACGGCCTATGGACCATATTTTGATGCAAACACTCAATCTGTAAAAATAAGAAAATGTAGCTTTAAAATGAGTGATAAGAATATTATCATTGATGATTTTTACTCAAACTCCGGGTCTCATTGAATTAGTGTTAAAGAAAAATCCTTGTAAGCAAAAATATACTAAGGATGACTTTATTTATTTATTTATTTATTTATTTATTGAATTCGTTAAACAAACTAACGTTAGAACTTAAGACTAATATTACATTTATTCTTAGATTTATAAATTTACAATGCAAAATCAATCAAAAAAAAAATAAAAAAAATGCTAAACTGGAGTATTGAAAAAATTTACTTTAAATGTTTTACTTTTAAAATCATCGCTTACGGAATATACTAAAAAGTAATACTTGTTGTAAACTGAAATCAATTGGTTGAGGGGACTGTTTTTACCATAGTTCGATCTGCTTGATATAGGACGTAAAGGAACTTGTCTTCTAATACTTGAACGGCTATAAATAAAGTTTAATTGTTCCAAAATTGATGGTGATATGACTGACCCATTGATTAATTTTATAATAAAGCACAGCTGAATGTACTCTCCGTGTTTAGAAAGCGATGGAAGATCTATGAGCGTGAGCCTATGATTGTATGGTGGAAGTTCGAGCCTATTGGACCATGGGAAGAAACGGAGGCAGAAGCGCATGAATCTTCTTTGTACTCCTTCTATTCTGTTTATATGGACTGAATAAAAGGGAGCCCATATTATGCAGCCATATTCCAATATTGGTCTTACAAATGATATATAAAGTAGTTTAAGAATATAAGGGTCGCGAAAATCATGTGAAAACCGTTTTATGAATCCGAGTGTCTTATTTGCTTTTTTAATAATATAGTCATAATGATTTGTAAAAGTTAATTTTGAGTCAAGAATAATACCTAGGTCAGAGAAAGTAGAGAGTTTAGTCAAATAAGAAGAGTCTAATTGATAATTGAAAGTCTAAACATTTTGTTTGCGTGTAAAACACATTGATTTACATTTGTCTATGTTTAGTAAAAGCTTATTTATAAAACACCATTCGCGAAAACTATTTAGATCATCTTGTAGGAGTAAACAGTCGTCAAGTGATTCAATACGTTTGAAAATTTTAATGTCATCAGCGTAAATTAAAACAGATGAGTGTTTTATAATAGAAGGTAAGTCGTTAACGTACAAAATAAACAGTAAAGGTCCTAAGTGGCTACCTTGTGGTACGCCAGAGTTGGTATAAAAATATGATGACCGCTCATTCCTAAAAACTACACTGTATATAAGTATTATATAAGTACGACGAAACCCAACTAACAAATTTATCGTTAAAGCCTTGGGATTTAAGTTTGGAAATTAATGTTTTATGGCACAATTTATCAAAGGCCTTACTGAAGTCTGTGAAGACACAGTCAACTTGTTTCCGTTTTTCAAACGAATCTAAACAAAAAGAACTGAAATGAAAGAGGTTAGTAACTGTTGACTTATTTTGAACAAAACCATGTTGACTGTCACAAATTATAGACTTACAATTAAACGATATGACTATAATTAATGGACTCAAATAACTTAGGGATGACGGACAGTTTTGCAATGGGACGATAATTTTTTATTTCATTTTTACTACCCTTTTTATGTATCGGTGTTATGTATGAACTCTTCCAAATTTCAGGAAAAACTGAAGATTTGAGCGATTCATTAAAAAGAATATGAAGAGGATAGGATAAATATGATGCGCATTTTTTCAAAATATAAGAAGGTACACCATCTGGACCAGGGCTATAACAAATGTCAAGTTCTGAAGCTTTACGAACGATATCATCTTCAGAGATCCAAAGACTAATTGAATTCAAATGAGGGAAATTTTGTGAGAGGGCCAATAACTCAGGCGTTTGACAGGAGTTCGCTACTTCGAAAAAATTTGCAAATATATTTGAAATTTTTTCAGAGTCATGGCTAAGTTCGTTGTTGAAAGACATGCAGTTTGGATACCCGTCAGTATTTCTCTTACTATTAACATAGCTCCAAAAGTTTTTTGGGTTGTATTTTATGTGAGTTTCGGTATTTAAAATAAAGTCATTATAAAGAATATCTGAATAGTCAATAAACATATTTCTTAGCTCATTGTATATTACCAAGTCATTATCAGCTTTTGTTTTATTATATTTAATCCAGGCCTTGTTTCTTTTATTTTTTAAGTTTTTTAGGCAAGAGTCAAACCATGGAGGAGATTTAGAAATATTGCGCGGTTTTCGCAATGGTGTGGTCTCATAAAAAAAGTTAAAGAGAACACAGTAGAATTTAGAGCACATAGCATTAATGTCACAGTTCTCAAACACATGATTCCAGTTAACATTACATAACAGGTTGAAAAGTTCATTAAAGCAATATTCACATGAGCACGACCAACGAATGAACGAATATTCGTCGATTTTGACATTTCTTTCACATGAGAGTTTTTAATTCGTCGCGAATGAAGTTTGACATTCACCACCGAAACCAAAACAAGCACGATTTTGTTAGGTTAAGTACGCGCGATTTTTTTATTCGTTGTGAGTGTGGATAATGTGGAACGCGAATAAAATTTGACAGTTCGTATCAACTATAATTTTTTTCGCGACGAATAAATTTGTTTTCTTAAATTTATTAATATATGAAATTGAAAAGTAAAAGTATGCATCATAAATCAAATAGAAACTATATTGCTATCGTTTCGTTAAGAATTTGTGTGGAAATATGTCTTCAAACGTATATAAACTCACATTTTGTAATTCATTCGTCGTTCGTTCGTCGCGCTCATGTGAATGATGCTTAAGTCTGCATTTTTTAAAGTTAAATTCAAGATTTTCTTTGGAACAATTAGGAACATTACATACATTTAAATTAAAAGATAGGTCTAATGCTGGGTGATGTCGGTCTTCTTCGACAAGTAGGGTATTGGCTGAATTTACAGCAATATCAGCACTGAGTGTGTCAGAGAAGAATACAAGGTCCAATATTTTGTTGAAATTGTTGGCAATCCCATTAAATTGGCTTAGTCCACATGAGGAAAGACCGTAGGTTAGGTTAGGTTAAAGTGGCTGTTGGTTGGGACGTCCAACACACTTAGACCAAAGTATGGTCCGTTGTGATACCACATGGATCAGTTAATCAGCTTAACTCGTTGAACCAATTGGAGCTTCGAATGAAGCGTAGGAGACAAGTGATGTCTGAATTCTTAAGATCACTGGTATCGTTAAAGTAGTAGTCTCCAAGGTGGATTCTACGTCTTTGTGATAAGGCAGGGCATGTGCACAGAAGATGAGAGATTGTCTCTTCTTTTTCTTCGTCCATGCAACTCCTACAAAAATCATTTGCAGGGGCTCCGAGTCGAATAGCATGCCTTCTTATTAAGCAGTGCCCAGTCAGGACACCTATAACGTAGCTAATGTGCAATCTACTCAGAGAGATTAATTGTTTTGAGCGCCTGGCGCTAAGAATAGGCCAAATTAGTTTAGTTGCGACACAAGTGGTGGTGTTATTCCACCTGGAGTTTGTTTTCTCTATGGTATCTTGCTTTAGCATGAGCTTACATGTAGCTAAGGGGATACCTATGCTAGCATTGTGAGCCAGCAGGGGTAAAGTTGTTCCGCTTTTTGCAAGTTCGTCAGCTTTGCAATTTCCTGGAATGTCTCTATGGCCCGGCACCCAGAAAAGGTGAATGTTGAACTGTGTAGCCATCTCCGTAAGAGATGATCGACAATTTAAGGCTGTTAATGAATTTGTGGAGACTGAGTCTAGGGACTTTAACGCAGCTTGGCTATCCGAGAAGATGCGTATATCATTAGTTGATATAACGTTTTCTCTAAGCCAGGATAGGACTTCTTTTATAGCCAGGATTTCAGCTTGGAACACGCTACAATGATCGGGTAGACGAAAGGAGAGACTTAAGTTTAGTCTATCTGAGTATACGCCTCCACCAACCCCATCCTCCGTTTTTGATCCGTCTGTATAGAAGTTTATAGGACCATCGTTCAAAAATGATGTATTCTCCCAAGAAGACCTGGGAGGTATAGTCACTTTGAAGCTATAGTTATTAAACTGAGGATGGGGTATGGTGTAGTCAATATTACTGTTTATAGTTCTGAACGAGTTCAAAATAGTGGTGTGGCCAATTCCATTATTGATCCACAGAGAGGAGGCCTGAAGCCGTATGGCAGTATTAGCGGCCGTTTGCTTGCTGAAAATGTCCAGCGGTATTAGATGGAACAGAACATCTAGTGAAGCGGAGGGGGTGGAGCGAAGTGCTCCTCCCATACACAGGCAGGCTGTTCGTTGGACTTTGCTGAGTTTATCGCGATTTGTCGCTGTATCTAGCGCCGTCCACCATACCGCTACTCCATAAGTAAGGATCGGTCTTATGACCGAGATAGGAAAGACCGTCAATTGTCAAGAATTCGTTGGTAGAGGAGATGTTAATAGGAGATAGATAGCTCTCATTCGTCTGTTTAGTCCAGATCAAGTTTGGAAGATTGAAATCTCCGAAGACTAGTAACTCGTCTTGTGGCTCAATTTGATCGTTTATTTTGTCTATGCAATTAATTAAGTTTTCATAAACATTGTTAGGAGAGCTTGGAGGTATATATGTGGCGATAATGTATAGCAGTCCTGTCGCAGTTTTAACTTTTATGCAAATTATTTCAACATCAGATTGATGAAAGTCGTCAACCAAAGTGCATATCAAGCAATTTTTTACGGCAAGCAAAAGTCCACCTCCTAAAGTGCTGATGTCATTTAAGCAGTGTCTATCACGTCTGTACACTTGATAATTCGAATCGAAGAGTTCCGTATCCAAGAATGTATTGTTTAGCCAAGTTTCAGTCAAAATGATTATGTCGTGTGGTAGAATGGTTATATTTTTGTAGACCTTATTAATCTTTGTCCGTAGTCCGTTGACATTTTGATAATAGATTAGAATTTTTTGAAGCTGCTTCTTTGATGATGTGGCATTGTCTGGATTCTTGTGCTGATTTGCTTATTTTCAAATTCGTGGACTATTATACCACTAGGCCACATAGAAACGGAGTTGAGAAGTTCAAAGATAGAGTCGGGCATTCTTAGTTTGAAAGATGCATATTTCGAATAGTTGCGGTGGATCAATTTCTCTACTTTCATGGTTGTTGAGAAACCAAACTTTTTTTGAATATAATTCTTAATGTCAAGAGCATTAGTTGAAGGGTCGAGTTTTGATATGAATAGAGTACGGTGACCTTCGACTACTTTTAAACCACTAGATATAGGAGATATATTTCGAACTCCCTGTCAATTTGTATTAAACGTAGGAATTAATGGTGCTGGTAACGTACCTATAGATGGCGTAGTGAAAGGAAGAGGAGGGCATGATGATCGCGATGATGTAAGAGCGTCTGTTAAAGGAGATTCAGTCGGTGTTGCCATAGGTTGTTGAGAGGTTGGTGAAGGGTGTATCAACACTATTTCTTCGGATGTTGGCTGCTGTACGGATTCAGTTGGCTGAGTCAATAAAGATGAGGATTCTGGTTGAGTAGAGTTTGTAGCAAGTTTTTTTGTCAAGGGATTATCTTCGGAATCGATGTCGTCAATCTTACGTTTCAAACAAGCAGAATCATTTGGAATATTCGACATTTCTACTTCTTTATTAACTGCGTCATTAGTATACATGGAATTTAAATTGTCCACCTTTTCTGATAGTCTTAGTACATGCGAATGTAATTTGTCAAGATTCAATTTATTCTGCATCACGAACAATGTTTGTGTATGCGAACGGATCACAGTCGTCGCAGAAAAAGTAGAACGATTTTCTCTCTTTGAAGAGTTTTATTGTACTATATGGTGCGTCAATACAGGCCATATGAAATAATTTTCTACAATTTCCATGGTAAATTACGGAGTCAATCAAATAATCGGCAACTTTATCGCAACTTGAGCACATAGACATATTGTTTTGATTTTACTTTTCCTTTTTAGATGATGTTGATTTTTACATCTTAATTTAAATGGTGTTGGTAAATTAATTGTTTAAAAATTTAAATAAGTAATGTTGGTTCTTAGTGTACTTCGAAAATTTGTATTCCAGTTATCAAATATACAAACCTATATGTAGATGAATAGTCGGTAATGTAGTCGATGACAGATAACAGATGGTTTTGATTGATGACAGAAACAAGTACAGATGTAAAAATATGATGACAGGTAGTTTATGATGTGTTGTATTTGTTGTAATCCAGCAGGGAATAACAAAATAAAAACACAAAGAGTCCAAGCTTGAGCGAAAATAAGGAATCGCCAAAAGTAGCAAGTTTAAAATGAGCACTTTATACGCGCAGCCAAATAATAGCAATAATCACATTAACAGTCAATATGAACACAAAATAAATGAATCAAAACGACTATTGGGGTTGCAACTTTAAATTTTAACACAATTTAGATTTTTCAAATGATGAAAACTTAAGTAAAAACGATAAAAATTACGAGCTTATTTATTCACGACTCAAGCAAAGCACAGCGTTGCCCCAAAATGACTTAGAACAATATTCGAAAAACCTCCAAAAAACTAATGCATACAGAATGAATCATGATAGTTCTTCTCGAATTAAGAGTAATAGAGGTGTGAAATATACACAAATAATAAAGGCTATTGTCGCTGGACTTAAAAATGATAATGCAAAAATAGGAAAATCCTATTCTAGTATTACTGAAATGAAATACACAAACAAAGATATTGAATATGTATACTTGAATGATCCAAATGAACTTGTGGATAGATTACGACTTTTGATAGCATCTAAAAATGCTGGTAACGATAACCATCAGAATGAAATCACTTCCATAATTGAAGAATTAAACGAATCAAATATTATATATTAGTATCATACAAAAAAGAAAACTAAACATTGAACAATGAACGTCGACAAGTTCGGTAGGAACTTCAAACCTACTCCAAAAACCAAAGGTATTGTCGGTCCTATAGGATTGGGATTTAAACTCTTACCATCTGGTGATTTTGATATAGAAAGTAGATATTTAAACAATGTTGGAAGTAATCCTGAATACCCCCACCAAGCCGTGTGTAAAGGATATGTTGATGATCAAATAAGTCTTAAAGAATCAAGCATTATAAACCACATAAATTCTTCTTTAATGGAAGTTTTATCCACTTTTAATAAGGAAATTCATATGCTAAAAAACCACATAGACTCTACGATAAAGGAAATAATAAAAAGTATGGAACAAGAAAACAAAGCATCACAATTAATTTCTCAAAAAAATTTTAAAGACTCCATAGAGAAAAGTATATTGACAAGAAAAATAAAGTTGAACATTTTATAAAAACGCTGTTTCCTAATGTACCCTTTACACCCATAGATTAAAATAAATTACAAATATTTTTCATTTTACGTTAATTCCTCTTACAAAAAGTAAAAAATTGTTAGTAAGCATTCAACACTTTAACCAGCAACAACTATAAAAATGGACTCAAAAGTCATAATTAAAAACATTTTTGATTTTTTAAAAACTCATCGCAAGAATGTATTGGATGAGCATTATGAAAAGATCTTAACTTGCATTTCCCTGCTTAAAAGATTCGATAATGTAAATTACACTGAAACTATTCACGGGCATCATTACTCCAATTGCTGCTGGGCATTCAACCAATGTAAGCTAGGACCCGATACTTGCGCCAGCTATATGATAGAAAACCGTTTGGTTAGAATTAAGAAATTGATGTTATTATATAGGGTGGGCCGTAAATAAGTGCACTTAAAAAAAATTATATTAATACAACTGTAGCGCTTTTAAATGAAATATTTATTTTAAATTATACAAAACGAAATGAATTTTTATGTTTTAAAAATTAAATCATCCAAATATTGTCCATTTCGCCTACAGCACTCTTCCAATCTGACTCTGAGATTTTGGAACACTTTTGTCAAAAGTTGCGGAGTGATTAAGCGGATTTCTTCTTCAATGTTCGCTTTTAATTCAGCCGTCGTTGAAGGATTATTAGAGTACACCTTACTCTTGAGGTAGCCCCATAAAAAGAAATCCGGTGGCGTTAAGTCAGGGCTCCTGGGTGGCCAAGCAATATCACCCCTCCTCGATATCAACCTTCGAGGAAACATTTCTCTAACGACCTCCAGAGAGTCGTTACTTGTATGGCAGGTAGCGCCATCTTGCTGGAACCAGGTGTGAATAGTGTAACCACTCGATTCTTGCAGTTTTGGAGCTAAAAAATCTCTAAGCATCGAAACATAACGCTCTGAATTAACAGTAACATTACGCCCGTATCGATCTTCATAAAAATACGGCCCTATGATCCCCCACTTGGCTATTCCGGCCCAAACGGTCACTTTCGGAGAGTGTAACGGTCGTCCATGTTTTAAGCGTGGATTTTCTGTTCCCCAGTATCGACAATTTTGTCGATTAACAAATCCGTTGACATGAAAATGAGCTTCGTCTGAGAAGATAATGTTATTGAAGTGAGGGAATCTCCGTAACATTTCTGTTGCGAAATTGAACCGTGAAACAAAATCGGATTCTTTCAAATCTTGGACAATCTGAATTTTGTAAGGGTATAACTTCAAATCATCCCGTAAAATGCGACGTAAAGTCGTTCTGGGTACTCCCAGGGCCGCAGCGCGTTTCCGTGTAGAGCTTCTTGGATCCTCGCGCACAGAAGCTTGTACGCGTTCAATTGTTTCTGCAGTCCGCCTGGAACGTGGGCGTCCTGTAGGTCGAAGTTTTTGCGTTGATCCCGTTGCCTCGAATGTTACGATCCATTTTTTGATTACATTCGTACTTGGACACTCGGTGATGTTGCGTAATCCAAACTTTACCCGAAAAAGCCGACGAACAGTCACGTATGAGCGATTGTTTTCATAAAAGGCGCGAACGCAGAAAGCGCGCTGCTCTCCCGTGAACGGACTCATTGCGACTACAAATTTAGATCTCGAGGAGATACCATCCCCGCGCGTCTCGGTTATTTCGTTCGGGAGTTAGAGCGAGACAAAAAGTGCACTTATTAACGGCCCACCCTGTATAAAAGATTGGAATAAAAGCATACATACATTTATAAAAATATATAAAAGATTTGTTTTATTTATATGAAGTCACTCTTTTTAAATATGAGTAAACGAAAGGTTGTTGAAGAGTTACATAAGGCTACACGGCGAAATTTCAAACGTCGTCATGTTATCATAAAGGGATATGATGACTTGTGGCAAGCAGATCTGGTTGAAATGATACCTTACAGCGACCAAAACAATGGATTTAATTATTTGATGACAGTTATCGATGCTTTTTCAAAATTTGCTTGGGTTATCCCAATGAAAAACAAAAAATGCACTACTATTTCAAAAGGAATGGATGAAATATTTACTAATTCTTCTAGGATTGCAAAGAACTTGCAGACTGATGATAGAAAGGAATTTTTCAAAACAAACTTCAAGAGTTTGATGGAAAAACATAAAATTAATCACTATTCTACATTCAGCTCATTGAAGGCTTCAATTATTGAAAGATTTAATAGAACCTATAAGGAAAAAATGTGGAAAGAATTTAGTTTCAATGGAAGCTATAAGTGGAATTATAATCATTCTTACCACCGAACCATTAAATGTAAACTTGCAGATGTAAACAAGAAAAATTCAAAGTCAATGTTATCACTTTTCAAAAATAAGAAAGAAGTGTTTAGTAAAAGAAAATTCAAAGTTGGTGATAACGTAAGAATTAGCAAGTATAAACATGTATTCGAAAAAGGTTATACACCCAACTGGACTACTGAGGTTTTTAAAATAAGAAAAGTCCAAGCAACAAAACCTATAACATATCTTCTCGAAGACTTTCAAGGAAAACCTATTCAAGGAGGCTTTTATGAACTAGAACTGCTGAAAACTGATTGTGGCGATGTATATCTAGTTGAAAAAGTTCTACAAACGAGAGGAAATAAATTTTTTGTAAAATGGTTGGGATTCCCACCAGAACATAACTCTTGGATCGATAAAAACAAAATTCTGTAAAATTAATAAAAGAAATAAATTTGATTTTTAAAAATTTTAATTTTGCTTCTTTTTCTTATATGTATATACATATATATATATTATAAATGTATATATGTTTATAAATTATATTAACATAAAATTATTTATATTTTTGTAAATTTCAGCTCAAACGTTGATCCACGTTGATATGTTTTCTCTAAAGCATAAGAGCCTCCTCCAATTAGTAATATTTTATTTTAGACCCATTTCCAACTCCGATAGCTTCTTTGTTGGCTTGAATCCACTGGCTAGGGTTAATGAATTTACTTCAAAAACAGCGAAATAATCCAGAGTAAAAACGGAGTATTCTGCTTCATCGGAATTAATCATTATGTATAATATTAGTAATTATGTTGACTGTGTAGCTTCTTGAAATCGACTATTCTGATTATCACCAAATCATTTCTTATTTATAGAAGTACCCCCACCCAATCTTCTTACACACACACATACCATTGGTTTGAATGATAGGGGTATTTGAGGGTGAGAACGATGATAGTTAATATCCTCCTCACAAACATTTTTTTCCAATTTTCATAGGTTGAGAATGTTCCTTTCACCTTTCCCATACAAATTTTTTTACAATTTTCATGTTGAAGCACGTAAGGTGCATGGTAAGGTGTTACTTATGAAATGACTCCTCCCTCAGAGTTCAACCCCTAGTTTTTATTTTATAGATTATCTCAATCGCAGAACTATGAAAAAAAAAATCTCTCGGTAGGTCTTATGTTTTATAGATAGTTTGCGGGTGACTTGATTGAATTCGTATTTCTATCGTAATATAAAAGTATAAATGTTATGCTAACTAATTAACAGTCTTATTCCATAGCGTGAGTAGAGAATATTGCTTCCCATATCAGTTTTTCAATTTTATTAAAGATATTTGTAGAATATTCATATCTAAGAAAAGTTATCCAAAAAGTGTGTGTTGCAATCGGTATAAACTGTAAAGTTAATATAATACAATGGCGAATTTTGTTTGTAACGTATGCAGTAGCAAATTTATACAAATGGGTACTCTTAACAGGCATATAAAAGCTGTACATGGTTATAATTATAAGATAAAATGTACTCAATGTGAAAAAACGTATACGCGAACGGATTCAATGAAGGAACACTTCCGTAAGAAGCATATGAACAACCCCTCCGATAATCTGACAATTAATAATGAAATCGAAAAGTCCAATAATGAAAGAAAACTTCTTGATAATGATGACCCTCCATCTTCGCCAAACGCACCGAAAAAACGTAGATGCGCTACTTGTGAAATAGACGTGAATACTTCTGAATGGACACATCACAGTAGAACCAATGATCATAAGAGAAAAAGTAGAGTTCCAGTTATTAATACACGGTTTAACAGAATAAGGCATTGTTTTGAAGGTAAACTGGAAACGTACTCATTAGAAAATACCGATGAGGGGGTTATAGACATTAATATATGTTTGAAAAGTTGTAAGACTGATATTATACAACTAATTGGAAAATCGTTTGAAACAAAAGGAAGTGTAAAGTTCAGCATTGAGCTGTTTGCAGAGTTTATAAAATATATAACAGTGCATGAAGAATCAGAAAAAACTGCGATATGTATAAAATCTTTCAAATAATCAATGCAGATAGCTCTTCAAAATGATAACTTGGAAGATATACTTGAAAATATGAGTAAGATCATTGAGACTAAAAGTGTAGAGTTTGAGGATAAAGATTCTGGATGGACACTATTTTGTATAAAACATATTGAAGTCAATATTAACGAATATAAGCCCTTAAGAGGTTCAAGTTACTTAAAACTACCGAGAAGTATTGAATTGAAAAAAGCCTGTGTTAATGTGCAAAATAATGATAAATTCTGTTTCAAATGGGCAGTTATATCAGCTCTTTCCCCATAGATGGCAATTCGCATAGAGCTAGTAAATATCTGATTGAAAACATTCAAAACGGAGTGATAAGTTTAATGAATGGAACTCTAGTTAACTTTACAAATTTAGTTTTCCCTTTGAAACTTAAAGATATTTCGATTTTTGAAACTCTAAACCCTGCGATAAGTGTAAATGTGTTCGGAGTAGAAAAAAATGGAACTGGAGAAAACTATAGAGTTGTAGGTCCATATTATAATTCTAACCATAAGAGAGACCTACACATAAACTTGTTACTTATACAAGAAGGCGAATACAATCACTATGTGTGGATAAAAAATATGTCCAGATTAATAGGAGCTCAAATAAATCATGGTAAACGATCAATTAGAATATGTAATTCATGCCTGCTGATATTCAACACGGATAAAGGATTTGAGAAGCATGAAACTGAATGCAACAAAATTGTGACAGCCCTACCAAATGAGACAAATAATATACTACAGTTTGAGCATCAATCGAGGTCACTCGAAGTGCCATTTGCCATCTATGCAGATTTTGAATGCATGCTGGTGAATATTGATAGCTGCCAACCTGATCCCTCAAAATCATCGACTACATCGATTAAAAAACATGTCCCGATTGCTGTTTCATACTTTATCAAATGCTCATTTGATCCATCTCTAAATAAATTGTTCAAATACACCGGTAAGTAAATTTGTTTTAAAGGATTTATCTCTTATGCTATATGAAAATTATGAGCGCTGTAATATAATTTTTTTTTTTTTTTACTCTAGGTGAAGACTGTGTACGAGTTTTTGTTACGAACTTGATTGAAGACTCCAAACATATTCATCGACATTATTTGAGTAAGAAGATCAAAATTAACATGACACCCCAGGATGAAATCAAATTTCAGCAGGCAACAAGATGTCATATTTGTAAGAAGGCTGTATGGGGCGAGCGACGTAAAGGTACGAGATCATGATCACTTGACTGGTAAATTCAGAGGAGCAGCGCATTCAAATTATTGTAACTTAAACTATAAGATACCTAAATTCATTCCAATTTTTTTCCATAATTTGACCGGTTATGATTCTCATTTATTTATAAAAGAGCTGGGTAATATCAAAGGGTTTATCAATATTATTCCTCTCAACAAAGAGAAAAATATATCCATATCAACAAAACTATTAATGAATAGTGAGTAGAGCGAGTTTCTAGAATTACGGTTCTTAGACTCATTTAGATTTTTACCTTCAAGTATAGATAAGATAGCAAAAAATCTTGATGAAAAAAAAAGGTTTTAAAATTTTATCAACATTTTTCAAAGATGATGAATCTATTCAACTTATGACTCGTAAGGGTGTTTTATGCTATGATTATTTAGATTCTATAGAAAAATTAAGTGAGACGGAGGTTCCTCCAATAGAATCATTTAGAAATTCTTTGGTTGAAGAGGATTGTAACCAAGATGATTATAATCATGCTGAGAAAGTTTGGTCACATTTTAAATGTAGTAATTTAAGAGAATATCTTGAACACTATTTAATTACAGACGTCTTAATTTTATCAGACATTTTTGAAAAATTTAGAATTGATTCTAGAACAATTTATGGTCTAGACCCCTGTCACTATTATACATTGCCAGGTTTTTCGTGGGATGCTATGTTGAAAGAAACAGGTGTTAAGCTTGAACTTTTGACAGACATTAACATGTATAACTTTTTCGCTAAGGGTATAAGAGGAGGTTTAACACAATGTAGCTTGCGACATTGTAAAGCAAATAATAAATATATGGTTGATTATGATTGAAGTAAACCATCTGATTATTTAATGTACTTGGATGCTAATAACCTATACGGTTGGGCTATGTCTGATTACCTCCCACATTCAGACTTTAAATGGGTTGAACCTCCAACTAATTTAGATGAGATTAAAGGCTGGTTAATTTCAAATATAAACATAGGTTATGTTTTAGAAGTGGATCTCGAGTATCCCCTAGAAATACATGATAATCACAATGATCTTCCATTCTGTCCTTCAAACATTTCATTGTCTGGTAAATCCAATAAGAAATTAGTTGCTGATTTGAATAATAAAGTTAATTATATAATTCATTACAAAACATTAATTCAATGCCTTGATAATGGTTTGGTGCTTAAGAAAATTCATAGAGTGATGCAATTCAAACAATCTCAATGGCTGAAAAAATATATTGATTTAAACAATGAACTAAGAAAAAAAGCCACCACAAAGTTTGAAAAGGATCAGCGTAAACTTTGCAATAATGCTGTATTCGGAAAAACTATGGAAAATGTAGACAAACGAAAAGATGTTCGAATTGTCGATTCAATAGAAAGCAAAGGCACCCATCTTGGTAGTCGCACTCTTATAGCTAAACCTAATTTTCATAGCATATTAGAATTTTCGGAAACCATGGCTGCTATTCAGTTAAAACGAATTCACAGTGTATATAATAAGCCTATATACTTAGGTTTTTGTGTTTTGGAGATTTTAAAGTATAAAATGTACGACTTTCATTATGCATACATGAAACCTAAATTTACTGACAACCTACATCTGGCCTACATGGATACCGATTCATTTATTTATAAAATAAGAACAGATGATTTTTACAATGATATAAGAAATTATATAATAGATAAATTTGATACTTCAGACTATCCACCCCAAAACCACTACGGTATTGCCCAGCTCAATGTGAAAAAGTTAGGATTTATGAAGGATGAAAATAATGGTAGAATAATGAAGGAATTTATAGGATTAAGAGCTAAAATGTATAGTATAGAGTATAGACATAGAAGATGCAGCACTAATAAAAAAGGCTAAGGGTGTTAAATCAGCAGCTGTAAAAAAAATGTCTTTACAAAATTACAGAGACTGTTTGCTACAAACAAAACTTCTATAGTAAAATGTTGAACTTTAGATCTAAACACCATACTTTATACACCGAATGTATAAACAAATTAAGTTTAAGTTGTTCTGATGACAAAAGATTTATATGTACCAATAATATAAATACACTAGCTTGGGGTCATTATCGAATAGAACTTGAAAATGAAATATAAAACTGATCTTGTGGCAGTGGCTTTAAAATTTAATTAAAAAATAAAAAAATATTTATAATATATCTTTTTACTTAACGATTCTTTTCTCTCTTCACTCATATGAACCACCTTTTCTGAAAAACTTCACTCTTAAACATCATGTTCTGTTCATGATTTTGTTCAGTTTCCTATGGTGATTTTTGCGTTCCGAACGTGAATTTTACGTTTTTGCGCTTTAACGTAAACGTTAATTTTACGATTTTGCGTTTTAACGTGAACGTGAATTTTACGTTTTTGCGTTTTAACGTGAACGTGAATTTTACGTTTTTTTGCGTTTTAACGTGAATGTGAATTTTACGTTTTAACGCGAATTTTACGTTTTTGCGTTTGCTAAGCATGGTCTAGAACCCAAAATAATACCGGTATCTAACGTTTGCTAAGCATGGTCTAGAACCCAAAATAATACCGGTATTTACCATAGCATATATTAGAACCCAAAATAATACCGGTATTTAGCATAGATCAGAACCCCAGTGATGCCGGTGTTCTAGAACCCTCTAGTTTATACTACTTATGTATATTGGTTGAGCGTTTTTCTTTGGTCTTAGCAGCTGTTTTTTTTTTGGTATTAATTGTAACCGATTGTAGGTATTCACCAATTGTCTCTTTATGAAATCTTTTTTATATTTCTAACTGTAGGCCGATATTATTAATTGTCTTTGGTTTCACAGTGTTCATGTATATTGTATACGGTGTAATTAGATTTTCATTCGGGGTCACCAATTGTAGTAATTATTATTGGAATAAAACATCTTTTTATGATAACAGTTGAAATTCACTCTATTTTCTTACTTAATAATACTACTTATTAACTAGGTTTTTAAATTTAAATTATGCCGCGTGACCAACGCTGTCAAACTTCGCTCATCAACTAACTTTTCTTCTTTTTCTTGTTTTACAATATATAATTAAACAGTTACTTTAAATTGTAGATTAAGATTGAAATTTGGAAAAACGAAATATTTTTGTGAAATGTGATGAAAGCGGGAAGTTTGAATTATGTGTGTTTTAATTCTTGTGATATTGAGTATAATCTACAAACGACTACCTTGTTGTAGCCAAGGTAGCACTTCAGGTTTCCAGACCCAAGGCAAAACAGGGAGATGATGGGAGAAGATACAACGTCGAAAGGCTACAATCGCAAGAGATCGCCAAATCCTTGTCCTACCAAGTTACAAGTAACCTATCTCGAAGCTCTCTGCCGTTAACACAATGTATCGAGAACCAGTGGCAACATTTCCAAGATGCAATCAGAGAAGCCGCCTCTGACGTGCTGGGTTTCAAGCAGCCACCAACAAGGAACCACTGGTTTGATGAGGAATGTCGGCAGGAAAATGCAACCAAACAACAGGCACACAAAGCGGCGCTGCAAAGAAGTACGAGAGCTGCTCACGAGCTCTATGAGCAGAAGAGGCGAGAGGAACACTGACTTCTCAGAAAGAAAAAGAGAGAGTATGAGAAGCGTGCGGTCGAAGATGTTGAGAGGTTCAAAAGCAGGAATGAAGTTCGAAAGTCTTATGAGCAGATGAAACGAAATTCACAAGTACAAAAACCTCGAACCGAAAGCTGCAAAGACGAAAGTGGAAACATCATAACATAAATTAATAATAACATCATGGAACCGCAGTCAATGCTGAGGATATGGAAGGACCACTTCTGCAGACTGTATAACGGCGACGACGAACCGAATTCCGCTGTCAGGCAGGATGATCCATTCAGCATAGACGACGAAAGCCAACAATCCCGTCTTCCCGACTTAAACGATGTAAAGATTGCCATATCTAAGCTGAAGTCTAACAAAGCCGCTGGAGAAGATGGGTTGAATTTCGAGCTCTTCAAAGCAGCTGGATATAATTTGGTTAGTAGCATGCACATTACGGCAGATCCTGGAAAAAACCCAAGAACGTCAAATCGACATCCACCATCTTTTCATCGATTTCAAGGCTGCATATGACAGCATCTACAGGGACGAGCTGTATAAAGCCATGTCTAGTTTTGGTATCCCTGCCAAACTCGTCCGTTTGTGCAGGATGACCATGGAGAATTCTCGCTGCTCCATAAAGGTTGGAAACAACTTAATAGAACCTTTCGATGTCAAAAAATGTTTTAGACAAGGCGATGCGTTGTCATGCGATTTTTCTAACATCGTACTTGAAAAAATAGTGCACAGCCCCCACGTCAACCCACTATCTTTCAAAAGTCTGTCCAATTACTGGCATATGCTGATGACATTGACATAATCGGAAGAACTCAGCGTGATGTCAATAGGGCTTTTGTGATTATTGAGGAAGAAGCGGAAAAAATGGCAGTAACGGTTAATGAGGGCAAAGCAAAGTACATGCTGTCATCAAGAAAGGACTTACAACACCGACGTCTCGGTCAAAACATCACCATCGTCAGACGTAAATTTAAGGCTCCGCTATGAACGCAAAAAACAACACCAGCGCTGAGATCAAACGAAGAATAACTCTTGCTAACCGCTTTTTCTTTGGGCTAAAAAAGACCCTCATCATTCCCGTCCTGCTATACGGTGCAGAAGCATAAACTGTGAGAAAAGCGGATGAAAGCACCTTGGGTCGTTTCGAGAGAAAAGTTCTTCGTGTGGTTTACTGTCCTGTATGCGTAGAAGTTGAGTGGAGGAGAAGATGTAACGAAGCTGTACGGGCTATACAGCGACATAGACTTAGCCAGAAGGGTAAAAGTCCAACGACTAAGATGGCTGGGTCACGTAGAGTGCATGGAAAGCAATGCTCCGGCCTGGGAAGTCTTCGAATCCACACCCACAGGACAGCGCAGTAGAGGAAAACCGCGGATCAGGTAGCGCGCACAAGTGGAAAGTAACCTCACACAACTTGGAGCGTGAAACTGGAGACATCTAGCTAGGGACAGAGCTAGATGTAGAAGTTTGTTGGGTGAGGCCATAGTTCACACAGGACTGTAGCGCCACCTTAAGTAAGTAAGTAACTATGTTTTTGTTTGTTTACAACAGATTTACGCAACATTCCTTCCCCATTCACCAGCATCCTCTCCATACTGTACGAGAAGGTGGACAAAGACATTTTTTTCATTGGCTTTGGTTTAAAACATTTCGACCTGGCGCTCCAATGTTATGCAACGTGTATCAATATGCTTAACTTGAACCTGCCATTCATCATACTTATTTTGCAAATTCTTTAATTCTTTAAATCTGCTTTGGTTGGCATGTCTTTTAGCTTAGGGGGGGGGTGTCGTAGGGGTCGTGTATTGCTCCAGCAGGTTACTCCCTTCTCCTAGAACCATTATTTTGTTTTTAAGTTTTCCCGAGAACTAATGGACCGATTTCAATATATTTTTTTCTGCACAAGCGCTTTTACGGTCTCAATAATATTTGATGATTAAAAATGCCATTTAAAAAGACCTAAGTACAATTTTTCTTCGAAATTTGATATCTGGAAAATGGATCATAATTTTTTTACGAAATTATTTCAATGTCAAACGTAATAAGCTTTTATTAACTGCATACTAAAAATATTTTTAAACTAAAATTGAAAAATTGTATATATAAAGACCTAGCTCGCCCGGCCACCCGTTGATGTGGCTTACTTTTTTGTCATATTACCTTGTTGTAAACTATTTAGGGGGAACGGTAGGAGACCATTGGGCATGGGCACCACCATGCTTTTTTACATAGATGTCATTTGTAAAAAAACATGATGACCTTCATGACTGATTTTCTGCTACCGTTACACCTTATTACAATGAAATTATTATTTACGAACGAAGACGGAAACGTTAAGGTTGTTATAAAAATTTAATGGTTTGGATTTGAAGGGGAAGGATTTTGAACACAATTGATCAAAATTTTCTTACGTTGATGTAAAGCAAAAATCAATACAAAAGATTTAAATTTAAAATTGATTATTATTTTTATTCAAGTTTGTAACAAATGAGTATATTACAAGTTTTTAGTAAATAACATGTGATAGTTATAGTCCAAGAGCCCAGGGCCGCCAGACGTTACTTATTTTCTGAGTAACAAAATGTGTCGTACAGAATAACACTAACACTTAGTGTATACTCTTAAGGTATACATTCCTGCTAGCTTGGGCCGGCGGCCAATTTACCTGTACCAGGTACTAAAGGTAAATACAAAAATCTCTTACTTTTCTTAAAGTCTAAGTGATAATTTTTGTATACGTATATATTTTACACAATTTCATTAAAAATTTAAAATCAATATTGCCAGACAGTTTTCTTCGGCAGTAATTTCCGCCAGACACTTTAAAGTTTTCGAAAAAATGAGGTAATATTTCTTAGAGTCTGAGTCTTTATTTTTATACATGATATTTTGGAAACTATTTCAACACACTTTGCAAACAGCCAGACAAATTGTAGGAGCCAAATATCCCCCAGACATTTTTAAAATCTCGCTTTGATTATGAGTGTAAGATCATTATTCATACGCTCAAGCTTGAGAGCGATATATACGTGCACCTATTTCCTCCTTTGTCGGTATACTCTGTTATATTCAGTCGTATTTCGTTCAGTGCAGCTTTTCGGCTACAAATATAATGTAAATAAAAGAAATATATTTGCAGTGTTTTAAAGAATATAATGGCAAAGTCATTAAACTGTGTTTTTTGTAATAGTTCTGATGTGAATTTAACATTATTTACAAAAGAGACATTACAAAAGTGTCGAACAATTTCAAAACAAAGGAAGGAATATAACCTCAAATTTAAGGATGTTGTTTTGCCGGGTGATTTGTTTGAAAGTGGTTATCATAGACAGTGTTACAAGACATTTACAGTATTAATGAAAAAATATTATTTGCCAAAATCTACACATACAGAAAAGACTACTCCAGAATAAAATTCGTCAAATATTACAGAGAATTAATCAGCAACGTGTTTATCAAGATCTGCGTTTGATACACAGTGTACTGAGCCACAATCTTCCACTTCACAACCGCTAAGTCCAGCAACTTCTTTTATACCGGACTCCGAGACAATACCTGAGCCAAATATTATACCTGAGTTAATTGAACCGGTCCAATATTCACAAGCAAATAATGTAGTGCTGGAAAATGTTACTTCCTCTTCTGCCGACTGAAAGTGATGTAAGTATTGCTCCAAACAATGCTACTTGTATATTTTGTGATCAAAAAACAAAACAACTTCGATCAAAAAGATTGCCTTTATTTTCATCTAACAAAAAAGATTTTCTGTCTAGAATAGGTCTAGAGGATGAAAATTTTACAGAGTTAATTAATAAGGTAACAAATTATGTTCAAATGGTAGACATGTGCATTCAAGAGGACACAAGCGTCCACAGGTTTTTCTCAAAACCAACCTCTGTCTACCAACTCCTACTCTCACCTCGCCGCGGTGAACATCGGGTGCCTAGTACCTCAACTAGAGATTGGGTTCTAACCTCAGGGGAAAGTTGTTGGGGGCAGCAAACGAGAGAGACGGCAGCAGACGAATTCTCGAGATGGAATCAACGGTGGCGTCTACAGTTCCAGTAAGGTTGAACTACTTAGTGAACACCTTATAGGGCTTCTACGACTTATTCGGAGCCCAGGCCTATAAGGAGCGGTTTATCCGGCTCCCCGTCCTTGGAGTTATACTAAGGATCTAGCCCTCCAGGTTGGGGGTTGTGCCGTCGGGGTGACCTCCTGACCACGTAAAAATCTCCTAGTTGCGAAGCACCAACAAACCTCGGATACGGACGGATTCACTGTTGACAACCCAAGCAAACGAAATAAGGACAACGAACTTCGGATTTGTACGTGGAATGTTAGGTCCCTTAACAGACCACGTGCAGCCGAACAATTAGCGGAAGCCCTAAACTGCTGCAAGGCAGATATTACCGCCATCCAAGAAGTGCGATGGGATGGACCGGGCAAACGCAAACTAAAAGACTGCGATGTATACTACGGCGACTGCTACCGAGAACCTACCGAGAACAAAGACAGCGTCTATTTGGGTGTGAATTTGTTGTTGGAACGAGACTCAGGCAAAAAGTCTTGAGTTTCAACAGTGTGAGCGAGCGCATCACGACAATCCGCATCAAGGCTAACTTCGCCAACATAAGCCTAATATGCGCGCATGCCCCAACAGAGGAGAAAGATGAAGACACCAAAGACATATTCTTCGAGCTCTTGGACAAGACATATGAGCAGTGCCCAGGCTATGACATTAAAATTGTCTTAGGAGATTTTAACGCCAATATAAAGAGATACAGCCTGCACGACACCACGTCCGACAACGGATTCAGGCTGATCGATTTCGCTGCGGGGCGAGACGTTCTGGTAGCTAGTACGCAGTTCACACATCTCAATATCCACAAGGGGACATGGAAATCTCCTGATCAATCAACTGTCAACCAGATTGACCACATCGCGATCGACGCACGACACTTCTCCAGTATACAGAATGTCCGAACATTCCGAGGGGCCAACATTGACTCGGACCACTACCTAGTTGTAGCCAAGGTACGGCTACGGATATCCCGATCCAAGCCAAAACAAGGAAGTACTGTGAGAAGTTTCGACGTTAGACGGCTACAATCGCAAGAGACTGCCATGTCCTTTTCCGATCGAGTCTCTAATAACCTCTTAAGGAGTCCTATGCTGCCTGCATTAAGCATTGAAAACCAGTGCCAAAATTGCCTTGCAGCCATCAGAGATGCCGTCTCTGAAGTACTGTGAGAAGTTTCGACGTTAGACGGCTACAATCGCAAGAGACTGCCATGTCCTTTTCCGATCGAGTCTCTAATAACCTCTTAAGGAGTCCTATGCTGCCTGCATTAAGCATTGAAAACCAGTGCCAAAATTGCCTTGCAGCCATCAGAGATGCCGTCTCTGAAGGGCTAAGTTTCACACGGCCACCACAGCGAAACCCCTGGTTTGACGACGAATGCCGGCAAGCACACGGAACGAAACAACAGGCATACAAAACGGCGCTGCACAGGAGGACCAGAGCTGCTCGCGAGCTCTACGAGCAGAAGAGGAGAGAGGAACACCGGCTTCTTAGATGCAAAAAAGAGAGCATGAGAAGCGCGCGATCGAAGAGATAGAGGGATGTCACAACAGGAATGAGGTTCGTAAATTTTACCAAAAAGTAAAAAAAACCTACCAAGGGTACCAGCCACGAACCGAAGCCTGTAAGGACGATCAGGGGAACATCGTAGTAGAACCGCAGTCTATGTTGAGAATATGGAAAGACCACTTCTCCAAATTATATAACGGCGATGACGAACCGAATTCCGCTGTAAGGGAGATAGAACCACTCAACCTAGGCGACGCAGATCAACAATTCCGCCTACCCGACCTCGACGAAGTGAAGATAGCTTTATCTAAACTGAAGTCAAACAAAGCTGCTGGGGCTGACGGAATCGCTGCCGAACTATTCAAAGCAGCAGGCGATGACCTGGTAGGGAGCATGCACCAACTCATCTGCAAAATATGGTCGGAAGAAAGCATGCCCGATGAGTGGAATCTCAGCATAGTGTGCCCGATACATAATAAAGGAGACCTTCTAAATTGCGCCAACTACAGAGGCATCAGTCTCCTTAACATTGCATATAAGATCCTCTCTGCCGTATTCTGTGAACGTCTGAAGCCGTTCGTCAACAACCTGATAGGTCCTTATCAGTGTGGCTTCAGACCAGGAAAGTCCACTATCGACCAAATATTCACACTACGGCAGATCTTGGAAAAAACCCAGGAACTTCAAATCGATACCCACCATCTCTGTATCGATTTTAAAGCCGCGTATGACAGCATCTATAGGGAAGAGCTCTACAGAGCAATGTCTAGTTTTGGCATCTCTGTCAAACTTATCCGTTTGTGTAGAATGACGATGGAGAATGCACGCTGCTCTATTAAGGTCGGAAAAGATCTCACCGATGCATTTGATGTCAAAAAAGGATTTAGACAAGGCGATGCACTGTCATGCGACTTCTTCAACATCGTTCTGGAAAGAATTGTGCAAAACTCAACCGTCAACACTAGAGGCACAATCTTCCAAAGGTCCATCCAATTACTCGGATACGCAGATGATATTGACATAATTGGAAGATCAAAGCGTGATGTCAGTGGAGCGTTTTTGAGCATTGCGACGAAAGCGAAGAAGATGGGTTTAGTGGTCAATGAGAGCAAGACCAAGTATATGCTGTCATCGAAAAAGGACATTGAACAACGACGTCTTGGACAAAACGTCACCATGGACATCTATAACTTTGAGGTAGTTAAGGACTTTGTCTACCTAAGCACCGCTATTAACACAGACAACGACACCAGCGCTGAAATCAAACGAAGAATAACTCTTGCAAATCGCTGCTTCTTTGGACTTAGAAGGCAATTGAGTAGTAAAGTCCTCTCTCGAGCATCTTAAATCACCATATATAAGCACTCATCATCCCGGTTCTCATTTATGGCGCTGAGGCCTGGAACCTGTCAAAGAAAGATGAGAGCGTCTTAGGATGCTTCGAGAGAAAAATTCTTCGGGTGATTTTTGGTCCCGTACGCATAGATGGAGAATGGAGGAGAAGATATAACGACGAACTGAACTGTCCAACGGCTTAGATGGCTAGGTCATGTAGAGCGAATGGACATCAACGCTCGGAAGCCCGGAAGGTCTTCGAATCTAATCCCAAGGGACGGCGCAGTAGAGGAAGACCGCGACTCAGGTGGCGCACGCAGGTGGGTGAAGACCTCAACCAACTTGGCGTGCGAAACTGGAGACAGCTAGCTAGGGACCGAGCTGGCTGGAGACGCATGTTGATTGCGGCCCAGGTCCGCCCGGACTGTAGCGCTACCTTAAGTAAGTAAGTAACAAATTCTCCAGTACTAAAAGTCTACTATCATAATAATTGTCAATTAATTTTTTCATACAAGGCATCTTCAAATAAAAAAAGACGTGTGGCACTCGGGGACTGCCGCGGTAAATCTATTGCATAGCATTTTGTATCAACTTATGCAATTATAATTATTTATTTATTGTATTTATGCAGTATTTCTTTTTCCTTGATATTAATTCAAGTTACACTTTTTGAGCGTGTTGACCGATAAGAAAACAAATTTTTTTCTTTTATTTAATAAATGAGAAGTTAATATTGTTTAAAATATTTTTATTATTTTACAATATGTACATGTGGGTTTTATTATCTTACAGTAGCTGTTGGTTATTCAGGAATATTTATCATTGAAACTATAGGTTTGTGATAACTGAAATAATTTTTTTCTTTTTAGCTCTTTACGCTTTTCTTCTCTATAAAACAAAAATATCTAGGTATAAATAATAGGTATAAATAATTAGGTATAAATACTGTAATGACACACCAAAACAATTATTATTCATTTTAAAAATTTGAACAAAAATAACGATATTAAGAAGTGATTATCGAATTTCGCACGATGTACATTATATAGATATAATATCATATATACTTTCTCTGCGCGGCATTCATGTGCATTATCTATACACCAAAAACAAAGGTACTGAATAGTACACGTTCTTGGTTTGATGATTTCTGTTATATACCTACATAATGAGGAATGAATTTGAATGAATCTAAATTGAGAATTTAAACTATACGCGTGTGTGTGTTTGTGTGTATAAAAGAGGGCTACTTTTAATATCACTCATTTTAATATCAAAAATTTAGGTTATCTTTATAGCAGTATTATATTTTCAATTCAAAATTAATACTGCATTTGTGATAATAATAAAATGTATGTGTATACAGTGCTCACTTATTTTCTTTCACTATTTTTTCGTGACTTTCTTCATTAATAAATGTACTTTGTTCATTCATATTCAAAACACTTTATACACAGCTATTCACTGTTGTACATAAATAACTATACACCTACCTATATACTTTCTCATAAACAGCTGTTTATGTATTCGTCCGATTTCGGAGCAGCTCGTCTCGATTCGTGCGAGCTTCGTAGAGTCGTACAATACGTCTAGTTGCACGCACACTAACACCGTGTCGAAGACTGCCGAACTGAAACGACGTTAGACGATGCATGGCCTTCAAGTGGGTGGTCGGAGTGGGTGGCGTTAGGTTTTTTTTCGTTACGGAATTTTTGGATTCGGTCCCCGCGCTCAAGGCCCGCGATAGAATCTATGCAATAGCTTAAAAACAACTAAAACTCGTTGGCATGATCTTCGTGAACATCATCAAGGAGCTTTTAAAGAAATATGTAATTTTGTTGAAGAAAATGTAATTAAAAAAGGACGTTGCTTTTTTCTGACTTATCTCCATAGATATTATATGGAATTATTAGAGGAAATTGATAAAGAAAATGGCAACAATAATTTCACACCGCACAATTTAGAACTTAAGCTTATAAAAATATTTGATAAAGAGATAAAATTTTTTATTATACAAAATAAAAAACTATTAGCTCCAAAACATTTAATAAGTATCGATGAACAAATATATAACAATTTGAATGATGAAGATGTGCTACACAAAGCTGCTTTATTATTGAGAAAATCCGTCTTACAAATCGAGAAGACAAAATTACCACAACATAATAACAGTACAAAATTTAGAGGACGGAGAAGCATCAGTTCCACAAGAATTAATGGATTTTTATTCCACTCTCATAGCTGGTAGCAATCGAAAACGTAAAGAAAATCCAAAATGTATTCGTCAAGTCAAATCGTATTGTGAAGATATCGTATATGCTGTTCACAATGGTAGAGTCAAAACGTCCAAACATATTATGCTTGGAATGTCTTTGAAGAGTTTAACTAGTAGCCGTAAAATAATAGATATTATTCATAGATATGGTCACTGCGTTAGTTATACTGGAATTGAAGAGTTGGAGACAGAAGCGACATATACTTCATTAAAGAAGTCGAGTATATTATGTCCTGAAACAATTAAAAAATCACCACATCTCTGCACCGGTGTTGCTTTTGACAATTTTGATTGATTCGTAGAAACAAAAAGTGGTAAAGATACGCTACACGATACTGTTGGCATTATTTATCAAAATATTGATGTCAATAGATCAGAAGAAACACAATTATCAAATTTACCTGCTGGCAATAGCGATATAGTTTTAACCTCAAATAAAAGAAAACGAAGAACACTTGAAGTTATACCTACAAACCTAGAAGAACAACCATCGGTAACAAAAAAAAGAAAAACAAATAATTTAGACTTGTCGACTCATGAAAATGAAAATACTAACCCTGTAAATTTGCAATTATACAAAACAATTGACATAATTTGGATGATTAGTCATGCTCTTCACTTACCAAACGTTACAACGTGGGTTGGTTTCAATAATTTACTAAGTGACAGTGATAATTCAAGACAAATAGTTTCTTATTTGACTCCGATTAATGAATCACCAACCAATAAATCAGTAGTTTTGGAGATCATGAAACGAAGCCAAGAAATTTGTAAAGAAGTCCAACAGTCTTCCATCCAAGTCACTTACGATCTCACCATTGCAAAAGTAGCTTTAAATCCAAGCTAACAGCAAACCAAATTTGGATAATCTATTCATACATCTGGGACCTTGTCATATTATGATGGCTTATTTCAAAGCTATTGGCAAAATCATTGTTGATTGTGGTTTAACCATATTATGGTACAAAGCAGTCTGTTAGCTTCGGGCTCGGTAAATGGATTTCTTGAAGGAAAACATTTTAATAGGTGTTAAAGACTTCATCCTTTGATAGCAGTAGGATTGGAAGTTTTACATTTCAAATCATTTTTAGAAGTAAATAATGTCGTGATTACAGATCAAGTGACCAAAAAAATTGAGAGGCTGAGAACTTCTTCAGTATCTTCATTTAATATAGAGAACGAAGACCTTAATGACCTATTAAATAATTACAATATTTACAAGCAACAAACTCTTGACGGTCAGTTTGGAAAAACACCACAATTTTATTTAGTTTATATTAACCTAGTTCACTATTATTTAAATCTATCAAGAAGCATCCGCACAGGAGATTTTGAATTATTCAAATTAGTACTTTGTAAAATCACCAACTTATTTTTCATATGTAATCAACAAAATTATGCTCGCTGGACAGTTAAATACATTGACAATTTGCAAAAAATTAACGAAACTCACCATGATCTATTTCAACAAGGTTTATTTGGCATTCAAAGAACCAATAAGGATTTTTCAAAACAGCCAATCGACTTAGTTCTAGAACAAACAATCAACGCAGATGCAGCGAGGAGACTCACAGGTATAATACATACAGTTCACTAACTCAATCTCAGCACGTCAACGATGGGCTCTCAGCCATGATATAAGATCAACCAGTCAACTATAATCAGTTTTGTCTATAAGGATTTGGGTTTGCATGTTCCCTATGCCACAGCAGAGCTAGCAAATCATAATATGTAAAATAATACCAAGCAATTACAAAACTGTTTTGATACCTTTGATCAGTCTATCAATCCATTTGGCGCTGAAGTACCTAAAGATCTTTTAATAAATATTTCGTCTGGTAAAGCAGCCTCAGAGCCAGTTGAAAAATTCCTTCTCGATATTGAACAAAATGGTGAGATTAAACGTCAAACTTTCATTGCCGAATGTGCCAATGATGTAAATAGGTTTGAAAAGAGCATAAAAAAACCCTATAGAAAATTTTTCTGTTGATTATTCTAAAAAAATATAAACAAAGATTGGTGGTAAAGTGCAAGAAGTACGTATTCAAAAAGATTTATTTGGACGCATGCTTGGTATATCGCTGGATCATAAAATTGATATGGCCAAAATTTGTTCATATCCGATTACGCAAGTGCAATTATCTATGTGGCATTTCGATGGTGGTATCTGCAAAACCCAAAAGTCTATTTTAATGAAAGCTCTGGAAAAAATCGTAGAACACGATCCACCTCCTCAGATTGATATCGTAATAATTGATGGATTTTTCTTACTTCATACAATGACTAATGCTCCTAAAACCTTTGGAAGTATTTCTAAGAAAATGTTGCAAATGGTAACATAACTAAAAGCGGTAAGATATTATGTCATTTTTGACCAGTACTTTTCGCCATCAATTAAAGATTATGAGAGATCTCTTCGGTATGAATCAGCACAGTTGGAGTTTAATATTACTGGATCCGATCAAGTTCGACCATCTGATTTCGCAAAAGAATTGAAAAATGTACACTTTAAACAGGCTCTTGTTGATTTTTTTATTCTACATTGGGCTTCTAACGAGATGGTTCCATTTATTGGCGGTAAACAAGTTTTCATTAATTTTAAACAGTGTCATTCATATACCGTCATTAATGATACAATTTTATCTAATATTGAAGAAAGTCTTTCGTGTCCAGATCATGAAGAAGCTGACACTAAAATTATTTACCATGTATGTAATATTGATCCGCAGTCTAATTTTGTAATTAGATGTTCTGATACTGATATTGCAGCAATAATGCTGGGCAATATGCATCGCTTAAAAAACCATGACTCTCACGTATGGATATTGACTGGCACTGGAAATAAGCTGAGATACATTGATGTTTCAAAAATTTACGAGAATTTAGGGCCGTGTTTATCTCGAAGTTTACCAGGCTTTCATGCGAAAAAAAACAACATCCTTAAATTTGAGGTTAAGTTCCTTCCTTTGTTTTGAAATTGTTCGACACTTTTGTAATGTCTCTTTTGTAAATAATGTTAAATTCACATCAGAACTATTACAAAAAACACAGTTTAATGACTTTGCCATAATATTCCTCAAAACACTGCAAATATATTTGTTTTATTTGCATTATATTTGTAGCAGAAAAGCTGCACTGAACGAAATAAATACGACTGAATATTACACAGAGTATACCGACAAAGGAAGAAATAGGCGCACGTATATATCTCTCTCGTAATTGAGCGTACGAATAATGATCTTACACTCATAATCAAAGCGAGATTTTAAAAATGTCTGGGGGATATTTGGCTCCTACAATTTGTCTGGCTGTTTGCAAAGTGTGTTGAAATAGTTTCCAAAATATCATGTATAAAAATAAAGACTCAGACTCTAAGAAATCTTACCTCATTTTTTCGCAAACTTTAAAGTGTCTGGCGGAAATTACCGCCGACGAAAACTGTCTGGCAATATTGATTTTAAATTTTTAATGAAATTGTGTAAAATATATGCAAAAATTATCACTCAGACTCAGGGCCGTCGAGAGGAATTCCGGGCCCGGGACGGAAAAATATCTCGATATGGTACGTTCTAATTTCAATTACGAGTAGCGAAATTGGTTGGAATTAAGGGAAATAATCATTTTTTGTTTGCAAAGTGAACCGAAAAAAGTGTTAATCATCAAATCAATCTTACGTGTATCGTCCAGTTTAGTTGAAATGGAGGATGGATAGAAAATAATTCTACATGCGATTAGATCAGAATCCGAAGAGAATCATACATTCAATTCGATATTGCCAACGACATGTTAGTAACTGATAATACGGTCGATTACCTATTAAAAAAATAGCATGAAGATCTATTACCTACTATGAAAATAAAATAGAGCGAAGTAAAAGTATTTGAAATTTGTCTTTAAAAAAAACTAAGTATTTTAAAAGTTTTACATTAAATACTCTTTATTGTTTTTCTTAATATTAAAATATTATTACAATGTTTTATTAGAGTTAGTTTGCATTCAATGAAATATTTTCTTTTGGCAAACGAGCCTTCCTAGCTTTCTGAGCAGCAAAACAACTTATAATTGCATCGAAATTCAATTTCCTTGCCAAAGGTGCTTCGATGCATAGTGTAGCAAGTCTGGAAACACGATCTTGTGATGAGCACGAGCGATGAAACTTCTTTGTTCTGGCAAGGACGCTAAATGAACGTTCGGCACTAGCTACGGTTACACGTATGGTGGAACACACACGGAGAGCAACACAAATGTTAGGGAAAATCGTCTCCAAGTTCTGGGAATAAATAGCATTGAGCAAACTCAATGGCGGAAGTTCTGCTTTAAAATTGGCTTCATAATAGTGTTTCAGATGAATTATTTCTTCTTTCAACTCTTGGGACACATGCGAGTTATACTTTTGGATGAACCTTGTAGCGGAGTTTTTAATGTCACGTTCGTCCATTGTTGAAAACTGTCATAAAAATGAAAATGTAGCATTCAAATTTTTCATCGTATCGAACCGACGAGAAATTCCACATATAATTGAATCAACTATGACTTAAAAGGTGTTTCTCTTGAAATTTATTTCTTCGTCTTTTTCAATTTGCTTTCCAGCTACTCGGTTTTCTTCAAAATGTCTCTTTAATTGCCTTTTTCGGCTCGATGCATTTGCATTCAGATAAAAATTGATCTCATCCGTTTTGAATAATGTTCAAATCGAAGATCAAGTTGTCGAGATCTTGAATTTCAACGTCAATAGTACTGTTTCTGGCTCGAAGAAGGAAATTTCTTTCATTTATAGCGCTAAGAACCTTGCACCAAATCGAAGACATCAGGACGCATTCAAATTTGTGCATATATTTTAAAACGCCATTTACATCTCTTCGAGCTTCAGCGGTTAAATTAATATCACTTAAGACTTCTAATGATGTTCTAAGGTTTTTCAGATGATTTGCAAATGGTTTTACTGCCTCAATTCTAGCTGACCATCTTGTATCGGAAAGTTTGTTGCCAACGTTGAGCACTGCTGCTAAACAAGTTGAAACACTTTTGAACAACACCAAAAATGTGATTGCCGCAGTACAACATTCCGCTGAATCGACTCCACGCAAGTTAAGGCTGTGAGCTGCATATGATGAATACACGGCAAACGGAGTTTTGTTTAAAATATGACTTTGTGCACCATTATACTGTCCTTTCATATTGCTTCCATTGTCATAGCCTTGTGCACAACAGTCTTCTAAAGGGATTCCGTTCTTTGCCAATGTTTCGCAGATCAAATCAGCTATTGCGATGCCAGTTTTTTTTGTTGCAATCGACAAATTCCAAAAACCGTTCTTCGATGGTGAACACATTTTCTTCAAAGCGCATATATCGCAAAATAAATGTGTTTTGTTCCACAGCACTTGAATCGGGTGTTGCATCGACAAGTATAGCGAATTATTTGGCGTTTTCTCTCTCCTTCAAAATAGCTGAATTCACATGTTGGGCACAAATTTTAATGAACTCATTTTGAATCTCAACGGAAAGGTAGTGGACTTGGAAACGTTTGTGCTCTTGTTGTGAAATTCTTACTTTTTCCAAGTGCTCCTGGCGTAAGGGGTCATAATGACTAATTAATTCCAAAATGCCCAAGACATATCCATTATTTGGCTCTCCAATAAGATTGCTATCGCCTCGTAGTCCTAGTGCCCTTTCGCCAAGGAAGAAAATGTGGTCCAATATTCTATATAGAATTCCTTGCTATTTTTGTATGGCTGGTTTAATATACAATCTTTGAAGTGACTTGATATCCTTCAAATCTTCAGTAAACAATTTGTTCAAAATATTAATTAATTAATATTACGGAAACCACAATTGAAAAACGTTTGCGTGGGATTTTCCGGTCCCCCGAAACCGAAATAGAAGAAAAGAAACTTTATAAAAACAGAAACCGAAATAAATATTTGTATTTTGTTTTAAGTTGCCGGGCCCCTTATTTTGATTTTAAAAATTTTCAAAATAAAATAAATTTGAAATTTACGTTAAATTAAGTAAGAAAAGCGAAACAATTTATTATAACTTTCTTTCAATAGTTCAGAGTTGCCCAATTTTTCATTAAATATTAACAAAAATGTACTCCAATAATAATCAGGGGCCCAGATCGGCAAGCTTGTGACTGAAAGATTGGTAGATAACATGCAAACAGGGGCCCGATTGCGAAAGCATGAATGATTTTAAATTTTCGGGCCCCTAAAAATAAGTGGGAATAGGTATGTTGATGATGAATTTAGAGTACCTATATTGAAAAAAAAAACACTCCTCATTGCTTTCAATTTTACGGGCCCCTAGAAAATCCCGAGCCCGGGGGTTTGAAAATTGTGTGGTGGCATTCCAGGTATACATATCTAGCCAATTTAAAAGTTCAATGGGAATCGAAGCTAATACATAATTGTGACTTTGAAATAAAAGACAAATAATTTGCAAAAAAATAATACATATTGCGAACGTAAATTGAGATGTAAGCTATCCTATCTTTCAAGTTGGACTGTGCACGGTGTACAAATATGTTTAAAATCGGTTAAGGAGGAGAAATCATATAGCGTTTAAATGTTTGAAAACAATTTTTTTTGTAGGTACATTTTTAAATGTTAAAATACAGGAAATATTTTTAAACAGACCCTTTGCAAATGAGCAAGTTCCTACGAACCATTCGTGCTTTTTTTTGACGTACATAAATTGTGTAAAAGTGTTTTGTTCTTTCAAAATTAATTTTCTATTAAAGACAAAAAGTTTTAAGATATTGTAATATTCGGCTTGGTCCGACAATTAAAACTTATTCGCACTTGTAAATAAAACACGATTTTTACTTTATTTAAATTGTTCCACTTATTTATTGAACACTCAATTATTACGTTTCAAACACAGTCTTTACTTTCAATTATTACTTTTTATACACAGTCTTTACTTATCGCAGTTTACAACCAATAATGAACCGCTTCGCTTCCAAGCGCCTATTTTTATACCTCCAATCGGTTCGAGAATCTACGAGGTTGTTCTCGATGCTTAACGAAGTTCTCCACTTTATCACTAGATGCTTACCCCTTTCGAGGTTCTTGTATGCGCTGAATGAGTTCCCCTCTAAGCCACTAGATGTTTCTCGATGCTTAAGAAGCGAGTTCTCCTATTAGCCACTAGAGGTTTCTCGATGCTTAAAGAAGCGAGTTCTCCTATTACTACCACTAGATGTTGCCCCTTATTATTGAAAGAGATAAAGAGTGTATACCCATTACATTGTCCCCTCCTTAGGATTGATCGTCCCGAACAAATCCATCGTTCTCATCACCACTGTAGCGATGTAGCCGGTCGCGATGTACAACTTTAGGTTTTCCTCTGACTCCCTTTTGTATCCGGTACACGACATCGTTGATTTTTGTAATGACTGTATATGGACCTTCCCAGTCCCGTTGAAGTTTCGGTGACAATCCTTTTTGTCGATGGGGATTGTAAAGCCACACCCGATCCCCTGCTTGGAACTCTGTTGTTGTCGCTCGTATATCGTAGCGTGTCTTCATTCGGTCACTGAACATCTTTATTTTCAACCTGGTATTGTCGTGGATCTGAAGGAGTCTTTCTCTGAGGTCATCAATGTAGTCATCCTCGGCTTGCGGTTCCGATGTGGGGCATCCAAATTTTATTTCGCTCGGCAGTCTGATGTTCCTTCCCATCAAAATCTCAGACGGTGTATGGCCAGTTGAGCTATGTCTTGCACTTCGATACGCCATCAAAAACAGTGGAATGTGTCGATCCCAATCTCGCTGGTTGTCGTCCACAACTTTGCAAAGATGTTCCTTCAGGGTTCGGTTGAATCGTTCGACCATGCCATCAGATTGTGGGTGAAGTGGTGTTGTTCTTGTCTTCTTGATGTCAAGAAGCCCACAAACTTCCTGAAATATGTTTGATTCAAAATTCCTTCCCTGGTCGGAATGCAGTTCTAATGGAACGCCGAATCTGCTCACCCAGTTGAAGACAATTTGGTCTGCGACTGTTTTGGCTTCTTGATTTGGAATGGCGTATGCTTCAGGCCACTTGCTGAAGTAATCCATGACGACCAGAATATAACGATTTCCATTATTTGTTTCCGGAAATGGACCCGCCACGTCTACTGCAATCCTTTCGAAGGGTGCTCCGACATTATACTGCTGCATTTGGCTGTGGTTCTTTTTGTTCGGGCCTTTGGTGGCAGCACAGGTATCACATTTTCGGCACCACTTCTCGACATCTTCCCTTGCATGTAGCCAGTAAAATCGTTGTCGAACCTTTTCTAGCGTCTTGTTCACTCCTAGATGACCTCCCGAAACTCCACCATGCATCTCTCGCAGAACATCCATAACCTTCGATCTCGGTAAGACTAGCTGCATTACATAAGACTTTCCATCTGCTGATTCCCATTTACGTCGAAGGACACCCTCTTGGACATGAAACGAGTCCCACTGTGCCCAATAGGCCTTCAGAGTCGGACTTCTATCGGAGATATCAGCCCATTCTGGTTTTTCCTGGTGTTCCTTCCAAGCGAGGATGGGTTCGATATCTGAGTCTTCTTGTTGAGCCTTCCTCAACTCGTCGTTGCTCCAGCCATAAACGGGATCGGCTCTGGTTCGTTGGACAGTAACCACTTCTTTTTCTTCTTGTCGTCTACAATGCTTACAGTCTTGTTTACATGGTCTCCGAGAGCATCTGCATTTGAGTGAAGCTTCCCCTTCCGATGTTGAATTTGGTAATCGTACGTCTGCAGCCTCTCAATCCACCTTGCCACTTGACCCTCTGGATTCTTGAAATTCAAAAGCCAGTTAAGTGCTCCATGGTCAGTTCGGAGAAGAAACTTCTGTCCATAGAGATACTTATGGAAGTGCTTTGTTGCCAAAATCAGTGCAAAAAGTTCTCTTCTGGTCACACAATAATTTCTTTCCGACTTCGAGAGTACCTTGCTGTAATAGGCAATCACCTTTTATTCGCCATTATGCACCTGCGATAGTACAGCACCTATCCCGACATTGCTCGCATCAGCATCAATTATGAACGGTTTTCCTGGAGTTGGGTAGGTCAGCACTGGTGCATTACACAAGCGTTGCTTGAGCTCTTGAAAGCTGCGCTCGCATTCACCTGACCATCTAAACTGCTTTCCCTTTTCCGTTAGCTGATGTAGACTCTTGGCGATTCCAGCAAAGTCCTTCACAAAGCGCCGATAGTAGGTGGCTAGACCCAGAAAGCTTCGGAGTTGGTGTTTGTCCTGTGGTGTTGGCCAATTCTTCACGGTGTCAACCTTATCAGGATCCGTTTTTACTCCTTGGGATGAGATGATATGTCCCAGATATTTTACTTCGGTTTTGAAGAGATAACACTTTTCTGGGTTAAGCTTGAGGTTGGCTTCTCGAAGTCTTTGAAACACGGCTCTCAGATTTGTACAGTGTTCGTCAAATGTTTTCCCGTATACTATGACGTCATCCAAATAGACCAGGCAAGATTTCCATGTGAGTCCTTGCAGGACGCATTCCATTAGGCGCTCAAAAGTCGCTGGAGCATTGCAAAGTCCAAAAGGCATCACTTTGAACTGCCACAATCCGTTTCCTGTTGAGAATGCTGTCTTTTCTTTGTCTTCAGGATGGATTTCGACTTGCCAGTAACCACTTTTCAAGTCCAAAGTTGAGAACCATTGTGCTCCTTCCATTGCATCCAGAGTATCACTGATCCTAGGCAGAGGGTAGCTATCCTTCTTGGTCACATCATTCAACCTTCGATAGTCCACGCAAAAGCGGGTTGATCCGTCTTTCTTCTTTACCAGGACCACTGGAGACGCCCAAGGGCTTTTAGAGTTTTCGATCAGACCTTCTCCCTTCATGGTGGTTATCAGTTCTTCAACCTCACCTTGTTTGGCTAGTGGAAGGCGTCTTGCAGGTTGACGAATCGGCCTTGCATCCCCGGTATTGATTCGATGTTGCACCAGTTGCGTTCTGCCATATTTCACTTTCGATGATGAAAAGATGTCTGCAAATTCTTCGAGGAGACCTTCTGCAGTTCTTCGTTGTTGGTGGCCAAGATTAGATGACTTGAGAATGTTCGTCTTTATGGAGTTCAGCTCTTCGGACTTCAAGGATTGCCTTGACTCTTCTTCGTTGATCCTTGTTATCGCTGATACAGATTCGCATTGTCCGACAATCTCACCTTTTCTAAGCTTAACTTCATACGGCTTGATGTTCAGTATTCGTACCGGAACCATGTTCTTTAATGGTCTCACAAGAGTCTTCCCAATGGTGACGTTTTGGGAGGACTTTACAGATGCTGGTTCGACCATGAGGTATCGATGGCTGCCAGGTTTACCCTTCAATTTCGTCCACACGAATACTTCTGAAGAAGCAGCCAAAGTGAGATCTTCTTTGATGACGGTTTTCACAGATGACGAGGTCTCATACGAGTTAGTCCCATAGATCATCGGAATCTCGATGTTTCGATATTTCAGGACTTGGTTCCCGATGTCCAATATCACTCCATGATCTTTCATGAAATCGATGCCGACAATGCACTCGTCGCATATATCTGCTACCAGGAACGGGTGAGAGAATTCCAACTCTGCTATCCGAATCTTAAGACGTACCTCACCATAAACTTTTGCGGCCTCTCCAGTTGCAGTCCTTAGACGATAGCTGTTGGTGTTGTGGAGCCATGCCTTCTTGACGAGGTCTTGCCGTACGATAGACGCCGTGGCACCGGTGTCAATAATAGCCACACATTTGTTGCCGTTTATACTTGCTTCCACGGTCAGGCTCTTGTTGTCACGTTTCGTTTGAGAAACCTGGATGTCGTTTCTGGGGCCATCGATACCAGAAACCAGCTTCTGCCCCTCGAAGTTGGTTCTTATTCGTTTCCCGGGTGGGAAACAACTCCGGAAGCAACGTTATTGGTGGTGCTTTGAACGGTTGAATTACTTCTATTTCCACAGTGTTGGCATGTGGTTCTTCTTCGTGGTAATCTGCACTGTCGCTGTAGATGCCCAGTCTTATTGCAGTTCCAGCATCGTGCTGGTCCGTCTCGCTGACTCCTTTCCACAGTAGCCTTCTGACAAGAACATTCTTGGACTTCTATTTCTCTTACGCGATGCACGTTTTGGGAAGCTTGTTCTGCAGCTTCCATCGTCAGAGCGAAAGCCAATGCTTCTGGTAGTGTTCGCTTTCCGGCAGTGCGGATAGCCCTTTGGAGATTTATATCGCCCACAGCTCTCACAAAGGCTTCAACAGCAAGTTGATTTATTATCTCGTTACCAGCTGTTGGATATGCCAGGTGAACCAATCGCTCGATATCTGCCTGAAGCTGCTGCAGAGTTTCACCTCTTTTCTGTGTCCTATTGTTAAGCTGAACTCGGAAGACTTCTGTCATGTGGCTATCCCCAAACCGCTGTTCGATTGAATTTACCAGAACTGTGAAGTCGCCACTCTTCTCCGCTGGTATGGTTTGTAGCAGTTCAGCAGCAGATCCTCTTAAAGCAAGCGTAAGAGCAATGTATTTTTCGTGATCGTCCCAGCCGTTTGTTAACGCTGCTGCTTCAAACTGTTTCTTGTAGATTGACCACGGAATCTGCCCATCAAAGCTTGGAGGATTTACTTCTCTTTTCCTTGAGCACTCACCAGAAGGTTCTCGAGCTTTCATCTTTCGCACTTTTTCAAGTTCATTTGTAATGGTTTCGATTCGTTCGTCCATTTTCTCGATACGTGCGTTTTGTTTTTCGACACGCTCGACGCGCTCGTCAAGAGTATTGATTTTTCCTTCGAAGACCGAAAACCTGCCTTCTAAAAGGTTTCTCTGTTCGTCGAACCGCTCTAGAATATTCTGCTGTTCTTGCTTTTGGTCGCTTCTTTGGGCTTCTAGTTGTTTCAGGACATCATTTCTTTGAGTTTCTAGTTGTTTGAGAACATTCTGCTGTTCTTGCTTTTGGTCACTTCTTTGAGCTTCTAGTTGTTTGAGAACATTCTGCTGCTCTTGTTTTTGGTCACTTCTTTGAGCTTCTAATTGTTTGAGCACGTTCTGCTGTTCTTTCAGGACATTCTTTTCATTCTCTTCAAATTTGGTTAAAAGAAGTGACATCATGTTAGATAAAGCAACATTTGCATTTACCTCTTCCACTTTTGCTTCTAATTCGAAAGCAAACGTATCTGGGTCTTCATTTTGCTGCTCCAGATATTCCTGCAGCCGTTTAACGAGTTCGGTTTTAACGCCTGTCCCACTTAAGCCACGTTTGCTTAGTTCGGCCTTTAGCTCAGGGACAGTTAAGTCTTTCAAAACTTTACTCATTTTTTTTTATTTTTAACTTCACTACTTCACACAAAATAGTTCACTCACTGTTTTTATTCTCAATAAGTTTTAATCCCTTATTCTGACACCAATGTAATATTCGGCTTGGTCCGACAATTAAAACTTATTCGCACTTGTAAATAAAACACGATTTTTACTTAATTTAAATTGTTCCACTTATTTATTGAACACTCAATTATTACGTTTCAAACACAGTCTTTACTTTCAATTATTACTTTTTATACACAGTCTTTACTTATCGCAGTTTACAACCAATAATGAACCGCTTCGCTTCCAAGCGCCTATTTATATACCTCCAATCGGTTCGAGAATCTACGAGGTTGTTCTCGATGCTTAACGAAGTTCTCCACTTTATCACTAGATGCTTACCCCTTTCGAGGTTCTTGTATGCGCTGAATGAGTTCCCCTTTAAGCCACTAGATGTTTCTCGATGCTTAAGAAGCGAGTTCTCCTATTAGCCACTAGAGGTTTCTCGATGCTTAAAGAAGCGAGTTCTCCTATTACTACCACTAGATGTTGCCCCTTATTATTGAAAGAGATAAAGAGTGTATACACATTACAATATTAAAAAATTAAAGAAATTTACTTTTTGAAATAAAATTGCTTTGGCTGCTCTTGAACTGAGATTAAAACACGAATTGTAGAAATATAAATGTCCCAAAAACTACAAAAGTGACATTTTCGTTAAACTAATGGCTAATTAAACATTCAACGTTCAAACGTATATTTTTGTAGCATTCTTCGCATCTATAGAAATCATCCAACAAGAACAGAATATATTATTTTTGTGAAAAAGCTACTTTTCAACTTAATTTCTAACATTTCAGCATGAAATGCACCCAAAACCTCACTAGACTATTGTATTTTGGCTCTTAAATAAGGCATATTTAAAAAACTGTTGAAATCTTGGCATGATTTCATATGTAGAGAGTCGTCCAAATCAGTTAGTACCATGCCTCAATGGAAAACAGTGTTCTCAATAAGTCTAGTAACTAAAGTTTTGAATTTAGCTCTTGAAATAGTAAATATAAAGTTAATATGTATAAACATTGTCTTATTGTAATTTTGTCAGCTTCCTTTACAGAACATTAAAGAACAATTTTAGGTGGTGCTCAAAAACTCATCTTTATGTTAAGTGTGTGACCCCCCCTGAATAAAAGTCTGGATCCGCTCTTGCCGGATTCTTTGCAAATACTCAGACCATTGTTCAGAGGAGAATCTGGAGCTATTTCCTTATATGGTCTTTTCTTGCGAGAAATTTCCGGATCTTTTTGGCGATGGTGGCGTACGGTTCGTTTCGCAGGTTGTGTCTGAGTCGTTGGTTTTTGTTTCATATCAACTAGTGAAATCAATTGGACTCACCAAAATGTCAATGTTTTATGAAAGTATCGCTACTAATTTAAATTAATCACACAATTAAACAGTATTATTTTATATAAAATTTTTAGAACAACCGTAAACTTTTCTTTAACACAACAGAGTTGCATATCAGTCCTCAAAGTGCTTTTTTAGATTAGCTGGAGTAGTTTTCGATTGATTTTCTTTATAAGTTAAGGATTTAACTTTGGGTAAAAAATAAGAGAAGGCATTTTTTGTATTATTCAGTTGTTTATGAGTAGGGGAGTGTTGCGTCAATTATTAAAAAAGCTATTAATTTTCAATATTTAGTTTGCCTTATAATTTTTAGAAATGTTTTGCAAGTAATAAATGTTATTATTTCCTATTCTGTAGTACTTTTTATATTTCTTAAAAAATTAATCTATTTTGTTTATTCTACAGATCAAATATACAAAAGTAGACTATAACAGTGGCAAAGGAAGCAAAATAGCTGCATTTTTGCCAGAGCGTCAGTTGTGGGGTTGGCTCGGGCAAACGTATCGTAAAGCGGTTTTTAAAGGTAGAGCCAGAAAGCACTTTTATAAATCAATATCAAGAGGAGAGGAAACAATAACAGTAGGTGTATAACAAGCAAGTTCAAACGTTATTTATAGCTTCTCCATTCTTTAAGGTTGGTGAATGTGCTGTTTTCCTTTCTACTGGAAGACCTGACAGACCTTATATAGGTCGAATAGAAGCATTTTGGGAAACGACATCTAGCAATAAAATTGTAAGAGTTCGTTGGTTTTATCATCCCGAGGAAACAATTGGTTGTCCTTCCTTAAAATACCCTGTAAGTAGAACCAAAATCAAGTTTCATACAATGATGTTATATTGTTTTTAATTACAACTTCTCTTATAGGGGGCATTATTTGACTCACCACATGAAGACGAAAACGATGTACAAACTATTTCGCATAGATGTGAAGTCATAGAGTTTTCAATGTACATTGCAAAATTCGGTTCAGATCCTACAAATTATCAGTCAATATATGATAATAATGATATTTACTACCTGTCAGGCTACTATAATCCAAGGTTAAGAGTTCTTACAATGCAACCACAAATTCCAACTTTAGATGATACCAGTTTATAATTTTAAATTAAAAATCAACATTTCATTGTGATAGAAAAAATCAGTTTTTTTATTCAAATTATTTGATAAAAAAGATGGTTTATATTTAAAATTTTTTTTTTTACAATGAAATATTTGTTTTATAATTTTTATTTTTAATAAACACATGTGTAAACCATGAACTATATTTATTAATTATATAATTTGAATGACTTAGTCCTTTATTAATAACCTTAACGATCTTTTAAGCGAGTTTTCCAGGAATTCAATATTTAAATTTATGGTTATAAATATCTCTGTTTTCTTACTTATATTTACTGAATAGAGATATACGTAACAAACGACTTCACTACTTAGTATTTTTTTATTTTTTAATATTCTCAAACTATCTGCTTAATGAATTTATAATGTGTTTGCTCTTAAGGGATTGTGAATATACTTGTAATGTTACATAGAGAGCAAGTAATCAAGAATACAGGATAGGGTTGAATGTCCTCACATTACAATTAATTGGAAATACTGATCGATAAAGCCTTCCACATTCGTGCAGTACGTCTAAACAGAATCTATATACTTAAAGGAACGTGTTTAATTGGGATTGTGAAATTACGGCAATTACTATTGATTTGATTGAGGGGACAAATTCAACTAGCTGTATTTTTGCTAAAAGAGAGTTTGTAAGACTCGAGAGATGGAAATGTTGGAGTTTGACAACGATCGCATAACAGTTTTTGTGCTCTGTTTTGAATTCTTCCCTTACATGAGAATTGTACTCGAGTTTTGCGCCAAACAAGTATTACCTATGTGTAGTTCCATAGGGGGACAGTTATGCTTTAGCGACATCATGTTCAAGTGTAAAAAGAAAAAAATATCTGAAATTAGGTTAGGTTAGGTTAGGTTAAAGTGGCTGTCCAAGATGGAATAGGACACACTTAGGCCAGTTTTAATGGCCCGTTGTGATACCACATGAATCTTAAGGCTTCCTCCTAAGCTCAATGAAACCTGTTTGAGTCCCTTACGAAACGTGAGAGGCTCATTAGGCTAATATGATTTAGATCGTTTAGATCGTTATAGAAGAATTCTCCTAGGTAATTCTTGCGTTTTCGATCCAGAGCAGGGCATGTACAGAGAAGATGAAAAATTGTTTCCTCCTCTTCCTCGTCCATACAGCTTCAGCAAAAGCCATTTGAGAATACGCCTAGTCGCGTGACGTGCTTTCCTATTAGACAGTTACCGGTTATGACACCTATTATCGAGCTTATATGCGATCTGCTTAGAGATAGCAAGCACCTTTATCGCTTTAAATCTAGTGTTGGCCAGATGTTTTTTGTGACCTGACACGTGGTGATGTTGTTCAACCTGGTGTTTGCCTTCTTCATAGCGTCCTGCATTAGCAACAGTTTACAAGTAGCGATTGGTATGCCAGCATTTGCCATACGTGGGAGAATGGGTTGTACTGTACCGTTCCTGGCGAGTTCATCTGCCTTACAGTTACCTGGAATGTCTCTATGGCCCGGCACCCAGCAAAAGTGAATATTAAACTGTTGTTCCATCTCCATTAGAGATGATCGACAGTTATGGACTGTTATAGAGTTTGTAGAGACAGAGTCCAGAGATTTGACAGAGGCCTGACTATCTAAGAAGATACGGATATCAGATGTTGATATTACGTTTTCTTTGAGCCAGGACAAGACTTCTTTTATCGCCAAAAGTTCCGCGTGGAACACGCTACAATGATTGGGAAGGCGGGATGAGGGACTTAATTTCAGTCGTTCAGAGTACACACCTCCACCAACCCCTTCTTTTGTTTTTGAACCATCTGTATAAAAATGGATTGACTCGTCTTCCAGGTATGCCCTATTCTCCCAGAAATATCTGGAAGGTATAGAAATCTGGAAGTTTCTGTCGAAATGCAGTTGGGGATGGTGTAGTCTGTGTGCTTTGGAATCGATTCTAAATACCTAAGAATTACGGAGTGGCCAATGTTGTTGTTAATCCAATGTGACGAAGCTTTGAGGCGAATTATAGCAGAGCTTGAAGCTATTTATTTGCTAAAAATATATAGAGGTGTTAGGTAGAGTAAGGTGTCCAGTGCCACAGATGGGGTCGTGCGAAGCGATCTGCTTATACATAGGCAAGCTGAACGTTGGTCTTTATTTAATTTGTAGCGGTTTATAGCTTTCTCTAAAGCAGTCCACCATACTGCCACACCGTACATTAAAATCGGTCTAATTAATTAATTTTTTGCAAGAAAAGAGAGCTACAGTAGCTTTTTTGACTCTTTTATGTACATTGCGTTTCCAAGCTAGTTTTTTTATATAAAATAAGACCCAGGTACTTAGCCTCGTCTGAGAATTTTAATTGGATTCCTTTAATATAGGGAGGTTTAACAAATGGAATTTTGTATTTCCTCGAAAATAAGCCTAAATCGGTTTTGTGTGGGTTAACACCTAGTCCACACCCATCAGCCCAAAGTGTTAGTCTGTCTAAGGCATTTTGTAAGAGTTGTTTTAAGGTGTTAAAATGCTTTCCCGAAACCGCTATAGCAACGTCGTCCGCATAGGCGATCACTCTGAAACCCTCCGCATCCAGACTAGTTAGGATTTCATTCACCACTAGGTTCCAGAGTAGAGGGGATAGAACACCATATTGCGGTGTCCCTCTACTAACGAATCCTCTGGCAGAAGAGTTGCCCAGTTTAGAGTTAATTATTCTACTAGTCAGCATTGAATGAATTAACTCCCCCAGCGAACTCTCTACGTTTAGAGATGTTAGTGCAGATGTGTCCACATTGTTAAAAGCACCTTCGATGTCAAGGAAAGCAACCATAGTGAACTATATATGACAGAGGGAATATTCGACGGTGCGTACTAAGGTGTGTAACGCTGTTTTCACCGATTTACCTTTACAGTAGCCATGTTGAGACGAAGACAGAAGGGTTGTATCAATACTTGCCCTTAAATGGATTTCAATCAATCTTTCCAAGGTCTTAAGAAGGAATGATGTTAGACCTATAGGTCGTAGATCCTTAGGATTGACTTGCGAGCATTTACCTACTTTGGGTATAAAAACAACTTTAACTTCTCTCCATGCCGAGGGAATATGGACCAGGTAAAGACAGCTAGTAAAAATTGCCTCAAGTATTGGTGCAATAATGTCTTATGTTTTTTGTAGTTCGGCTGGTATTATTCCATCTCGTCCTGCAGATTTAAATGGTTTGAAGCTGTTGAGAGCCCATGGTAGCTTTCGGTTAGATAACTACCAGTAAAGTGAGTATCCAGTAGTAAGCTCAGCGATTCATTACTTGAATTTGTCCAGGAGCTGTCTGCATTTTTCAAGCAGCTTGGCATCGTTGGATTAGTTGAAAGAATTTTCCGTAACCTGGAGGCTTCAGAAGTTTCTTCTATCGTGCCACAGAAGGATCGCCAGGAAGATCGCTTAGATTTCCTTAGTGCCTTCTTGTAAATTCTTAGGGATTCTTTGTAAGAATCCCAGTGAGAGGCTAGTCTTGCGGCTTTGGCTCGGTTGAAGAGTTTCCTGCATTCTTTCCCAATTACACCGGGAATTCGTGATTTGTTTTTAAAATGCTATAAAATCACCGAGTGTAGCTTCAGCTGTGTCGCACGTAGCGCCGTCCTGTTGAAACCAAATTTTGCCAATATCCTCCTCCTTTTGTGAACAAAAATTCGTTCAACATGGCCCGATAACGATCGCCATTGACTGTAACGGCCACTACTTGCTCGTTTTCGAAGAAAAATGGCCCAATTATGCCTCTGGACCAAAATTCGCACCAAACAGTGACTCGTTTTGGGTGTATCGGCTATTCAATGTATGCGTACGGGTTTTCTGTGCCCCAAATGCGACAATTTTGCTTGTTTACATACCCACCAAGATCAAAATGAGCTTCATCTGAAAAGATGATGAAGCGTGTACACAACCATATTCGTACAGCGTAAAGATAAAACTAATTATCTGTGAAATCAGACATGAGCTAAGTGTAACCATTTACAAAATAAGCACTAGTTAAAAAAAAAACGTTCGATGGGGGACCATATATGTGCAAACCTTTTCTGACTCAGCTCCATTATTTTGGAGTTATCTCTTATTCATCTGCGTTCAGTTTTCTCGTACCGTTCTTCATTTCCTTGCAAATTAAACAAAATTCCAACGGTGTCCATTTTTGTTATAATTATTCTTGTCCAAAAATTTGATATTTTATTTTTGTTTTTTTTCTTTGTTTTTAAAACTGTCAGACGACTCGATACTCGTTCGAAAGTAGTAATTTGTTTCGAAACAAGTTGGTATAACCGGCATTCGATTCTACTTTCATACGTAGTACGATTTGAAAGTAGAATCGGAAATGAGTTTCGAATAGAATCAAAAGTAGAATCGAGTTACATAGTAGGGCCCCAGGTTTTAGTAAACTTTGTAATAAGTTCCTGTATGAAGCCCAGTCAATTTTCCGATAATTTCGAAAAGTCAATGGACTTGGGTTTTCATCCACATTGATATTGAACTGGATATATCTATGATCAGAGAACTAGTGTTCTTTGGATACTTTCCAGTCCAAGATCATATGGTGTATAGTATCTGAGACAAGAGTTATGTCTAGGACTTCTTGTCGAGTTTAAGTGATGAAGGTTGGTTCATTTCCAACATTACTTACTAAGAAGTTAGTACCAAGAATATAATCAAAAAGAGACTCACCTCTGTCGTTGATATTCGTACTTCCCCATACCGTGTGATGAGCGTTAACATCCCTTACGAAACGTGAGAGGCTGATTATGCTAATATGATTTAGATCGTTTAGATCGTTATAGAAGAATTCTCCTAGGTAATTCTTGCGTTTTCGATCCAGAGCAGGGCATGTACAGAGAAGATGAAGAATTGTTTCCTCCTCTTCCTCGTCCATACAGCTTCTGCAAAAGTCATTTGAGAATACGCGCAGTCGCGTGGCGTGCTTTCCTATTAGACAGTTACCGGTTATGACACCTGTTATCGAGCTTATATGCGATCTGCTTAGAGATAGCAAGCACCTTGAACGCTTTAAATCTAGTGTTGGCCAGATGTTTTTTGGGACCTGACACGTGGAGATGTTGTTCAACCTGGTGTTTGCCTTTTTCATAGCGTCCTGCTTTCGCAACAGTTTACAAGTAGCAATTGGTATGCCAGCATTTGCCAAACGTGGGAGAATGGGTTCTACTGTACCGTTCCTGGCGAGTTCATCTGCCTTACAGTTACCTGGAATGTCTCTATGGCCCGGCACCCAGCAAAAGTGAATATTAAACTGTTGTTCCATCTCCATTAGAGATGATCGACAGTTATGGACTGTTATAGAGTTTGTAAAGACAGAGTCCAGAGATTTGACAGCGGCCTGACTATCTAAGAAGATACGGATATCAGATGTTGATATTACGTTTTCTTTGAGCCAGGATAAGACTTCTTTTATCGCCAAAAGTTCCGCGTGGAACACGTAACAATGATTGGGAAGGCAGAATGAGGGACTTAATTTCAGTCGTTCAGAGTACACACCTCCACCAACCCCTTCTTTTTTTTGAACCATCTGTATAAAAATAGATTGACTCGTCTTCCAGGAATGCCCTATCCTCCCAGAAATATCTGTAAGTTATAGAAATCTGGAAGTTTCTGTCGAAATGCAGTTGGGGGATGGTGTAGTCTGTGTGCTTTGGAATCGATTCTAAATACCTAAGAATTACGGAGTGGCCAATGTTGTTGTTAATCCACTGTGACGAAGCTTTGAGGCGAATAGCAGAGCTTGCAGCTATTTGTTTGCTAAATATATCAAGAGGTGTTGGGTAGAGTAAGGTGTCCAGTGCCACAGATGGGGTCGTGCGAAGCGATCTGCTTATACATAGGCAAGCTGAACGTTGGACTTTATTTAATTTGTAGCGGTTTATAGCTTTCTCTAAAGCAGTCCACCATACTGCCACACCGTACATTAAAATCGGTCTAATTACCTATGTGTATAGCCAATTGTTGATTCTGGGTTGTAAGCCCCATTTATTACCAATAGCTTTTTTGCAAGAAAAGAGAGCTTCATTAGCTTTTTTGACTCTTTTATGTACATTGCGTTTCCAAGCTAGTTTTTTATATAAAATAAGACGTAGATACTTAGCCTCGTCTGAGAATTTTAATTGGATTCCTTTCATATAGGGAGGTTTAACAAATGGAATTTTGTATTTCTTCGAAAATAAGCCTAAATCGATTTTGTGTGGGTTAACACCTAGTCCACACCCATCAGCCCAAAGTGTTATGGCTGAATCACATACACGCTTCAATGCATGCTATCACAATGAAGTTTCGACCTCACGTTTCGTTTGACAATCGTAAGGAAAAGAACGTAATGTAACGTAATGTGACTCCAAACGGAAGCTCTAGTTCAATTATCTGAACATTTGCTTTGTCTGACAGCTCAACATCTGTATAAAATGTCAACAAACAAAATATTTGCTCTTTGGAGGGATGAAATAATAGAAATGTCATTCAAAGCAACCTTGAAGCATGCCCAACGTAACGCAGACGAAGCCGAAGCTGAAGCGTGTATGTGATTCAGCCATAAGTCTATCTAAGGCATTTTGTAAGAGTTGTTTTAAGGTGTTAAAATGCTTTCCCGAAACCGCTATAGCAACGTCGTCCGCATAGGCGATCACTCTGAAACCCTCCGCATCCAGACTAGTTAGGATTTCATTCACCACTAGGTTCCAGAGTAGAGGGGATAGAACATCATATTGCGGTGTCCCTCTACTAACGAATCGTCTGGCAGTTTAGAGTTAATTATTCTACTAGTCAGCATTGAATGAATTAACTCCCCAAGCGAACTCTCTACGTTTAGAGATGTTAGTGCAGATGTGATTGCAGATGTGTCCACATTGTTAAAAGCACTTTCGATGTCAAGGAAAGCAACCATAGTGAACTATATATGACAGAGGGAATATTCGACGGTGCGTACTAAGGTGTGTAACGCTGTTTTCACCGATTTACCTTTACAGTAGGCATGTTGAGACGAAGACAGAAGGACAACCCGACTCGATACTCGTTCGAAAGTAGAAATTTGTTTGAAAACAAGTTGGTATAACCGGCATTCGATTCTACTTGTGTAGTGTATAGAGAATGTGTTTATTGTATACAGTACCTATATTTATATTTGCTTCTTACATAAATACTTCTATTAAAGACATACTACTATATCTTTGTATATACTACTACTATATTAATATTATATAATGTAATGAGAGTGTCTAACACTCAGTAAGCCTCACTTGCTAATAGTCGCTCTAACTTGTCATACAATTTATTCTATAATAAATTTAAGTTGAATTAAGCTGGTTGCATTTGATTTCTAACAAACACAATAAATTGGCGACGAGGACTTTTTATTTTAAAGTGTTTAAGCTTTGCCACTCGAATTTAATGATCTAAAAAAAAAAATATAAAAAATTACCGAAAAACTATTAGTCGAACAATTTTGCGAATTGTTAAGAAGACAACAGTCTTGGATGGAAACGGTTATTAAAGATCAAAAAGAGATTGTTAATAAAGTCTTAATTAAATCATCGAGTGCAGAAGGTGGTGCAAGTGCGATAAGTGCAGTTCCAGCGTTTGCTAAGTTCGATAAAACTAAGCAGACTTGGAAGTCTTATCTGAATCAGTTAAACCAGCATTTCAGTGCGTACAGTGTGACCGAAGACAACCAAAAAAGAGCATTTTTTCTTTCATGGGCAGGCTCAGATTTGTATGATCTCACACAAAATTTATTTTCGGGAAAAAAGATAGAAGAAGAGACATATGAGACAATCGTAGAGAAATTGACAGAACATTTTGCAGAAAGAACCCATGTGCTTGCCGCTCGTTTTAGTTTTTTTCAAATACGCATGAAAGAAGGGCAAAAGTATGCGGAATGGTTAGCGGATTTGCGTGGTGCCTCTAGAGACTGTAATTTTGTATGTGAAAAGACAACATGTAAAGAACCATTCGTTGACAATTTATTACGGGATATTATAGTTCTCCATACACCACATGATGTTGTTCGATCCGCTGCTTTACAAAAACCTAACCCAACTTTGGCAGACGTATATGCTATAGCTGAAACGTATGAATCTACCCAAAAATCGGTGCTCGCTATCAAAGGAGATTCTTCGTGTCAAGTTCATCAAGTAAATTTTTCAAAAAACTGTAGATCGCGCTCGCGTTCCAAATCGTGTTCTTCTCGAAAACCAAATAATAATTTTCAATCTGCTCAAAGAAATCAAGACGTTTCGCGCTCATGCCCTGGTTGTAATGTCCGTCATCTTCGCGCTGAATGCCCCGTTCGCAATGCTACTTGTCGTGTATGTGGACAGATAGGTCACATTTCCTCCGTGTATCGTGACAAAACAAAAAATAATGTCGGGAAAATACAAAATAAAAACCAGAATCGACAACCAGCTAAAGGAAATCGACAAGAAAACATTTATACTATTGAAGCTGTTCAAGGGACCTCAAACAATGTCATTTGCTATCAAATGAAGCAGGAAGGGAAGGTATTATTTGTCTCTTTTGTTATAAACGGTATCTCTTTACAGTTCCAGCTTGATACCGGAGCAACGTGTTCCATGATTGGTCTCAAAGCATATAGGCAGCTAGGAGAGCCTGAATTAAAACCTACAAACCAAATTTTAAAAGCGTATGGAAACCAACTTGTCCCTATTAAAGGAGCTACCTGTGTGAGCGTTAGCTGGAAAAATAATGTCCACATGTTGCCGTTGATAGTAACAGATATGGAGGAAGGTTTAAGTATCATGGGAATGGATTGGTTTCAAACACTAAAATTTTCGATAAGCTGTTGCAATATGATTGAGGAACCATCTACGTTGCTGGCTGCTGCTCCAAATGCTAACTTGGATAAAATGGTAAGAGATGTGTGTTCACGATTTCCTGAGGTTTTTTCCCCAGAGCTAGGTTGCTGTAAGGATTTTAAAGCTAAATTGTTTCTGAAGCCAGGAGCCCGTCCAAAGTTTTGCAAACCACGTCCCCTTCCTTTTGCCTTAATGGAGCCCGTCAAGGCTGAGCTTGATCGCCTTGTTAAAGCGGGCGTGTTGATGCCTGTAGATTTCAGCGAATGGGCAGCACCCATTGTTGTAGTGCAAAAACAGTCAGGCATCCTCCGAATTTGCGGAGATTTCAAGATAGGTGTGAATCCTCAGCTGGATGTAGCTAGACATCCAATGCCGCGTTTTGAAGAAATATGCCATAAGTTGAAAGGGGGCCAGCATTTCACTATAATTGACCTTTCTGAAGCGTACTTTCAGGTTGCCGTTCACGATGATTCAAAGCCTATACTAGTTATAAATACGCCTTTTGGACTGCTACGTTTTGAGAGGTTACCACCAGGAATTGCTAGTGCACCAGGAATTTTCCAGAGCCTAATCGAACAAGTAATAGGAGGAATGGATCATTGTGCAGCATTTGTTGATGACTTGATTGTCACTGGTCGCAATCCAACTGAGCATTGCCAAAATTTGGAGGAGCTTTTACGCCGTTTTTCTGCCAATGGATTACGCTGCAACATTACGAAATGTAAGTTTGCCCAATCTAGTGTTAGGTACTTAGGACACCAAATAGATTCTGGAGGAGTAAGTCCATTGGAAGATAGAGTGGAAGCCATAAATAAAATGAAACAACCTACCAATTTAGGAGAGCTGCAAGCCTTTTTAGGGAAAATAAATTATTATGGGAAGTTTTTAAGGGATTTTTCTTCAATGTCTGCTCCGCTTAATGAGCTTCGAAAGAAATCAGCACCTTTTATATGGACAGAACGACAACAAAATGCATTTCAAAGCCTGAAACGCAGTATTGTGGATGCAACCAAGCTAGTGCACTTTAGAGATGACTACCCGCTTATACTAGCATGTGATGCTTCGTCCTATGGTATAGGTGCCGTTTTGCTGCATAGGTATCCTGATAGAACCGAGCGTCCAATTGCTCACGCCTCTAAAACCCTCAATGATTCTCAGAAAAAATACAGCCAGGTGGAAAAAGAAGCGCTATCAATTATCTTTGGTGTTCAAAAATTTCACCAATATGTTTATGGCAGGCGCTTTGAACTAATAACTGACCATAAGCCACTTTTAAGTCTTTTTCATCCACAGAAACAGCTTCCAGTGATGACTGCTCATAGGCTTCAGAGATGGGCCATCATACTAATGGGGTACGAATATTCAATCAGGTATAAGTCAACGCTTGCACATGGTAATGCTGATGCGCTCTCACGTTTACCTGCTGGCTCTGATCAGATGTTTGATAATTCAGAGGCATGTCTGGAAGCAACGCTGGAGCTGGATGAAGATATTTCAAATTTTCCGTTAAATGCTAAGCTTATTGCAAAAATGACACTAAAGGATCCAGTTCTTAAAAAGATTCTAGGCTTTGTTGAAACAGGTTGGCCAGAAACCTCAAAAAACTTGGAACCTTCTCTGAAACCATACTTTGCTCGGAGGTTTGCTCTTACGTTTTACAATGGAGTTCTTGTTTATCAAACAAATCATATCAGAGTTGTTATACCTTCTTGTTTGCAGGACCGAGTTTTCAAACTATTACATGCCGGACATTGGGGAGTTGTGAGGACCAAGCAACTTTCACGCCTTCATTGCTGGTGGCCAGCCTTGGATGAGTACATTGAGAGGAGCATTAGCCAATGTGAGCCTTGTCAACAAAACAGTAGTAGCCCGAAACAGGAATTCGCCAGCTGGCCAACTCCTCAAAATGCTTGGAGTAGAGTACATGTGGACTTTGCTGGTCCATTTTTGAATCGTATGTACTTTATTTGTGTAGATGCCCTGAGTAACTTTCCGTATGTTGTCGAAATGGGGTCAACGACATCTGAGGCAACAATAAAAGCTCTTCAAAATATATTCGCTATCGAAGGTTTGCCAGAGACACTTGTTTCTGATAACGGAAGCCAATTTTCTTCCTCCGTGTTCGCAGAGTTTTGCCATGAATTGGGTATCGTTCACATTAAAACTGCGCCATTTCATCCAGCTTCAAATGGTGAAGCCGAGAGAATGGTGCGGACGTTTAAAACTGCTATAGAAAAACAAATTTCTGAAGGTGTCAATGAAAGAGATGCTTTATTAACTTTTTTGACTTCTTACAGATCAACACCAAATGTCACAGGCAAGTCACCATCTGAGCTTTTACATGGTCGACCAATGCGTTCCTTGCTATCTCAACTGAAGCCGATGTCAAAGCCTGATATCAAAACAGTTTCTGCAAAGTTCCACCCAGAGCAACAAGTATTTATCCGTAATTACGCCCGAGGCGCGAAGTGGATTACAGGTGTTGTTCAAAATAAGATCGGGAGGAAGATGTATCAGGTGAAAACGTCAAAAGGCACTGTACGTCGACATCAGAACCAAATGCGTGGTGTGTTATCTTCAAAAGAATTCGATGCCGGCCAACGTCTAATTGACAACACTAGAACGACAAGTCCGCAGTTGGAAGTTGATAACCGACCTTCTACATCAGTGCCTCCTCAAAGTATTTTAAGGCCAATTGAGTTGAGGAGATCTACCAGGCGAACAAAACCTACCGTCAGATTCCAGTCCACGGAAACACTTAAAAACAGAAGACGTTGAAGCTAAGAAGGGAGGAGTGTAGTGTATAGAGAATGTGTTTATTGTATACAGTACCTATATTTATATTTGCTTCTTACATAAATACTTCTATTAAAGACATACTACTATATCTTTGTATATACTACTACTATATTAATATTATATAATGTAATGAGAGTGTCTAACACTCAGTAAGCCTCACTTGCTAATAGTCGCTCTAACTTGTCACATCATTTGTATCACCTATTTAATTATTCATTATTCTATAATAAATTTAAGTTGAATTAAGCTGGTTGCATTTGATTTCTAACAAACACAATAACTTGCATACGGAGTACGATTTGAAAGTAGAATCGGAAATGAGTTTCGAAAAGAATCAAAAGTAGAATCGAGTTACATAGTAGGGCCCAGGTTTTAGTAAACTTTGTAATAAGTTCCTGTATGAAGCCCAGTCAGTTTTCCGATAATTTCGAAAAGTCAATGGACTTGGGTTTTCATCCACATTGATATTGAACTGGATATATCTATGATCAGAGAACGAGTGTTCTTTGGATACTTTCCAGTCCAAGATCATATGGTGTATAGTATCTGAGACAAGAGTTATGTCTAGGACTTCTTGTCGAGTTTAAGTGATGAAGGTTGGTTCATTTCCAACATTACTTACTAAGAAGTTAGTACCAAGAATATAATCAAAAAGAGACTCACCTCTGTCGTTGATATTCGTACTTCCCCATACCGTGTGATGAGCGTTATCATCCCTTACGAAACGTGAGAGGCTGATTATGCTAATATGATTTAGATCGTTTAGATCGTTATAGAAGAATTCTCCTAGGTAATTCTTGCGTTTTCGATCCAGAGCAGGGCATGTACAGAGAAGATGAAGAATTGTTTCCTCCTCTTCCTCGCCCATACAGCTTCTGCAAAAGTCATTTGAGAATACGCGCAGACGTGTGGCGTGCTTTCCTTTTAGACAGTTACCGGTTATGACACCTATTATCGAGCTTATATGCGATCTGCTTAGAGATAGCAAGCACCTTGATCGCTTTAAATCTAGTGTTGGCCAGATGTTTTTTGGGACCTGAGACGTGGAGATGTTGTTCAACCTGGTGTTTGCCTTCTTCATAGCGTCCTGCATTCGCAACAGTTTACAAGTAGCAATTGGTATGCCAGCATTTGCCAAACGTGGGAGAATGGGTTGTACTGTACCGTACCTGGCGAGTTCATCTGCCTTATGGCCCGGCACCCAGCAAAAGTGAATATTAAACTGTTGTTCCATCTCCATTAGAGATGATCGACAGTTATGGACTGTTATAGAGTTTGTAGAGACAGAGTCCAGAGATTTGACAGCGGCCTGACTATCTAAGAAGATACGGATATCAGATGTTGATATTACGTTTTCTTTGAGCCAGGATAAGACTTCTTTTATCGCCAAAAGTTCCGCGTGGAACACGCTACAATGATTGGAAAGGCGGAATGTACACACAGGCGGAGAGTACACACCTCCACCAACCCCTTCTTTATTTTTTGAACCATCTGTATAAAAATGTATTGACTCGTCTTCCAGGAATGCCCTATCCTCCCAGAAATATCTGTAAGGTATAGAAATCTGTAGAATTACGGAGTGGCCAATGTTGTTGTTAATCCACTGTGACGAAGCTTTGAGGCGAATAGCAGAGCTTGCAGCTATTTGTTTGCTAAATATATCAAGAGGTGTTGGGTAGAGTAAGGTGTCCAGTGCCACAGATGGGGTCGTGCGAAGCGATCTGCTTATACATAGGCAAGCTGAACGTTGTACTTTATTTAATTTGTAGCGGTTTATAGCTTTCTCTAAAGCAGTCCACCATACTGCCACACCGTACATTAAAATCGGTCTAATTACCGATGTGTATAGCCAATTGTTGATTCTGGGTTGTAAGCCCCATTTATTACCAATAGCTTTTTTGCAAGAAAAGAGAGCTACAGTAGCTTTTTTGACTCTTTTATGTACATTGCGTTTCCAAGCTAGTTTTTTATATAAAATAAGACCCAGGTACTTAGCCTCGTCTGAGAATTTTAATTGGATTCCTTTAATATAGGGAGGTTTAACAAATGGAATTTTGTATTTCTTCGAAAATAAGCCTAAATCGGTTTTGTGTGGGTTAACACCTAGTCCACACCCATCACCCCAAAGTTTTAGTCTGTCTAAGGCATTTTGTAAGAGTTGTTTTAAGGTGTTAAAATGCTTTCCCGAAACCGCTATAGCAACGTCGTCCGCATAGGCGATCACTCTGAAACCCTCCGCATCCAGACTAGTTAGGATTTCATTCACCACTAGGTTCCAGAGTAGAGGGGATAGAACACCATATTGCGGTGCCCCTCTACTAACGAATCGTCTGGCAGAAGAGTTGCCCAGTTTAGAGTTAATTATTCTACTAGTCAGCATTGAATGAATTAACTCCCCAAGCGAACTCTCTACGTTTAGAGATGTTAGTGCAGATGTGATTGATGTGTCCACATTGTTAAAAGCACTTTCGATGTCAAGGAAAGCAACCATAGTGAACTATATATGACAGAGGGAATATTCGACGGTGTGTACTAAGGTGTGTAACGCTGTTTTCACCGATTTACCTTTACAGTAGCCATGTTGAGACGAAGACAGAAGGGTTGTATCAATACTTGCCCTTAAATGGATTTCAATCGATCTTTCCAAGGTCTTAAGAAGGAATGATGTTAGACTTATAGGTCGTAGATCCTTAGGATTGACTTGCGAGCATTTACCTGCTTTGGGTATAAAAACAACTTTAACTTCTCTCCATGCCGAGGGAATATTGACCAGGTAAAGACAGCTAGTAAAAATTGCCTCAAGTATTGGTGCAATAATGCCTGATGTTTTTTGTAGTTCGGCTGGTATTATTCCATCTCGTCCTGCAGATTTAAATGGTTTGAAGCTCTTGAGAGCCCATGGTAGCTTTCGATTAGAGAACTACCAGTAAAGTGAGTATCCAGTAGTTAGTTCAGCGATTCATTACTTGAATTTGTCCAGGAGCTGTCTGCATTTTTCAAGCAGCTTGGCATCGCTGGATTAGTTGAAAGAATTTTCCGTAACCTGGAGGCTTCAGAAGTTTCTTCTATCGTGCCACAGAAGGATCGCCAGGAAGATCGCTTAGATTTCCTTAGTGCCTTCTTGTAAATTCTTAAGGATTCTTTGTAAGAATCCCAGTGAGAGGCTAGTCTTGCGGCTTTGGCTCGGTTGAAAAGTTTCCTGCATTCTTTCCTGAGCGAGTCAAGCTCTGAGGCCCACCATTGTGGTTTCCTCTTATGTTTATAAGTGGACAAGCAATTTCTAGCGATCTGTTCATAGCTGAGGTGAGGTGAGGTCATTGATTTTGTTGTCAAGTTCATTAGCGTTAGAGGAAGGACTAGATAGTCCAGGTTTTAGTAAACTTTGTAACAAGTTCCTGTATGAAGCCCAGTCAGTTTTCCGAAAATTTCGAAAAGTCAATGGACTTGGGTTTTCATCCACATTGATATTGAAGTGGATATATCTATGATCAGAGAACGAGTGTTCTTTGGATACTTTCCAGTCCAAGATCATATGGTGTATAGTATCTGAGACAAGAGTTATGTCTAGGACTTCTTGTCGAGTTTAAGTGATGAAGGTTGGTTCATTTCCAACATTACTTACTAAGAAGTTAGTACCAAGAATATAATCAAAAAGAGACTCACCTCTGTCGTTGATATTCGTACTTCCCCATACCGTGTGATGAGCGTTAACATCCCTTACGAAACGTGAGAGGCTGATTATGCTAATATGATTTAGATCGTTTAGATCGTTATAGAAGAATTCTCCTAGGTAATTCTTGCGTTTTCGATCCAGAGCAGGGCATGTACAGAGAAGATGAAGAATTGTTTCCTCCTCTTCCTCGTCCATACAGCTTCTGCAAAAGTCATTTGAGAATACGCGCAGTCGCGTGGCGTGCTTTCCTATTAGACAGTTACCGGTTATGACACCTGTTATCGAGCTTATATGCGATCTGCTTAGAGATAGCAAGCACCTTGATCGCTTTAAATCTAGTGTTGGCCAGATGTTTTTTGGGACCTGAGACGTGGAGATGTTGTTCAACCTGGTGTTTGCCTTCTTCATAGCGTCCTGCATTCGCAACAGTTTACAAGTAGCAATTGGTATGCCAGCATTTGCCAAACGTGGGAGAATGGGTTGTACTGTACCGTTCCTGGCGAGTTCATCTGCCTTACAGTTACCTGGAATGTCTCTATGGCCCGGCACCCAGCAAAAGTGAATATTAAACTGTTGTTCCATCTCCATTAGAGATGATCGACAGTTATGGACTGTTATAGAGTTTGTAGAGACAGAGTCCAGAGATTTGACAGCGGCCTGACTATCTAAGAAGATACGGATATCAGATGTTGATATTACGTTTTCTTTGAGCCAGGATAAGACTTCTTTTATCGCCAAAAGTTCCGCGTGGAACACGCTACAATGATTGGAAAGGCGAAATGTACACACAGGCGGAGAGTACACAGCTCCACCAACCCCTTCTTTTGTTTTTGAACCATCTGTATAAAAATGTATTGACTCGTCTTCCAGGAATGCCCTATCCTCCCAGAAATATCTGTAAGGCATAGAAATCTGGAAGTTTCTGCCGAAATGCAGTTGGGGGATGGTGTAGTCTGTGTGCTTTGGAATCGATTCTAAATACCTAAGAATTACGGAGTGGCCAATGTTGTTGTTAATCCACTGTGACGAAGCTTTGAGGCGAATAGCAGAGCTTGCAGCTATTTGTTTGCTAGATATATCAAGAGGTGTTGGGTAGAGTAAGGTGTCCAGTGCCACAGATGGGGTCGTGCGAAGCGATCTGCTTATACATAGGCAAGCTGAACGTTGGACTTTATTTAATTTGTAGCGGTTTATAGCTTTCTCTAAAGCAGTCCACCATACTGCCACACCGTACATTAAAATCGGTCTAATTACCGATGTGTATAGCCAATTGTTGATTCTGGGTTGTAAGCCCCATTTATTACCAATAGCTTTTTTGCAAGAAAAGAGAGCTACAGTAGCTTTTTTGACTCTTTTATGTACATTGCGTTTCCAAGCTAGTTTGTTATATAAAATAAGACCCAGGTACTTAGCCTCGTCTGAGAATTTTAATTGGATTCCTTTAATATAGGGAGGTTTAACAAATGGAATTTTGTATTTCTTCGAAAATAAGCCTAAATCGGTTTTGTGTGGGTTAACACCTAGTCCACACCCATCACCCCAAAGTTTTAGTCTGTCTAAGGCATTTTGTAAGAGTTGTTTTAAGGTGTTAAAATGCTTTCCCGAAACCGCTATAGCAACGTCGTCCGCATAGGCGATCACTCTGAAACCCTCCGCATCCAGACTAGTTAGGATTTCATTCACCACTAGGTTCCAGAGTACAGGGGATAGAACACCATATTGCGGTGTCCCTCTACTAACGAATCGTCTGGCAGAAGAGTTTCCCAGTTTTGAGTTAATTATTCCACTAGTCAGCATTGAATGAATTAACTCCCCAAGCGAACTCTCTACGTTTAGAGATGTTAGTGCAGATGTGATTGATGTGTCCACATTGTTAAAAGCACTTTCGATGTCAAGGAAAGCAACCATAGTGAACTATATATGACAGAGGGAATATTCGACGGTGCGTACTAAGGTGTGTAACGCTGTTTTCACCGATTTACCTTTACAGTAGGCATGTTGAGACGAAGACAGAAGGGTTGTATCAATACTTGCCCTTAAATGGATTTCAATCAATCTTTCCAAGGTCTTAAGAAGGAATGATGTTAGACTTATAGGTCGTAGATCCTTAGGATTGACTTGCGAGCATTTACCTGCTTTGGGTATAAAAACAACTTTAACTTCTCTCCATGCCGAGGGAATATTGACCAGGTAAAGACAGCTAGTAAAAATTGCCTCAAGTATTGGTGCAATAATGCCTGATGTTTTTTGTAGTTCGGCTGGTATTATTCCATCTCGTCCTGCAGATTTAAATGGTTTGAAGCTCTTGAGAGCCCATGGTAGCTTTCGATTAGAGAACTACCAGTAAAGTGAGTATCCAGTATTTGAATTTGTCCAGGAGCTGTCTGCATTTTTCAAGCAGCTTGGCATCGCTGGATTAGTTGAAAGAATTTTCCGTAACCTGGAGGCTTCAGAAGTTTCTTCTATCGTGCCACAGAAGGATCGCCAGGAAGATCGCTTAGATTTCCTTAGTGCCTTCTTGTAAATTCTTAAGGATTCTTTGTAAGAATCCCAGTGAGAGGCTAGTCTTGCGGCTTTGGCTCGGTTGAAGAGTTTCCTGCATTCTTTCCTGAGCGAGTCAAGCTCTGAGGCCCACCATTGTGGTTTCCTCTTATGTTTATAAGTGGACAAGCAATTTCTAGCGATCTGTTCATAGCTGAGGTGAGGTGAGGTCATTGACTTTGTTGTCAAGTTCATTAGCGTTAGAGGAAGGACTAGATAGTCCAGGTTTTAGTAAACTTTGTAACAAGTTCCTGTATGAAGCCCAGTCAGTTTTCCGATAATTTCGAAAAGTCAATGGACTTGGGTTTTCATCCACATTGATATTGAAGTGGATATATCTATGATCAGAGAACGAGTGTTCTTTGGATACTTTCCAGTCCAAGATCATATGGTGTATAGTATCTGAGACAAGAGTTATGTCTAGGACTTCTTGTCGAGTTTAAGTGATGAAGGTTGGTTCATTTCCAACATTACTTACTAAGAAGTTAGTACCAAGAATATAATCAAAAAGAGACTCACGTCTGTCGTTGATATTCGTACTTCCCCATACCGTGTGATGAGCGTTAACATCCCTTACGAAACGTGAGAGGCTGATTATGCTAATATGATTTAGATCGTTTAGATCGTTATAGAAGAATTCTCCTAGGTAATTCTTGCGTTTTCGATCCAGAGCAGGGCATGTACAGAGAAGATGAAGAATTGTTTCCTCCTCTTCCTCGTCCATACAGCTTCTGCAAAAGTCATTTGAGAATACGCGCAGTCGCGTGGCGTGCTTTCCTATTAGACAGTTACCGGTTATGACACCTGTTATCGAGCTTATATGCGATCTGCTTAGAGATAGCAAGCACCTTGATCGCTTTAAATCTAGTGTTGGCCAGATGTTTTTTGGGACCTGAGACGTGGAGATGTTGTTCAACCTGGTGTTTGCCTTCTTCATAGCGTCCTGCATTCGCAACAGTTTACAAGTAGCAATTGGTATGCCAGCATTTGCCAAACGTGGGAGAATGGGTTGTACTGTACCGTTCCTGGCGAGTTCATCTGCCTTACAGTTACCTGGAATGTCTCTATGGCCCGGCACCCAGCAAAAGTGAATATTAAACTGTTGTTCCATCTCCATTAGAGATGATCGACAGTTATGGACTGTTATAGAGTTTGTAGAGACAGAGTCCAGAGATTTGACAGCGGCCTGACTATCTAAGAAGATACGGATATCAGATGTTGATATTACGTTTTCTTTGAGCCAGGATAAGACTTCTTTTATCGCCAAAAGTTCCGCGTGGAACACGCTACAATGATTGGAAAGGCGGAATGTACACACAGGCGGAGATTACACACCTCCACCAACCCCTTCTTTTGTTTTTGAACCATCTGTATAAAAATGTATTGACTCGTCTTCCAGGAATGCCCTATCCTCCCAGAAATATCTGTAAGGTATAGAAATCTGGAAGTTTCTGTCGAAATGCAGTTGGGGGATGGTGTAGTCTGTGTGCTTTGGAATCGATTCTAAATACCTAAGAATTACGGAGTGGCCAATGTTGTTGTTAATCCACTGTGACGAAGCTTTGAGGAAAATAGCAGAGCTTGCAGCTATTTGTTTGCTAAATATATCAAGAGGTGTTGGGTAGAGTAAGGTGTCCAGTGCCACAGATGGGGTCGTGCGAAGCGATCTGCTTATACATAGGCAAGCTGAACGTTGGACTTTATTTAATTTGTAGCGGTTTATAGCTTTCTCTAAAGCAGTCCACCATACTGCCACAGCGTACATTAAAATCGGTCTAATTACCGATGTGTATAGCCAATTGTTGATTCTGGGTTGTAAGCCCCATTTATTACCAATAGCTTTTTTGCAAGAAAAGAGAGCTACAGTAGCTTTTTTGACTCTTTTATGTACATTGCGTTTCCAAGCTAGTTTTTTATATAAAATAAGACCCAGGTACTTAGCCTCGTCTGAGAATTTTAATTGGATTCCTTTAATATAGGGAGGTTTAACAAATGGAATTTTGTATTTCTTCGAAAATAAGCCTAAATCGGTTTTGTGTGGGTTAACACCTAGTCCACACCCATCACCCCAAAGTTTTAGTCTGTCTAAGGCATTTTGTAAGAGTTGTTTTAAGGTGTTAAAATGCTTTCCCGAAACCGCTATAGCAACGTCGTCCGCATAGGCGATCACTCTGAAACCCTCCGCATCCAGACTAGTTAGGATTTCATTCACCACTAGGTTCCAGAGTAGAGGGGATAGAACACCATATTGCGGTGCCCCTCTACTAACGAATCGTCTGGCAGAAGAGTTGCCCAGTTTAGAGTTAATTATTCTACTAGTCAGCATTGAATGAATTAACTCCCCAAGCGAACTCTCTACGTTTAGAGATGTTAGTGCAGATGTGATTGATGTGTCCACATTGTTAAAAGCACTTTCGATGTCAAGGAAAGCAACCATAGTGAACTATATATGACAGAGGGAATATTCGACGGTGTGTACTAAGGTGTGTAACGCTGTTTTCACCGATTTACCTTTACAGTAGCCATGTTGGGACGAAGACAGAAGGGTTGTATCAATACTTGCCCTTAAATGGATTTCAATCGATCTTTCCAAGGTCTTAAGAAGGAATGATGTTAGACTTTGGGTATAAAAACAACTTTAACTTCTCTCCATGCCGAGGGAATATTGACCAGGTAAAGACAGCTAGTAAAAATTGCCTCAAGTATTGGTGCAATAATGCCTGATGTTTTTTGTAGTTCGGCTGGTATTATTCCATCTCGTCCTGCAGATTTAAATGGTTTGAAGCTCTTGAGAGCCCATGGTAGCTTTCGATTAGAGAACTACCAGTAAAGTGAGTATCCAGTAGTTAGTTCAGCGATTCATTACTTGAATTTGTCCAGGAGCTGTCTGCATTTTCAAGCAGCTTGGCATCGCTGGATTAGTTGAAAGAATTTTCCGTAACCTGGAGGCTTCAGAAGTTTCTTCTATCGTGCCACAGAAGGATCGCCAGGAAGATCGCTTAGATTTCCTTAGTGCCTTCTTGTAAATTCTTAAGGATTCTTTGTAAGAATCCCAGTGAGAGGCTAGTCTTGCGGCTTTGGCTCGGTTGAAGAGTTTCCTGCATTCTTTCCTGAGCGAGTCAAGCTCTGAGGCCCACCATTGTGGTTTCCTCTTATGTTTATAAGTGGACAAGCAATTTCTAGCGATCTGTTCATAGCTGAGGTGAGGTGAGGTCATTGACTTTGTTGTCAAGTTCATTAGCGTTAGAGGAAGGACTAGATAGTCCAGGTTTTAGTAAACTTTGTAACAAGTTCCTGTATGAAGCCCAGTCAGTTTTCCGATAATTTCGAAAAGTCAATGGACTTGGGTTTTCATCCACATTGATATTGAAGTGGATATATCTATGATCAGAGAACGAGTGTTCTTTGGATACTTTCCAGTCCAAGATCATATGGTGTATAGTATCTGAGACAAGAGTTATGTCTAGGACTTCTTGTCGAGTTTAAGTGATGAAGGTTGGTTCATTTCCAACATTACTTACTAAGAAGTTAGTACCAAGAATATAATCAAAAAGAGACTCACCTCTGTCGTTGATATTCGTACTTCCCCATACCGTGTGATGAGCGTTAACATCCCTTACGAAACGTGAGAGGCTGATTATGCTAATATGATTTAGATCGTTTAGATCGTTATAGAAGAATTCTCCTAGGTAATTCTTGCGTTTTCGATCCAGAGCAGGGCATGTACAGAGAAGATGAAGAATTGTTTCCTCCTCTTCCTCGTCCATACAGCTTCTGCAAAAGTCATTTGAGAATACGCGCAGTCGCGTGGCGTGCTTTCCTATTAGACAGTTACCGGTTATGACACCTGTTATCGAGCTTATATGCGATCTGCTTAGAGATAGCAAGCACCTTGATCGCTTTAAATCTAGTGTTGGCCAATGTTTTTTGGGACCTGAGACGTGGAGATGTTGTTCAACCTGGTGTTTGCCTTCTTCATAGCGTCCTGCATTCGCAACAGTTAACAAGTAGCAATTGGTATGCCAGCATTTGCCAAACGTGGGAGAATGGGTTGTACTGTACCGTTCCTGGCGAGTTCATCTGCCTTACAGTTACCTGGAATGTCTCTATGGCCCGGCACCCAGCAAAAGTGAATATTAAACTGTTGTTCCATCTTCATTAGAGATGATCGACAGTTATGGACTGTTATAGAGTTTGTAGAGACAGAGTCCAGAGATTTGACAGCGGCCTGACTATCTAAGAAGATACGGATATCAGATTATGATATTACGTTTTCTTTGAGCCAGGATAAGACTTCTTTTATCGCCAAAAGTTCCGCGTGGAACACGCTACAATGATTGGAAAGGCGGAATGTACACACAGGCGGAGAGTACACACCTCCACCAACCCCTTCTTTTGTTTTTGAACCATCTGTATAAAAATGTATTGACTCGTCTTCCAGGAATGCCCTATCCTCCCAGAAATATCTGTAAGGTATAGAAATCTGGAAGTTTCTGTCGAAATGCAGTTGGGGGATGGTGTAGTCTGTGTGCTTTGGAATCGATTCTAAATACCTAAGAATTACGGAGTGGCCAATGTTGTTGTTAATCCACTGTGACGAAGCTTTGAGGCGAATAGCAGAGCTTGCAGCTATTTGTTTGCTAGATATATCAAGAGGTGTTGGGTAGAGTAAGGTGTCCAGTGCCACAGATGGGGTCGTGCGAAGCGATCTGCTTATACATAGGCAAGCTGAACGTTGGACTTTATTTAATTTGTAGCGGTTTATAGCTTTCTCTAAAGCAGTCCACCATACTGCCACACCGTACATTAAAATCGGTCTAATTACCGATGTGTATAGCCAATTGTTGATTCTGGGTTGTAAGCCCCATTTATTACCAATAGCTTTTTTGCAAGAAAAGAGAGCTACAGTAGCTTTTTTGACTCATTTATGTACATTGCGTTTCCAAGCTAGTTTTTTATATAAAATAAGACCCAGGTACTTAGCCTCGTCTGAGAATTTTAATTGGATTCCTTTAATATAGGGAGGTTTAACAAATGGAATTTTGTATTTCCTCGAAAATAAGCCTAAATCGGTTTTGTGTGGGTTAACACCTAGTCCACACCCATCACCCCAAAGTTTTAGTCTGTCTAAGGCATTTTGTAAGAGTTGTTTTAAGGTGTTAAAATGCTTTCCCGAAACCGCTATAGCAACGTCGTCCGCATAGGCGATCACTCTGAAACCCTCCGCATCCAGACTAGTTAGGATTTCATTCACCACTAGGTTCCAGAGTAGAGGGGATAGAACACCATATTGCGGTGTCCCTCTACTAACGAATCGTCTGGCAGAAGAGTTGCCCAGTTTAGAGTTAATTATTCTACTAGTCAGCATTGAATGAATTAACTCCCCAAGCGAACTCTCTACGTTTAGAGATGTTAGTGCAGATGTGATTGATGTGTCCACATTGTTAAAAGCACTTTCGATGTCAAGGAAAGCAACCATAGTGAACTATATATGACAGAGGGAATATTCGACGGTGTGTACTAAGGTGTGTAACGCTGTTTTCACCGATTTACCTTTACAGTAGCCATGTTGAGACGAAGACAGAAGGGTTGTATCAATACTTGCCCTTAAATAGATTTCAATCAATCTTTCCAAGGTCTTAAGAAGGAATGATGTTAGACTTATAGGTCGTAGATCCTTAGGATTGACATGCGAGCATTTACCTGCTTTGGGTATAAAAACAACTTTAACTTCTCTCCATGCCGAGGGAATATTGACCAGGTAAAGACAGCTAGTAAAAATTGCCTCAAGTATTGGTGCAATAATGCCTGATGTTTTTTGTAGTTCGGCTGGTATTATTCCATCTCGTCCTGCAGATTTAAATGGTTTGAAGCTCTTGAGAGCCCATGGTAGCTTTCGATTAGAGAACTACCAGTAAAGTGAGTATCCAGTAGTTAGTTCAGCGATTCATTACTTGAATTTGTCCAGGAGCTGTCTGCATTTTTCAAGCAGCTTGGCATCGCTGGATTAGTTGAAAGAATTTTCCGTAACCTGGAGGCTTCAGAAGTTTCTTCTATCGTGCCACAGAAGGATCGCCAGGAAGATCGCTTAGATTTCCTTAGTGCCTTCTTGTAAATTCTTAGGGATTCTTTGTAAGAATCCCAGTGAGAGGCTAGTCTTGCGGCTTTGGCTCGGTTGAAGAGTTTCCTGCATTCTTTCCCAATTACACCGGGAATTCGTGATTTGTTTTTAAAATGCTATAAAATCACCGAGTGTAGCTTCAGCTGTGTCGCACGTAGCGCGGTCCTGTTGAAACCAAATTTTGCCAATATCCTCCTCCTTTTGTGAACAAAAATTCGTTCAACATGGCCCGATAACGATCGCCATTGACTGTAACGGCCACTCCTTGCTCGTTTTCGAAGAAAAATGGCCCAATTATGCCTCTGGACCAAAATTCGCACCAAACAGTGACTCGTTTTGGGTGTATCGGCTATTCAATGTATGCGTACGGGTTTTCTGTGCCCCAAATGCGACAATTTTGCTTGTTTACATACCCACCAAGATCAAAATGAGCTTCATCTGAAAAGATGATGAAGCGTGTACACAACCATATTCGTACAGCGTAAAGATAAAACTAATTATCTGTGAAATCAGACATGAGCTAAGTGTAACCATTTACAAAATAAGCACTAGTTAAAAAAAAAAAACGTTCGATGGCGGACCCTATATGTGCAAACCTTTTCTGACTCAGCTCCATTATTTTGGAGTTATCTCTTATTCATCTGCGTTCAGTTTTCTCGTACCGTTCTTCATTTCCTTGCAAATTAAACCAAATTCCAACGGTGTCCATTTTTGTTATAATTATTCTTGTCCTAAAATTTGATATTTTATTTTATTTTTGTTTTTTTTTTCTTTGTTTTTAAAACTGTCAAACGACTCGATACTCGTTCGAAAGTAGAAATTTGTTTGAAAACAAGTTGGTATAACCGGCATTCGATTCTACTTGCATACGTAGTACGATTTGAAAGTAGAATCGGAAATGAGTTTCGAATAGAATCAAAAGTAGAATCGAGTTACATAGTAGGGCCCCAGGTTTTAGTAAACTTTGTAATAAGTTCCTGTATGAAGCCCAGTCAGTTTTCCGATAATTTCGAAAAGTCAATGGACTTGGGTTTTCATCCACATTGATATTGAACTGGATATATCTATGATCAGAGAACGAGTGTTCTTTGGATACTTTCCAGTCCAAGATCATATGGTGTATAGTATCTGAGACAAGAGTTATGTCTAGGACTTCTTGTCGAGTTTAAGTGATGAAGGTTGGTTCATTTCCAACATTACTTACTAAGAAGTTAGTACCAAGAATATAATCAAAAAGAGACTCACCTCTGTCGTTGATATTCGTACTTCCCCATACCGTGTGATGAGCGTTATCATCCCTTACGAAACGTGAGAGGCTGATTATGCTAATATGATTTAGATCGTTTAGATCGTTATAGAAGAATTCTCCTAGGTAATTCTTGCGTTTTCGATCCAGAGCAGGGCATGTACAGAGAAGATGAAGAATTGTTTCCTCCTCTTCCTCGTCCATACAGCTTCTGCAAAAGTCATTTGAGAATACGCCTAGTCGCGTGGCGTGCTTTCCTTTTAGACAGTTACCGGTTATGACACCTATTATCGAGCTTATATGCGATCTGCTTAGAGATAGCAAGCACCTTGATCGCTTTAAATCTAGTGTTGGCCAGATGTTTTTTGGGACCTGAGACGTGGAGATGTTGTTCAACCTGGTGTTTGCCTTCTTCATAGCGTCCTGCATTCGCAACAGTTTACAAGTAGCAATTGGTATGCCAGCATTTGCCAAACGTGGGAGAATGGGTTGTACTGTACCGTTCCTGGCGAGTTCATCTGCCTTATGGCCCGGCACCCAGCAAAAGTGAATATTAAACTGTTGTTCCATCTCCATTAGAGATGATCGACAGTTATGGACTGTTATAGAGTTTGTAGAGACGAGTCCAGAGATTTGACAGCGGCCTGACTATCTAAGAAGATACGGATATCAGATGTTGATATTACGTTTTCTTTGAGCCAGGATAAGACTTCTTTTATCGCCAAAAGTTCCGCGTGGAACACGCTACAATGATTGGAAAGGCGGAATGTACACACAGGCGGAGAGTACACACCTCCACCAACCCCTTCTTTTGTTTTTGAACCATCTGTATAAAAATGTATTGACTCGTCTTCCAGGAATGCCCTATCCTCCCAGAAATATCTGTAAGGTATAGAAATCTGTAGAATTACGGAGTGGCCAATGTTGTTGTTAATCCACTGTGACGAAGCTTTGAGGCGAATAGCAGAGCTTGCAGCTATTTGTTTGCTAAATATATCAAGAGGTGTTGGGTAGAGTAAGGTGTCCAGTGCCACAGATGGGGTCGTGCGAAGCGATCTGCTTATACATAGGCAAGCTGAACGTTGGACTTTATTTAATTTGTAGCGGTTTATAGCTTTCTCTAAAGCAGTCCACCATACTGCCACACCGTACATTAAAATCGGTCTAATTACCGATGTGTATAGCCAATTGTTGATTCTGGGTTGTAAGCCCCATTTATTACCAATAGCTTTTTTGCAAGAAAAGAGAGCTACAGTAGCTTTTTTGACTCTTTTATGTACATTGCGTTTCCAAGCTAGTTTTTTATATAAAATAAGACCCAGGTACTTAGCCTCGTCTGAGAATTTTAATTGGATTCCTTTAATATAGGGAGGTTTAACAAATGGAATTTTGTATTTCTTCGAAAATAAGCCTAAATCGGTTTTGTGTGGGTTAACACCTAGTCCACACCCATCAGCCCAAAGTGTTAGTCTGTCTGAGGCATTTTGTAAGAGTTGTTTTAAGGTGTTAAAATGCTTTCCCGAAACCGCTATAGCAACGTCGTCCGCATAGGCGATCACTCTGAAACCCTCCGCATCCAGACTAGTTAGGATTTCATTCACCACTAGGTTCCAGAGTAGAGGGGATAGAACACCATATTGCGGTGTCCCTCTACTAACGAATCGTCTGGCAGAAGAGTTGCCCAGTTTAGAGTTAATTATTCTACTAGTCAGCATTGAATGAATTAACTCCCCAAGCGAACTCTCTACGTTTAGAGATGTTAGTGCAGATGTGATTGATGTGTCCACATTGTTAAAAGCACTTTCGATGTCAAGGAAAGCAACCATAGTGAACTATATATGACAGAGGGAATATTCGACGGTGTGTACTAAGGTGTGTAACGCTGTTTTCACCGATTTACCTTTACAGTAGCCATGTTGAGACGAAGACAGAAGGGTTGTATCAATACTTGCCCTTAAATGGATTTCAATCAATCTTTCCAAGGTCTTAAGAAGGAATGATGTTAGACTTATAGGTCGTAGATCCTTAGGATTGACTTGCGAGCATTTACCTGCTTTGGGTATAAAAACAACTTTAACTTCTCTCCATGCCGAGGGAATATTGACCAGGTAAAGACAGCTAGTAAAAATTGCCTCAAGTATTGGTGCAATAATGCCTGATGTTTTTTGTAGTTCGGCTGGTATTATTCCATCTCGTCCTGCAGATTTAAATGGTTTGAAGCTCTTGAGAGCCCATGGTAGCTTTCGATTAGAGAACTACCAGTAAAGTGAGTATCCAGTAGTTAGTTCAGCGATTCATTACTTGAATTTGTCCAGGAGCTGTCTGCATTTTTCAAGCAGCTTGGCATCGCTGGATTAGTTGAAAGAATTTTCCGTAACCTGGAGGCTTCAGAAGTTTCTTCTATCGTGCCACAGAAGGATCGCCAGGAAGATCGCTTAGATTTCCTTAGTGCCTTCTTGTAAATTCTTAAGGATTCTTTGTAAGAATCCCAGTGAGAGGCTAGTCTTGCGGCTTTGGCTCGGTTGAAGAGTTTCCTGCATTCTTTCCTGAGCGAGTCAAGCTCTGAGGCCCACCATTGTGGTTTCCTCTTATGTTTATAAGTGGACAAGCAATTTCTAGCGATCTGTTCATAGCTGAGGTGAGGTGAGGTCATTGATTTTGTTGTCAAGTTCATTAGCGTTAGAGGAAGGACTAGATAGTCCAGGTTTTAGTAAACTTTGTAACAAGTTTCTGTATGAAGCCCAGTCAGTTTTCCGAAAATTTCGAAAAGTCAATGGACTTGGGTTTTCATCCACATTGATATTGAAGTGGATATATCTATGATCAGAGAACGAGTGTTCTTTGGATACTTTCCAGTCCAAGATCATATGGTGTATAGTATCTGAGACAAGAGTTATGTCTAGGACTTCTTGTCGAGTTTAAGTGATGAAGGTTGGTTCATTTCCAACATTACTTACTAAGAAGTTAGTACCAAGAATATAATCAAAAAGAGACTCACCTCTGTCGTTGATATTCGTACTTCCCCATACCGTGTGATGAGCGTTAACATCCCTTACGAAACGTGAGAGGCTGATTATGCTAATATGATTTAGATCGTTTAGATCGTTATAGAAGAATTCTCCTAGGTAATTCTTGCGTTTTCGATCCAGAGCAGGGCATGTACAGAGAAGATGAAGAATTGTTTCCTCCTCTTCCTCGTCCATACAGCTTCTGCAAAAGTCATTTGAGAATACGCGCAGACGCGTGGCGTGCTTTCCTATTAGACAGTTACCGGTTATGACACCTGTTATCGAGCTTATATGCGATCTGCTTAGAGATAGCAAGCACCTTGATCGCTTTAAATCTAGTGTTGGCCAGATGTTTTTTGGGACCTGAGACGTGGAGATGTTGTTCAACCTGGTGTTTGCCTTCTTCATAGCGTCCTGCATTCGCAACAGTTTACAAGTAGCAATTGGTATGCCAGCATTTGCCAAACGTGGGAGAATGGGTTGTACTGTACCGTTCCTGGCGAGTTCATCTGCCTTACAGTTACCTGGAATGTCTCTATGGCCCGGCACCCAGCAAAAGTGAATATTAAACTGTTGTTCCATCTCCATTAGAGATGATCGACAGTTATGGACTGTTATAGAGTTTGTAGAGACAGAGTCCAGAGATTTGACAGCGGCCTGACTATCTAAGAAGATACGGATATCAGATGTTGATATTACGTTTTCTTTGAGCCAGGATAAGACTTCTTTTATCGCCAAAAGTTCCGCGTGGAACACGCTACAATGATTGGAAAGGCGGAATGTACACACAGGCGGAGAGTACACACCTCCACCAACCCCTTCTTTTGTTTTTGAACCATCTGTATAAAAATGTATTGACTCGTCTTCCAGGAATGCCCTATCCTCCCAGAAATATCTGTAAGGCATAGAAATCTGGAAGTTTCTGCCGAAATGCAGTTGGGGGATGGTGTAGTCTGTGTGCTTTGGAATCGATTCTAAATACCTAAGAATTACGGAGTGGCCAATGTTGTTGTTAATCCACTGTGACGAAGCTTTGAGGCGAATAGCAGAGCTTGCAGCTATTTGTTTGCTAAATATATCAAGAGGTGTTGGGTAGAGTAAGGTGTCCAGTGCCACAGATGGGGTCGTGCGAAGCGATCTGCTTATACATAGGCAAGCTGAACGTTGGACTTTATTTAATTTGTAGCGGTTTATAGCTTTCTCTAAAGCAGTCCACCATACTGCCACACCGTACATTAAAATCGGTCTAATTACCGATGTGTATAGCCAATTGTTGATTCTGGGTTGTAAGCCCCATTTATTACCAATAGCTTTTTTGCAAGAAAAGAGAGCTACAGTAGCTTTTTTGACTCTTTTATGTACATTGCGTTTCCAAGCTAGTTTTTTATATAAAATAAGACCCAGGTACTTAGCCTCGTCTGAGAATTTTAATTGGATTCCTTTAATATAGGGAGGTTTAACAAATGGAATTTTGTATTTCTTCGAAAATAAGCCTAAATCGGTTTTGTGTGGGTTAACACCTAGTCCACACCCATCACCCCAAAGTTTTAGTCTGTCTAAGGCATTTTGTAAGAGTTGTTTTAAGGTGTTAAAATGCTTTCCCGAAACCGCTATAGCAACGTCGTCCGCATAGGCGATCACTCTGAAACCCTCCGCATCCAGACTAGTTAGGATTTCATTCACCACTAGGTTCCAGAGTAGAGGGGATAGAACACCATATTGCGGTGTCCCTCTACTAACGAATCGTCTGGCAGAAGAGTTGCCCAGTTTTGAGTTAATTATTCCACTAGTCAGCATTGAATGAATTAACTCCCCAAGCGAACTCTCTACGTTTAGAGATGTTAGTGCAGATGTGATTGATGTGTCCACATTGTTAAAAGCACTTTCGATGTCAAGGAAAGCAACCATAGTGAACTATATATGACAGAGGGAATATTCGACGGTGCGTACTAAGGTGTGTAACGCTGTTTTCACCGATTTACCTTTACAGTAGGCATGTTGAGACGAAGACAGAAGGGTTGTATCAATACTTGCCCTTAAATGGATTTCAATCAATCTTTCCAAGGTCTTAAGAAGGAATGATGTTAGACTTATAGGTCGTAGATCCTTAGGATTGACTTGCGAGCATTTACCTGCTTTGGGTATAAAAACAACTTTAACTTCTCTCCATGCCGAGGGAATATTGACCAGGTAAAGACAGCTAGTAAAAATTGCCTCAAGTATTGGTGCAATAATGCCTGATGTTTTTTGTAGTTCGGCTGGTATTATTCCATCTCGTCCTGCAGATTTAAATGGTTTGAAGCTCTTGAGAGCCCATGGTAGCTTTCGATTAGAGAACTACCAGTAAAGTGAGTATCCAGTAGTTAGTTCAGCGATTCATTACTTGAATTTGTCCAGGAGCTGTCTGCATTTTTCAAGCAGCTTGGCATCGCTGGATTAGTTGAAAGAATTTTCCGTAACCTGGAGGCTTCAGAAGTTTCTTCTATCGTGCCACAGAAGGATCGCCAGGAAGATCGCTTAGATTTCCTTAGTGCCTTCTTGTAAATTTTTAGGGATTCTTTGTAAGAATCCCAGTGAGAGGCTAGTCTTGCGGCTTTGGCTCGGTTGAAGAGTTTCCTGCATTCTTTCCTGAGCGAGTCAAGCTCTGAGGCCCACCATTGTGGTTTCCTCTTATGTTTATAAGTGGACAAGCAATTTCTAGCGATCTGTTCATAGCTGAGGTGAGGTGAGGTCATTGACTTTGTTGTCAAGTTCATTAGCGTTAGAGGAAGGACTAGATAGTCCAGGTTTTAGTAAACTTTGTAACAAGTTCCTGTATGAAGCCCAGTCAGTTTTCCGATAATTTCGAAAAGTCAATGGACTTGGGTTTTCATCCACATTGATATTGAAGTGGATATATCTATGATCAGAGAACGAGTGTTCTTTGGATACTTTCCAGTCCAAGATCATATGGTGTATAGTATCTGAGACAAGAGTTATGTCTAGGACTTCTTGTCGAGTTTAAGTGATGAAGGTTGGTTCATTTCCAACATTACTTACTAAGAAGTTAGTACCAAGAATATAATCAAAAAGAGACTCACCTCTGTCGTTGATATTCGTACTTCCCCATACCGTGTGATGAGCGTTAACATCCCTTACGAAACGTGAGAGGCTGATTATGCTAATATGATTAAGATCGTTTAGATCGTTATAGAAGAATTCTCCTAGGTAATTCTTGCGTTTTCGATCCAGAGCAGGGCATGTACAGAGAAGATGAAGAATTGTTTCCTCCTCTTCCTCGTCCATACAGCTTCTGCAAAAGTCATTTGAGAATACGCGCAGACGCGTGGCGTGCTTTCCTATTAGACAGTTACCGGTTATGACACCTGTTATCGAGCTTATATGCGATCTGCTTAGAGATAGCAAGCACCTTGATCGCTTTAAATCTAGTGTTGGCCAGATGTTTTTTGGGACCTGAGACGTGGAGATGTTGTTCAACCTGGTGTTTGCCTTCTTCATAGCGTCCTGCATTCGCAACAGTTTACAAGTAGCAATTGGTATGCCAGCATTTGCCAAACGTGGGAGAATGGGTTGTACTGTACCGTTCCTGGGGAGTTCATCTGCCTTACAGTTACCTGGAATGTCTCTATGGCCCGGCACCCAGCAAAAGTGAATATTAAACTGTTGTTCCATCTCCATTAGAGATGATCGACAGTTATGGACTGTTATAGAGTTTGTAGAGACAGAGTCCAGAGATTTGACAGCGGCCTGACTATCTAAGAAGATACGGATATCAGATGTTGATATTACGTTTTCTTTGAGCCAGGATAAGACTTCTTTTATCGCCAAAAGTTCCGCGTGGAACACGCTACAATGATTGGAAAGGCGGAATGTACACACAGGCGGAGAGTACACACCTCCACCAACCCCTTCTTTTGTTTTTGAACCATCTGTATAAAAATGTATTGACTCGTCTTCCAGGAATGCCCTATCCTCCCAGAAATATCTGTAAGGTATAGAAATCTGGAAGTTTCTGTCGAAATGCAGTTGGGGGATGGTGTAGTCTGTGTGCTTTGGAATCGATTCTAAATACCTAAGAATTACGGAGTGGCCAATGTTGTTGTTAATCCACTGTGACGAAGCTTTGAGGCGAATAGCAGAGCTTGCAGCTATTTGTTTGCTAAATATATCAAGAGGTGTTGGGTAGAGTAAGGTGTCCAGTGCCACAGATGGGGTCGTGCGAAGCGATCTGCTTATACATAGGCAAGCTGAACGTTGGACTTTATTTAATTTGTAGCGGTTTATAGCTTTCTCTAAAGCAGTCCACCATACTGCCACAGCGTACATTAAAATCGGTCTAATTACCGATGTGTATAGCCAATTGTTGATTCTGGGTTGTAAGCCCCATTTATTACCAATAGCTTTTTTGCAAGAAAAGAGAGCTACAGTAGCTTTTTTGACTCTTTTATGTACATTGCGTTTCCAAGCTAGTTTTTTATATAAAATAAGACCCAGGTACTTAGCCTCGTCTGAGAATTTTAATTGGATTCCTTTAATATAGGGAGGTTTAACAAATGGAATTTTGTATTTCTTCGAAAATAAGCCTAAATCGGTTTTGTGTGGGTTAACACCTAGTCCACACCCATCACCCCAAAGTTTTAGTCTGTCTAAGGCATTTTGTAAGAGTTGTTTTAAGGTGTTAAAATGCTTTCCCGAAACCGCTATAGCAACGTCGTCCGCATAGGCGATCACTCTGAAACCCTCCGCATCCAGACTAGTTAGGATTTCATTCACCACTAGGTTCCAGAGTAGAGGGGATAGAACACCATATTGCGGTGTCCCTCTACTAACGAATCGTCTGGCAGAAGAGTTGCCCAGTTTTGAGTTAATTATTCCACTAGTCAGCATTGAATGAATTAACTCCCCAAGCGAACTCTCTACGTTTAGAGATGTTAGTGCAGATGTGATTGATGTGTCCACATTGTTAAAAGCACTTTCGATGTCAAGGAAAGCAACCATAGTGAACTATATATGACAGAGGGAATATTCGACGGTGCGTACTAAGGTGTGTAACGCTGTTTTCACCGATTTACCTTTACAGTGACATGTTGAGACGAAGACAGAAGGGTTGTATCAATACTTGCCCTTAAATGGATTTCAATCAATCTTTCCAAGGTCTTAAGAAGGAATGATGTTAGACTTATAGGTCGTAGATCCTTAGGATTGACATGCGAGCATTAGCATAGTTCGGCTGGTATTATTCCATCTCGTCCTGCAGATTTAAATGGTTTGAAGCTCTTGAGAGCCCATGGTAGCTTTCGATTAGAGAACTACCAGTAAAGTGAGTATCCAGTAGTTAGTTCAGCGATTCATTACTTGAATTTGTCCAGGAGCTGTCTGCATTTTTCAAGCAGCTTGGCATCGCTGGATTAGTTGAAAGAATTTTCCGTAACCTGGAGGCTTCAGAAGTTTCTTCTATCGTGCCACAGAAGGATCGCCAGGAAGATCGCTTAGATTTCCTTAGTGCCTTCTTGTAAATTCTTAGGGATTCTTTGTAAGAATCCCAGTGAGAGGCTAGTCTTGCGGCTTTGGCTCGGTTGAAGAGTTTCCTGCATTCTTTCCCAATTACACCGGGAATTCGTGATTTGTTTTTAAAATGCTATAAAATCACCGAGTGTAGCTTCAGCTGTGTCGCACGTAGCGCGGTCCTGTTGAAACCAAATTTTGCCAATATCCTCCTCCTTTTGTGAACAAAAATTCGTTCAACATGGCCCGATAACGATCGCCATTGACTGTAACGGCCACTCCTTGCTCGTTTTCGAAGAAAAATGGCCCAATTATGCCTCTGGACCAAAATTCGCACCAAACAGTGACTCGTTTTGGGTGTATCGGCTATTCAATGTATGCGTACGGGTTTTCTGTGCCCCAAATGCGACAATTTTGCTTGTTTACATACCCACCAAGATCAAAATGAGCTTCATCTGAAAAGATGATGAAGCGTGTACACAACCATATTCGTACAGCGTAAAGATAAAACTAATTATCTGTGAAATCAGACATGAGCTAAGTGTAACCATTTACAAAATAAGCACTAGTTAAAAAAAAAAAACGTTCGATGGCGGACCCTATATGTGCAAACCTTTTCTGACTCAGCTCCATTATTTTGGAGTTATCTCTTATTCATCTGCGTTCAGTTTTCTCGTACCGTTCTTCATTTCCTTGCAAATTAAACCAAATTCCAACGGTGTCCATTTTTGTTATAATTATTCTTGTCCTAAAATTTGATATTTTATTTTATTTTTGTTTTTTTTTTCTTTGTTTTTAAAACTGTCAAACGACTCGATACTCGTTCGAAAGTAGAAATTTGTTTGAAAACAAGTTGGTATAACCGGCATTCGATTCTACTTGCATACGTAGTACGATTTGAAAGTAGAATCGGAAATGAGTTTCGAATAGAATCAAAAGTAGAATCGAGTTACATAGTAGGGCCCCAGGTTTTAGTAAACTTTGTAATAAGTTCCTGTATGAAGCCCAGTCAGTTTTCCGATAATTTCGAAAAGTCAATGGACTTGGGTTTTCATCCACATTGATATTGAACTGGATATATCTATGATCAGAGAACGAGTGTTCTTTGGATACTTTCCAGTCCAAGATCATATGGTGTATAGTATCTGAGACAAGAGTTATTTCTAGGACTTCTTGTCGAGTTTAAGTGATGAAGGTTGGTTCATTTCCAACATTACTTACTAAGAAGTTATTACCAAGAATATAATCAAAAAGAGACTCACCTCTGTCGTTGATATTCGTTCTTCCCCATACCGTGTGATGAGCGTTAACATCCCTTACAAAACGTGAGAGGCTGATTATGCTAATATGATTTATATCGTTTAGATCGTTATAGAAGAATTCTCCTTGGTAATTCTTGCGTTTTCGATCCAGAGCAGGGCATGTACAGAGAAGATGAAGAATTGTTTCCTCCTCTTCCTCGTCCATACAGCTTCTGCAAAAGTCATTTGAGAATACGCCAAGTCGCGTGGCGTGCTTTCCTTTTAGACAGTTACCGGTTATGACACCTATTATCGAGCTTATATGCGATCTGCTTAGAGCAAGCACCTTGATCGCTTTAAATCTAGTGTTGGCCAGATGTTTTTTGTGACCTGACACGTGGAGATGTTGTTCAACCTGGTGTTTGCCTTCTTCATAACGTCCTGCATTCGCAACAGTTTACATATAGCATTTGGTATGCCAGCATTTGCCAAACGTGGGAGAATGGGTTGTACTGTACCGTTCCTGGCGAGTTCATCTGCCTTACAGTTACCTGGAATGTCTCTATGGCCCGGCACCCAGCAAAAGTGAATATTAAACTGTTGTTCCATCTCCATAAGAGGTAATCGACAGTTATGGACTGTTATAGAGTTTGTAGAGACAGAGTCCAGAGATTTGACAGCGGCCTGACTATCTAAGAAGATACGGATATCAGATGTTGATATTACGTTTTCTTTGAGCCAGGATAAGACTTCTTTTATCGCCAAAAGTTCCGCGTGGAACACGCTACAATGATTGGGAAGGCAGAATGAGGGACTTAATTTCAGTTGTTCAGAGTACACACCTCCACCAACCCCTTCTTTTGTTTTTGAACCATCTGTATAAAAATGGATTGACTCGTCTTCCAGGAATGCCCTTTCCTCCCAGAAATATCTGGAAGGTATAGAAATCTGGAAGTTTCTGTCAAAATGCAGTTGGGGGATGGTGTAGTCTGTGTGCTTTGAAATCGATTCTAAATACCTAAGAATTACGGAGTGGCCAATGTTGTTGTTAATCGCCTGTGACGAAGCTTTGAGGCGAATAGCAGAGCTTGCAGCTATTTGTTTGCTAAATATATCAAGAGGTGTTAGGTAGAGTAAGGTATCCAGTGCCACAGATGGGGTCGTGCGAAGCGATCTGCTTATACATAGGCAAGCTGAACGTTGGACTTTATTTAATTTGTAGCGGTTTATAGCTTTCTCTAAAGCAGTCCACCATACTGCCACACCGTACATTAAAATCGGTCTAATTACCGATGTGTATAGCCAATAGTACCCGTGGCATGATGGTTAGTGCGTTGGACTGTCATGCGAGAGGTCTTGGGTTCAATCCCTGCCTGTGCCACCTTAATTAAAAAAAAAAAGAGTTTTCACGTGTACTGCCTCTTGCGAGGAATTGACAAATTCTCCAAGAGTAATTCTTGTCATGAAAAAGTGCTTTCTCAAAAAAAATTAGCCGTTCGGATTCGGCATATAAATTGTAGGTCCCCTCCATCCCTGACAACATTACTGGCACACAGGAATGGTTGAGAGTTGTAAGTCACTAGGTCCTGGTTCTCTACGGACTGTTGCGCCACCTAATTTATTTATTTTATTTATAGCCAATTGTTGATTCTGGGTTGTAAGCCCCATTTATTACCAATAGCTTTTTTGCAAGAAAAGAGAGCTACAGTAGCTTTTTTGACTCTTTTATGTACATTGCATTTCCAAGCTAGTTTTTTATATAAAATAAGACCCAGGTACTTTGCTTCGTCTGAGAATTTTAATTGGATTCCTTTAATATAGGGAGGTTTAACAAATGGAATTTTGTATTTCCTCGAAAATAAGCCTAAATCGGTTTTGTGTGGGATAACACCTAGTCCACACCCATCAGCCCAAAGTGTTAGTCTGTCTAAGACATTTTGTAAGAGTTATTTTAAGGTGTTAAGATGCTTTCCCGAAACCGCTATAGCAACGTCGTCCGCATAGGCGATTACTCTGAAACCCTCCGCATCCAGACTAGTTAGGATTTCATTCACCACTTGGTTCCAGAGGAGAGGGGATAGAACACAATATTGCGTAGTCCCTCTACTAACGAATCGTCTGGCAGAATAGTTGCCCAATTTTGAGATAATTATTCTACTAGTCAGCATTGAATGAATTAACTCCCCAAGCGAACTCTCTACTTTTAGAGATGTTAGTGCAGATGTGATTGCAGATGTGTCCACATTGTTAAAAGCACCTTCGATGTCAAGGAAAGCAACCATAGTGAACTATATATGACAGAGGGAATATTCAGGGCCGTCGAGAGGAATTCCGGGCCCGGGACGGAAAAATCTCGGGCCCCCCCATATTTACCATTTTTTTCAAAGTTCATGCCTACTGATATGGTACGTTCTAATTTAAATTACGAATAGCATGAAATTGGTTGGAATTAACGGAAATAATAATTTTTTGTTTGCAAAGTGAACCTAAAAAAGGGTTAATCATCAAATCAATCTCACGGGTATCGTCCAGTTTAGTTGAAATGGAGGATGGATAGAAAATAATTCTACATGCGAGTAGATCAGATTCCGAACAGAATCATACATTCAATTCGATATTGCCAACGACATGTTAGTAACTGATAATACGGTCGATTAACTATTAAAAAAAAATTAGCATGTAGATCTATTACCTACTATGAAAATAATATAGAGCGAAGTAAAAGTATTAATTTGTCTTTAAATTATAACTTTGTATTTTAAAAGGTTTATATTAAATACTCTTTATTGTTTTTCTTTATATTAAAATATTATCACAATGTTTTCATTAGAGTTAGTTTGCATTCAATGAAATATTTTCTTTTTGCAAACGAGCTTTCCTAGCTTTCTGAGCCACAAAACAACTTATAATTGCATGGAAATTCAATTTCCTTGCCAAAGGTGCTTGAAAGCATAGTGTAGAAAGTCCAGAAACACGATCTTGTGATGAGCACGAACGATGAAAATTCTTTGTTCTGGCAAGGACGCTAAATGAAATTTCGGCACTAGCTACGATTACAGGTAAGGTGTAAAACACACAGAGAGCAACACAAATGTTGGGGAAAATCGTCTCCAAGTTCTGGGAATAAATAGCATTGAACAAACTCAATGGCGTAAGTTCTGCTTCAAAACTGGCTTCATAAATGTGTTTCAGATGAATTATTTCTTCTTTCAACTCTTGAGACACATGCGAGTTATACTTTTGGATAACCCTTATAGCGGAGTTTTTAATCTCAATTTTGTCCATTGTTGAAAACTCCAATAAAAATGAAAATGTAGCATTCAAATTTTTCATCGTATCGAACCGACGAGAAATTCGAGATATAATTGAATCAACTATGACGTAAAAGGTGTTTCTCTTGAAATTTGTTTCTGCGTCTGTTTCAATTTGCATTCCGGCTCCTCGATTTTTTACAAAATGTCTCTTTAATTGCCTTTTTCAGTTCGATGGAAATGATTCCTTAACATCCCCCAATCCAGTAGCAACTGCTTTGCATTCAGATAAAATTTGATCCCATCCGTTTCGAATAATGTTCAAATCGGAGATCAAGTTCTCGAGATCTTGAATTTCAACGTCAATAGTACTGTTTCTGGCTCGAAGAAGGAAACTTCTTTCATTTATAGCGCTAAGAACCTTGCACCAAATTGCAGACATCAGGACGCATTCAAATTTGTGCATATATTTTAAAGCGCCATTTACATCTCTTCGAGCTTCAGCAGTTAAATTAAGATCACTTAAGGCTTCTAATGATGTTCTAAGCTTTTTCAGATGATTTGCAAATGGTTTTACTGCCTCAATTCTAGCTGACCATCTTGTATCGAAAAGTTTGTTCCCAACGTTGAGCACTGCTGCTAAACAAGTTGAAACACTTTTGAACAACACCAAAAAATGTGATTGCCGCAGTACAACATTCCGCTGAATCGACTCCACGCAAGTTAAGGCTGTGAGCTGCATATGATGAATACACGGCAATCGGATTTTTGTTTAAAATATGACTTTGTGCACCATTATACTGTCCTTTCATATTGCTTCCATTGTCATAGCCTTGTGCACAACAGTCTTCTAAAGGGATTCCGTTCTTTGCCAATGTTTCGCAGATCAAATCAGCTATTGCGATGCCAGTTTTTTTTGTTGCAATCGACAAATTCCAAAAACCGTTCTTCGATGGTGAACACATTTTCTTCAAAGCGCATATATCGCAAAATAAATGTGTTTTGTTCCACAGCACTTGAATCGGGTGTTGCATCGACAAGTATAGCGAATTATTTGGCGTTTTCTCTCTCCTTCAAAATAGCTGAATTCACATGTTGGGCACAAATTTTAATGAACTCATTTTGAATCTCAACGGAAAGGTAGTGGACTTGGAAACGTTTGTGCTCTTGTGGTGAAATTCTTACTTTTTCCAAGTGCTCCTGGCGTAAGGTGTCATAATGACTAATTAATTCCAAAATGCCCAAGACATGTCCATTATTTGGCTCTCCAATAAGATTGCTATCGCCTCGTAGTCCTAGTGCCCTTTCGCCAAGGAGGAAAATGGTGTCCAATATTCTATATAGAATTCCTTGCTATTTTTGTATGGCTGGTTTAATATACAATCTTTGAAATGACTTGATATCCTTCAAATCTTCAGTAAACAATTTGTTCAAAATATTAATTAATTATTAACCCAAGCAACAATTTGAACCGCCGGGTATAACTTTACTGTGGGTCAAAAATAAACCTTCAAAATCTCTGGTTGTTATATGGTGTTAATTAAGTTATTTCAACACTCTAAGTTTACTTATGGTCTAAAATAAAGCTTAATTATAATTCTAGTTTCACCTGGGAAAAGTTATTACATCATTCTAACTTTGAAGTTTACCTGGGGTAACGTTTTCACCCTATCAGAACTTAAATTAAATTTCCGTTAGTGAATTTGCATTTTATAACTTTAAGGTTAAATTATAGAATTTTGTTTACTATTTCCTAACTGTTCCCTTTTTTTTTTTGGTTTAAGGCCAACCAATTATAAATCTACATTTAATAAGAGTGATTTTTCCTCTCATTTCTAGCGACAATTTGAAATTAGTTTTAGAATACCACTTTTTTAACACTGATTGTTATTTATTAGTTTGAAATAAACCAGATATAACACCAAGCGTAAGAATAAATTTCAAAATAGCTATCTTTTATTATTGTTGCCTTTATTAGTTATAAATCGACCAAATTCAGACACAGTTTTTAAACAGGTCATTAAATAACTCTTCAAAAGAAAAACAAACTCTTCATCAAAGCGTTATTTATAGGCTTAAAATCAACCAACTTTTGTAAGCATTGTTTTTTTTTTCAAACAGAATTTAATTTTTGATTTAAAATGAACTGAATTCAGGCAATAGTTTCAACTAAGTCCTTTGTTTACTCTATTTTTAAACCAGAATATTGTTTTTTCGACCTTTTTTTGTCAAACAAAATTGTTCAATTGGGGAGAGTACAATAACTGGGACTCTGAAATTTGATAATGGTTTTTGGTAGAGGGGTCAAAAACAAGCTTTTTTTTACAATGGGAGGGGGGGTCTATCTTGCCCCGTTTGGGCGGGAGGAGCGTTTTAATGAAAATTGTATAAAATTGGAAAAAAATGATTAAAAAATAACGGTAGAACCTGCAATCAAGTTTGATACTTTTTTTTAAAGCCAATACTTTGTTCTATTAGCCACTTTTTAAATCAAAAGTAATTTATGTATAGTTTTCGAAAAAACACGTTTAACTCAAAATTAACGAAAAAAAACCATTAAAAAAAAGTTTAAAGTATAATTTTTCGAAACAATAACATTTTAAATATTTTTTTTGTATGAAATTAGTTGCTTTTATTGATTCCTAATCAAAAACTGAAAACCGGATGGTTCTATGTCTTATAGTTTTTGAGAAAATTGAAAATTACTTTTCTATGAGAAATTTATTTTTTTGGTATTTATGTAGGGTAGTACCCAGCATAATGGCGTAAAAACAGTCGAAATATGTATTGAGGTATGCTGTAATGTGAATTTCTTGTAATGAATTACATTTTAATTTCTTAAAATTTTAAATATGTATCTTCAGGCCACGTAAATGTATATTTAAAAAACATTGGATGTCGTAGCATAAATTTCAAGCAACTGTACTTGAAAAATAAATTTCTCATAGAAAAGTAATTTTCAGTTTTTGATTAGGAATCAATAAAAGCAACTAATTTCATTAAAAAAAAAATATTTCAAATGTTATTGTTTCGAAAAATTATACTTTAAACTCTTTTTTAATGGTTTTTTTTCGTTAATTTTGAGTTAAAAACGTGTTTTTTGCATCATTTTCTTTTCTAGCTAAAAGAAAACATACTAAAAAAAACGATTCAAACATTTCCAATTATGCTTTTCAATGATACCTATAACTGGCCCCTAAATTACGGAGTTTTCAATCCAGAATAGCTATATATTTATTATTTTTGTTTTAAATATAATCTGAATCTGAAAACTATTGGTATTTTTTGTTTTTTTCTTTCTTAACGGTAAGTATTAGTTTCTGGTTGAAAATCAACCCAAATCAGACAAAAAAGTTTGTAATAAGTACTTCAATTAAGTTTTTTTAACCCAGAATATTAGTTTTTGGTTGAAATTCAACTAAATCCAAACACAAGTGTGGAATAAGTTTTTAAATTACGATGTTTTAACCCAGACTGGTTACTTTTTGGTTGATAACTAACCACATAGGAACCTTAGTTTTACAATATCGATAATTTTACCAGTCCACAACTGAAGACATTATTTTAACTGCGATTGAACTAAACTCAAACCCCAGACGCACACTCTCATATTGGCTGTAAACTCTATCTCTCTCTCTCGTTCACATATCGGATTTCTCAAATATTTCTGTTCATCAGTTCAGTCTTCTTTTATCTTTGGTGGACCGGAGTTGTTGGTGACGCGCGCGCGCTTTAAATTTTATTTTTAAAAATCTATAATTTAAGTAAGTTCGGTGCAAAAATTAAGTGTTTTAAACTTTAAGTTCATAAGGGTAAGTCATTTTACTACATTTACATTAAGTAGCTAGTTTTTAAGTTATTTAAAGTCCCAAAACCATTATTCGCGTCGCGTTGGGCGCGGCGTTGTTGTTGTTTATATGTTTACTCATATGTATAGGCAAAAACACTCTATATGAAGATATAAATCCTTCGTACGTATCACCCTTCAAAACCCATTTGTTTACATTGTTGTATTTTACATTTAATTTACCAGGAAATCAATCTTTCCACCCCTCCGATGACACCCTAGAAGCCGATGTTTCATGCACACCCTCTCCCTCGTGTCAAATCGAGGATCGTCCTCAAATTTTGAGTGTAATTGAAGGTAACAAAAATAATCTGTTAATTATTAAATATTCCTTATTTATAGTTTATTTTCATCTTTTTTCAGTTCCTGCACCTCCTGTTTCTGCTCCAGGGGCATCTGAACAAACACAGGTCCAGCTTTTAAGTGAAGTTAGAAAACTGGCAGGTGAGGTGGAAGCCATAAAGTTACTGCTGCAGCAGTTTATGGCAAAAACTGAAGTCTCCCTCACCTGTATAGTGGAGAAAATTTGCCAAAATGTCGGCCGAGAAATTGTGGCGGATCACCTTCTGGAGGAATTGTCGCCTCTCGCAACACCACAGGAGCTGGATGAGATGGAGCAAAGGCTAAGGCAGGACCTTCAATTTAAAAGAAATTTGGTAAGATAAACTGTTTTATTTAATGCATTTATCATAATGAACAATGTACTTTTAAATCCTTTTTTCAAAAAGATTTGCTTTCCAGTTTTTAAACTTAATTTTCTTTCGTTTTCGTTTTTTTTTTAGATTCTTAAGTTGTCTACATTCGGGGGGGTGAATGCTGTCAAAACACTTAGAACAATAGCAAAGTTATTGTTTAAGGATGAGCTGCTATCACTGTTCACGTGGAATGAAACATACAATAAAAAATGTTTCCACCACAACCATTCCATTTTTTCGGCCATTGTGGAGGCGGTGAGGGTTCGATTCTCCTATTTTACGGATGTGGAGGGCGCCACATTTTTTAAAAATTATATCAAACATGCACCTTTTTGCATGAGCAAGCCCCAACTGTAAGTAACTTATGTGTTTTTAGTTCCTTCAATTCAATAATTTTTCTTTATGTATCGGGTGATTTTTTTGAGGTTAGGATTTTCATGCATTAGTATTTGACAGATCACGCGGGATTTCAGACATGGTGTCAAAGAGAAAGATGCCTAGTATGCTTTGACATTTCATCATGAATAGACTTACTAACGAGCAACGCTGGCAAATCATTGAATTTTATTACCAAAATCAGTGTTCGGTTCGAAATGTGTTTCGCGCTTTACGCAAATTTTATGCGTTTTTTTTTTTTAAAAAGTTCTCAAGCTCTTAAAAAATCACCCATTATGTATTTATTGTCCTCCATTGAAAAGAGGACATTGTTTAATATAATGGGTGATTTTTTAAGAGCTTGAGAACTTTTTAAAAAAAAAAAACGCATACAATTTGCGTAAAGCGCGAAACACATTTCGAACCGAACACTGATTTTGGTAATAAAATTCAATGATTTGCAAGCGTTGCTCGTTAGTAAGTCTATTCATGATGAAATGTCAAAGCATACTGAGCATCTTTCTCTTTGACACCATGTCTGAAATCCCGCGTGATCTGTCAAATACTAATGCATGAAAATCCTAACCTCAAAAAAATCACCCGTTACTTAACACTCGGTAAATAATAATTCAATAAAATATTTATTGTTTGTGTGTGCTTTTTATTTATTTAAAGCAATAAATCAGCTTCATCATCATTATCGGCAGCTGCACCATCATCACCATCATCAGCATCACCATCATCAGTATCACCATCAACAGCTCCACCACCATCTACACCACCAACAACAACTATAAACAAAAACTAAGATAAATTCTTATTTTATTCTTATTCTTTTTTTATATCTACACTACATACATAGTTTTAAGTTTTTAGTATTTAAGTTTTTAGTTTTTAAGTTACATTATAGATTATAGGTAGAAATAAATAACCCCATACATTTAAATTTTATCTTTTTATTTAAAAGGATTTTGCTTCCAGCTGCGAAAAATTTGAAAAAAGTTACTACTAGACAACGATTCAAGTCCTGATCACGTAAGCATAAAAAAGAATGGTTTTATATGTTTTTTTTCCAATTTTCAGAACTCCTGGGCCGATATCTTCTAGGTTCGATTGAACGTTAATCGTTTTGACAATTGATCTCTTTATCACTAGTATAGATATAAGATAAAGAGAGAATAATTGTCAAAACGACTTCAATCGAACCTAGGAAATTTCTATTCAGGTTTTTTAAAAACTGCAAACATCTCAAACTAACCTAAGGCATTAACAGGTTTTTTGAGAACCGAAAATTAACGGTAACAAAGTTACTATAGGGCTATTACAGGTTTTGTTAGAACCTTTTAGAAACGGTTCCAAATGGTTTATAAAAAACCGTAAAAATGTCTTAAAACAGGTTTTTTAAAAATTGTATTCAAACGGGTGTCAAAAAAAAGTAAGATATCAACCGTCAATCAACTAAATATTGGTTGGTAAAAAACCCTGTATTAAAGCTTTTGTTGAGGTTGTGAAGTAACCGGAAATCAACAAAAAACAACAAAATAAAGGTTTTTTACAAACTTCATCTAAACGGCAGCTATAACATTGTTATAAGCAAACCGGGTTTTTACAAACTTCATTCTAACCAACGTTCTAATTCTACTGACCAAAACAGGGTACTGGAACGTCATTGTGAGGTTTTTTGGACGTTATTGAAACTAATTTGTAACTTATAGAGTTATATAACGCAGGTTCATGGACGGTCTATTTACCGTATTTCAACTTCAAATTGTTGCTTGGGAATATTACGGAAACCACAATTGAAAAACGTTTGCGTGGGATTTTCCGGTCCCCCGAAACCGAAATAGAAGAAAAGAAACTTTATAAAAACAGAAACCGAAATAAATATTTGTGTTTTGCTTTAAGTTGCCGGGCCCCTTATTTTGATTTTAAAAATTTTCAAAATAAAATAAATTTGAAATTTACGTTAAATTAAGTAAGAAAAGCGAAACAATTTATTATAACTTTCTTTCAATAGTTCAGAGTTGCCCAATTTTTCATTAAATATTAACAAAAATGTACTCCAATAATAATCAGGGGCCCAGATCGGCAAGCTTGTGACTGAAAGATTGGTAGATAACATGCAAACAGGGGCCCGATTGCGAAAGCATGAATGATTTTAAATTTTCGGGCCCCTAAAAATAAGTGGGAATAGGTATGTTGATGATGAATTTAGAGTATCTATATATTGAAAAAAAAAAAACACTCCTCATTGCTTTCAATTTTACGGGCCCCTAGAAAATCCTGGGCCCGAGGGGTTTCCGCCCTTCCCCCCCCCCCTCTCGACGGGGCTGCTTTCAGACTTTAAGAAAAGTAAGAGATTTTTTTATTTACCTTTAGTACCTGGTACAGGTAAATTGGCCGCCGGCCCAAGCTAGCAGGTATGTATTGTACATATGCCTTAAGAGTATACACATACACAACACTATTCTGTACGATACATTTTGTTACTCAGAAAATAAATAACGTCTGGCGGCCCTGGGCTCTTACTCTATTAAACTTATAAATGAGTTAGGTAGGGCGGATAGTTTAAATTCTTCTCCTATTAGCTGCCCTTTAGAAAAACATGGATTTTCCAAATCTAAACCACAAATGGAAATTGGACATGGACATGGCAAAAGCTAAACGAATTGGTAACTGTAATCATCTGAAGGGTATGGTAGCATCTGATGGTATCATTGGAATACGTGGCAACAGGACCACTTTTCCTTTAAACTTCCCAGTTAAAATGGTTGCTTCAAGAATGTTTCCGGTGATCTTTTTGATAACCCAACGTGTACCGTTGCATAATTCAGGTAGATTCAAATTACGCACGAGAATAATAGGTGGACCAATCTTTAATCGAAAATTGTGTGGTGGCATTTCAGGTATACATATCTAGCCAATTTAAAAGTTCAATGGGAATCGAAGCTAATAGATAATTGTGACTTTGAAATAAAAGACAAATAATTTGCAAAAAAATAATATTGCGAACGTAAATTGAGATGTAAGCTATTCTATCTTTCAAGTTGGACTGTGCACGGTGTACAAATATAATTAAAATCGGTTAAGGAGTTTAGCAAAAAAACGCTCTAACGATTTTCAAAAAAAAAATTTGAGAAATCATATAGCGTTTAAATGTTTGAAAACAATTTTTTTTGCAGGTACATTTTTAAATGTTAAAATACAGGAAATATTTTTAAACAGACCCTTTGCAAATGAGCAAGTTCCTACGAACCATTCGTGCTTTTTTTTGACGTACATAAATTGTGTAAAAGTGTTTTGTTCTTTCAAAATTAATTTTCTATTAGAGACAAAAAGTTTTAAGATATTAAAAAATTAAAGAAATTTACTTTTTGAAATAAAATTGCTTTGGCTGCTCTTGAACTGAGATTAAAACACGAATTGTAGAAATATAAATGTCCCAAAAACTACAAAAGTGACATTTTCGTTAAACTAATGGCTAATTAAACATTCAACGTTCAAACATATATTTTTTAGCATTCTTCGCATCTATAGAAATCATCCAACAAGAACAGAATATATTATTTTTGTGAAAAAGCTACTTTTCAACTTAATTTCGAACATTTCAGCATGAAATGCACCCAAAACCTCACTAGACTATTGTATTTTGGCTCTTAAATAAGGCATATTTAAAAAACTGTTGAAATCTTGGCATGATTTCATATGTAGAGAGTCGTCCAAATCAGTTAGTACCATGCCTCAATGGAAAACAGTGTTCTCAATAAGTCTAGTAACTAAAGTTTTGAATTTAGCTCTTGAAATAGTAAATATAAAGTTAATATGTATAAACATTGTCTTATTGTAATTTTGTCAGCTTCCTTTACAGAACATTAAAGAACAATTTTAGGTGGTGCTCAAAAACTCATCTTTATGTTAAGTGTGTGACCCCCCCTGAATAAAAGTCTGGATCCGCTCTTGCCGGATTCTTTGCAAATACTCAGACCATTGTTCAGAGGAGAATCTGGAGCTATTTCCTTATATGGTCTTTTCTTGCGAGAAATTTCCGGATCTTTGTGGCGATGGTGGCGTACGGTTCGTTTGGCAGGTTGTGTCTGAGTCGTTGGTTTTTGTTTCATATCAACTAGTGAAATCAATTGGACTCACCAAAATGTCAATGTTTTATGAAAGTATCGCTACTAATTTAAATTATTCACACAATTAAACAGTATTATTTTATATAAAATTTTAAGAACAACCGTAAACTTTTCTTTAACACAACAGAGTTGCATATCAGTCCTCAAAGTGCTTTTTTAGAATAGCTGGAGTAATTTTCGATTGATTTTCTTTCCCTAGAACCCATACGGGGTGCGTAGGAACCCCACTTTAATTTTATATTGCCTGTATATTTTTTTGTAGTGGACAAAATTATAACGGATTGTCATGACTTTTATTTTTTTCATTGTTTCTTTATAACCCAAACCAATTTAGTTTGCTTTCTTTCTTCATTGCGTGTATATCTTGATCAGTGGGGTGTACAGGTACCCCAAATAGATTTACGCAAGTTTTTTTTTCTATGAAGGTTTTGTGTAAAAATTTATTTCGCGGTTTCGGTAAGTAAATGAGTGCTTTTTTTTTAGTTTTGGGAAGTAAAATATTGAAATTTATTAAGAAAATTGAAAAAGGTTAAGCAAAATGTCTGACATGGAAAATGAGATAAGACAACTACTTCTTGACATTGATGTTGAAGACGATGATGAGCATGTAGAATTTTCTGATGATAACATGGAAGTCGATTCAGAAGAAGATGATGAAATGTCTGCCAGTGATTGTGAAGAAGAAGAGATCTCAGAAACACGGCATCACGAAGGGGTTCTGTTGGGAAAAAAAGGTTTCCGGTGGACAGTACAACCACCTTCATCCAGTGGCAGAACGGCTTCTCGGAACATTCTCCTAAAAGTTCCCGGCTGTAAGGATGCTGCAAAATTTGTGAAATCCGAGGTTGAAGCTTGGGACCTCCTTTTTGATTCAACGATATTAGAAACTATTGTTTTCAACACAAATATTGAGATTGGTGTTCAAAGACAAAATTCTGCGTCAACATCCTCCTCCACTTCTACGGCAGCTTCAACTTCAAAATACAACGGTGACACAAACATTGATGAAATTCGGGCACTTATAGGTCTACTTTATATTGCTGGAGTTCAAAAGCAATCTCAGAGAGCCATAAAATATATGTGGTCAATCAATTGTTCCCCTATTTTTCAAGCGATTATGGGACAGAACAGATTTGAGTTCCTCACTAACTGCATAAGGTTTGACGATCGAGAGACTAGAGATCGAGCAGACAAACTATCACCAATAAGACTAATATGGGAAAAATTTTGTTTTAACTCTACAAAATACTATACGCCCCATGAATACTGCACAATCGACGAACAGCTGTTAGGATTCCGAGGGAATTGTCCTTTTCGAATTTACATTCCATCTAAACCAGATAAGTATGGTATAAAAATAATAACGATGTGCGATTCACGCACTTATTACATGGTCTCGGCAATTCCCTATATTGGAAAAGAAATAAGAATTTCGGATGATCCTATACCACTCCAAATTGTTAAAAAAATAACCGAGAGTATCCATGGGACTGGTAGAAACCTAACAATGGATAATTGGTTTACATCCATACAATTGGTTGAAGAAATGCTTTCTAGACATAAACTCACTGTTGTAGGAACGCTACGCAAAAACAAGGCTGAGATTCCACCATCATTTTTGCCTAATAGGAAAAAAGAAATCCTTTCATCCCAGTTTGCGTTCAAGGATAAAATGACTTTGGTGGCGTTTACTCCAAAAAAAGGAAAAGGAGTGGTGCTTATCTCTTCATTACATAAGGGAAAGACAGTTGATCCACAATCGAAAAAACCGGAAATTATAAATTTCTATAACAGCACTAAAGGAGGTGTTGATACTTTTGATCAACTTGTGCACACTTATAGTGTAGCACGAAAAACACGGAGATGGCCGCTCAGATATTTTTTTGGCATGCTTGACCAAGCCGGTATAAACTCAATGGTGTTATATAATCTTGGGAACAACTACAAAAACAAAAAACAAAAACGAAGTATTTTTTTGCATAATCTGGGTTTCTTTTTGGCAAAACCATATATGCAAAAACGCTTAGACCAAAAAATAAGCATTCATTTGAGGACCAATATAGAAAAAATTTTCATGAATGCTTCGGGCGAAGCCCATGAAGTTATTGATGAAGACGAAGGCCAAGAACCTCCTTCGAAAAAGGCAAAACAAGGAAGATGCTTTTTGTGCCCAAGAATGAAAGACAAAAAGACAAAAACAGTCTGCAAAACATGCGATAGACACATTTGCGCTGAACATCGCATGGAAATATGCACCAGCTGTAATTTTTTGGCTAAAAAGAATGCTTAAAAATATAATGGTAATATTTTGAAACTATAACTCTTCAATGCAAATATTTATTGTAACTTTTGTCTTTTTTCAGATTCTCAACAATTTCGGTGACTTACGCCTTTAAGCACCAATCATTTTTGGATTTTTGAAAGACTCCTTAAATTCGTTGTACTTTTTTGGTTTTTCTTATTATTAATTTTTAACACTTAAGTTTGAATTACTAAGCCCAATTTTTTGTTATAAGTGTTTAAAAAGAATGTGTTATTAATAAAAATACAACAATATATATCATTCGTGTTTTCTTTTTGACATAATATTACTTGAAAGTTGTGGGGTGTGGAATAACCCCAAATAGGTTAATGAAACAAAAAACAAGGTTGTAGGGGGATTTAACTTTGGGTAAAAAATAAGAGAAGGCATTTTTTGTATTATTCAGTTGTTTATGAGTAGGGGAGTGTTGCGTCAATTATTAAAAAAGCTATTAATTTTCAATATTTAGTTTGCCTTATAATTTTTAGAAATGTTTTGCAAGTAATAAATGTTATTATTTCCTATTCTGTAGTACTTTTTATATTTCTTAAAAAAATAATTTATTTTGTTTATTCTACAGATCGAATATACAAAAGTAGACTATAACAGTGGCAAAGGAAGCAAAATAGCTGCATTTTTGCCAGAGCGTCAGTTGTGGGGTTGGCTCGGGCAAACGTAGCGTAAAGCGGTTTTTAAGAGCCAGAAAGCACTTTTATAAATCAATATCAAGAGGAGAGGAAACAATAACCGTAGGTGTATAACAAGCAAGTTCAAACGTTATTTATAGCTTCTCCATTCTTTAAGGTTGGTGAATGTGCTGTTTTCCTTTCTACTGGAAGACCTGACAGACCTTATATAGGTCGAATAGAAGCATTTTGGGAAACGACATCTAGCAATAAAATTGTAAGAGTTCGTTGGTTTTATCATCCCGAGGAAACAATTGGTTGTCCTTCTTTAAAATACCCTGTAAGTAGAACCGAAATCAAGTTTCATACAATGATGTTATATTGTTTTTAATTACACCTTCTCTTATAGGGGGCATTATTTGACTCACCACATGAAGACGAAAACGATGTACAAACTATTTCGCTATTTCACTATTATATCTAGATGTGAAGTCATAGAGTTTTCAATGTACATTGCAAAATTCGGTTCAGATCCTACAAATTATCAGTCAATATATGATAATAATGATATTTACTACCTGTCAGGCTACTATAATCCAAGGTTAAGAGTTCTTACAATGCAACCACAAATTCCAACTTTAGATGATACCAGTTTATAATTTTAAATTAAAAATCAACATTTCATTGTGATAGAAAAAATTGTTTTTTTTATTTTATTCAAATTATTTGATAAAAAAGATGAAGTTTATATTTAAAATTTTTTTTTTACAATGAAATATTTTTTTTATAATTTTTATTTTTAATAAACACATGTGTAAACCATGAACTATATTTATTAATTATATAATTTGAATGACTTAGTCCTTTATTAATAACCTTAAGGATCTTTTAAGCGAGTTTTCCAGGCATTCAATATTTAAATTTATGGTTATAAATATCTCTGTTTTCTTACTTATATTTACTGAATAGAGATATACGTAACAAACGACTTCACTACTTAGTATTTTTTTATTTTTTAATATTCTCAAACTATCTGCTTAATGAATTTATAATGTGTTTGCTCTTAAGGGATTGTGAATATACTTGTAATGTTACATAGAGAGCGAGTAATCAAGAATACAGGATAGGGTTGAATGTCCTCACATTACAATTAATTGGAAATACTGATCGATAAAGCCTTCCACATTCGTGCAGTACGTCTAAACAGAATCTCTATACTTAAAGGAACGTGTTTAATTGGGATTGTGAAATTACGGCAATTACTATTGATTTGATTGAGGGGACAAATTCAACTAGCTGTATTTTTGCTAAAAGAGAGTTTGTAAGACTCGAGAGATGGAAATGTTGGAGTTTGACAACGGTCGCATAACATTTTTTGTGCTCTGTTTTGAATTCTTCCCTTACATTAGAATTGTACTCGAGTTTTGCGCGAAACAAGTATTACCCATGTGTAGTTCCATAGGGGGACAGTTATGCTTTAGCGACATCATGTTCAAGTGTAAAAAGAAAAAAATATCTGAAATTAGGTTAGGTTAGGTTAGGTTAAAGTGGCTGTCCAAGATGGAATAGGACACACTTAGGCCAGTTTTAATGGCCCGTTGTGATACCACATGAATCTTGAGGCTTCCTCCTAAGCTCAATGAAACCTGTTTGAGTCCCTTACGAAACGTGGGAGGCTGATTATGCTAATATGATTTAGATCGTTTAGATCGTTATAGAAGAATTCTCCTAGGTAATTCTTGCGTTTTCGATCCAGATCAGGGCATGTACAGAGAAGATGAAGAATTGTTTCCTCCTCTTCCTCGTCCATACAGCTTCTGCAAAAGTCATTTGAGAATACGTCTAGTCGCGTGGCGTGCTTTCCTATTAGACAATTACCGGTTATGACACCTATTATCGAGCTTATATGCGATCTGCTTAGAGATAGCAAGCACCTTGATCGCTTTGAATCTAGTGTTGGCCAGATGTTTTATGTGACCTGACACGTGGAGATGTTGTTCAACCTGGTGTTTGCCTTCTTTATAGCGTCCTGCATTAGCAACAGTTAACAAGTAGCGATTGGTATGCCAACATTTGCCAAACGTGGGAGAATGGGTTGTACTGTACCGTTCCTGGCGAGTTCATCTGCCTTACAGTTACCTGGAATGTCTCTATGGCCCGGCACCCAGCAAAAGTGAATATTAAACTGTTGTTCCATTTCCATTAGAGATGAAATACAGTTATGGACTGTTATAGAGTTTGTAGAGACAGATTCCAGAGATTTGACAGCGGCCTGACTATCTAAGAAGATACGGATATCAGATGTTGATATTACGTTTTCTTTGAGCCAGGATATGACTTCTTTTATCGCCAAAAGTTACGCGTGGAACACGCTACAATGATTGGGAAGGCGGAATGAGGGACTTAATTTCAGTCGTTCAGAGTACACACCTCCACCAACCCCTTCTTTTGTTTTTGAACCATCTGTATAAAAATGGATTGATTCGTCTTCCAGGAATGCCCTATCCTCCCAGAAATATCTGGAAGGTATAGAAATCTGGAAGTTTCTGTCGAAATGCAGTTGGGGGATGGTGTAGTCTGTGTGCTTTGGAATCGATTCTAAATACCTAAGAATTACGGAGTGGCCAATGTTGTTGCTAATCCACTGTGACGAAGCTTTGAGGCGAATAGCAGAGCTTGCAGCTATTTGTTTTCTAAATATATCAAGAGGTGTTAGGTAGAGTAAGGTGTCCAGTGCCACAGATGGGGTCGTGCGAAGCGATCTTCTTATACATAGGCAAGCTGAACGTTGGACTTTATTTAATTTGTAGCGGTTTATAGCTTTCTCTAAAGCAGTCTACCATACTGCCACACCGTACATTAATATCGGTCTAAATACCGATGTGTATAACCAATGCGTGATTCTGGGTTGAAAGCCCCATCTATTACCAATAGCTTTTTTGCAAGAAAGAGAGCTACAGTAGCTTTTTTGACTCTTTTATGTATATTGCGTTTCCAAGCTAGTTTTTTATATAAAATAAGACCCAGGTACTTAGCCTCGTCTGAGAATTTTAATTGGATTCCTTTAATATAGGGAGGTTTAACAAATGGAATTTTGTATTTCCTCGAAAATAAGCCTAAATCGGTTTTGTGTGGGTTAACACCTAGTCCACACCCATCAGCCCAAAGTGTTAGTCTGTCTAAGGCATTTTGTAAGAGTTGTTTTAAGGTGTTAAGATGCTTTCCCGAAACCGCTATAGCAACGTCGTCCGCATATGCGATTACTCTGAAACCCTCCGCATCCAGACTAGTTAGGATTTCATTCACCACTAGGTTCCAGAGGAGAGGGGATAGAACACAATATTGCGGTGTCCCTCTACTAACGAATCGTCTGTCAGAAGAGTTGCCCAGTTTTGAGTTAATTATTCTACTAGTCAGCATTGAATGAATTAACTCCCCAAGCGAACTCTCTACGTTTAGAGATGTTAGTGTAGATGTGATTGCAGATGTGTCCACATTGTTAAAAGCACCTTCGATGTCAAGGAAAGCAACCATAGTGAACTATATATGACAGAGGGAATATTCGACGGTGCGTACTAAGGTGTGTAACGCTGTTTTCACCGATTTACCTTTACAGTAGGCATGTTGGGACGAAGACAGAAGGGTTGTATCAATACTTGCCCTTAAATGGATTTCAATCAATCTTTCCAAGGTCTTAAGAAGGAATGATGTTAGACTTATAGGTCGTAGATCCTTAGGATTGACTTGCGAGCATTTACCTGCTTGGGTATAAAAACAACTTTAACTTCTCTCCATGCCGAGGGAATATGGACCAGGTAAAGACAGCTGGTAAAAATTGCCTCAAGTATTGGTGCAAAAATGTGTGATGTTTTTTTGTAGTTCGGCTGGTATTATTCCATCTCGTCCTGCAGATTTAAATGGTTTAAAGCTGTTGAGAGCCCATGGTAGCTTTCGGTCAGAGAACAACCAGTAAAGTGAGTATCCAGTAGTCAGTTCAGCGATTCATTACTTGAATTTGTCCAGGAGCCGTCTGCATTTTTCAAGCAGCTTGGCATCGCTGGATTAGTTGAAAGAATTTTCCGTAACCTGGAGGCTTCAGAAGTTTCTTCTATCGTGCCACAGAAGGATCGCCAGGAAGATCGCTTAGATTTCCTTAGTGCCTTCTTGTAAATTCTTAGGGATTCTTTGTAAGAATCCCAGTGAGAGGCTAGTCTTGCGGCTTTGGCTCGGTTGAAGAGTTTCCTGCATTCTTTCCTGAGCGAGTCAAGCTCTGAGGCCCACCATTGTAGTTTCCTCTTTCCTCTTATGTTTATAAGTGGACAAGCAATTTCTAGCGATCTGTTCATAGCTGAGGTGAGGTGAGGTTATTGACTTTGTTGTCAAGTTCATTAGCATTAGAGGAAGGACTAGATAGTCCAGGTTTTAGTAAACTTTGTAATAAGTTCCTGTATGAAGCCCAGTCAGTTTTCCGATAATTTCGAAAAGTCAATATATCTCTGTTTTCTTACTTATATTTACTGAATAGAGATATACGTAACAAACGACTTCACTACTTAGTATTTTTTTATTTTTTAATATTCTCAAACTATCTGCTTAATGAATTTATAATGTGTTTGCTCTTAAGGGATTGTGAATATACTTGTAATGTTACATAGAGAGCGAGTAATCAAGAATACAGGATAGGGTTGAATGTCCTCACATTACAATTAATTGGAAATACTGATCGATAAAGCCTTCCACATTCGTGCAGTACGTCTAAACAGAATCTCTATACTTAAAGGAACGTGTTTAATTGGGATTGTGAAATTACGGCAATTACTATTGATTTGATTGAGGGGACAAATTCAACTAGCTGTATTTTTGCTAAAAGAGAGTTTGTAAGACTCGAGAGATGGAAATGTTGGAGTTTGACAACGGTCGCATAACATTTTTTGTGCTCTGTTTTGAATTCTTCCCTTACATTAGAATTGTACTCGAGTTTTGCGCGAAACAAGTATTACCCATGTGTAGTTCCATAGGGGGACAGTTATGCTTTAGCGACATCATGTTCAAGTGTAAAAAGAAAAAAATATCTGAAATTAGGTTAGGTTAGGTTAGGTTAAAGTGGCTGTCCAAGATGGAATAGGACACACTTAGGCCAGTTTTAATGGCCCGTTGTGATACCACATGAATCTTGAGGCTTCCTCCTAAGCTCAATGAAACCTGTTTGAGTCCCTTACGAAACGTGGGAGGCTGATTATGCTAATATGATTTAGATCGTTTAGATCGTTATAGAAGAATTCTCCTAGGTAATTCTTGCGTTTTCGATCCAGATCAGGGCATGTACAGAGAAGATGAAGAATTGTTTCCTCCTCTTCCTCGTCCATACAGCTTCTGCAAAAGTCATTTGAGAATACGTCTAGTCGCGTGGCGTGCTTTCCTATTAGACAATTACCGGTTATGACACCTATTATCGAGCTTATATGCGATCTGCTTAGAGATAGCAAGCACCTTGATCGCTTTGAATCTAGTGTTGGCCAGATGTTTTATGTGACCTGACACGTGGAGATGTTGTTCAACCTGGTGTTTGCCTTCTTTATAGCGTCCTGCATTAGCAACAGTTAACAAGTAGCGATTGGTATGCCAGCATTTGCCAAACGTGGGAGAATGGGTTGTACTGTACCGTTCCTGGCGAGTTCATCTGCCTTACAGTTACCTGGAATGTCTCTATGGCCCGGCACCCAGCAAAAGTGAATATTAAACTGTTGTTCCATTTCCATTAGAGATGAAATACAGTTATGGACTGTTATAGAGTTTGTAGAGACAGATTCCAGAGATTTGACAGCGGCCTGACTATCTAAGAAGATACGGATATCAGATGTTGATATTACGTTTTCTTTGAGCCAGGATATGACTTCTTTTATCGCCAAAAGTTACGCGTGGAACACGCTACAATGATTGGGAAGGCGGAATGAGGGACTTAATTTCAGTCGTTCAGAGTACACACCTCCACCAACCCCTTCTTTTGTTTTTGAACCATCTGTATAAAAATGGATTGATTCGTCTTCCAGGAATGCCCTATCCTCCCAGAAATATCTGGAAGGTATAGAAATCTGGAAGTTTCTGTCGAAATGCAGTTGGGGGATGGTGTAGTCTGTGTGCTTTGGAATCGATTCTAAATACCTAAGAATTACGGAGTGGCCAATGTTGTTGCTAATCCACTGTGACGAAGCTTTGAGGCGAATAGCAGAGCTTGCAGCTATTTGTTTGCTAAATATATCAAGAGGTGTTAGGTAGAGTAAGGTGTCCAGTGCCACAGATGGGGTCGTGCGAAGCGATCTTCTTATACATAGGCAAGCTGAACGTTGGACTTTATTTAATTTGTAGCGGTTTATAGCTTTCTCTAAAGCAGTCTACCATACTGCCACACCGTACATTAATATCGGTCTAAATACCGATGTGTATAACCAATGCGTGATTCTGGGTTGAAAGCCCCATCTATTACCAATAGCTTTTTTGCAAGAAAGAGAGCTACAGTAGCTTTTTTGACTCTTTTATGTATATTGCGTTTCCAAGCTAGTTTTTTATATAAAATAAGACCCAGGTACTTAGCCTCGTCTGAGAATTTTAATTGGATTCCTTTAATATAGGGAGGTTTAACAAATGGAATTTTGTATTTCCTCGAAAATAAGCCTAAATCGGTTTTGTGTGGGTTAACACCTAGTCCACACCCATCAGCCCAAAGTGTTAGTCTGTCTAAGGCATTTTGTAAGAGTTGTTTTAAGGTGTTAAGATGCTTTCCCGAAACCGCTATAGCAACGTCGTCCGCATAGGCGATTACTCTGAAACCCTCCGCATCCAGACTAGTTAGGATTTCATTCACCACTAGGTTCCAGAGGAGAGGGGATAGAACACAATATTGCGGTGTCCCTCTACTAACGAATCGTCTGTCAGAAGAGTTGCCCAGTTTTGAGTTAATTATTCTACTAGTCAGCATTGAATGAATTAACTCCCCAAGCGAACTCTCTACGTTTAGAGATGTTAGTGTAGATGTGATTGCAGATGTGTCCACATTGTTAAAAGCACCTTCGATGTCAAGGAAAGCAACCATAGTGAACTATATATGACAGAGGGAATATTCGACGGTGCGTACTAAGGTGTGTAACGCTGTTTTCACCGATTTACCTTTACAGTAGGCATGTTGGGACGAAGACAGAAGGGTTGTATCAATACTTGCCCTTAAATGGATTTCAATCAATCTTTCCAAGGTCTTAAGAAGGAATGATGTTAGACTTATAAGTCGTAGATCCTTAGGATTGACTTGCGAGCATTTACCTGCTTGGGTATAAAAACAACTTTAACTTCTCTCCATGCCGAGGGAATATGGACCAGGTAAAGACAGCTGGTAAAAATTGCCTCAAGTATTGGTGCAAAAATGTGTGATGTTTTTTTGTAGTTCGGCTGGTATTATTCCATCTCGTCCTGCAGATTTAAATGGTTTAAAGCTGTTGAGAGCCCATGGTAGCTTTCGGTCAGAGAACAACCAGTAAAGTGAGTATCCAGTAGTCAGTTCAGCGATTCATTACTTGAATTTGTCCAGGAGCCGTCTGCATTTTTCAAGCAGCTTGGCATCGCTGGATTAGTTGAAAGAATTTTCCGTAACCTGGAGGCTTCAGAAGTTTCTTCTATCGTGCCACAGAAGGATCGTCAGGAAGATCGCTTAGATTTCCTTAGTGCCTTCTTGTAAATTCTTAGGGATTCTTTGTAAGAATCCCAGTGAGAGGCTAGTCTTGCGGCTTTGGCTCGGTTGAAGAGTTTCCTGCATTCTTTCCTGAGCGAGTCAAGCTCTGAGGCCCACCATTGTAGTTTCCTCTTTCCTCTTATGTTTATAAGTGGACAAGCAATTTCTAGCGATCTGTTCATAGCTGAGGTGAGGTGAGGTTATTGACTTTGTTGTCAAGTTCATTAGCATTAGAGGAAGGACTAGATAGTCCAGGTTTTAGTAAACTTTGTAATAAGTTCCTGTATGAAGCCCAGTCAGTTTTCCGATAATTTCGAAAAGTCAATGGACTTGGGTTTTCATCCACATTGATATTGAACTGGATATATCTATGATCAGAGAACGAGTGTTTTTTGGATACTTTCCAGTCCAAGATCATATGGTGTATAGTATCTGAGAAAAGAGTTATGTCTAGGACTTCTTGTCGAGTTTAAGTGATGAAGGTTAGTTCATTTCCAACATTACTTACTAAGAAGTTAGTACCAAGAATATAATCAAAAAGAGACTCACCTCTGTCGTTGATATTCGTACTTCCCCATACCGTGTGATGAGTGTTAACATCTCTTACGAAACGTGAGAGGCTGATTATGCTAATATGATTTAGATCGTTTAGATCGTTATAGAAGAATTCTCCTAGGTAATTCTTGCGTTTTCGATCCAGAGCAGGGCATGTACAGAGAAGATGAAGAATTGTTTCCTCCTCTTCCTCGTCCATACAGCTTCTGCAAAAGTCATTTGAGAATACGCCAAGTCGCTTGGCGTGCTTTCCTATTAGACAGTTACCGGTTATGACACCTATTATCGAGCTTATATGCGATCTGCTTTGAACTTTCGAATAAACGAGGAACTATGTAACTCGAAAGTAGAATTCAAAACAAGGCAAAATCGAAAATAATCGCTGTACATCAAATGTGTTTGCGAACGAAGTTTTTTTTTGCCAAAGTATAACTAAAATGTTAAAAATTATTAATATGAAATTTGAATTTGAGAGTTTTTCATTCAATTTTTTGTGTTTTATTATTTTACCACCCCAATTACACCGGGAATTCGTGATTTTTTTTTTAAATGCTATAAAATCATCGAGTGTAGCTTCAGCTGTGTGGCACGTAGCGCCGTCCTGTTGCAACCAAATTTTGTCAATATCCTCCTCCTTTTGTGAACAAAAATTCGTTTAACATGGCCCGATAACGATCGCCATTGACTGTAACGGCCACTCCTTGCTCGTTTTCGAAGAAAAATGGCCCAATTATGCCTCTGGACCAAAATTCGCACCAAACAGTGACTCGTTTTGGGTGTATCGGCTATTCAATGTATGCGTACGGGTTTTCTGTGCCCCAAATGCGACAATTTTGCTTGTTTACATACACACCAAGATCAAAATGAGCTTCATCTGAAAAGATGATGAAGTGTGTACACAACCATATTCGTACAGCGTAAAGATAAAACTAATTATCTGTGAAATCAGACATGAACTAAGTGTAACCATTTACAAAATAAGCACTAGTTAAAAAAAAAAACGTTCGATGGCGGACCCTATATGTGCAAACCTTTTCTTACTCAGCTCCATTATTTTGGAGTTATCTCTTATTCATCTGCGTTCAGTTTTCTCGTACCGTTCTTCATTTCCTTGCAAATTAAACAAAATTCCAATGGTGTCCATTTTTGTTATAATTATTCTTGTCCAAAAATTTGATATTTTATTTTTGTTTTCTTTCTTTGTTTTTAAAACTGTCAAACGACTCGATACTCGTTCGAAAGTAGTAATTTGTTTCGAAACAAGTTGGTATAACCGGCATTCGATTCTACTTTCATACGTAGTACGATTTGAAAGTAGAATCGGAAATGAGTTTCGAATAGAATCAAAAGTAGAATCGAGTTACATAGTAGGGCCCCAGGTTTTAGTAAACTTTGTAATTAGTTCCTGTATGAAGCCCAGTCAGTTTTCCGATAATTTCGAAAAGTCAATGGACTTGGGTTTTCATCCACATTGATATTGAAGTGGATATATCTATGATCAGAGAACGAGTGTTCTTTGGATACTTTCCAGTCCAAGATCATATGGTGTATAGTATCTGAGACAAGAGTTATGTCTAGGACTTTTTGTCGAGTTTAAGTGATGAAGGTTGGTTCATTTCCAACATTACTTACTAAGAAGTTAGTACCAAGAATATAATCAAAAAGAGACTCACCTCTGTCGTTGATATTCGTACTTCCCCATACCGTGTGATGAGCGTTAACATCCCTTACGAAACGTGAGAGGCTGATTATGCTAATATGATTTAGATCGTTTAGATCGTTATAGAAGAATTCTCCTAGGTAATTCTTGCGTTTTCGATCCAGAGCAGGGCATGTACAGAGAAGATGAAGAATTGTTTCCTCCTCTTCCTCGTCCATACAGCTTCTGCAAAAGTCATTTGAGAATACGCGCAGTCGCGTAGCGTGCTTTCCTATTAGACAGTTACCGGTTATGACACCTGTTATCGAGCTTATATGCGATCTGCTTAGAGATAGCAAGCACCTTGATCGCTTTAAATCTAGTGTTGGCCAGATGTTTTTTGTGACCTGACACGTGGAGATGTTGTTCAACCTGGTGTTTGCCTTCTTCATAGCGTCCTGCATTAGCAACAGTTTACAAGTAGCGATTGGTATGCCAGCATTTGCCAAACGTGGGAGAATGGGTTGTACTGTACCGTTCCTGGCGAGTTCATCTGCCTTACAGTTACCTGGAATGTCTCTATGGCCCGGCACCCATCAAAAGTGAATATTAAACTGTTGTTCCATTTCCATTAGAGATGATCGACAGTTATGGACTGTTATAGAGTTTGTAGAGACAGATTCCAGAGATTTGACAGCGGCCTGACTATCTAAGAAGATACGGATATCAGATGTTGATATTACGTTTTCTTTGAGCCAGGATAAGACTTCTTTTATCGCCAAAAGTTTCGCGTGGAACACGCTACAATGATTGGGAAGGCGGAATGAGGGACTAAATTTCAGTCGTTCAGAGTACACAACTCCACCAACCCCTTCTTTTGTTTTTGAACCATCTGTATAAAAATGGATTGATTCGTCTTCCAGGAATGCCCTATCCTCCCAGAAATATCTGGAAGGTATAGAAATCTGGAAGTTTCTGTCGAAATGCAGTTGGGGGATGGTGTAGTCTGTGTGCTTTGGAATCGATTCTAAATACCTAAGAATTACGGAGTGGCCAATGTTGTTGTTAATCCACTGTGACGAAGCTTTGAGGCGAATAGCAGAGCTTGCAGCTATTTGTTTGCTAGATATATCAAGAGGTGTTGGGTAGAGTAAGGTGTCCAGTGCCACAGATGGGGTCGTGCAAAGCGATCTGCTTATACATACATAGGCAAGCTGAACGTTGGACTTTATTTAATTTGTAGCGGTTTATAGCTTTCTCTAAAGCAGTCTACCATACTGCCACACCGTACATTAAAATCGGTCAAAATACCGATGTATGCCCCATCTATTACCAATAGCTTTTTTGCAAGAAAAGAGAGCTACAGTAGCTTTTTTGACTCTTTTATGTACATTGCGTTTCCAAGCTAGTTTTTTATATAAAATAAGACCCAGGTACTTAGCCTCGTCTGAGAATTTTAATTGGATTCCTTTAATATAGGGAGGTTTAACAAATGGAATTTTGTATTTCCTCGAAAATAAGCCTAAATCGGTTTTGTGTGGGTTAACACCTAGTCCACACCCATCAGCCCAAAGTGTTAGTCTGTCTAAGGCATTTTGTAAGAGTTGTTTTAAGGTGTTAAGATGCTTTCCCGAAACCGCTATAGCAACGTCGTCCGCATAGGCGATCATTCTGAAACCCTCCGCATGCAGACTAGTTAGGATTTCATTCACCACTAGGTTCCAGAGGAGAGGGGATAGAACACCATATTGCGGTGTCCCTCTACTAACGAATCGTCTGGCAGAAGAGTTGCCCAGTTTTGAGTTAATTATTCCACTAGTCAGCATTGAATGAATTAACTCCCCAAGCGAACTCTCTACGTTTAGAGATGTTAGTGCAGATGTGATTGCAGATGTGTCCACATTGTTAAAAGCACCTTCGATGTCAACGAAAGCAACCATAGTGAACTTGTTATGCATGTTATGCATATTATTATTATTCCCAGACGCAAAGTCATCATACAAATATTTAGGAGTAGGTTACTTGAATTCCCATGAAATATTTTATGTATTTGAGAGCACAATCTAGCTATATATAGAGGTGCAAAACAAAAAAAGGCAAGTTATTAGAAATCAGAACGTTAAAGTATTATTGTCGTCGATCATTCAAGTTAATAAATAAATATATTCAAAATAAAGAAACAAATCTTTTCACTTTCAATTAAATTTGTCGTTCAAGTAAAGAAAAGGGAAGTTACTTGTTTCTTGTGTGATAGTGTTACCTACACACATCATTTAAAATATTCATCAAGAAAGATAAAAAGAAAACGTCGGACGGAAACACCAGGGGGAGTACCCAACCCAACAGAAACCTGGCCTGAAGATAAATTCCTTTTGAATTTGTGTGAACCTCTAAGTCAGGCATAACACTTAATTTGGTGGCAGCGGTGGGATACATAAAGGAATAATTAAATTATCATCGATGGATATTCTCAACATATTTTTATTATCATTGTGAGTAACTAATCTCTTTGTAAAGCAATTGTTTCATATTTTATATAAGTGTAAAGCGAAATATAATACATGTTTTCCAAATTCCGAGAATCGTTTAACACATTGGGTCCTAAAGATAATTCTGATAGTGAAGATAGTCAAGACAGAGACATAGGAAGTAATAGTGAAAGAAACGTAGAAAGAAAGAAAGAAAGAAAGAAAGATAATTTAAATAGTGTTAAAAATAGTGACAGTGAAGATTCGATTGAAACGATGGCTGAAGTTCGACTTAACGTACTGATTTCTTTTATCCCCACCTTTACTGGAACAAGTGAAGAAGTGTTTAATTTTATTGATGCATGTAACGACGCCATCGAATTGGCATCCGATGCACAAAAAGATATACTTTTTAAATATATCAAAACAAAAATACGTGGCAATGCCACATCTATTCTTATGAATAGAGAAATTTCAGATTGGGATTCCTTAAAGAAAAAATTAACCCAAGTTTTTAGAGAACCTCATAGTGCGCTCCAATAACAGAGAATTAATAATTAAACAGAATAGAGAAGAATCAGTAGTACATTATCTGCAGCGGGTCGAAACCTTGCAGAGGCGTCTATTACAAACCAAGTTATCAGATGTAAAAAGCGAGCATAAGGCAGGGCAACTAGAATGTATCCAAAATGAGACCTTAACGGTCTTTATCAATGGATTGCGTGAGAGGTTATCAACGTATGTGATAACTCAGCGCCCTAAGAATCTTTCAGAAGCAAGCAAATATGCTTGTGAAGAAGAACAAAGAATTAATTTGTTCAGAACAAATACCCAGAAAGATTATACCTCAAAAAATTTAGCCAGAGTTAATTATCAAGAAAGAAATTGTTATAATTGCGGCAAGCCGGGCATATTGCCAAATAATGCAGGCAACCAAAAAAATACCAAAACTCAAATAACAAACGATTCGATGAAACTAAGGAAAGTCCAAGTACCTCGTCCTCTGGTAATAGAGATTTTAAGCAGAAAAATGTTCAGTAAGCTGTATGGTCGATAAGGCATCCGTGCAGCTTAGGTCCTTGGATAGCTTTGAAAGTCCTCATGTATTAGTTGAAATCAATGGTGAACAAAAGAAGTTAATAATAGATACAGGTGCTGAGGTGTCTCTCATAAAAGCTAATTGTGTTTATGAAGAAGATATAGATGAACAAAACACAATTAAGTTCAGTGGAATAGGCGGTAAAACGCGTGAAACCTTAGGAAAAACAGAAGTAGAGGTCAAATTTATTCCTTTTAATGGAAAATCAAAACCTAAAAACATAAAGCTCCAAGTAATAGAAAATAATATATTAGGAAAGTACGATGGGTTAATTGGAAATCATTTCCTTCGAGAGGGTGGCTTTTCAATTAACTATGTAAACAATACTATCAGTGGAAAATTCGGGGAGATACCGTTAAGATATCTCAGTGAAGAAGATGTTATAAAAGGAGGGTCAGAAGTCTTTAGGACTGTTAAAGTTGATGGTAATTTAAAAAGGGAAATTGTTATAACTAGACAGGAAGTCGCTGACGGTATCATAGTTCCAAATTGTGTCACTTTAAATGAAAATGGAGAGTGTTTGGTCTCCATTGTGAATACTACAGATAAACCATGCTGTCTTAAGAATGTAAGAATTATTGGAGAAAATTTAAGCGAATTTGAATTTCGTGAAAATAGATTTGAGATAGTATCGGGAAATATTAGAACCGACCATTTAAATAAAGAGGAAAAAAGAAGCTTAATAGAAATAGTAGAAAAGTTTAGTGACATTTTCAGTATTGAAGATGAAAAATTGTCAATGACCTCTGCAGTAAAGCACAGGATACGTACAAATCCAGGGGCAGAGCCTATATTTACTAAAAGTTATAGGTACCCAAAAGTTCACGAAGAATAAGTACGCGAACAAGTTCAAAAGTAAAAAAAAGATGGAATCATCCGTGACAACAGTTCTCCTTGGAGTTCGCCGTTGTGGATAGTTCCGAAGAAAACCGATGCAAGCGGTAAAAATAAATGGAGAATGGTGATCGATTTCCGTAAATTAAACGATTTGACTGTTGCGGACAATTATCCATTGCCAAATATAACAGAGATACTCTATCAGTTAGGAAAAGCTAAATACTTTTCCACCTTGGACTTAACGTCCGGCTTCCACCAGATTCCAATGGAAGAAGTGGATATAGAGAAAACGGCCTTTAGCACTCCATACGGTCATTTTGAATATACAAGAATGCCGTTTGGACTGAAGAACGCTCCAGCCTGTTTCCAGAGATTAATGAATACAGTTCTGGCAGGACTCCAAGGCATAAAATGCTTCGTCTACTTAGACGATATTGTCGTATATGGACAAAACTTGGAGGAGCATAATAATAAATTAATTGAAGTTCTTGAGCAATTAAGAAAAGCTAATTTAAAACTTTAACCCGACAAATGCGAATTTCTGAGAAAGGAAGTCAATTATTTAGGGCACGTTATTACTGATAAGGGAGTTAAACCAGATCCGAAGAAAATTCAGAGTATCGTTGAGATGCAGGCACCGGTAAATACTAAAGGTATAAAATCCTTCCTAGGGATGATAGGGTACTATCGAAAGTTCATATGGGACTTGTGGTAATCGATCTAAAAGACGTTAGATATTTGAAGAAAAAATGTTAATTGGGCAAAAGAATTGTTTAGAATATGAGCATGGGCAAGGTTTGTGTTCTTGATTATGGAAGGTGAAAATGTCGGCAAACATAATAGTTTTAGGCAGGGCGGATAGATGGCATTCTTGTAGGGCGGCTTAGTTATCGGTTGAAACGGGTGGAATCGGTTCAGATTTGAATTAACAAGCATATTTAATGTTCCTTATCATTAATCTATAAAATAACGATAACTATAGAAAATTCACAATGAATTCGTTAAGATATGCAAGTGACAGTCGAAATTCTTGTTTTAGTTAGAGGAAAATAGAAAAAAAATAACATAAACGAAATCATATAGTTGTTAACAATAATAAAAAAAAAAAAAAGGGTATGAACAATTGTGGGATTCGAACCGGCCAAGATAAAATGGGAGCCAGCGACAAGACCACTGGACTACACTTAAGTATGGGAGGATTTGGACAAATTGGAGCTGAAGTGACGACAGAAAGTAACAAGTGAAAAAGAAGAAAAATAAGAAGGAAAGAGAAAGAAAATAAGAAATGAAAGAAAAAAAAAATATGAAAGGAAAATAAGAATCGTTAACTAATACGAAGAAAAATAATAGTATGGGTAAATTATTAATTCCCGCCTTTTTCTATTCTTTGGAATTTTAATCAAAAATCCAAATTTCTTTTACATATACATATATGTGGAAAATTCGAAAAATGATTTCTAAATTAAAATTGGATTTTTGTAGATTAAATTCTATTTAAAATATGGAAAAAAGTGAGACCGGATCTACTTCCATGATAGAAGTCGAACTTTCGTTAACTTCAAAATAGAATAAAAAGGCCCTGAAAATATAAAAAGGAAAAAAAGATTGTCAGTTGGTTTCTGGTGCGTGAAATAAGTGGTGCGGTATCATTGTCCGAGAAATTTTGAACGTAGTTCAAATAATATAATATCTAAGTATAGCAAAAAAAAAAAAAAAAAAAAAAAAAAAAACAAAAAAAAAACTTAAATAATTAAGGCATAGACCTAACCACGCCACTAAAAGTCATTCTTCTCGACACGAGAAACCAACGCCTCTTTACCCTACTCCAAATATTATCGTGAGTCACCAAAAGACAAGGGTATTAACATTCATCCATCCAGACGATTGGAATAAGTTTTCATCACCAGGGTCATTTGGCCTAACGTGAAAAGCCCGAGCCCAAGTACAGCACGGCTTGAACAGAGCCATCCATACAGCAAAGAACAGGGCTAAAGCACCTAAAATACCGCGTGATCAATAGCCTGAATCAAGCCTTCACAATCTTCATAAACCGCTCGAGACATCAAATCTGTGGTTCCACAGAATTTCGACAACAGAGTCCAACAAGCCATACATTTACCAGATTCACATAACATTCATAATCGCATTCAACTACATGCACTCCACGAGAAAATTCTAACAACAATAGACCACAACCTCAACAGCAACTTTAAATCGACAGCAAGAACATACAACATCACTTCAACCACTCACAAGAACATTCTAACAGCAATAGACCGCAACCTCAACAGCAACTTTAAATCGACAGCAAGAACCTACAACATCACTTCAACCACTCACAAGAACATTCTAACAGCAATAGACCACAACCTCCACAGCATCTTTAAATCGACAGCAAGAACCTACAACATCACTTCAACCACTCACAAGAACATTCTAACAGCAATAGACCACAACCTCCACAGCATCTTTAAATCGACAGCAAGAACATACAACATCAAAAACATCCAACAAAGCAGCATCATAAAACAACCATACACATCATCAGCATTTACATCAACAGAAAACAAAACACCATATTATTGTTAATTATAAAAGCTAAGTACCCAATTATTATCAACCTAAAAATTTACATTATTAATTATTTAATTTTTTTTCTATAAATATCTACTAAATTATACATGCATTAAAAAAAAAAAAAAAAAAAAAAACAAAGAAAGAAAAGAAAGAGAAAAAAAAAATGAAAAGATAAGATAAGATATGAAAACAAAACACAGTAAAGTAAATTAGACCTAATACGATAATCACTAAACAAATCACAAATTATTTGAACTTTAACTAGGTTTTTTTTTTGTGGTACAGCAATATTTTCGATTTAAAATTTTCATTCAAATACAATTTTTTTAAATAGGTAAAATTCTATAAACATCATACGTGATACGAGCAAAGTTGAAAATTGAATGCCAACATCGGAGCGGTGCACCACCTCGACGGCAGAATCATCTTAGGTAAAAGCTTATAATTTACGATCAACCAAAAGCTCGGTAAGTCGTTACACTTGATTATATTTGATTGTGAATTTTTTAATCGGAATTGCTACATACCTACACAAATACAACCAAAACAAATTTTAAGGAATCAGTTTTCTTTCATTGAATCAAAAAAAAAAAAAATAATAATAATAAATAAGTAAATAGATAGAAGAGGAGTTTACTTTACTACATTTTAAATATTTTTTTTGTTTTGGAATTAAGCTACGATTATTTTTAAATTTGAAATTATATATTACATACATAATTATATTTTTCTTATGTATTCTTGAGAAACTCAAAATGAGCTTTTTGAAGACCGATATTTTAAATTAATTTGTGGACGATGAAACATTTTTGAAGAAAATTTTTTGTTATATTCAAAATATATTTTTTTATTATACGTAATTATATGATATTTTTAACTTTTTCTTTTATACATATCTACTCGAATTACTTTAATAAACCAATTTTATAACGTTTTGTGAAAAGGAAGGTTTTATAATTTTTCGTTTTACGAATGGGTGAAATTTTATTTGGAAATTTAATGGATTACTAATAATTCAATGAAGGGTGGATGTGGCAAAGCTGAGATCAGTTAACGACAAGATGGTAAAAGGAAAGATGGTGAGCTGATAACAAGCTGATCGTCAACAACTTAGGGAGCTACCGCAAAATTATCTTCGTGGATGCGGTAGCTTATGGACGTGTTACGGGGCGATACGTGGGGGGGTGTACCACAGATGGACAATAACACCTGTCCAACTCACTTTAGGGTTGCTATCTCGACATTATATTTTTTTTCTTCTCTCCCTTAATTTCGCCATGATCACTTATTATTTTATTATTAATATTTTTTTTGAGTTTTAAGGGACGGATTTCGGGTTCTAAGATTTTTTTTTTGTTTGAACCATTTCATTTTAAATACCCATTTAAAATTTTTTTCGGCATGTTAAAACGTGACGACCGTTCATATCTATGATGGCAAGAACCCAACCCAACGACGAGCAAAGCCAAGGCAATGAGCAAGCGTGCCGAGCCGTCATAGATTGAACACCCTTCACTCCTACTATCAGGACGGCCTGCTGTATCCTGTAGACAGTGGTTTGTTCTGGTGGAAAAAAGGGGTGGAGGTTTTAGGGGCTCAAAAGGAGACTTTCGTGGATGTGCTCTTTTTAGGAGTTTATTTGAAGGCAATGGCACCTCCCCTTAGGGAGATAATACGAAGTCTTTTTGAGAGTCCTCGACCGACCAGCTGAAGGTTCCGTTACAGGTGGCGCCCAACGTGGGGCCCGAATTCGTCCTTTTTTTTAAAAGAATAAAAAGAAAGAAAAAAATGAAAAAAAAAAGAAAAAAAAAAAGGATAGGCCAATAAGAATTAATTATTTTGTATATTTAATTTTTGATTATTTTGTCGTTCGTACACGATGGGTTTTTTTGTTTAGGTTTCGAATTTAATGAATCCAGGGGAGTACTGAGCTGACGTCCAGTGAATTGGGGGAATGGTAACACTGTTCAGTCTGTTGCGTTCAGTAAAGGCTTTCACGGCAATTTCATTTAAAAGCAGTAGTTTTTTTTTAACATGTAGTGAATCCATTTTTATTTAATTGGTTGAATGCCATTCATTAAGGTAGTTCACTTAATGTTATAGCAATTGCGTTAAGTGGTTGTTAACTTACTCGACACAAAAGCTAAGTTGGTGTAATTGGTTTTTGGAAGCGAGAGTGAACTTCAACCCTTTAAATATTTCTAAAACCTATAAAACCATCAAGCTATAGAAGGATCGTAATCAGGAAGGCAAATATTTTTTTTTTTGCGGCAAATTTTTAATTTTTTTGACAGTTGTAGAGAGAGAGAGAGAGAGAGAGAAAGAGATGAGGAATGCAAAGAAGAGTGATCTCTAGAGCTGAGAAGTCATCTTGTCGTTTAAAGGGTTTCGGTAGGCAGTGTTTCACATCCACCCTTAAACTTTCATGAAGAGTACATATCTACAATTTAAATTTCGTTTTTTATTTGAAATTTTTGAATAAGTTTTTTTGGTTAAATCGAGTTTTTTCATAAACTCTTTTGTTTGATTATTTTTCTTAGTTTTATTTAATTTATATGTTAGAATTTTTTTTTGAATAATAAAATATTACTTTTTTGAACCTATTCAAACTAATTGAGTTTAGCCAAACAACTTTAATATTTTTTTTAAAGATTTGTTTTTAGGAATTTACAATCGAGCAAGAGTCTTGAAAAATTTTAAACGATTTTTGGTTATTCGTTCGAGTTTATTTTTGATTAAACAATTTTTATTAAGGGTTGGTTTAGGATTCAAACCATTTTTTTTTACAATTTGATTTTTTTTTTAATTACGCTTAGATTTTACTGGGTTCTTATAATTCTGGATTGTGGTTTTAGGATTTCGGGTGTAAGAGTTTTGGTCACAGGTCGTTTTGGTTAGCTGTTGATATTTTTTTTTGTTTTAACAAGATGCCACCTAAGTTTCCACTGGCTGAATTTAGAAAACGCAAAGTTTTAAGAAGTAATCCAAAGGCTTTTGTGGAAAGTGTAAATCAAGTCGAAGGTAATAGTTGGGAATTGGGAGCTGCTTCCTTATTAGCTCAAAATGTGCCTCAAAGTAGCACGAGGATTAATCTAGGTTATAATCAGGAGGATTCTCGAGAGGATTCAATTACAATCCAAGTAGATCCTGAAGTAACGATTATCGAACCTGAGACTGCAGCTGAAGATGAAGATCTAGCTGAGTATATCGACGAAGTGGTAACTGCAGCGATAGGGCTCAACCGAGCAAAAGATTTGGAATTTCTCCGATCCGAAGCAGAACGGAGCAGGGTGTATCTTCACAATGAAGTTGCAAACTTAATGCGGCAAACGTTGGGAGCAGTTTCACCGCCCACACCTAATTTAATGTCTGCAAGATATAGTGAGATTCCAACACTGGCAGCAACCCAAAACAACAGGACGGACACCCATGGCAATAGGACAACATTCCAGAACCATAGGACAGAAACTCAAAATAACCGGACAGAGCATCAACACAACAGGACCGCATTACAGGACAACAGAATAGAAGCTCAAGACCAGAGAGAATTTCAAAATAACCGGACCGAAATTCAAAATAACAGGACAATAACGAATAATAGCCGAGCAAACACAGCGACTCAAAATCCAACACAAGCAACTAGCAGCCAACCTCAAGGTCAACCTTCAGTGCAACGTCATGATGAAGACCGTACATCAACCGCGGATGCGTTTTTAAGGCAATTAGAAAACTTAAACTTTGACAACTCGTACAACAGTCCACTGTCTTCAGCCTTAACATCGAACAGAAATAAATTCCACCATTTTCATAAATGGGGACTAAAATTTGACAACTGTCAAATGACGGTGGATGATTTTCTGTTGCGATTGGAAAGGTTGAGGATAAGTTATGGAGTAAGTTGGGAGGAAGTTGTCCTTAACTTCCACCATTTTGTCACTGGAACGGTAGAGAGTTGGTACTGGATTCACATAAAATCTAACCCGACCATAAATTGGATGGCTCTTCGGACAGCGTTGCTGGATCAGTACAGGAGTTTGGAGACGGACTCAGAGCTGTCGAGGAAGATGTTCGACAGATACCAACTTCCCTCGGAGACTTTTGACGACTTCTACTCCGCCATTCAGCAGCTGAACAGCAAGATGAAAGTCCCAAAACCGCCCCAGGAGTTAGTTGAGCTCTTAAAGCTAAATGTTAAAAGAAGAATTGGTGAGCTCCTGATTACCTATCGGACGAATAGTCTACCAGAGCTGGTGTATCTTTGCAAAAGCATAGAAAAGTATGTGAACGATAAAGAAAGTGCTAACAGACATCAACAAAAGTTTATGCCACCTTTCAACAAAAAGGTTGCGGAGCTAGAAGTTAATCAGATGGATGATCATAGTTGTGAGATTAGAAGTCAAAACATTGAAGCGTTCCAGACAAAGAGGGAAACCCGAATGTTGTGTTGCTGGAATTGTAAAGAGAAAGGGCACTCGTTTCTTGAATGTCCTGACCCCCAGCGGAACTTGTTCTGCTTCAAATGTGGGATGGAAAATGTCACCTCTCCGCAGTGCCCTAAATGTTCGGGAAACGCCTCTCGGAGCAGCTCAGACAACCGGAGAAGCTGCTCACCGAAACGGAATCCGGAATCGAAATAGAAAAAACATCTTATAACCAAACTTTGACTTCAACATCACATACCGGAATTGACAAGGACAATACCCAAGCGAAAACACCAGCTATGACCATATTAAAACCAATTAGACAAGAAAATCCAGCTCAAATTTCGACAGCTAAACAACCACTGAAACAACCACCTAAAACTCTTCACGAAAGAATCCAAAACTATTATGAAGTGAGGCAGAGAATCTTTGGATCTTCAAATAGTCCTACAGTCTCGGATAAGATAAAAAAACTGCGAGAAAAGTTTAAGGCCAAAAAGAAGACACACAAGGCAATAGAAGCAACGACTCTGTGTTGTTCTGACGATCCGCGGCCATATGCGGCGGTGCACGTACTAGGGAAGCCTGTACTTGGTTTACTGGATAGTGGAGCAAGTATTAGTTGCCTGGGCGTGGGTGGGTTGGAATTTTTGGCTAGGAAAAATGTCAAACTGAACAATTTCACGTCGGGTATTAAAACAGCAGACGGTAAGAACCAATCCATAGTCGGCAAAATAAAGGTAAAGGTAACTTTCAAGGGAGTTACAAAGGACATTAATTTGTTCGTGGTACCTTCTTTGACGCAGCCTTTATATTTAGGCGTAGATTTTTGGAGGGAATTCAATATCGCACCGAATCTCATTTCTGAACTGACGCTCGATGTGGATGACAAACGAACAGTCGGAAACTCTGGGAAAAGCCATAAAACTGTTTCCATCCTCTGCTGTATTAGGCTTAGGAAAAACAGCACTATTGGAACAGGAGATAGATACAGGTGACGCGGAGCCGATAAAGCAACGACACTATCCGGTCTCTCCAGCGGTACAAAAACTTCTATATGAGGAGTTGGATCGCATGATAGGGCTTGGCGTTATTGAAGAAAGCTCTAGTGCATGGAGTTCTCCGGTAGTACTGGTACGGAAACCCGGAAAGAACCGTCTATGTCTAGACTATCGGAAAGTAAACGCCAAGACCAAAGGTAATGCGTATCCAATGGCTCATATAGAGGGGCTGCTGGCGCGCCTTCAAGAAACCCGCTACATTTCTAGTGTAGATCTGAAGGATGCGTTCTGGCAGATACCGCTGGAGAAATCTGCGAGAGAGAAGACAGCTTTTTCTGTTCCCGGCCGCCCGTTAATGCAATTTAAGGTAATGCCATTTGGACTTAAAAACGCTGTTCCGACAATGTGTAAATTGATAGACAAAGTGGTACCTACGAATTTGCGAGAAAAAATTTTCCCTTATGTTGACGATTTGCTGGTGGTATCGAGTACCTTTGAGGAGCATGTCGAGTTGTTGCAGATTTTGGCTACGAAACTCAAGGAAGCAGGACTGACGATCAACGTCCAAAAATCGAAGTTTTGCTTTAAAGAGCTGAGATTCTTAGGTTTTGTTGTAGGTGACGGGGGTATAAAAATGGATAAGGGCAAAATATCAGGAATAGTTGACTTTCCCATTCCCAAAACAGTTCGACAAGTGAGGAGCTTTTTAGGTCTAGCAGGGTGGTATAAGCGTTTCGTCAAAAACTTTTCCACTCTATCTAGTCCTTTAACCGACACGCTAAAGAAGGGGAAGAAGTTTATTTTCGGTGAAGAGGCAATTGTAGCGTTCAACAAAATAAAAGAATTGTTAACTACGGACCCGATCTTGGTGCACCCAAACTTCAATAAAGAGTTTATCATATTATGTGACGCTTCGAATTCAGGCATTGGTTGCGTACTATGTCAGCTGGACGAGGAAGGCAACGAGCGGCCAATATACTATCACTCACAAAAGCTAAACAAAGCCCAACGCAACTATAGCGTAACCGAGCGGGAATGCTAGGCTGCTGTAGTAGGGGTGAAGAAATTTCGTCCATATGTTGAAGCTGAAGCATTTAAAATAGTAACAGACCATGCGAGCTTGAAGTGGCTGATGAGTCAGAGAGATTTAAGTGGACGGTTAGCTAGATGGAGCCTTAAGCTTCAAGGGTTCGAGTTCACCATCGAACATCGAAAAGGATCCCTAAATGTGGTCCCAGATGCTCTGTCTCGGGTATACGAGGTAGGAGCTCTGAACTTCGATGGATCGATGGGAACTGGAACTACCGACGTGATACATGTCGATCTTGCAGACCCCAGTTTTCAATCTGAGGAATACTGCAAGCTCTTGGAAAACGTCGAAAAGCAAAAAGAACAGCTACCTGACCTTCAAGTTTCAAACAATTTTGTATATAAGAAGGTTAGACATTGCACAGGGAATCCTTTACAGGATGACCTCGTATGGAAGCTTTGGGTACCCAAACAGCTGACTGAAAACTTAATATCAATGGCTCATCGACCACCACGAGCTTCGCATGGGGGGATATCTAAAACTCTTTATCGACTACGAAACCAATTCTTTTGGCCCGGAATGGCAGCTCAGGTAAAGGAGTTCATTGGAAAGTGTGAAGTATGTAAGATGTGTAAGGCGACGAATCAGACCCTAAGACCACCAATGGGCAAATCGTTTGAAGTGGATAGGCCATTCCAAATGTTATATATGGATTTTCTTGGGCCCTATCCTCGTTCGAAGGGGGGTAACACACATATATACATAATTTTGGACCAACTTACGAAATTTGTGGTAATTAAACCAGTGCGACGAGCTACAAGTGATGTAATCATAAAAATCCTGCAGGAAGATATCTTCAATGTGTATGGGGTGCCAGAGACAATACTTTCGGATAACGGCAAACAGTTCACGAGCAAGGAGTTTGGTAAGCTGATGTCCTCGTACGGTGTTAACCATGTGAGGACAGCATTATACTCACCACAAGCGAATGCTAGTGAGAGAGTGAACCGGTCCATTCTTGCAGCGGTAAGGTCATACATAGACCCTGACCAAAAGAATTGGGACGCTCATCTCTCTGGCATAGCTTGTGCGCTGCGAACTGCTGTTCATTCAGCTATTGGTATGGCACCGTACGAGGCTCTGTTTGGCCAACCCATGGTAGAACACGGAAGTGACTACCGATTGCTTCGTGAACTGGACTGCCTAAATAATGCGGAGATGAAAGTATTGTCGAAAGCGTCACAGATGAACGTCCTGCACACGCACATCAAAGAGTCCCTGGCAAATGCACATTCAAGATACGAGAATCATTACAACACCAGAAGTAAAAATGTAAAGTATAATACCGGCGACATAGTTTATAGACGTAACTTTATATTGAGCGACAAATCAAAACACTTAAATGCAAAACTGTGCCCAAAATTTTTGAAGATGAGGATACGAAAACCTATTGGCAACAATTTGTATGAACTCGAAGATCTGAACGGCAAGCGCATCGGGGTATATCACTGTAAGGATCTAAAAAAGTAAATTTGAAACTCAACGGCCCGGCAAACCCAGCCTGTGCATGAGAGCTCTAGTTTTAGTTTCCTGTTCCTTTTTTCTCATGAACATTCGAAAAATGTATCAGGTTTGTGGTAATCGATCTAAAAGACGTTAGATATTTGAAGAAAAAATGTTAATTGGGCAAAAGAATTGTTTAGAATATGAGCATGGGCAAGGTTTGTGTTCTTGATTATGGAAGGTGAAAATGTCGGCAAACATAATAGTTTTAGGCAGGGCGAATAGATGGCATTCTTGTAGGGCGGCTTAGTTATCGGTTGAAACGGGTGGAATCGGTTCAGATTTGAATTAACAAGCATATTTAATGTTCCTTATCATTAATCTATAAAATAACGATAACTATAGAAAATTCACAATGAATTCGTTAAGATATGCAAGTGACAGTCGAAATTCTTGTTTTAGTTAGAGGAAAATAGAAAAAAAAAATAACATAAACGAAATCATATAGTTGTTAACAATAATAAAAAAAAAAAAAGGGTATGAACAATTGTGGGATTCGAACCGGCCAAGATAAAATGGGAGCCAGCGACAAGACCACTGGACTACACTTTTTTTTTTTTTTTTTTTTCCAAATTCATTTTTATTAATTCATTCTTAAGACTATCTTAAAGCTAGACAAAAATTCATAAAACTAGCCTAATTATCCATAACTTACAACTAACTTACTGGTCCCATACGGACACTCTAAGTTAAACAATAATACTTAATGCTATTGCCTTTCGGCCCTAAGATCTATTTAACTTCAATTCATTTTCTTTATTTTTGTATTCATTAGAAAATTTAGAAAAAACTAATGCCAATATCCTTTTTTATTTTTACTTAAAAACTACTTAAAATAAGGTCCTTAATATAAAACTTAAAGCTAACTAAAACTACCTATTCTACCTATAAACTACTTAAAACTAGAACAACCACAGCAGCAAATCTAACTATCTAACGTTTTTTGTTTTTCATATTTTGTCTTTTTTTTTTTTTTTTTTTTTCTATTATTCCATGTTTTTTTTTATTATTTTTTTTGGATTTTTTTTGTATTTTTTTTTTTTTTTTACTTTTTTGTATGTTTTTTTTTTGTGCCACCATGCCTATTCTACTTAAAACTAAACCCTAAAACTATAAAACAAGTATGTAAGCCGGCCAAGGCTTAAAACCCTATCCCGACTACTCACTATCAAGTGCCGATTGAAGCCACCAAAACTGGCTCTCCTGCTTCACCCTATCAGTTCGGTCCCGTTCGGACACAGCCCTACTGAACCGAAGGAGCTCTGCTCCGTCTTGTGCCATGACGTCCCGATTGTACAGGAGTCGCCTATCCACGGTACGTCGTCTGACGTGGTAGATTAACGGAACTGCCAATCTATCCTGTATCAGACCGCATCTATCTAAAAAGAGGAATGCCTCTGGTGGAATGAAGCCGCTCAAGCGTGCACTTTCAAAATACTCGTCGTTCGGATAGAACGCCCCGAAAATTAAATTGTTGGTCGAAGACATAGCTCTTGCAATGTGACCTCGAACGAGTTTTATCACGAAATTGTCAATTCTGTTGATTCGAGCCCCGTTGTATAGGACCTCGTTGGAATAGTAATGCACGTACGAAGATTCGGGTGTTCGATATAAGCCGGTACAGCGTCGTAAACACTGCCGCTCGAATACCCGAAACTTCTCCATCTGGGAAGGGGCAACGTTGAACCACACAGGACAACCATAAACGATCATCGGCCGTATGAGGGCCATGTAGCAAATTACCTTCACTCTGGGGTCAAGCCGACTGCTAAAAAACAGCCGTTTCGTCAGAGCGAAAGCTCCTCTGGCCCTGGTCAGAGCAGCATTTATATGTCTGTCGAAATATAAATACTGATCTAACCAGATACCGAGGTACTTCACTACACTTTTGCTCGCTAATCGCTGCCCGTGAAGATCAACGATAACCATCTTGCGCCAATTCTTGCACGTATCCCTCGTGGCCCCAGCCAACGGAGTCCGGAACAGAATTGTCTCCGACTTCTGGACATTTATTTTCAGTTTCCAGTCATCGCAATATCGCTGAATCTTGTCGAAATCACGCTGCAAGAGAATTCTAATAACCTCAACCTTTCGGGCCGTTCTGTACGCAATTAGATCGTCGGCGTACGCAATTGCCTTTGTAAGACTACCTATCAGATCGCTGGTGTAAATGCTGAAGAGAATCGGCGAATTCACCGCTCCCTGTTGAAGACCATTTTTAATTAAGAATGTTGTGGTAGAAGTTACATTGCCACTTTTGACAACAAACTTTCTACCGTTAAGCATATCATAAAGTATATACAACAATGGCTTGCTTATGCCAAGCCTGCTCAGTTTTAGGTAAAGACCCTCTAACCATACGGTGTCAAAGGCCTTTTCCAAATCAACGAGAACAGCACCTGTGCATTGTTGTTTTGTTTTATTCCATTGGATATCAGAAACGAGCTTAGACGCAGCATGAATTGTGTCATGACCCGCCTTGAACCCGAACTGTTTATCCGGAATTATTTTGTTGTCCGCAGCCCACTTAGTCAGAGCCCTATTAATGATTTTTTCGAAAACTTTGCTGATGCTCGGAAGAAGACTTATCGACCGAAGATTTGACGGGTTGGAGTTGTCCTTTCCCTTTTTCGGGAGAGGATGAACCACAGCGGTCTTCCAATGCACTGGATAATATGCATTATTCAGTGCATTATTGAAGAGTGTGGTGTAAATGTCAATTGCCTCCATCGGTAAATGCCTTAGTACAACGTTGGATATACCATCGACACCTGCTGACTTTTTGTTTTTTATTGAGTTGAAGATGAGCTGAAGCTCAACCTTCGTCACTAACAAGGGATTTGGTCCCGTTTGCTCGGCGATTATGGCATTTGCCAAGGAATCGTCATCGAACCGCATAAAACCGCGGTTCTCAGATCGCCAATGTGTTATATCATTTCGAAGGTAAAAGTGATTAAGTAGGGCTCTGCTTTCCAGGTCGTGGTTGGGACGAATGCTAACATTCACCTTGTACACTTGCTGGAAAGCAGCTCCCACCGCCTCCACTTTTTCCTTCGGATCTTCAATTATATAAAAGTCATCGTCAAAGATGGCTTCTTCTGGATCTATTTGCGCTGTCATGAGTACGTCTCTGTTCTCTTCAGTTCTTTGGAGTTTCAGACACGGAAGGTCATTGTCGTTCTTTTTCCTAAATATCTTGTTGATTTTAGGGAACATACCAGGGTCACTGGAATTAACAGACCGGATCTTGCGGTCCCAGTACTTGTTAATTGATAACCTGTAGTTCTCCTTAATCAACAGATTGACATTTTTTATTGACGACTTCAGTGTCCTAACCTCCAAGTCGTTTGGGTCTGTAAGTCGTCTGTACAAGTTTTTGAGTCTTGTCAGTAAGCCACTCTTGTGCTTACGCAGTGCGTCAATAGTCGCGTTTCTGTAAGCGTCCATTTGGTCCCGTTCTTTGTACTTTGGTATTGTCCGTTCCATTGTTCGTTTTATTGTTTCGTCCATCTGTTGTAAATGTTGGTCAATTTCTGTATTTGTCAGGTTTCTGTTGTTTGGTGGGGCTATGTCACTCGAACGAAGTTCTCTCGCTAGGGCGTTGGTGAAACGAGGCCAGCGCATCTTACTGTAATTGTAAGAATGCGTTGCAACGTATTCCTCCAACTCCACGCGTTCGTTCGGTATCTGCATTACAGCAGCCAGTCCGCAGTGATCACTGTCGTACTCGATTGTCTGTAAGCAGTTTCGAGGGTGATTACCCACTTTGTCTGTAACTGTCAGTCTTGTGTCGTACAGCAAAAGATCCAGAAAGGAGTCGCTTCTTGGATACGATGGCTTTTCAGTAGCCAGCAGGTCGACGCCATATTCAACGCTGTAAAGATTCATCAAATTAAAAAGATGGTTACCTCTGGGATTACTATGTTGATTTCCCCAATCTTCATGTTTTGCGTTCAAATCACCGGCCAAGATGAAATAGTTTTCTTCCAAGCTCAGTTTCAGTTCCCTAAAAAGAATCTCGAGTTCTGAAGCAAAGTAAGTAACCTGCGGAGCTCCAGCCGCATAAGCCGCAATCATATACATCCGCTTCCCTTGAGTGAGAGAGATGCATACAACGCAAACTTCTAGCGTCTTGAGCTTTCGCAATTCATTGTTGTATATGACTTTATAATTAATGCCTTTTCGTATAAAGAGAGCGACACCGCCCCCTTGAGTGGAGTCGGGCCGGTCTCTTCTTACGATATTGTAATTTTTATGAGTCAATTTGTGTTTGTGCTTTAGCTTAGTTTCGCTAGCCATAAACACATCGGGACTGTAGTCTTTCAACAATTGGAACATATTGGCTCTTCGTTCAATCCTAATCAGTGAATTTACATTCACAGCTAGGATTTTTAGGCGCGTCTCCGGCAGCGCACCCATTATGGTCTAAATTGCGCCAGGCCAGGCAACAAAGAGTAGAGATGGTCTACCCTTTTGCCTTGCTCCTTTATCTGACTTTGCAGCCCTGTAAGTTGACCTTGAATGCTCAACAACAAGGCTACAATGTCAGGCTGCACCTCTGGTGCCTTAGGCGCGGGGGCCTTTGGGACAACCGTTGGTGGAGCCTGTCTCGTATTCCCATTCCCTGACACCATTTGGGCGTAAGAGAATTTGGGATCCACGAATTTTTGTGTTGGAGCCTGTCGAACTGTTCGACTTCTTTCGGCTTTTTGACTGGCCTGTTTCTGTTTAATTTCTTGGACTTTAGGACAACCCCTATAGCTAGCCGGGTGCCCTTGGTTTCCACAAAGGACACACTTGAGCTGGGTTAAATCCTCAACCCGCTCATTCCCCAGCTTGCATTCTCCCTCATTGTGGGTTTCGGAGCACCTGACGCAGCGCAACTGCATATTGCAGTTGGCTCCGGCATGGCCGAACCTCTGGCACTTCGTACATTGTAAAATGTCGTCGTGCCTTTTTAATGTCTCCCAGTGTATGGCTTGATAGTCGAGTCATTTGATTTCCCTCAGACTCTCAAACCTACTTTGGGGCGATAATGTTACGAGGAACATTGGCAGCCTGTAACCCCCTCGCCTGGACTTCACCGTAGTGAAAGGCTTGACCCCGATAAAATCGAGATCATCATTGGCATTTTCACGGAGCTCAGCTAAGAGCGCCTCCGGTTCCGTGCAGGAACTTATGCCCTTCAGAAGGACCGTCTTAAATTTTTCGATTTTCGGCGTGAAGCTGAAGAACTCAGCTGTGGCCTCTTTAAGTAACCCTTTTACTAACTTGTAATCGGCCAGTGAGAAGCACTGCACCGAATACCGCTTTTCTTTTTCATTCAAAATGTTTATTAAAAATTTGCCCTTAGTGGCCGACTTACATACCTGTTTTAAGTCCTGTAGGTCGACCCGGTAGGTCCTAATTGGTGGCACCTTCTCCTTCTTGGGCTGTGGTTGCTTCTGGTGTTGCTGCTGTTGCTGCTGTTGCTGCTGCTTCTGCTTCTGCTGCTGCTTCTGCTGCTGCTGCTGCTGCTGTTGTTTCTGCTGCTCCTGCTGCTTTGGTTGTGGCTGTTGTTGTTGCTGCTTCTTGGCCTTAGCCGAAGTCGATGGGCCCTCAGCAATTGGGCCTGTCTCTGTTGCTGGCGTCTTTTTACTTTGCTCCGCTCCTGTCTTTTTGGAAGCGGGCTTGGGTTGTGGTTGTTTTTGCTGCTGTGGTTGTTGTTGCTGTTGTTTTTGCTGCTGTTGTTTTTGCTGCTGTTGTTTTTGTTGCAGTTGCTTTTGCGCTGCCTCTTCCTGTCGGCGCGCCTCTTGTTTCAGCTTTAGTGCACTGAGGAGGGGCTCTATTTCCTCCTTGAGCTTATAGAGTCTTTGCTCGTGCTGGCTGATTTCTGCCTGTTTGGTTTGCAGGGCCTGCACCAGTTCTTTTTCATTTTGGAGGTCCGCCACTACCTCCAAAGCCTTCGTTGTCGCCGGGACTGGCTCTGCCTCCGATAGGATTAAATCCATATTCGGAGGCCTAAAGAGCCCCTCTCCACCTTCAGACACATATTCTGTCTTCTCAGACTCGGAGTGGTCTGAGAATTCACTCTCAGTGGTAATTCCAACCTTACCACTCTCCATTTGCTTGCGCATATCACGCCTCTTAGCGGCGTTAGCTCTTTCCACCTTGTTAGGGCTATGCTTCTTTAGCTTCCTTTTTTTGTTGGTTGTTGCTGTCCACTGGTCAGATGCCTGACCTGATGTTGTTGCGGTTGTTTGCGGTACCGCTGCTGGCACCACCGCAATATCGCCCGATGTGTTGGCAGAGGTATCTTTCGATACCCCTGCTTTCCTCTCCTTCTCCATCAGCTTTTCTTCCCAATCAATAAATTCCACAATTTCTCGATTGTGAAAAAAAGCTTGAATATTTTTCGTGCACTCCGCACGGGATTCGAACCCACGACCCCCGGATTTGTCTTCTGACGCCACCTCCACTAGGCTACCGCTTACTTAACAAAATTGTGGCTTACTGCCTTGTTAATATAAAACCCTACAAATGTACTTTACTTTTTAATTTAAAATTAACTAGTAATCACTAACACTTCTATTCTCTTTGAAAGTCAAAGAACGACTGACTGGACTACACTTAAGTATGGGAGGATTTGGACAAATTGGAGCTGAAGTGACGACAGAAAGTAACAAGTGAAAAAGAAGAAAAATAAGAAGGAAAGAGAAAGAAAATAAGAAATGAAAGAAAAAAAAATATGAAAGGAAAATAAGAATCGTTAACTAATACGAAGAAAAATAATAGTATGGGTAGATTATTAATTCCCGCCTTTTTCTATTCTTTGGAATTTTAATCAAAAATCCAAATTTCTTTTACATATATATGTGAAAAATTCGAAAAATGATTTCTAAATTAAAATTGGATTTTTGTAGATTAAATTCTATTTAAAATATGGAAAAAAGTGAGACCGGATCTACTTCCATGATAGAAGTCGAACTTTCGTTAACTTTAAAATAGAATAAAAAGGCCCTGAAAATATAAAAAGGAAAAAAAGATTGTCAGTTGGTTTCTGGTGCGTGAAATAAGTGGTGCGGTATCATTGTCCGAGAAATTTTGAACGTAGTTCAAATAATATAATATCTAAGTATAGCAAAAAAAAAAAAAAAAAAAAACTTAAATAATTAAGGCATAGACCTAACCACGCCACTAAAAGTCATTCTTCTCGACACGAGAAACCAACGCCTCTTTACCCTACTCCAAACATTATCGTGAGTCACCAAAAGACAAGGGTATTAACATTCATCCATCCAGACGATTGGAATAAGTTTTCATCTCCAGGGTCATTTGGCCTAACGTGAAAAGCCCGAGCCCAAGTACAGCACGGCTTGAACAGACCCATCCATACAGCAAAGAACAGGGCTAAATCACCTAAAATACCGCGTGATCAATAGCCTGAATCAAGCCTTCACAATCTTCATAAACCGCTCGAGACATCAAATCTGTGGTTCCACAGAATTACGACAACAGAGTCCAACAAGCCATACATTTACCAGATTCACATAACATTCATAATCGCATTCAACTACATGCATTAAAAAAAAAAAAAAACAAAGAAAGAAAAGAAAGAGAAAAAAAAAAAATGAAAAGATAAGATAAGATATGAAAACAAAACACAGTAAAGTAAATTAGACCTAATACGATAATCACTAAGGTTAGGTTAGGTTAGGTTGGAGTGGCTGTCCAGATGTCATCGACTCACTTAGACCGCAAGGGTCCATTGTGATACCACTAATGAGGTTACTCATGGGGGAGTAATGAAAATTAAACAAACCATTTTGTGCTTTTAATAAAGTTAGAGAGACACTTTGTGTCAATCGTTGCCAGTTCACTGGTATTGTCGAAGAAGGGATTGCCAAGAAAGTTATTCCTTCTAATGGAGAGTGCTGGACATGTACATAGAAGGTGTTGGACTGTTTCCTCTTCCTCCTCGTCCATGCAGCTTCTACAAAAGTCATTTGTGTAGACCCCTAGCCTCAGAGCATGTCTTCCTATGAGGCAGTGTCCTGTTATTACTCCAATTGTAGAGCTTATATTTTGTCTGCTCAGGGATATCAAGCCTTTTGACCGATTTAAATCTATGCTTGGCCATATTTGCTTCTAGCATTTGTTGCTTCTAGAGCATATTGTTTGAGAAGATATTTGCATGTAGCAAGTGGTGTTCCTATGTTATGTTTTTGTCTAACATTAGGCAGAAGTGTTCCGTTTTTGGCGAGATCATCGGCTTTACAATTTCCCGGAATGTCTCTGTGGCCCGGCACCCAAATGAGGTGAATATTAAACTGTTCTGTCATCTCATTCAGAGATGATCGACAATCGTGGACTACTTGTGAGTTTGTGGAGACAGACGCGAGAGATTTAAGAGCAGCCTGGCTGTCCGAGAAGATTCGTATATCCTTGCAAGATATAACGTTTTCTCTGAGCCAGGATAGTGCCTCTTTAATCGCCATTACTTCTGCCTGGAATACACTACATTGATTGGGAAGTCTATATGATAGACTTAGATTCAGTTGTTCCGAATAGATACCACTTCCAACTCCGTAATCGGTCTTTGAACCGTCTGTATAGAAGTGTATCGCATTGTCTTCCAGGGGTCTCTCTTCTTCCCAGGAGGATCTTGAAGGGATGGACACATGGAAGTTTTTGCCGAATACCATTTTAGGGGTGGTATAGTCTAAGCGATCTGGGATAGATCTGAAATTGTCTAGAATGATAGTATGTCCAGTATTGTTACTGTTCCATTGAGAGGTGGCTCTAAGCCTCACACATGAGTTGGCTGCCACCATTTTGGAGAAGATGTCAAGAGGTGTTAGGTTTAAAAGCACATCCAGGGCTGCAGTTGGTGTTGAGCGAAGTGCTCCTGTGATGCACATACCTGCTGACCGCTGGACCTTGATGAACTTATTTAGATTTACCATCTTGTCCAGTGCGGTCCACCATACGACAACTCCATAAGTGAGTATCGGTCTAATTACCGAAGTGTATAGCCAGTGGGTTATTTTTGGGGAGAAGCCCCATTTTGATCCTATGGCCTTTTTACAAGTAAAAAGCGCTACAGTAGCCTTTTTTACTCTTTCATCAATATTTGCCTTCCAATTTAGTTTTTTGTCTAAAATGAGGCCTAAATATTTAGCTTGGTCGGAAAACCTTAATGGTATTCCTTTAATCTTGGGTGGGCTGAGCTGAGGAATTTTGTACCTTCTTGAAAAGAGTACTAGTTCTGTTTTATGTGGATTGACGTCCAGGCCACATTGCTTAGCCCATTTTGTTAGCCTATTCAAGGCATTTTGTAGGAGTTCCGCGAGAACTTGGGAGTGTTTTCCAGATACAGATATTGCAACATCGTCAGCATAGGCAATCACCCTGAAACCCTCTGCTTCTAATGATGTTAGAAGGTCGTTTACTACCATGTTCCATAAGAGAGGCGAAAGGACCCCTCCTTGGGGGGTACCTTGATGCACCGATCTGGTGGTAGTAAAGCTTCTCATGCTTGAAGTTATTGTCCTGCTTTTGAGCATGAGACTAATAAAATCTATGAGTGGTTTCTTTAATTGCAGCTTTTCCATTGCTGTCGTGATCGCCTGGTAACTGACGTTGTTGAAAGCTCCTTCAATATCTAGGAAAGCTACTAGGTTATATTCTTTGTATTCGAGGGAGTATTCAATACTGCGAACCAGCGAATGAAGTGCTGTTTCTACTGATTTTCCCTTAGAGTAAGCATGTTGAGCTGTGGAAATGAGACATGGTTTTAGGTTATGTCTGATGTAAATTTCAATCAATCTTTCCAAGGTTTTAAGAAGGAAGGATGATAGGCTGATTGGTCGTAGATCTTTAGGGTTAACGTGGGAGGGTTTCCCTGCTTTAGGAATAAAGACTACTTTTGCCATTCTCCAGGCTTTGGGAATATATCTCAGCCTTAAACAGCTTGTCAGAATGATTTCCAATGGTGGAATGATCATGTCTGAGCATTTTTGTAGTTCGGCCGGGATGATTCCGTCTGGTCCTGGAGATTTATATGGATCAAAGCTATCTATGGCCCATTGCAGTTTTTCCCGCGTTATTAGATCAACTAAATCGCTTGTAGAAGCTTGAGACTCTGATGTTAAGTCGTTAAGTAAGTTAGAGCTACCTGGAAAGTGGGTGTCTAATAGCAGATTAAGAGATTCTTCATCTGTGGTAGTCCATGTGCCTGCATCTGTCTTTAAAGCACTGGGTATTGTTGGACTTTTTGAGAGAATTTTTCTGAGTCTTGAGGCTTCTGAAGTATTTTCTATTTTGCCACAGAAGTTTCTCCAAGAAGACCTCTTACTCTTCCTTAATTCTTTTTTATATTGCTTTAGAGCTTGTTTGTATAAGTCCCAGTCAGAAGGAGATCTAGTGTATTTAGATCTATTGAAGAGTTTGCGACAACTCTTTCTGAATGGTTCTAGTTCTTTACGCCACCAATGAGGTTTCTTTTTTCCCTTTGAAATGGTTACAGGGCATGAAATTCTCATTGATTCATTGAAGGCTTCAGTGAGATGATTCACAGAAAGATCTAGTTCATCTTTACTGGAGGAGCTTTTAAGAAGGTTGTAATCAAGTAATTGTGTTAGTACCTCCCTATATCGTTCCCAGTTTGTATTCCGGTGATTGCGAAAACCCGTAGATATGTTTGCCACATCTCTGAGCTCAAACTGAATGTACTTGTGGTCAGAGAAGGAATTTTCTTTTGAGACATGCCAGTTTGAAATCAGATTGTAGATCGAGTCAGAGGTAAGTGTAATATCAAGTACCTCTTTCCTATTCTTGGTTACAAATGTGGGTTCATTACCAATATTACTTATGAGTAGGTTAGTGCTTAGTAAGTAATCAAATAAGGACTCACCTCTCTCATTTATGTCAGAGCTACCCCATACCGTGTGATGAGCGTTAGCGTCCGATCCAATTAGGAGACCAACTTTTTTCGACTGCGCGACCGCAATTGCCTTCCTCAAGGTGTCACCTGGAATTGGGCTGTCGTGGCCAAGATAGGAGGATATGAGCCAGTAGGTGGCTTTATCCGTTGTTAAGACAGCGGTGGTTGTGTCCTTGTCGCTGTAATTGGGGAGTAAAAATACATTTAAGTCATTTTTTACTAACATACATGACCTTGGTTCACCTTTCTCCGATGCATACAGTAGCTTGTAACCAGGAGTCCTGAGGCCTCTGATGATGGAATTTGAGACCCACGGCTCCTGTATCAAGACGATGTCATCCTTGTTTGTGTGCAGTCGGAGTGTTAGGTTGTTTGTGGCCATGATGGCGTGATGGAGATTAATCTGTACTAATCGCAGCATTGCTACTATTAGTCAGATTAACCTCCACCACTGTTTTATCGGCGTTTTCATCGTCTGAGGAGGAGTGAAGTAGGTCTTCCTCACTCAGAGTGATGCCTAAGGTGGCGTCTTCAGTCTCCATGTCGGAGTTACTGTCGACTGTAGGTTTAGCCTCCACGTCGGATGGCTTGTTTGGGGCTGTGGAGGTCGATGGTTCCACTTGTGGTGTTGCATCGACCTCCATTATTGGTGGTAGTGAAGCGTTTCCTTCCGCTGAAAGGGCTTCTGTCGGGGGCGTGTTAAGCAAATCTTCGTCTTTTTTGTATATACGGATCACGATTTCATCGAAACCATACCTAATCACGCCTTTGGTCGCGGCCAGTGGATCCAGTGATTCCCTATTGATCAACACGAGAGCTGATCTATAGTGACCCACTGTCTCCTTCTCAACCTTTGGGACTTTCCAGTCGTGCGTAGGCAGGTTTGGATTACTTGTTTTGATCAATTTCATGATCATATCTGGGCAGTTGTGTAGAGCCGGGACCATTATACGTGCTCTTGGCCGGCAAGGAATATTCTCCCTTGCAACAACCTCGAGCTTGGCACCCGGCCAGACTTCTGGCAAGCCATTGACAGCAGCCCTGTATAGATCGAAAGATCTCTGATCACCACAGGCGATGAGTTTGATACGATTTTGGTACCATCCTGCATCGGCTGTGTCTGGGAGAGGTCCCGGATTCTCCTCGATGACAGATAAAAATCTGAAACCGAGGTGAGCCCTGACGTTTGCCCATTGATCATGAGAGATGTTGCCATCCACATGACCCCTGTCAATGACCGCTGCTATGATCTTACCTTTTAGCGCGTCGCTAAAGGAAAGATCCTTATTGAAGGCTGTTGTGCTGTTTGAATGCACCTTCTGCCTTTTTGGTTCGGGCTTGTCGCCCTCGAAAGACCTATTGCGCTTTGATGTTGAGTCGCTGCAGGTCTGTTTGGTGATATTGCTAAGAAAGCCACTAGCCCACTCGAGTTTTCGCGTTTGCTCCGGGGTTCTTTCCGCCGCCGGTATGACACCGACTGCGGCTAGAATCCTCTCAGCATTGCGTTGGTCTCGTTTGGCTAGTGACTTCCTGGACTTCTTGCTGGCCGACCCAGAGCTATGTCCGTGTGACACAGTTGTGGGTCCACCATCAGAATTCGTCGCTACCGATACCAATCGGGGTGTGCCCCCACCTTTTGAGACAATTCCACATGTCGCAGATTTTGTCTCTCCGGATGGGGTGTCCCTTCTTGGGGTCGCTTGCGACGTCCTAGCAGGAGCGGGGAGGGGGTGGGGTGTGGAATTGCCGCCCTTGGGACAGCCGAGCGTCACAGCTGTACCACTGACGGGTACTTCCTTCAAGTATAGGTTGCGGCTAGTAGAGGGAGAAGGACTCCCGCTACTAGTGGCAACCACAGGGTTGCCAACACGTTCACACCTCTGAGTAGGCTCAACAGCCTTTCCAGTGGATGTGACCGCATTGGCAGCCATGGCGCGATTTTTGTTATTATTCTTTTATGTTTTTCTGTTTGATGTTTTGTTTTGTTTCATTTTGTTCCCACGAGTAGGGCGGAAAGACGGTCAGCCCCGGCAGAGCCGCTTGCCGGGGTAAGGCAGAAATATGACGGACCTTGCCACATCATCCGAAAGAGCTCGTTAATGGCTGGTTTATCCCCCAGCCTTTCATTCTTCGGCACGGTTTTCGTACAAGTACGCTCACACCACCACTGAAATTAGGAACCTCTAAACTATGATTGAATTGGGTTTCCGAACGTTGCACTATTGAGGAGCTACAACAATTCGGCTATCCAACTCAACCTTAGCTAATCACCATCCTGCCAAAAACGCACAGGACTTCTGTGGTGATCATTGCCCGCCTGGCACCCACTTGGAGGGTTTGAATGAGGATTTTGCCAAGCACGATAATCACTAAACAAATCACAAATTATTTGAACTTTAACTAGGTTTTTTTTTTGTGGTACAGCAATATTTTCGATTTAAAATTTTCATTCAAATATAATTTTTTTAAATAGGTAAAATTCTATAAATTGAAAATTTAGAATGAAACAACAACAACTTGTGTGTGCTACCACCAAGTTTGGCTGGAGTTATAGCTATTTCACGGGGGCCAACCCGATCATCAGACTCCTTTAGTGGTGCTTAATCGCTTTATGTTCAATTTAATTTTTGAAAGAACTTTGCCCGAGCTGGGCTTGAACAAGCGACCTAGCGTGTGAGGAGCTAGTGCACTACGCACTACGCCACCGCACCCACATGAAAGTTGTAAGCCAATCACAGGTTTTTTTTTCGTTCTATCGAACTATACTGAACCGATTAGCATTTTTCTAAGTACACACAAGTAATTGTTGTTGTTTTATCCAGGTTCTTTCTATTATCTCCTCTCTTTTTCATAAGCCAACAATTCGATTGGATTCGTATGAGGAGGGAGATGAGGCGAAAGAGGTTGACGCTGGTCAAGATTTTTAATTTTAACAATTTTAAGGGGTTTTGTGTGAAATTTTACACTCGCAGGTTAAGGCAGCTGCTTGCCGAATTTACAATTGAAAATTTAGAATGAAACAACAACAACTTGTGTGTGCTACCACCAAGTTTGGCTGGAGTTATAGCTATTTCACGGGGGCCAACCCGATCATCAGACTCCTTTAGTGGTGCTTAATCGCTTTATGTTCAATTTAATTTTTGAAAGAACTTTGCCCGAGCTGGGCTTGAACAAGCGACCTAGCGTGTGAGGAGCTAGTGCACTACGCACTACGCCACCGCACCCACATGAAAGTTGTAAGCCAATCACAGGTTTTTTTTTTTCGTTCTATCGAACTATACTGAACCGATTAGCATTTTTCTAAGTACACACAAGTAATTGTTGTTGTTTTATCCAGGTTCTTTCTATTATCTCCTCTCTTTTTCATAAGCCAACAATTCGATTGGATTCGTATGAGGAGGGAGATGAGGCGAAAGAGGTTGACGCTGGTCAAGATTTTTAATTTTAACAATTTTAAGGGGTTTTGTGTGAAATTTTACACTCGCAGGTTAAGGCAGCTGCTTGCCGAATTTACAATTGAAAATTTAGAATGAAACAACAACAACTTGTGTGTGCTACCACCAAGTTTGGCTGGAGTTATAGCTATTTCACGGGGGCCAACCCGATCATCAGACTCCTTTAGTGGTGCTTAATCGCTTTATGTTCAATTTAATTTTTGAAAGAACTTTGCCCGAGCTGGGCTTGAACAAGCGACCTAGCGTGTGAGGAGCTAGTGCACTACGCACTACGCCACCGCACCCACATGAAAGTTGTAAGCCAATCACAGGTTTTTTTTTTCGTTCTATCGAACTATACTGAACCGATTAGCATTTTTCTAAGTACACACAAGTAATTGTTGTTGTTTTATCCAGGTTCTTTCTATTATCTCCTCTCTTTTTCATAAGCCAACAATTCGATTGGATTCGTATGAGGAGGGAGATGAGGCGAAAGAGGTTGACGCTGGTCAAGATTTTTAATTTTAACAATTTTAAGGGGTTTTGTGTGAAATTTTACACTCGCAGGTTAAGGCAGCTGCTTGCCGAATTTACAATTGAAAATTTAGAATGAAACAACAACAACTTGTGTGTGCTACCACCAAGTTTGGCTGGAGTTATAGCTATTTCACGGGGGCCAACCCGATCATCAGACTCCTTTAGTGGTGCTTAATCGCTTTATGTTCAATTTAATTTTTGAAAGAACTTTGCCCGAGCTGGGCTTGAACAAGCGACCTAGCGTGTGAGGAGCTAGTGCACTACGCACTACGCCACCGCACCCACATGAAAGTTGTAAGCCAATCACAGGTTTTTTTTTTTTTTTCTTTTCGTTCTATCGAACTATACTGAACCGATTGTGTGTACTTAGAAAAATGCTAATCGGTTCAGTATAGTTCGATAGAACGAAAAAAAAAACCTGTGATTGGCTTACAACTTTCATGTGGGTGCGGTGGCGTAGTGCGTAGTGCACTAGCTCCTCACACGCTAGGTCGCTTGTTCAAGCCCAGCTCGGGCAAAGTTCTTTCAAAAATTAAATTGAACATAAAGCGATTAAGCACCACTAAAGGAGTCTGATGATCGGGTTGGCCCCCGTGAAATAGCTATAACTCCAGCCAAACTTGGTGGTAGCACACACAAGTTGTTGTTGTTTCATTCTAAATTTTCAATTGTAAATTCGGCAAGCAGCTGCCTTAACCTGCGAGTGTAAAATTTCACACAAAACCCCTTAAAATTGTTAAAATTAAAAATCTTGACCAGCGTCAACCTCTTTCGCCTCATCTCCCTCCTCATACGAATCCAATCGAATTGTTGGCTTATGAAAAAGAGAGGAGATAATAGAAAGAACCTGGATAAAACAACAACAATTACTTGTGTGTACTTAGAAAAATGCTAATCGGTTCAGTATAGTTCGATAGAACGAAAAAAAACCTGTGATTGGCTTACAACTTTCATGTGGGTGCGGTGGCGTAGTGCGTAGTGCACTAGCTCCTCACACGCTAGGTCGCTTGTTCAAGCCCAGCTCGGGCAAAGTTCTTTCAAAAATTAAATTGAACATAAAGCGATTAAGCACCACTAAAGGAGTCTGATGATCGGGTTGGCCCCGTGAAATAGCTATAACTCCAGCCAAACTTGGTGGTAGCACACACAAGTTGTTGTTGTTTCATTCTAAATTTTCAATTGTAAATTCGGCAAGCAGCTGCCTTAACCTGCGAGTGTAAAATTTCACACAAAACCCCTTAAAATTGTTAAAATTAAAAATCTTGACCAGCGTCAACCTCTTTCGCCTCATCTCCCTCCTCATACGAATCCAATCGAATTGTTGGCTTATGAAAAAGAGAGGAGATAATAGAAAGAACCTGGATAAAACAACAACAATTACTTGTGTGTACTTAGAAAAATGCTAATCGGTTCAGTATAGTTCGATAGAACGAAAAAAAAACCTGTGATTGGCTTACAACTTTCATGTGGGTGCGGTGGCGTAGTGCGTAGTGCACTAGCTCCTCACACGCTAGGTCGCTTGTTCAAGCCCAGCTCGGGCAAAGTTCTTTCAAAAATTAAATTGAACATAAAGCGATTAAGCACCACTAAAGGAGTCTGATGATCGGGTTGGCCCCCGTGAAATAGCTATAACTCCAGCCAAACTTGGTGGTAGCACACACAAGTTGTTGTTGTTTCATTCTAAATTTTCAATTGTAAATTCGGCAAGCAGCTGCCTTAACCTGCGAGTGTAAAATTTCACACAAAACCCCTTAAAATTGTTAAAATTAAAAATCTTGACCAGCGTCAACCTCTTTCGCCTCATCTCCCTCCTCATACGAATCCAATCGAATTGTTGGCTTATGAAAAAGAGAGGAGATAATAGAAAGAACCTGGATAAAACAACAACAATTACTTGTGTGTACTTAGAAAAATGCTAATCGGTTCAGTATAGTTCGATAGAACGAAAAAAAAAAAAAACCTGTGATTGGCTTACAACTTTCATGTGGGTGCGGTGGCGTAGTGCGTAGTGCACTAGCTCCTCACACGCTAGGTCGCTTGTTCAAGCCCAGCTCGGGCAAAGTTCTTTCAAAAATTAAATTGAACATAAAGCGATTAAGCACCACTAAAGGAGTCTGATGATCGGGTTGGCCCCCGTGAAATAGCTATAACTCCAGCCAAACTTGGTGGTAGCACACACAAGTTGTTGTTGTTTCATTCTAAATTTTCAATTGTAAATTCGGCAAGCAGCTGCCTTAACCTGCGAGTGTAAAATTTCACACAAAACCCCTTAAAATTCTATAAACATCATACGTGATACGAGCAAAGTTGAAAATTGAATGCCAACATCGGAGCGGTGCACCACCTCGACGGCAGAATCATCTTAGGTAAAAGCTTATAATTTACGATCAACCAAAAGCTCGGTAAGTCGTTACACTTGATTATATTTGATTGTGAATTTTTTAATCGGAATTGCTACATACCTACACAAATACAACCAAAACAAATTTTTAGGAATCAGTTTTCTTTCATTGAATCAAAAAAAAAAAAAAAAAATAATAATAATAAATAAGTAAATAGATAGGAGAGGAGTTTACTTTACTACATTTTAAATATTTTTTTTGTTTTGGAATTAAGCTACGATTATTTTTAAATTTGAAATTATATATTACATACATAATTATATTTTTCTTATGTATTCTTGAGAAACTCAAAATGAGCTTTTTGAAGACCGATATTTTAAATTAATTTGTGGACGATGAAACATTTTTGAAGAAAATTTTTTGTTATATTCAAAATATATTTTTTTATTATACGTAATTATATGATATTTTTAACTTTTTCTTTTATACATATCTACTCGAATTACTTTAATAAACCAATTTTATAACGTTTTGTGAAAAGGAAGGTTTTATAATTTTTCGTTTTACGAATGGGTGAAATTTTATTTGGAAATTTAATGGATTGCTAATAATTCAATGAAGGGTGGATGTGGCAAAGCTGAGATCAGTTAACGACAAGATGGTAAAAGGAAAGATGGTGAGCTGATAACAAGCTGATCGTCAACAACTTAGGGAGCTACCGCAAAATTATCTTCGTGGATGCGGTAGCTTATGGACGTGTCACGGGGCGATACGTGGGGGGGTGTACCACAGATGGACAATAACACCTGTCCAACTCACTTTAGGGTTGCTATCTCGACATTATATTTTTTTTCTTCTCTCCCTTAATTTCGCCATGATCACTTATTATTTTATTATTATTATTTTTTTGGAGTTTTAAGGGACGGATTTCGGGTTCTAAGATTTTTTTTTGTTTGAACCATTTCATTTTAAATACCCATTTAAATTTTTTTTCGGCATGTTAAAACGTGACGACCGTTCATATCTATGATGGCAAGAACCCAACCCAACGACGAGCAAAGCCAAGGCAATGAGCAAGCGTGCCGAGCCGTCATAGATTGAACACCCTTCACTCCTACTATCAGGACGGCCTGCGGTATCCTGTAGACAGTGGTTTGTTCTGGTGGAAAAAAAAAAAGGGTGGAGGTTTTAGGGGTTCAAAAGGAGACTTTCGTGGATGTGCTCTTTTTAGGAGTTTATTTGAAGGCAATGGCACCTCCCCTTAGGGAGATAATACGAAGTCTTTTTGAGAGCCCTCGACCGACCAGCAGAAGGTTCCGTTACAGACTTTAGTCGATTTGCCGAACCAATGACTAGAGTACTTAAAAAGGATGTTGAATTCATTTGGGGTCAAGAGCAACAAAACAGCTTTCAAAAATTAAAAGAATTAATAACAAAGTATCCGATATTACAATATCCGGACTTCAGTAAACCTTTTATTATTACGACTGATGCTTCCAATCGAGGTATTGGAGCCGTTTTTAGCCAAGAATTCAATTGAAAAGACTTGCCAATTCATTTCGCCAGCAGGACTTTAAATAAGTCTGAAACCAGTTTCAGCACTACTGAAAAGGAGTGCCTAGCTATCGTTTGGGCAACCAAACAATTTCGTCCATATATTTATGGGACAAAATTCGTCATTATGACAGATCACAGACCATTGACGTGGTTATTTCAAGTAAAGGATCCAGGCAGTAGGTTAGTGCGATGGCGTCTCAAGCTCGAAGAGTTTGACTACACTATCGTTTATAAAAAAGGTAAAGAAAACGTGGTAGCAGACGAATTGAGTAGAAATGTTCGAATAACTGAACAAGAAAAGGAAGAAACATGGCAAGACCTATTAAGTCTCTTAGAGGAAGAAGGTATAGAAGTAAATAAAGAAAACGAAGAAAATCCAAATAATATAGAACTAAATGTAGATGAAGAAAATTCAGGAGAAAATAACGAAAATATTTTAGTAGATGATCCGACCACAGAAAGTGAAAAATTGTGTGAGGTAGAAGCAGGACAAACAACAGATAAAGAGGAGGTAAATGACCCAAACAGAAGACAAGAAATACTGCGGGAGTATCATAACGGTTTATTAGGAGGTCATACAGGTCAAAAAGCAACATATGCTAAAACGAGTGGGAAATTCAAGTGGAAAGGAATGTAAAAACACGTAGAGGAATTTATCAGAAATTGCCCTCAATGTCAAACTGAAAAAGTAGGTTTGGACTAACAATCCAAGATGACTTGTCTAAATTCATTAAATTCATTCCACTGAAATCCAAAGAAATGAAAACTGTGGCGAATACTTTATTGGAACAATGGGTAATTAATTATGGAATGCCAAAGATTATTTTATCAGATAATGGCGCCGAATTCTGCAACTTATTATTTAAAGAATAGTGTGAAATTTTGAATATAAAACACATTACAACGAGTGTCGCTTATCCACAGGCCAATGGAAGTGTAGAAAGAGCCCATTGTAGATTATTGGAATATCTTAAATCTACTGAGAAAGAATTAGAAAATTCCGCAGATTGGCATACTCGAATGCCTTATGCAGGATTTTGTTACAATAATACTAAACATGCCACAACTGGATATACACCTTATGAAATCGTATTTGGTTTTGAAGCAAATAAACCAAGTGGAGTTGACCCATATAATGAAAAGTCGATGTTTGATTATATCGATGAATTAAAAGCTAAATTTTATCAAACACAAGAAAACGTTAAAGCAAATACTAAAAGATGTAGACAGAAATCTAAAATTAGATATGACAAGAAAATAGGAAGACACATTAATTATAAAGTAATAAAATAAGAAGCTTGCAGAATCACACTGGGCTATATTTTAATCATGTAGGAGATGGAAAGGAAATTTGGAAAAACGTAGCATTAGTAATAAATTTAGATTTAGCACCATTATAAGAATCAACTGTAACTATTAAAAATATTTTAAAATCCATAGACAACATTTGTATAGAAACTAAGGCAGGGTGTAAGGAATTCCAACAGTCAGCGAGACGGGAGGTAATAAAATTAGATCATAGAATCAGAATAATTTCAGGAATAATAGGAAACTCAAAACGGCAAAGACGAGGGTTAGCAAATGTTATAGGTACAGGTCTTAAAGTTCTCTTTGGAACCATGGACAATGAAGACGCTGAATATTATCAGAAGGTAATACAAAGTATCTCTAAGAATGAGGATAGAATTAAAAATGGAATGGAAGAAAATATTAAAGTCTTAAGTCACCTTAATAGACAGGTGTTAGAAAATAAAAAAAATAGTAATGTAACAATAAACAAAATCAATGAAGCTATCAACGAAATCAATAAAGTTAATTCGAAAGAAACTAATCTCAATAGAACAATTATTCTCAATTCATATTTTGATGAAATAGTGAGCAAAATTAACCATAAATTAATCCAGTTAGAAATAGAGGTAGAACAGATCATTGACAGTTTGATATTCATTCAAGCAGGAATTATTCATCCAAGAATTATTGAACCAATAGATCTTGGATCTTGCGCGAATTAAAGAACCAGGAAATTTTAGCTATAGAACATAATACGGAAAATTATTCGGAAATATTAAAAATTATCGAAATAACGGCCTTTAGTAGAAATCAAAAGATCGTAATAATTATAAAGATTCCTATAGTATCAAAAGAAAATTATGACATACATATATGAAACGATTGCTATGCCCAAAATTGTAGAAAACGGAATTGTAATTTTAGGCTTAAGTAATAAATTTCTTATCGTAAATAAAAACAGAGAAGAATATACTTTAATAAAAGATTTAACCAATTGCAAAAATATAAATGAAAAATATATTTGTAAACCTTTATTGCTAAAAAGCACTATTAGTGATGTAACTTGTGAAGTAAATATTTTTATGAGAAATAGAGCAGATAATTGTAATGCTAAAATTGTAAATTCTAAAGTTGAAATTTTTTATAAACTTAAAGAAAATACTTATTTGTATACAATCACTGAAGAAACTAAATATAACTGTAAATGTAAAAATGAAACAGAACGTGGGAATTTAGTAGGGTCTGGAATAATAACAATTAATAGGAGTTGCGTGTTAGAAACGTACGATACAACAATTAAAACATTAGATATTGATGCAGAACTACCATTAAATGACAAACACTCATATGGAGATCTCGAAGATTGTTGCATAAATATCAAGCTGCGAGAAGTAACAATATATCAAGAACCAATGTCGAAAATAACAGCAAATAATATTCATGAGTTACAGGATCTCTCATCAGAAATTCAAAATCAAAGGAGCTTTTGGGCAAAAACATTTGAAGCAATACCAGAGCGATCACAAGGAATTCTGATGTCTATATCTGGAGTGATAATAATCACTGTTGTGAAAGTGATTAATTCAATTTTTGTATCGCTCTTCAAAATTTTTAAAGTTTTAAATAAAAATAAGTCACAATAATTTATAAAATTCATTTAATCACGTTCTTTTTATCACTCGGTTTGAGAAAAGTGTAATTTAAATTGGTAAAAAGGTTTATAAACGATAAATTTTTAACAAAAAACATAACCAAGTTGCTGGCGTAACGGTTTTCCTACATGAAAGGCAATAAAAGAGGTTTAACTGAGACTTCTCCCGACCATCCAATCTTCAGCAAAAAACATCTAGCTAACACAACGAATAAAATGGCGGTGGAGAATATGTCTATCACTGAACTGAAAACAGTTCTAAATGAGGCAATTTCCGAACAAATGAAAGTTTTTTCTGATGATTTGAAGTCCTCACTGGCACTGGAACTGGATTCATTGCGTAAAGAGAACCAACAGCTGTATCAGAAACTTTCCGCTATTTCAGACCGATGTGAGCTGTTGGAGTCCCAGATCGAACTAACCTCGCGGAAAACTAACGACAAATCTCTGGTGATACACCTTCCTCTAGATGGACAAACCGACGCAGTTCAGTCAGCAAAACAAACTTGCAGACGGCTTCTCAAATTAAAGGAAGGTGAAGAAATACATATTTCCAAGTCCCGCTGCAAACGTCGTCGAACGCCGAAGCAATTTTGGCAGCAGCTAGCCAACTTAAAGGAAGCGGCACGAGTATTCACCGGGAACAGACTCTTTTGTATCGTCAGCGCAGAAAAACACTTCTCAATATCAAAGCAAAACTTATAGAAAATAACTCGGAACTCAACATCTTTTTAAAAGGTAACAAATTGCAAATCGACAACCGCACTTTTGTTTACAATTGCGCACGAGGGTTGGTTGTCAAAAACTCAGACGATTTGATGTTCCTGCGCAAATTGCTTGATGACAGCTGTTTACAAAGGTATTTTGACGTTAGTGAGGGAGCGAAGTTAGCTCCGATTGGCAATCAACAATTCTCTCTACCGTCAACAGCGCCATCCAGTAGTAAGGGTTCGAACCCTATTAATAGTAACAAAAATTAACTTTTAAGAGCCGTCTGTCAAAACTCAACTAACAATTTTTCAAATTTATCAATTTTATCTTATAATATAACTGGTCTTAAAAATAAGCTATTAATACCAGACTTTTTTAAATTCATTCATGATTTTGATATTTTTATTCTAATCGAAACATTTATTGAAGAAAAAAATCAAAGCGATTACAGTAAATTTGTTAAAGATTATAAACTTACTTTTATACCAGCCATTAGATCCAATGTACATGGAAGAGCAAGTGGAGTGGACTACTATGTGGCATAAAAAATATATATAGTAACTCATTTCAAAGTACAATTTATGAAACAAGACTCGTTATACAGGTAAAACTCAAAAAGCACAAGCTGAACATCATACCGACTTATCTTAACTACAACAATTGGCTGCATGAGTACACAGTCTTACGAGAATTCATCAATGATACACGTCTGGACAATATAATGATAATTGGAGATTTAAATGGCCGCATTGGCAGCTATCAAAATCCTCTCACACATTACCAACACCCACAACAACAGTTCGAGTTAATTCGACGCTCAAAAGACGAGGTAACGAATAGTAATGGAAGACTTCTGATCGAACTTTTCGAAGACTATGGCTTTTTTGTGGCAAACGGAGTTTCAAAAGGTGACAAGGATGGTGAGCATACGTTCATAAGCGGACAAGGACAATCAGTTATAGACATCTGTGCAATATCAGGTGATTGGATGGATTCAGTTGACGATTTTGAGGTTCTCAATGCAAACTATTCAGGACACTTACCTATAGCTGTAAAAGCGTGCTTTAGGGAAGAAGTCAACCAGCTGAACTCTATGGCTATTCAGAAGCTTCGCTGGGTTGAAAGCAAGGCAGAGAGGTATAAATCACTACTAAACCATCAGTGCAGTCATCTTCCGGTTCAAATGCTAACAAATATCGATGAAATTGATGAAAGTATAACAAGAGCTGTCCGTAATGCTGGATCAAACCCAAATAACCCCGTTTCATACAAATTTAAATGTGTTTGGTTCGACAAAGACTGCATAAAGCTTTATTGCTAAAAAGCACTATTAGTGATGTAAATTGTGAAGTAAATATTTTTATGAGAAATAGAGCAGATAATTGTAATGCTAAAATTGTAAATTCTAAAGTTGAAATTTTTTATAAACTTAAAGAAAATACTTATTTGTATACAATCACTGAAGAAACTAAATATAACTGTAAATGTAAAAATGAAACAGAACGTGGGAATTTAGTAGGGTCTGGAATAATAACAATTAATAGGAGTTGCGTGTTAGAAACGTACGATACAACAATTAAAACATTAGATATTGATGCAGAACTACCATTAAATGACAAACACTCATATGGAGATCTCGAAGATTGTTGTATAAATATCAAGCTGCGAGAAGTAACAATATATCAAGAACCAATGTCGAAAATAACAGCAAATGATATTCGTGAGTTACAGGATCTCTCATCAGAAATTCAAAATCAAAGGAGCTTTTGGGCAAAAACATTTGAAGCAATACCAGAGCGATCACAAGGAATTCTGATGTCTATATCTGGAGTGATAATAATCACTGTTGTGAAAGTGATTGGTTCAATTTTTGTATCGCTCTTCAAAATTTTTAAAGTTTTAAATAAAAATAAGTCACAATAATTTATAAAATTCATTTAATCACGTTCTTTTTATCACTCGGTTTGAGAAAAGTGTAATTTAAATTGGTAAAAAGGTTTATAAACGATAAATTTTTAACAAAAAACATAACCAAGTTGCTGGCGTAACGGTTTTCCTACATGAAAGGCAATAAAAGAGGTTTAACTGAGACTTCTCCCGACCATCCAATCTTCAGCAAAAAACATCTAGCTAACACAACGAATAAAATGGCGGTGGAGAATATGTCTATCACTGAACTGAAAACAGTTCTAAATGAGGCAATTTCCGAACAAATGAAAGTTTTTTCTGATGATTTGAAGTCCTCACTGGCACTGGAACTGGATTCATTGCGTAAAGAGAACCAACAGCTGTATCAGAAACTTTCCGCTATTTCAGACCGATGTGAGCTGTTGGAGTCCCAGATCGAACTAATCTCGCGGAAAACTAACGACAAATCTCTGGTGATACACCTTCCTCTAGATGGACAAACCGACGCAGTTCAGTCAGCAAAACAAACTTGCAGACGGCTTCTCAAATTAAAGGAAGGTGAAGAAATACATATTTCCAAGTCCCGGGTCACCCAAAACGCACAAACAAAAAGAGGAACCGTATTCTTAGAGCTGCAAACGTCATCGAACGCCGAAGCAATTTTGGCAGCAGCTAGCCAACTTAAAGGAAGCGGCACGAGTATTCACCGGGAACAGACTCTTTTGTATCGTCAGCGCAGAAAAACACTTCTCAATATCAAAGCAAAACTTATAGAAAATAACTCGGAACTCAACATCTTTTTAAAAGGTAACAAATTGCAAATCGACAACCGCACTTTTGTTTACAATTGCGCACGAGGGTTGGTTGTCAAAAACTCAGACGATTTGATGTTCCTGCGCAAATTGCTTGATGACAGCTGTTTACAAAGGTATTTTGACGTTAGTGAGGGAGCGAAGTTAGCTCCGATTGGCAATCAACAATTCTCTCTACCGTCAACAGCGCCATCCAGTAGTAAGGGTTCGAACCCTATTAATAGTAACAAAAATTAACTTTTAAGAGCCGTCTGTCAAAACTCAACTAACAATTTTTCAAATTTATCAATTTTATCTTATAATATAACTGGTCTTAAAAATAAGCTATTAATACCAGACTTTTTTAAATTCATTCATGATTTTGATATTTTTATTCTAATCGAAACATTTATTGAAGAAAAAATCAAAGCGATTACAGTAAATTTGTTAAAGATTATAAACTTACTTTTATACCAGCCATTAGATCCAATGTACATGGAAGAGCGAGTGGAGTGGACTACTATGTGGCATAAAAAATATATATATTAACTCAATTCAAAGTACAATTTATGAAACAAGACTCGTTATACAGGTAAAACTCAAAAAGCACAAGCTGAACATCATACCGACTGATCTTAACTACAACAATTGGCTGCATGAGTACACAGTCTTACGAGAATTCATCAATGATACACGTCTGGACAATATAATGATAATTGGAGATTTAAATGGCCGCATTGGCAGCTATCAAAATCCTCTCACACATTACCAACACCCACAACAACAGTTCGAGTTAATTCGACGCTCAAAAGACGAGGTAACGAATAGTAATGGAAGACTTCTGATCGAACTTTTCGAAGACTATGGCTTTTTTGTGGCAAACGGAGTTTCAAAAGGTGACAAGGATGGTGAGCATACGTTCATAAGCGGACAAGGACAATCAGTTATGTGCAATATCAGGTGATTGGATGGATTCAGTTGACGATTTTGAGGTTCTCAATGCAAACTATTCAGGACACTTACCTATAGCTGTAAAAGCGTGCTTTAGGGAAGAAGTCAACCAGCTGAACTCTATGGCTATTCAGAAGCTTCGCTGGGTTGAAACCAAGGCATAGAGGTATAAATCACTACTAAACCATCAGTGCAGTCATCTTCCGGTTCAAATGCTAACAAATATCGATGAAATTGATGAAAGTATAACAAGAGCTGTCCGTAATGCTGGATCAAACCCAAATAACCCCGTTTCATACAAATTTAAATGTGTTTGGTTCGACAAAGACTGCATAAAGCTTCGAAACTTGTCATTTAAATATTTAAAGCTGTTTAGATCTAATAACCTCGAGGTATTCTCGACTTTATACTTGAGAACTAACAGAGAATATAAACAGCTATGTCAACCAAAAAGATTGCAAAATCTGAAAAACATTGCGAACAAAATCAACCAAGCGAGAGATTCTAAAGAATTCTGGCATTGTATATTTGAACTGAGTCCACGTAACCAATACACCAAGGACTATCTCGAAGCTGAAACGATAGCAACTCATTTTAAAATTCTATTGACAGCCGACGAGAGCCTGCACTCCTTCAGCTATGCACTGCAGTTTGAACAAGTTCCTGAACTGGCTTTTAAAGAACAACAAAGCTCCAGGATGTGATGGGATCCCTTTAGAATTTTTTAAATACAGCACGGAAGAACTAACAATTTATCTGGTAGAATTCTTCACTGGGAATCTCTAGGAAGCTCTTAGAAGTTTATTCCAAACTAATCGCCACATCAAGTGCAGCTGTATGGGATGGCACGAATATGTCTGAATGGTTTAGCACATCTGCAGGGGTTCCGCAGGGATGTATACTTAGCCCCTTACTCTTTTCATTATATATTGATGGAATAGTAGATATCCTGCCAGGAGGAGTCAGCTTTGCTGGCCAGCTTATAAAAGTGCTACTCTATGCAGATGATTTGGTTCTGCTGGCGGATAATCCTTTCTCTCTACGACTACAATTAAACAAACTCTTATCTTTCTGCAACTTATGGGACCTTAAAATCAATGCTTCAAAAACAAAAGTCATGATATTCGAAAGTCGGAATCGCACTAGGCAACGGGAAGAAAACTGGAAAATCGGAAGTGAGAGCATCGAAGTAGTTCAAAATTTCAAATATCTTGGCATAACCATCTCTTCCAATCTTAACTTTGATACCCATGCCAGACAGAAAAGTCAGGACGCCAAGCTTGCTCTTAATCTGATGTGGCCAAAGCTCTTCGCAAATCCAAATATTGACCTTGTCTCTAAATACAAAATATTCGATGCAACTGTAAACACATGCTTGTGCTACGGAGTGCAAGCCTTTGGTATCTCAGCGATTGAGGAATTCGAGAAGACGCAAAGATACTTTTTTAAGCGTTTGTTTAGACTACCAAACTCTACACCAACGTATGCCATTCATGTCGAATCGGGTTTGCCACCTATATACATCCGAAATTTAAAAGCCCACTCGGACTACCTTATCAGAGTTATGTGTAGAAATGAAAACAGTCTTCACAGAAAAATCTAAGAAATACTAATGGTAACTAACGCCTCTCCTTTCAGGGAATGGAATCAGATGGCCTTATCACATAACCTTGCAATGCCAACGTCTATAGCTAACGTGGGAGAATGGACAAATATGTTTAACAGGGTGATTGCTAAGGTTGACGAACAAATATTCAATCAACATATCATCAGAGCCTGCTCTTCAGAGTCCAGAGCAGTCTACAAAAATCTTAATCATCAATTGCTAACAGAAACCAAGTACTTCAATAACTGTTTTTCTGCGGAAATTATCAGTGTGATTTTCAAGGCGAGAGTTGAACTATTGGATCTCAATTTTATCCCGCATCGCAATGATAGACAGCAAACTTGTGATCTTTGTAACACAAGAGAACTTGAGAATGTGAATCATTTCATCGCAGTCTGCCCTATCCTGCAAGAGATAAGAAGATTATATTTCAACGAAAGCTTCCTCAACCAAAACGGTCTTTACAAGATTCTGAATGGCAGTCGGGGCTGGGAGTGTCTGTTCAAATACTGCAAGCACGCCTTATCTTACCGCAACCAATTCTAAATATTTTAGTGTTTTAAATCATATCAAAATTAATCGACTTTATGTTGCAAATCATTAAAATTGCTCACTCAATATCCTTGCTCTTCCATCTTTCTCGCTTTGGCATCTCATACTAAAAAGCAAATTCAAATTTGTCCATTGAAATAGTAATTCTCAGTTTCTATGTACATATTGTATATGACTTATTTTCAACCCAAATCTTTTTATTTTTTAATTCTTTTTATTTTAAATTGTTTAAATGTATTTCATTTTCTTTATCATTTTGTTAATGTAATCAAATGTCAATACCGGCAGACGGTTCAGATAGCCACGTCCGTATTCTTTTATAAAAAATTGAAATTAATACTGGAAAAAATAAAGAAATCTATCTATCTATCTATCTATCTAATAATCTTATTCATTGGTTACACTATGTGGAAATGTGGATCGGGTGGAAGGACCACTATATCGTTATTTAATAGATGTTTCAACAAAAGGCATCGACAACCCAACAGAAACCTGGCCTGAAGATAAATTCCTTTTGAATTTGTGTGAACCTCTAAGTCAGGCATAACAAACTATATATGACAGAGGTAATATTCGACGGTGCGTACTAAGGTGTGTAACGCTGTTTTCACCGATTTACCTTTACAGTAGGCATGTTGAGACGAAGACAGAAGGGTTGTATCAATACTTGTATCAGTTTTGTTCTGCATCTCATACGCTTCACACACGTTTTAAGCTTTATGCTTTTCATTTATAATGAGTTCTATTTGTTTAAAGTGCCAAACTACAATAGTCCCAGGCAGTGTTGTGTCGTGTGGCATTTGTATGGCAAATTATCATTGCAAATGTACATTGTTAAAAACTGGTGAAGTTAAATTGTTAAAGTCCCATGCTAACTTAATCTGGAAATGTGACAATTATAAAAGCTTTGCGTTAGTTGAGTGCATTCAGAAAATTAACAAACATTTTAAACTTCTACAAGAGTCTTTGAGTGAATTAAATTATTTTAAATTGAATCATCAACATAATCTAAATCCACAAAAAACTAACACTCAAGACAAAGCTCTCCTAGATGTAAGTAGGGATATGAGACTAAATACTAAAAACCAAAGAATCAAAAAGGGCAACGAACCGATTAACCATATAAAAAACAAATTTCTTGCACAGTCATCTCCTGCATTAAATCGCGTCTCGGCTGGGCCCAGTGTTTTGTCTCCCTCCCCGTCCCCAGGTCCTTCAAACAGACTTATAACTGGTAAACGAGTCAAATCTACGTCCCAATCAAATGACTCAGTGCTCTCACTCTCAAACTCTCCACTCGCTCAGAGCAAAGAAAAAGTCATTGATCATCTCGTTAATACTGGTAATAAAGTTTATGTTGCAGCTGAAGTTGCATCTAATTGTGCAGTGGTTGGAGGGAATTCGCTTTCTCGCTCTGATCTCACTCAGAGTGAAGTAAATGCTGTTGGTGTTAATTTGAGTGATGACGCTGTCGAACCTGCTGTTCTCTCTCCATCAGCTGGCAAAGCTAATGTTGAAAAGAGTTTAAGTCACTCACATATTTTGCCAATCATTGCTCCTATCGCCGAAAAAGGGGTCGAAGATGTAGACGTCAATGGTGATTGCAATAATGCAATGGATTTGAATGAAGAAAAAAATGAATGCAACAAATCTGTACATGAAGAAGATGCTAATGCTATACAAGATAAAGATTTGCAAGAGTCTATTGTTTACAATACAAACAGTGTGTCTTTTGTTGATAAGCCTCGTGATAATAGCAATGTTGATGGGGATATTGGTCTTCAGGTTTTTTATAAGCGCAAATGGTTACATGTATCGAGTTTTAAGGCAACAACAACACCGGAACATATAGCTACATATATCGCTAAAAAAATGAATGTATGCTCTACACTTTTCGCTTGTTTTAGTCTGTTGACAAAACAAAATCGTGATGGTTCCGTCGAAAATAAACCCAGTTTCGTGAACTTTAAAGTTGGATGCCCTTTGGAATACGTAAACTCCATTTGTCGTGATGACTTTTGGCCAAATGGTGTGAAAGTTCGAATTTTCGATTATAAACCAAAAAACGGATAATTTCCAGCGAAAATATCGCTGGTCTTATGGGTTTTTTGTCTGGACCTAAGAATAATATTAATATTGTTGCTGTTGTAAATGATACAAATTCAGTTGAAGTTGCTGTAGATAATGTTGTCAATGATGATTTTGCTTTTGTTGCTAATGATGTTGATGCCGATAATGAAATTGCTGATGTTGCTGTTGATATTGTTGCTGTTGTAAATGATTCAAATTCAGATAAAGTTGCTGTTGATAATGTTGCCGATGATGAATTTGATTTTGTTGCTGATGATGTTGATGCTGCTGATGACCCTGCTGTAAATAATTTCGCTGATAGTTATGTTGTTTGTCCTTTAAATTTGAATGTGTATTACCAAAATGTAGGTGGAATAAGAACAAAGTTAAATAAATTGTATGTATATTTTGCTTCTCAAGATTATCAGATCATTGTTTTAACAGAAACCTGGCTAAATGAAAATCATTTAACTACAGAATTATTTAATAGTCAACAATTTATAGTATTTAGGAAAAATCGATGTTCTCTTACTACAGGTTTAGATAGAGGTGGTGGTGTAATTATTGCTGTAAAAAGTATTTATGTTGTCAATCAGTTAGAACTTATTTCTGATAATAATCCTCTTAATTTGGATGTCGATCAATTGATTGTTAAGATATCATTTCAAATCAACTGTAATTTGTATGTAAGCGTAAGTTATATTCGCCCAGGAAGTTCTTTAGACATGTATAAATTGCATTTAGAAAATTGTCATTCCTTTTTAAACAATTTAAGTATTTCTGACCATGTTATGATCTTAGGTGATTTCAATCTTGGAAATATAAGCTGGAAACTTGATCATGATGATAAGCACTTAGTGCCGTTTAAAGTTGTCACAGAAATTGAATCCGAAGTTATAGACTTTTACAGTCAATTTGATTTAGTTCAAGTAAATAGTTTAAAAAACAGTCTTAATCGTATTTTAGACTTAGTTTTTGTTGACAAGGAATATGAAGCTTATATCGAAGAGAATGAATTCCCTGTTGTTCAAAATTCAATTCATCACTTATGCCTTTCTATTGAATGTAAATTTTTAACATATATAAAAGAATCTTTTGATAGTACAGAGTTTTTTTCGATTATAAACGTGCAAATTTCGTTGAAATAAACAATTTTTTGTTATCAATTCCATGGAATATGATTTTGGTCAATTTAAGCTTAGATCAAGCGTTTGAATTATTTTGTAGTTATTTAAATGAATCTCGTGATTTATACATTCCCAAAAAATCAGCCCGGTCTAGCTCAAAACTACCATGGTTTAATAAAAGGCTTACAAACCTTAAAAACAGAAAAAATAAAGCGTATAAATTGCATAAGCTTGATAAAAATAATGTTATCCTCCGCCAAAACTATTTAAAATGCCATAGAGATTTTAATAGTCTAAATGAATTTCTTTATAACAATTATATTTTATCAGTGGAATCTAAAATTAAATCAGATAGTAAACAGTTTTGGAAATTTATAAATACTAAAAGAAAAACCACTGGTCTTCCAAACTGTATGGAATATTCTGGAAGCATTTCCAGTGATTTGAATGTTATATGTAATTTTTTTGCTGATTATTTCAAATCTGTCTACTCAATTCCAAATTCATGTGAACTTCCTCCTTTTTCACCGGTTGATGTGGTTGATATAGGACACATGATTTTTGATGAAGCAGATGTTTTTGATGCGTTATTAAATTTGGACACTAATAAAAGCGCAGGACCAGATGGAATGGTTCCTGTTGTGTTAAAAAACTGTGCTATTTCAATATCACTACCACTATGCTTGATTTTCAATAAATCCTTGATGACTGGAACTTTTTTGAATAATTGGAAGATATCATATATATCTCCCATACACAAATCTGGGTCCAAACAGAATGTAATGAACTATAGACCAATATGTAAACTTTCAGTGATTCCAAAATTGTTTGAAAAGTTAGTCTCCAAAAAATTGAGTTACATAATTAAAAACATAATCTCTGAGTCTCAACATGGTTTTATTGCCGCTAGGTCTACAACTACAAATCTTGCAGTTTTATGTGACTCGGTAGTTAATGGATTTGCAAGTAGCTTGCAAACAGACATTATATTCACAGATTTTGCTAAAGCATTTGATAGGGTAAACCATGAAATCCTGATTTTTAAGCTATCGAAACTTGGCTTTCATTCTTGCTTTATCAAATGGATTTCTTCTTATTTGAAAAATCATGTTCAGTATGTTAAAATTGGAACACATTTATCCAAACAAATTTCTGTTACTTCAGGGGTTCCTCAAGGAAGCCATATTGGACCGTTGATTTTCATCCTTTTCATTAATGACATTCCCTCGAATTTTAAATTTTCACAAAATCTGATGTATGCCGATGACGTCAAAGTATACCGGTCTATTAAATCTTCAAATGACTGCCTTCTTCTTCAGGAAGATCTTCACAAGCTGGCAAAATGGTGTGATGATAACAAATTGTTTCTGAATGTTGGAAAATGTCAAAGTTTCACTTGTCATCGGAAAATGTCGCCCATCATTTTCAATTACACCATTAACAATATAGTCCTTGAGAGAGTAGTTGTTAAGAAAGATCTTGGAGTTATTTTGGATGAACGTTTTTCTTTTTCGAGTCACATTGATTATGTTGTTAATAAGGCAAACAAAATGGTTGGATTCATACGAAGAAACTCAAAGGATTTTTCTGATCCTTTTACATTGAAAATATTATACGTTTCGCTAGTTAGGTCAGTTCTTGATTATTGCTGCATTATTTGGAACCCTTATTATGAAACCCACTCTTTAAGACTGGAAGGTGTTCAAAGAAGATTTACTAGATTTTTATTTTTCAAATTGAACTGGTCTATTGAAGTTCCCTCTTATGCTACTAGATGTCTGCTTTTTAATATTCAAACACTTGATCTTAGAAGAAAGTACTTTTGTATAATGCTTATTAAAGACTTAATTAATAATCGTACTAATTGTCCTCAATTGTTGGAGCGCATAAATTTCTTTTTTCCTTGCCGAACTATACGTGTAAATTTTCATTTACGGGAGAACTTCTATAGAAGAAATTATAGTATGAACGAACCGTTTGCACGTTGTATAAGGGAAACAAATTCTGTGATAGGCCTTATAGATATTTTTGCAAATTGTTCAAGAGATGTATTTATGAAAGACCTGAAAATGACTTTATTATTTAATCGTTAAAAATGTTTCTCGTTATCGCATTGAATTATTTATTTATTTTTTTAATTATTATTTATATTATTCTATTATTAACATATTACATATAAGTATACATATTAGTCTGTAAGAGTTGTACTCTGCTTGATGAAATAAAATAAATACAAATACTTGCCCTTAAATGGATTTCAATCAATCTTTCCAAGGTCTTAAGAAGGAATGATGTTAGACTTATAGGTCGTAGACCTTTAGGATTGACTTGCGAGCATTTACCTGCTTTGGGTATAAAAATAACTTTAACTTCTCTCCATGTCGAGGGAATATGGACCAGGTAAAGACAGCTGGTAAAAATTGCCTCAAGTATTGGTGCAATAATGTCTGATGTTTTTTGTAGTTCGGTTGGTATTATTCCATCTCGTCCTGCAGATTTCAATGGTTTGAAGCTGTTGAGAGCCCATGGTAGCTTTCGGTTAGAGAACTACCAGTAAAGTGAGTATCCAGTAGTAAGTTCAGCGATTCATTACTTGAATTTGTGCAGGAGCTGTCTGCATTTTTCAAGCAGCTTGGCATCGTTAAATTAGTTGAAAGAATTTTCCGTAACCTGGAGGCTTCAGAAGTCTCTTCTAGCGTGCCACAGAGGGATCGCCAGGAAGATCGCTTAGATTTCCTTAGTGCTTTCTTGTAAATTCTTAGGGATTCTTTGTAAGAATCCCAGTGAGAGGCTAGTCTTGCGGCTTTGGCTCGGTTGAAGAGTTTCCTGCATTCTTTCCTGAGCGAGTCAAGCTCTGAGGCCCACCATTGTAGTTTCCTCTTTCCTCTTATGTTTATAAGTGGACAAGCAATTTCTAGCAATCTGTTCATAGCTGAGGTGAGGTGAGGTCATTGACTTTGTTGTCAAGTTCATTAGCGTTAGAGGAAGGACTAGATAGTCCAGGGGCCCTACTATGTAACTCGATTCTACAATGAAATTGCTCGAATTCGGAAAATTGGTACTATGATACTATTTGATTACTTTCGAACAAACGAGAATCGAATAGTTCTAGTAGTGCCAACTATATTCTTATGAACTTTCGAATAAACGAGGAACTACGTAACTCGAAAGTGGAATTCAAAACAAGGCAAAATCGAAAATAATCGCTCTACATCAAATGTGTTTGCGAACGAAGTTTTTTTTGCCAAAGTATAACTAAAATGTTAAAAATTATTAATATGCAATTTGAATTTGAGAGTTTTTCATTCAATTTTTTGTGTTTTATTATTTTACCACCCCAATTACACCGGGAATTCGTGGTTTTTTTTTAAATGCTATAAAATCATCGAGTGTAGCTTCAGCTGTGTGGCACGTAGCGCCGTCCTATTGAAACCAAATTTTGCCAATATCCTCCTCCTTTTGTGAACAAAAATTCGTTCAACATGGCCCGATAGCGATCGCCATTGACTGTAACGGCCACTCCTTGCTCGTTTTCGAAGAAAAATGGCCCAATTATGCCTCTGGACCAAAATTCGCACCAAACAGTGACTCGTTTTGGGTGTATCGGCTATTCAATGTATGCGTACGGGTTTTCTGTGCCCCAAATGCGACAATTTTGCTTGTTTACATACCCACCAAGATTAAAATGAGCTTCATCTGAAAAGATGATGAAGCGTGTACACAACCATATTCGTACAGCGTAAAGATAAAACTAATTATCTGTGGAATCAGACATGAGCTAAGTGTAACCATTTACAAAATAAGCACTAGTTAAAAAAAAAACGTTCGATGGCGGACCCTATATGTGCAAACTTTTTCTTACTCAGCTCCATTATTTTGGAGTTATCTCTTATTCATCTGCGTTCAGTTTTCTCGTACCGTTCTTCATTTCCTTGCAAATTAAACCAAATTCCAACGGTGTCCATTTTTGTTATAATTATTCTTGTCCAAAAATTTTGATATTTTATTTTTGTTTTTTTTTTTCTTTGTTTTTAAAACTGTCAAACGACTCGATACTCGTTCGAAAGTAGAAATTTGTTTGAAAACAAGTTGGTATAACCGGCATTCGATTCTACTTTCATACGTAGTACGATTTGAAAGTAGAATCGGAAATGAGTTTCGAATAGAATCAAAAGTAGAATCGAGTTACATAGTAGGGCCCCAGGTTTTAGTAAACTTTGTAATTAGTTCCTGTATGAAGCCCAGTCAGTTTTCCGATAATTTCGAAAAGTCAATGGACTTGGGTTTTCATCCACATTGATATTGAACTGGATATATCTATGATCAGAGAACGAGTGTTCTTTGGATACTTTCCAGTCCAAGATCATATGGTGTATGGTATCTGAGACAAGAGTTATGTCTAGGACTTCTTGTCGAGTTTAAGTGATGAAGGTTGGTTCATTTTCTACATTACTTACTAAGAAGTTAGTACCAAGAATATAATCAAAAAGAGACTCACCTCTGTCGTTGATATTCGTACTTCCCCATACCGTGTGATGAGCGTTAACATCCCTTACGAAACGTGAGAGGCTGATTATGCTAATATGATTTAGATCGTTTAGATCGTTATAGAACAATTCTCCTAGGTAATTCTTGCGTTTTCGATCCAGAGCAGGGCATGTACAGAGAAGATGAAGAATTCTTTTCTCCTCTTCCTCGTCCATACAGCTTCCGCAAAAGTCATTTGAGAATACGTCTAGTCGCGTGGCGTGCTTTCCTATTAGACCGTTACCGGTTATGACACCTATTATCGAGCTTATATGCGATCTGCTTAGAGATAGCAAGCACCTTGATCGCTTTAAATCTAGTATTGGCCAGATGTTTTTTGTGACCTGACACGTGGAGATGTTGTTCAACCTAGTGTTTGCCTTCTTCATATCGTCCTGCATTAGCAACAGTTTACAAGTAGCGATTGGTATGCCAGCATTTGCCAAACGTGGGAGAATGGGTTGTACTGTACCGTTCCTGACGAGTTCATTTGCCTTACAGTTACCTGGAATGTCTCTATGGCCCGGCACCCAGCAAAAGTGAATATTAAACTGTTGTTCCATTTCCATTAGAGATGATCGACAGTTATGGACTGTTATAGAGTTTGTAGAGACAGAGTCCAGAGATTTGACAGCGGCCTGACTATCTAAGAAGATACGGATATCAGATGTTGATATTACGTTTTCTTTGAGCCAGGATAAGACTTCTTTTATCGCCAAAAGTTACGCGTGGAACACGCTACAATGATTGGGAAGGCGGAATGAGGGACTTAATTTCAGGCGTTCAGAGTACACACCTCCACCAACCCCTTCTTTTGTTTTTGAACCATCTGTATGAAAATGGATTGATTCGTCTTCCAGGAATGCCCTATCCTCCCAGAAATATCGGGAAGGTATAGAAATTTGGAAGTTTCTGTCGAAATGCAGTTGGGGGATGGTGTAGTCTGTGTGCTTTGGAATCGATTCTAAATACCTAAGAATTACGAAGTGGCCAATGTTGTTGCTAATCCACTGTGACGAAGCTTTGAGGCGAATAGCAGAGCTTGCAGCTATTTGTTTGCTAAATATATCAAGAAGTGTTAGGTAGAGTAAGGTGTCCAGTGCCACAGATGGGGTCGTGCGAAGCGATCTGCTTATACATACATAGGCAAGCTGAACGTTGGACTTTATTTAATTTGTAGCGGTTTATAGCTTTCTCTAAAGCAGTCTACCATACTGCCACACCGTACATTAAAATTGGTATAAATACCGATGTATGTATATAACCAATGCGTGATTCTGGGTTGTAAGCCCCATCTATTACCAATAGCTTTTTTGCAAGAAAGAGAGCTACAGTAGCTTTTTTGACTCTTTTATGTACATTGCGTTTCCAAGCTAGTTTTTTATATAAAATAAGACCCAGGTACTTAGCCTCGTCTGAGAATTTAATTGGATTCCTTTAATATAGGGAGGTTTAACAAATGGAATTTTGTATTTCCTCGAAAATAAGCCTAAATCGGTTTTGTGTGGGTTAGCACCTAGTCCACACCCATCAGCCCAAAGTGTTAGTCTGTCTAAGGCATTTTGTAAGAGTTCTTTTTAGGTGTTAAGATGCTTTCCCGAAACCGCTATAGCAACGTCGTCCGCATAGGCGATCACTCTGAAACCCTCCGCATCCAGACTAGTTAGGATTTCATCCACCACTAGGTTCCAGAGGAGAGGGGATAGAACACCATATTGCGGTGTCCCTCTACTAACGAATCGTCTGGCAGAAGAGTTGCCCAGTTTTGAGTTAATTATTCTACTAGTCAGCATTGAATGAATTAACTCCCCAAGCGAACTCTCTACGTTTAGAGATGTTAGTGCAGATGTGATTGCAGTGTAAAGCGAAATATAATACATGTTTTCCAAATTCGAGAATCGTTTAACACATTGGGTCCTAAAGATACTTCTGATAGTGAAGATAGTCAAGACAGAGACATAGGAAGTAATAGTGAAAGAAACGTAGGAAGAAATACAGAGGTTAGCAAATATAAAGATAATTTAAATAGTGTTAAAAATAGTGACAGTGAAGATTCGATTGAAACGATGGCTGAAGTTCGACTTAACGTACTGATTTCTTTTATCCCTACCTTTACTGGAACAAGTGAAGAAGTGTTTAATTTTATTGATGCATGTAACGACGCCATCGAATTGGCATCCGATGCACAAAAAGATATACTTTTTAAATATATCAAAACAAAAATACGTGGCAATGCCACATCTATTCTTATGAATAGAGAAATTTCAGATTGGGATTCCTTAAAGAAAAAATTAACCCAAGTTTTTAGAGAACCTCATAGTGCGCTCCAATAACAGAGAATTAATAATTAAACAGAATAGAGAAGAATCAGTAGTACATTATCTGCAGCGGGTCGAAACCTTGCAGAGGCGTCTATTACAAACCAAGTTATCAGATGTAAAAAGCGAGCATAAAGCAGGGCAACTAGAATGTATCCAAAATGAGACCTTAACGGTCTTTATCAATGGATTGCGTGAGAGGTTATCAACGTATGTGATAACTCAGCGCCCTAAGAATCTTTCAGAAGCAAGCAAATATGCTTGTGAAGAAGAACAAAGAATTAATTTGTTCAGAACAAATACCCAGAAAGATTATACCTCAACAAATTTAGCCAGAGTTAATTATCAAGAAAGAAATTGTTATAATTGCGGCAAGCCGGGCATATTGCCAAATAATGCAGGCAACCAAAAAAATACCAAAACTCAAATAACAAACGATTCGATGAAACTAAGGAAAGTCCAAGTACCTCGTCCTCTGGTAATAGAGATTTTAAGCAGAAAAATGTTCAGTAAGCTGTATGGTTGATGAGGCATCCGTGCAGCTTAGGTCCTTGGATAGCTTTGAAAGTCCTCATGTATTAGTTGAAATCAATGGTGAACAAAAGAAGTTAATAATAGATGCAGGCGCTGAGGTGTCTCTCATAAAAGCTAATTGTGTTTATGAAGAAGATATAGATGAACAAAACACAATTAAGTTCAGTGGAATAGGCGGTAAAACGCGTGAAACCTTAGGAAAAACAGAAGTAGAGGTCAAATTTATTCCTTTTAATGGAAAATCAAAACCTAAAAACATAAGTTCCAAGTAATAGAAAATAATATATTAGGAAAGTACGATGGGTTAATTGGAAATCATTTCCTTCGAGAGGGTGGCTTTTCAATTAACTATGTAAACAATACTATCAGTGGAAAATTCGGGGAGATACCGTTAAGATATCTCAGTGAAGAAGATGTTATAAAAGGAAGGTCAGAAGAAGAAGAAGAAGCAACCAAACAATTTCGTCCATATATTTATGGGACAAAATTCGTCATTATGACAGATCACAGACCATTGACGTGGTTATTTCAAGTAAAGGATCCAGGCAGTAGGTTAGTGCGATGGCGTCTCAAGCTCGAAGAGTTTGACTACACTATCGTTTATAAAAAAGGTAAAGAAAACGTGGTAGCAGACGAATTGAGTAGAAATGTTCGAATAACTGAAAAAGAAAAGGAAGAAACATGGCAAGACCTATTAAGTCTCTTAGAGGAAGAAGGTATAGAAGTAAATAAAGAAAACGAAGAAAATCCAAATAATATAGAACTAAATGTAGATGAAGAAAATTCAGGAGAAAATAACGAAAATATTTTAGTAGATGATCCGACCACAGAAAGTGAAAAATTGTGTGAGGTAAAAGCAGGACAAACAACAGATAAAGAGGAGGTAAATGACCCAAACAGAAGACAAGAAATACTGCGGGAGTATCATAACGGTTTATTAGGAGGTCATACAGGTCAAAAAGCAATATATGCTAAAACGAGTGGGAAATTCAAGTGGAAAGGAATGCAAAAACACGTAGAGGAATTTTTCAGAAATTGCCCTCAATGTCAAACTAAAAAAGTAAATAGAGCACCGACAAGAAACCCTATGAAAGTTATAACATCAGCCGACAGAGCGCTAGAAAAAATCATGATTGACATGATAGGTCCAATGAAGGAAACAAAAGAAGGTTATAGGTTTGGACTAACAATCCAAGATGACTTGTCTAAATTCATTAAATTCATTCCACTGAAATCCAAAGAAATGAAAACTGTGGCGAATACTTTATTGGAACAATGGGTAATGAATTATGGAATGCCAAAGATTATTTTATCAGATAATGGCGCCGAATTCTGCAACTCATTATTTAAAGAATTGTGTGAAATTTTGAATATAAAACACATTACAACGAGTGTCGCTTATCCACAGGCCAATGGAAGTGTAGAAAGAGCCCATTGTAGATTATTGGAATATCTTAAATCTACTGAGAAAGAATTAGAAAATTCCGCAGATTGGCATACTCGAATGCCTTATGCAGGATTTTGTTACAATAATACTAAACATGCCACAACTGGATATACACCTTATGAAATCGTATTTGGTTTTGAAGCAAATAAACCAAGTGGAGTTGACCCATATAATGAAAAGTCGATGTTTGATTATATCGATGAATTAAAAGCTAAATTTTATCAAACACAAGAAAACGTTAAAGCAAATACTAAAAGATGTAGACAGAAATCTAAAATTAGATATGACAAGAAAATAGGAAGACACATTAATTATAAAGTAATAAAATAAGAAGCTTGCAGAATCACACTGGGCTATATTTTAATCATGTAGGAGATGGAAAGGAAATTTGGAAAAACGTAGCATTAGTAATAAATTTAGATTTAGCACCATTATAAGAATCAACTGTAACTATTAAAAATATTTTAAATTCCATAGACAACATTTGTATAGAAACTAAGGCAGGGTGTAAGGAATTCCAACAGTCAGCGAGACGGGAGGTAATAAAATTAGATCATAGAATCAGAATAATTTCAGGAATAATAGGAAACTCAAAACGGCAAAGACGAGGGTTAGCAAATGTTATAGGTACAGGTCTTAAAGTTCTCTTTGGAACCATGGACAATGAAGACGCTGAATATTATCAGAAGGTAATACAAAGTATCTCTAAGAATGAGGATAGAATTAAAAATGGAATGGAAGAAAATATTAAAGTCTTAAGTCACCTTAATAGACAGGTGTTAGATAATAAAAAAATAGTAATGTAACAATAAACAAAATCAATGAAGCTATCAACGAAATCAATAAAGTTAATTCGAAAGAAACTAATCTCAATAGAACAATTATTCTTAATTCATATTTTGATGAAATAGTGAGCAAAATTAACCATAAATTAATCCAGTTAGAAACAGAGGTAGAACAGATCATTGACAGTTTGATATTCATTCAAGCAGGAATTATTCATCCAAGAATTATTGAACCAATAGATCTACTCAATGAGTTGCGCGAATTAAAGAACCAGGAAATTTTAGCTATAGAACATAATACGGAAAATTATTCGGAAATATTAAAAATTATCGAAATAACGGCCTTTAGTAGAAATCAAAAGATCGTAATAATTATAAAGATTCCTATTGTATCAAAAGAAAATTATGACATATATGAAACGATTGCTATGCCCAAAATTGTAGAAAACGGAATTGTAATTTTAGGCTTAAGTAATAAATTTCTTATCGTAAATAAAAACAGAGAAGAATATACTTTAATAAAAGATTTAACCAATTGCAAAAATATAAATGAAAAATATATTTGTAAACCTTTATTGCTAAAAAGCAAGTGAAATATATATTTTGTGAAGTGAAGTAAATATTTTTATGAGAAATAGAGCAGATAATTGTAATGCTAAAATTGTAAATTCTAAAGTTGAAATTTTTTATAAACTTAAAGAAAATACTTATTTGTATACAATCACTGAAGAAACTAAATATAACTGTAAATGTAAAAATGAAACAGAACGTGGGAATTTACTAGGGTCTGGAATAATAACAATTAATAGGAGTTGCGTGTTAGAAACGTACGATACAACAATTAAAACATTAGATATTGATGCAGAACTACCATTAAATGACAAACACTCATATGGAGATCTCGAAGATTGTTGTATAAATATCAAGCTGCGAGAAGTAACAATATATCAAGAACCAATGTCGAAAATAACAGCAAATGATATTCGTGAGTTACAGGATCTCTCATCAGAAATTCAAAATCAAAGGAGCTTTTGGGCAAAAACATTTGAAGCAATACCAGAGCGATCACAAGGAATTCTGATGTCTATATCTGGAGTGATAATAATCACTGTTGTGAAAGTGATTGGTTCAATTTTTGTATCGCTCTTCAAAATTTTTAAAGTTTTAAATAAAAATAAGTCACAATAATTTATAAAATTCATTTAATCACGTTCTTTTTATCACTCGGTTTGAGAAAAGTGTAATTTAAATTGGTAAAAAGGTTTATAAACGATAAATTTTTAACAAAAAACATAACCAAGTTGCTGGCGTAACGGTTTTCCTACATGAAAGGCAATAAAAGAGGTTTAACTGAGACTTCTCCCGACCATCCAATCTTCAGCAAAAAACATCTAGCTAACACAACGAATAAAATGGCGGTGGAGAATATGTCTATCACTGAACTGAAAACAGTTCTAAATGAGGCAATTTCCGAACAAATGAAAGTTTTTTCTGATGATTTGAAGTCCTCACTGGCACTGGAACTGGATTCATTGCGTAAAGAGAACCAACAGCTGTATCAGAAACTTTCCTCTATGTCAGACCGATGTGAGCTGTTGGAGTCCCAGATCGAACTAATCTCGCGGAAAACTAACGACAAATCTCTGGTGATACACCTTCCTCTAGATGGACAAACCGACGCAGTTCAGTCAGCAAAACAAACTTGCAGACGGCTTCTCAAATTAAAGGAAGGTGAAGAAATACATATTTCCAAGTCCCGGGTCACCCAAAACGCACAAACAAAAAGAGGAACCGTATTCTTAGAGCTGCAAACGTCGTCGAACGCCGAAGCAGTTTTGGCAGCAGCTAGCCAACTTAAAGGAAGCGGCACGAGTATTCACCGGGAACAGACTCTTTTGTATCGTCAGCGCAGAAAAACACTTCTCAATATCAAAGCAAAACTTATAGAAAATAACTCGGAACTCAACATCTTTTTAAAAGGTAACAAATTGCAAATCGACAACCGCACTTTTGTTTACAATTGCGCACGAGGGTTGGTTGTCAAAAACTCAGACGATTTGATGTTCCTGCGCAAATTGCTTGATGACAGCTGTTTACAAAGGTATTTTGACGTTAGTGAGGGAGCGAAGTTAGCTCCGATTGGCAATCAACAATTCTCTCTACCGTCAACAGCGCCATCTAGTAGTAAGGGTTCGAACCCTATTAATAGTAACAAAAATTAACTTTTAAGAGCCGTCTGTCAAAACTCAACTAACAATTTTTCAAATTTATCAATTTTATCTTATAATATAACTGGTCTTAAAAATAAGCTATTAATACCAGACTTTTTTAAATTCATTCATGATTTTGATATTTTTATTCTAATCGAAACATTTATTGAAGAAAAAAATCAAAGCGATATTTTTTAAAGATTATAAACTTACTTTTATACCAGCCATTAGATCCAATGTACATGGAAGAGCGAGTGGAGGACTACTATGTGGCATAAAAAATATATATAGTAACTCAATTCAAAGTACAATTTATGAAACAAGACTCGTTATACAGGTAAAACTCAAAAAGCACAAGCTGAACATCATACCGACTTATCTTAACTACAACAATTGGCTGCATGAGTAAACAGTCTTACGAGAATTCATCAATGATACACGTCTGGACAATATAATGATAATTGGAGATTTAAATGGCCGCATTGGCAGCTATTAACATCCTCTCACACATTACCAACACCCACAACAACAGTTCGAGTTAATTCGACGCTCAAAAGACGAGGTAACGAATAGTAATGGAAGACTTCTGATCGAACTTTTCGAAGACTATGGCTTTTTTGTGGCAAACGGAGTTTCAAAAGGTGACAAGGATGGTGAGCATACGTTAATAAGCGGACAAGGACAATCAGTTATAGACATCTGTGCAATATCAGGTGATTGGATGGATTCAGTTGACGATTTTGAGGTTTAGGGAAGAAGTCAACCAGCTGAACTCTAATGCTATTCAGAAGCTTCGCTGGGTTGAAAGCAAGGCAGAGAGGTATAAATCACTACTAAACCATCAGTGCAGTCATCTTCCGGTTCAAATGCTAACAAATATCGATGAAATTGATGAAAGTATAACAAGAGCTGTCCGTAATGCTGGATCAAACCCAAATAACCCCGTTTCATACAAATTTAAATGTGTTTGGTTCGACAAAGACTGCATAAAGCTTCGAAACTTGTCATTTAAATATTTAAAGCTGTTTAGATCTAATAACCTCGAGGTATTCTCGACTTTATACTTGAGAACTAACAGAGAATATAAACAGCTATGTCAACCAAAAAGATTGCAATATCTGAAAAACATTGCGAACAAAATCAACCAAGCGAGAGATTCTAAAGAATTCTGGCATTGTATATTTGAACTGAGTCCACGTAACCAATACACCAAGGACTATCTCGAAGCTGAAACGATAGCAACTCATTTTAAAATTCTATTGACAGCCGACTAGAGCCTGCACTCCTTCAGCTATGCACTGCAGTTTGAACAAGTTCCTGAACTGGACTGCCCGATCAATTTACGAGAGCTGGAATTAACACTCACGTTTTTAAAGAACAACAAAGCTCCTGGATGTGATGGGATCCCTTTAGAATTTTTTAAATACAGCACGGAAGAACTAAAAATTTATCTGGTAGAATTCTTCACTGGGAATCTCTAGGAAGCTCTTAGAAGTTTATTCCAAACTAATCGCCACATCAAGTGCAGCTGTATGGGATGGCACGAATATGTCTGAATGGTTTAGCACATCTGCAGGGGTTCCGCAGGGATGTATACTTAGCCCCTTACTCTTTTCATTATATATTGATGGAATAGTAGATATCCTGCCAGGAGGAGTCAGCTTTGCTGGCCAGCTTATAAAAGTGCTACTCTATGCAGATGATTTGGTTCTGCTAGCGGATAATCCTTTCTCTCTACGACTACAATTAAACAAACTCTTATCTTTCTGCAACTTATGGGACCTTAAAATCAATGCTTCAAAAACAAAAGTCATGATATTCGAAAGTCGGAATCGCACTAGGCAACGGGAAGAAAACTGGAAAATCGGAAGTGAGAGCATCGAAGTAGTTCAAAATTTAAAATATCTTGGCATAACCATCTCTTCCAATCTTAACTTTGATACCCATGCCAGACAGAAAAGTCAGGACGCCAAGCTTGCTCTTAATCTGATGTGGCCAAAGCTCTTCGCAAATCCAAATATTGACCTTGTCTCTAAATACAAAATATTCGATGCAACTGTAAACACATGCTTGTGCTACGGAGTGCAAGCCTTTGGTATCTCAGCGATTGAGGAATTCGAGAAGACGCAAAGATACTTTTTTAAGCGTTTGTTTAGACTACCAAACTCTACACCAACGTATGCCATTCATGTCGAATCGGGTTTGCCACCTATATACATCCGAAATTTAAAAGCCCACTCGGACTACCTTATCAGAGTTATGTGTAGAAATGAAAACAGTCTTCACAGAAAAATCTTAGAAATACTAATGGTAACTAACGCCTCTCCTTTCAGGGAATGGAATCAGATGGCCTTATCACATAACCTTGCAATGCCAACGTCTATAGCTAACGTGGGAGAATGGACAAATATGTTTAACAGGGTGATTGCTAAGGTTGACGAACAAATATTCAATCAACATATCATCAGAGCCTGCTCTTCAGAGTCCAGAGCAGTCTACAAAAATCTTAATCATCAATTGCTAACAGAAACCAAGTACTTCAATAACTGTTTTTCTGCGGAAATTATCAGTGTGATTTTCAAGGCGAGAGTTGAACTATTGGATCTCAATTTTATCCCGCATCGCAATGATAGACAGCAAACTTGTGATCTTTGTAACACAAGAGAACTTGAGAATGTGAATCATTTCATCGCAGTCTGCCCTATCCTGCAAGAGATAAGAAGATTATATTTCAACGAAAGCTTCCTCAACCAAAACGGTCTTTACGAGATTCTGAATGGCAGTCGGGGCTGGGAGTGTCCGTTCAAATACTGCAAGCACGCCTTATCTTACCGCAACCGCTTCTAAATATTTTTGTGTTTTAAATCATATCAAAATTAATCGACTTTATGTTGCAAATCATTAAAATTGCTCACTCAATATCCTTGCTCTTCCATCTTTCTCGCTTTGGCATCTCATACTAAAAAGCAAATTCAAATTTGTCCATTGAAATAGTAATTCTCAGTTTCTATGTACATATTGTATATGACTTATTTTCAACCCAAATCTTTTTATTTTTTAATTCTTTTTATTTTAAATTGTTTAAATGTATTTCATTTTCTTTATCATTTTGTTAATGTAATCAAATGTCAATACCGGCAGACGGTTCAGATAGCCACGTCCGTATTCTTTTATAAAATATTGAAATTAATACTGGAAAAAATAAAGAAATCCATCTATCTATCTATCTATCTAATAATCTTATTCATTGGTTACACTATGTGGAAATGTGGATCGGGTGGAAGGACCACTATATCGTTATTTAATAGATGTTTCAACAAAAGGCATCGAACCAACCCAGAAATGACAGTAACAGTCCGAGATGACAGCCACTTGAGTACATCAACAGAGGCCCTGGAGCTAAGAGCACCTAAAACCAATCTCAGGATAAAGTATCCTTAGATGTGTCTAAAAGGGGGACGAGTTATGCATGTTATGCATATTATTATTATTCCCAGACGCAAAGTCATCATAAAAATATTTATGAGTAGGTTACTTGAATTCCCATGAAATATTTTATGTATTTGTGAGCACAATCTAACTATATATAGAGGTGCAAAACAAAAAAAGGCAGATTATTAGAAATCAGAACGTTAAAGTATTATTGTCGTCGATCATTCAAGTTAATAAATAAATACATTCAAAATAAAGAAACAAATCTTTTCACTTTCAATTAAATTTGTCGTTCAAGTAAAGAAAAGGGAAGTTTCTTGTTTCTTGTGTGATAGTGTTAACTACACACATCATTTAAAATATTTATCAAGAAAGATAAAAAGAAAACGTCGGACGGAAACACCAGGGGGAGTACCCAACCCAACAGAAACCTGGCCTGAAGATAAATTCCTTTTGAATTTGTGTGAACCTCTAAGTCAGGCATAACAAACTATATATGACAGAGGTAATATTCGATGGTGCGTACTAAGGTGTGTAACGCTGTTTTCACCGATTTACCTTTACAGTAGGCATGTTGAGACGAAGACAGAAGGGTTGTATCAATACTTGCCCTTAAATGGATTTCAATCAATCTTTCCAAGGTCTTAAGAAGGAATGATGTTAGACTTATAGGTCGTAGATCTTTAGGATTGACTTGCGAGCATTTACCTGCTTTGGGTATAAAAATAACTTTAACTTCTCTCCATGTCGGGGGAATATGGACCAGGTAAAGACAGCTGGTAAAAATTTCCTCAAGTATTGGTGCAATAATGTCTGATGTTTTTTGTAGTTCGGCTGGTATTATTCCATCTCGTCCTGCAGATTTCAATGGTTTGAAGCTGTTGAGAGCCCATGGTAGCTTTCGGTTAGAGAACTACCAGTAAAGTGAGTATCCAGTAGTAAGTTCAGCGATTCATTACTTGAATTTGTCCAGGAGCTGTCTGCATTTTTCAAGCAGCTTGGCATCGTTGGATTAGTTGAAAGAATTTTCCGTAACCTGGAGGCTCCAGAAGATTCTTCTATCTTGCCACAGAAGGATCGCCAGGAAGATCGCTTAGATTTCCTTAGTGCTTTCTTGTAAATTCTTAGGGATTCTTTGTAAGAATCCCAGTGAGAGGCTAGTCTTGCGGCTTTGGCTCGGTTGAAGAGTTTCCTGCATTCTTTCCTGAGCGAGTCAAGCTCTGAGGCCCACCATTGTAGTTTCCTCTTTCCTCTTATGTTTATAAGTGGACAAGCAATTTCTAGCGATCTGTTCATAGCTGAGGTGAGGTGAGGTCATTGACTTTGTTGTCAAGTTCATTAGCGTTAGAGGAAGGACTAGATAGTCCAGGGGCCCTACTATGTAACTCGATTCTACAATGAAATTGCTCGAATTCGGAAAATTGGTACTATGTATCTATTTGATTACTTTCGAACAAACCAGAATCGTGCCAAAGTGTAAGTAAAATGTTATAAATTATTAATATGCAATTTGAATTTGAGAGTTTTTCATTCAATTATTTGTGTTTTATTATTTTACCACCCCAATTACACCGGGAATTCGTGGTTTTTTTTTAAATGCTATAAAATCATCGAGTGTAGCTTCAGCTGTGTGGCACGTAGCGCCGTCCTATTGAAACCAAATTTTGCCAATATCCTCCTCCTTTTGTGAACAAAAATTCGTTCAACATGGCCCGATAACGATCGCCATTGACTGTAACGGCCACTCCTTGCTCGTTTTCGAAGAAAAATGGCCCAAAATTCGCACCAAACAGTGACTCGTTTTGGGTGTATCGGCTATTCAATGTATGCGTACGGGTTTTCTGTGCCCCAAATGCGACAATTTTGCTTGTTTACATACACACCAAGATCAAAATGAGCTTCATCTGAAAAGATGATGAAGCGTGTACACAACCATATTCGTACAGCGTAAAGATAAAACTAATTATCTGTGAAATCAGACATGAGCTAAGTGTAACCATTTACAAAATAAGCACTAGTTAAAAAAAAAACGTTCGATGGCGGACCCTATATGTGCAAACCTTTTCTTACTCAGCTCCATTATTGTGGAGTTATCTCTTATTCATCTGCGTTCAATTTGCTCGTACCGTTCTTCATTTCCTTGCAAATTAAACCAAATTTCAACGGTGTCCATTTTTGTTATAATTATTCTTGTCCAAAAATTTGATATTTTATTTTTGTTTTTTTTCTTTGTTTTTAAAACTGTCAAACGACTCGATACTCGTTCGAAAGTAGTAATTTGTTTCGAAACAAGTTGGTATAACCGGCATTCGATTCTACTTTCATACGTAGTACGATTTGAAAGTAGAATCGGAAATGAGTTTCGAATAGAATCAAAAGTAGAATCGAGTTACATAGTAGGGCCCCAGGTTTTAGTAAGTAGTAGTAGTAGTAGAAATGGTGGCCACGAGCAGTCTAGCTCGGTGACACAATTAGCGCTGCGTTGCGCCGTTTTGATACCATAAAATACTCGGTTGACCTATAAAGATAAAAGGGGGATTATAAAGAGAAAAATACGCCTCAAATCCACTTTGTTGCGTTTAGAAAGGAGATCAAATCTTTGATCTCCAGTTCTGAGAGCTCATTGAGGTCGTTGAAAAAGGACTTTCCCCATGTTTTGGCTCTCGTTTTGGCTAAGGCGGGACACTTGCATAAGAAGTGAAGAACAGTTTCTTTTTCTCGCTGGTCCTCACAACTACGACAGAAAGTATTGTGGGGGATGCCCAGCTTAGATGCGTGTTCTCCAACAGGCCAGTGTCCGGTGCATGTAGCAACGACCTGGCTATGTCTTGCCTGGGTCTGCAAATGAGATTATTAGTACGGGATTTGTTGTAGGTGGGCCATATCCTTCTAGATATGATACAGTTGGTTAGGCTGTTCCACCTGTGGTTTGATTCAGCGAGGAAAATAGAGAAGATCTTGCCCTTCATAGCACCAAGAGGAATGTTGACTCTTTCCGCGAGTGAGCTTTGAAGGGCTGATCCTTGCCTAGCCAGCTCGTCAGCTCGTTCATTGCCCTCAAAGCCTCTATGACCCGGAATCCAGATGAGAGTGACCCTGAGTCCAATGTTCATGCTCGCTAACTCACTTCGGCATTGTTGAACCAGTTTGGAGGATGAAGTGGACGAGCCAATCGCTTGAATAGCCGCCTGACTGTCCGAAAAAATAGCTGTATTGCGGTTTTGATTTGGATCTAGTTTTAGTAACTTGCATGCTTCCTTGATCGCGAGTAGTTCAGCCTGAAAAACACTAGCAAAGTCAGGAAGCCGCAAAGACCTGGAGACATTTAGAGACTCGGAAAAAATTCCTGCACCGACCCCACACTCCATCTTCGAGCCGTTAGTGAAAATAGTTGTGTCGAAGCCTCTCGTCACTAAGTCATCATCCCATTCATTTCGAGATGGGATGATAATTTTAAAATCCGCACTGAGGTCCACAGTAGGGGTGCAGTAGTCGGTTTCTGTCGAAAAGATGTCCGCTGGGATGAGATTAGTGATATTACTATGACCAAAGGGCCTAGAATACCAACTATTCGATTCCCTAAGTCTCAACGCGCTGCAAGATACTAAGTATTTGATATGCAGGTCTATTGGTAAGAGGTAGAGAAAGACGTTTAGGGCGTCCGACGGACATGAGCGCAAAGCTCCCGTGGAGCCAACACTAGCTGTTCTCTGAACCTTTCTTAGTTTAGTTATATTGTAGGCTTTGCTAAGCGCGGGCCACCAAACAATCGAACCATAGGACAAGATTGGACGTACCACGGCTGTATACGTCCACAAAATCATCTTCGATTGCAAACCCCACTTTTTGCCAAAGGTTTTATTGCAGGCATAGAAAGCTATGCTGGCTTTCTTGACCCTTTCTTCGATATTAAGTTTCCAGTTTAACTTTGGGTCAAGTATTACTCCCAAATATCTAGCGCTGGAAGACAAGGAAAGAGTTTCACCGTTGAGGCGGGGAAGGGTGAAGGGTGGTACTTTTGTTTTCGTAGTAAAGAGCATCAGTTCAGTTTTGCTTTTATTGACACCCAGGCCACAGCTTGTAGCCCAATTGCTTACTTTTAGCAATGCCATCTCCGTAATCTCACTAATCACGCAAGTGTACTTTCCTGATACCAGTATCACCAAATCATCTGCGTAAGCAACGGCCTTCACACCACAACTTTCCAGTTTAAAAAGAATTTTGTTCATGACCAGAAGCCAAAGAAGAGGGGACAGAACACCCCTGAGGTGTTCCCCTGTTTACGCACCTGGTCAAGTAAGTGTTACCTAAGGTAGCTTGAATCCTTCTATCACTGAGCATGGATACAATCCAACTTCTGATGTAGTCCTCTACACCCTGATCAACTAGTGATTCTTGAATAGATTCTGTTAAGACGTTGTTAAAAGCTCCTTCTATGTCTAAGAATGTAGCGAGAGTAAATTCTTTGAAATGTATGGTTTTTTCAACTGTACGCACTACCTCATGTAGGGCTGTCTCCGTAGACTTGCCCTTAAGATAAGCGTGTTGAGAACTCTCAAGAGGATTTACATCTAAAATGCCTCTGATATGGTAATCAAGAATGCGCTCCATTGTCTTAAGCACGAAGGAAGTAAGGCTTATTGGTCTAAAATCCTTCGCGGATTCATGTCCTCGCCTGCCGACCTTCGGGATAAAAACTACTCTAACATGTCTCCAAGACTCGGGAACATGATTTAGACAGAGACATCCTTTAAAGATCATCTCCAGCCAAGGAATCGCCAGAAATTGCGTTTTCTGAAGCATGATCGGCATTATGCCGTCCAGGCCTGGAGACTTGTACGGGGAAAATGTGTTGATTGCCCAAGCAATATTTTCCTTATTTATCAAGGTATCGATGTGTTCTATATCCGCCGTCGACACGCCATTTGAATTAAGAGTTTGAGGGTTGTTATTCTCACAACCCGGAAAATGCGCAGCCAACAGCAGTTCTAGGGATTCTGCAGGAGATGCTGCCCAGGAATCGCCAGATTTTTTAAGAAAGGAAGGACAACAATGGTCCTTCGATAGAATCTTACTAAGCCTGGCGGATTCTTTTATATTTTCTATTTGGTGGCAGTAATCCCTCCAGCTTTGCTGTTTAGACTTGTAATGGCTTGCTTATAAACTCTTAGACAGTCTTTGTACGGTTGGTAGAATTTGTGTTTGTGGCAAATATTAAAGATCACTCTAGTCTTTTTCCTGAGACTAGACAGTTCTTCATTCCACCACATAGGGAGTGATTTGCGACTGTATTTAATAGGGCACGAGACTTTGTAAGCCGTGTCAAAAGCTGCCTCGAAGGTCTTTACTTTAGACTCGAGATCGCTTACCGACTCTGGACACCGATTTGGCGTGTTACACAGTTTCGTGTTAATTATTTGACTGAATTTCTTCCAATCGGTATTTTTGGGGTTTCTGTGAGGGGGAGGAATTTCAGACTCAAAATTTATATTGAAGAGTATCCACCTGTGATCAGAAAAAGAATTCACAAGTAAGACTCTCCAATTTTCCACCATAGAATAAAGATTGTTATTTGATAGAGTAACATCAAGTACATCCTCCCAACCTTCGAAGTTAACCGAGCTCGGAAAAATGAAAGTTGGGGTGTTACCTCTATTGCATACATTTAAATTATTGTTAATAATGAAATCAAAAAGTGACTCACCTCGTTCATTAATTACCGTACTGCCCCATAGAGAATGCCGTGCGTTGGCGTCGCACCCAATCAGGAGGTCTGACTTTTGTTGTTTGGAAGCGATTACCAGGGTCTCCAACTCTTCCGGAGGTGACTGCCGGTCGTGGCCACAGTAAGCCAATGCCAGAAGTAGGCCAGCATTTTTTCCTTCAATTCTGACAACCTTCAAATCGGAGGTGCTAAGGATGGGACACAAAAAAGCTTTTAAGTGTTTCTTAGCTAGAATGCAGGTTCTAGGCTTACCTTGGTCAGTATTAAGGATTTTATAAAAAAGGTCGTATTTGTGGTCCAGAAGGCCTCGAACTCTGAGGCCATTCACCCAAGGTTCTTGTATGAACGCTACGTCCAAGTTTTCCTGACTCAGGAAGACCTTTAGATTATCTGAGGCACATTTCGAGTGCTTCAGATTAATCTGTATAGAACGCAGCGCGTTTTTAATTGCCTGAAGAAGAAGGGCCTGCACCCTCAGGGCCCGGCGACTCGCCGGGGACTTCGGCAACAATGATGTCATCGTCGGTCTTGACTTTGCCATCATTATTGTCGCAGTCTGCTCCCTGACTCTGTAGGACCTTAATCTTTGCATTTCTAATGCCGAATCTTAACTTATATTCAGCCTTCTCAAGGGCCCCCAAGCTCTCCCCGCTGATCTTCAAAAGATAGAACGCGCTGTTCTTCTGCGGCTCCTCAGCCTTGATGACTGTCCAGTCATGCATTGGAACCAGCGGGTTTAGCCTCTGAAGACCACGGATCAGCTCCTGTCCACTTGGCTTGATGCTCATGACGGGCAACCAAATGCGAGCCTTAGGCTGTCTGGGGATGTCCTTAGCTGGGATAAGCTTAAGTCTCAAGCCTTCCCAGTCATTGCTTATCTTAGCAATGCATGATCTAAGGAAATCCCAGGAAAACACGTCATCGCATTTGATTACCCTGTGTCCCCTGAGCACTTCGCCGAGATTGTGTAAGAAAACACCATCTCCGAGAGCTTGGCCTCGATAGAACTCCACACAGCTAGCAGACCTCTGCTGTTTGTGGAGAGCTCATCCACAACCGATACTTGGAGGTCGTCTCTGACAACCTCACTTAAAGTACGCTGTTGCGCCGCTCCGGAAGATGATGCCTTCTCATCTTTATTTGAATTTGGTTCGTTATGTTTTGGTTTTTTAGAAGGTTTTTCGGTCTCTTCACGAGACCGGTTTCTTTTGTCGGCCTTCTTTTTTGTAGCCAAGAGACTGTTGTATTCATCAACAATCTTTTGGTACATGATCTTTTCCTCGCGATCCTTCTCCAGCACAATTCCAGCCTTCTCATTTTCAGCAATCTTGCTAAGAATGAAGGAGGCCTTCTTGAACTGGTTCTTGATGCGAGTACCAGATGACTTTTTATTTTTTCCTTTACCAGCATTGCTATGGCTGGCATTGCTGGTAGAGGAGTTCGGATTTATTTGTGGTCGAGGCACAGGAGTACTATGGCTGGTACTCGCTGCACTTCCAGTTTTTGCAGGTTGCCCCACAACGGTCTCCTGACTGGAGGCCAAAAGTTCATCCAGTTATGTCTAAATCGTCCTGTGAATTGTTTTGTGTAGTAATTTTGGTCCCACGAGTAGTACGGAAAGGAAAAGGTCAGCCCCGGCAGAGCCGATATACCGGGGTAAGGCAAGATGTAAGACGGACCCTGCCAAGGCATCCGAATGAGCTCGTTCGCGACTGGTTTACCCCCCAGCCTTCCATTTCTTCGGCACGGATTATGAAAATCGCTCACACCACCACTGAAAGTTAGGGACCCCATATCTATGGTCAAATTGCATTGCTGAGGGTTTAAACTATTGAAGAGTTTAGAAACGCCTCAACAATTCAACCTGACCTTAGCTGATCCCCTTCTTGACATCGCACAAGAAAACTGTGGTGATCATTACCGCCCGGCACCCACTAGGAGTGTTTGATACGAGGATTTTTGCCAGGCAGGTTTTAGTAAACTTTGTAATAAGTTCCTGTATGAAGCCCAGTCAGTTTTCCGATAATTTCGAAAAGTCAATGGACTTGGGTTTTCATCCACATTGATATTGAACTGGATATATCTATGATCAGAGAACGAGTGTTCTTTGGATACTTTCCAGTCCAAGATCATATGGAGTATAGTATCTGAGACAAGAGTTATGTCTAGGACTTCTTGTCAAGTTTAAGTGATGAAGGTTGGTTAATTTCCAACATTACTTACTAATCAAAAAGACACTCACCTTTGTCGTTGATATTCGTACTTCCCCATACCGTGTGATGAGCGTTAACATCCCTTACGAAACGTGAGAGGCTGATTATGCTAATATGATTTAGATCGTTTAGATCGTTTTAGAAGAATTCTCCTAGGTAATTCTTCCTTTACCTGAGCGTCGAACTTGTCGAGTTGTAAAGGCTGAGTAGGGTCAATGATTCTGGAGATTTATCTCCAGATGAGTCCTGAAACCAAAGGTCGCTCACATACCTTTACCCCTCCCTCGATCACTTCCTCTCCCACATAGGAAGCGAAATAGCCGACTTTTGTTACCTTCTCATCTCCTACCCACCCCTCGTTGCTGGTGAAAAAACCATCCAAAGAACCCCGCCTTTGATTCCTCTCTTAACCATCCTTATAATCAGTCCTTCCATCGGTGTAAACTACCTGATTCCCTACCCTCTCTCTCCTTCCCTCAATCTACCTCCCAATTGGGCTGGATCTAAGGTGTTACACGACCCGTGCCGACGATCAGCCTGGCTGAGGGCCCAATTAAAAAACTAGCTCAGTCGCTAACGGAGTATCCGGATACCTGGCGACCTCCGGATTAACCAGCTTTATCTGTATACACGGATCTCTGTACAGATGGACCACCCCTTATCCGCTACTCGTGGGATTCAAATGAACAAAATAAAAACAAAACAAAATTCAAAGACCGAACCGGCCAGCAGTACGACGGCAAAGTTGTCTGCTAATCATCCCTCTTCCACTGGTGCTGACATGGCTGTGGACACTCATAGCCCTGTTGTCGCCAGGGGAATATCGGATAATCAGGTAATATTACCTTCTTGCTGTAGTGAGGCAGTTGTGAAGAACGGCTCCTCTACTACCACAGAGAGTAAACCTCTCAACTCTTCTACACCGCGAGTCGGAGGTAGTAGGGCTGTGGTGCCAGGTCCTTCTACCTCCAAAGCAAAGAATCCTAAAGAAGGTCCTGGGGGAGATGGGCGTAAGCTCAGACCCTTTAAGGCCTACTACAGGGACTCGCGTAATGCTAAGAGGATTTTTCAGACGTTTGGTGAACAACTAGGCGCTGGAGGAAACTCTCAGCACGACGCCAAGATAAAATGGGCCAAGAGCATCCTGGCCAAAAATAATCAACGTCGAAGCGACAAAGGTCTATGAAAGTAGTGTTTCACTACCTAAACGCCCCAAAGTGCTAAACACCAGCACTTCTCTTGACCCTCGCAAGGCCAAAATGTCCTACAGTGACGTTCTGAAGGACAAAATGGTAGTCGCGATTATCGACAGAAGTGACGTAGATGGCACGATCTCTGCCGAGAACTGGACAGTGGCCAAAGGACAGCTGGCCTTCAGTTTTGTCGAGATCATGTCTGACAATCCGGGACCACCGCCCATCACAAAAGATGGCGGTTGGCATCAGGGACACATCAAGTTGATGGTCTGTGATGATCGGAGGTCGCGCGATCTACTGACGCTGGCAGTCACCCGATTTGGAGAGGTCTGGCCTGGTGCTAAGCTGGAGGTTGTAGCAAAGGAGGACATTCCTTGCAGACCAAGAGCTCGCATCACGGTTCCGGCCATATTCAAGGAAGCAGACCACGTTGTGAAGGTAATCCGGCTTTCCAATCGAACCCTTCCTACTCACAACTGGAAGGTTGCGAAATTGGAGGATCCAAAGGGACCCTACAAGGGTGCAATTGTAATCATCAGTGCAGAGTCCCTTTCTCCTCTGGCGCAATCAAAAGGTGTGATTATGTTCGGGTTCGATGAAATTACGCTGAGGGTCTACAAAAAAGATGGGGCCGAGGCACAAACCCTTCCCCTTCCCCACCCACACAAGCGGAAACGGTTGATGAGGAACCTGGTGCATCGGTCACACTTCCTTCATTGGAAGACGATGCTTCTCAGGTATCCCCAGTAGCAGTGGAAGCTCCTAACACCGACCAAGGTTTTTCCGCAATGGAGGCCGAGGTCTACGACAGCGGAGATGAGGACATTCTTTTAGAATCGTCCTCTGATATGGATGACTCCGACATCACTGTGTTGGAGGCTGATCGGGAGTACGGTAGCGAAAATGCTGCGGTTACTCCAGATTAACATCCAACACTCCATAAAGGCTTCGGCCTCCCTTCTTCTTCGCTTATCCAGCAGCGATGAAGATATTGTCCTGATTCAAGAACCCTGGATTGTTAAATCCATTGTTCGAGGAATCAGCACTCCCAAATACTGCGTGCTGTATGCATCAGGTGAGGATGAACCCAGATCTTGCATATTAGTAAAACGCAGCCTAAATGTATATTTACTCCCTAATTTCAGCGATCGATATACCACCGCCGCAAGTCTGGAAACAGCCAGATTAACATTCTGGCTGGCGTCGGCGTATCTCGGCCACGACCACCTTGGCCCTCTCCCGGGTGACACCCTGGAGAGATTAATAGCTGAAGCACAAAGGCTCAACATCGGCCTCATCATCGGTAGTGACGCTAACGCCCACTATACAGTATGGGGTAGCACGGATATAAACGACAGGGGTGAGTCTCTTTTCGACTATATTCTAAACACTAACCTACTCGTAAGTAACGTTGGTAATGTGCCAACCTTTATTACTAAAAATCGACAAGAAGTTTAAATATAACTCTTGTCTCCGAATTCATTAATAATAATATTTTGAACTGGAAGGTATCTAAAGATCACTCCTTTTCTGATCATAGACACATCCAGTTTGACTTTATAAATGAACCACCTTGCCAACCGATCTTTCGAAATCTAAAAAGAACAAATTGGCCAAAATACAAGAGAACGTTAAATAGTTTAGTAAAACCTGAACTCTTTAATACTCCCTCCAACATTGAAGATCTTGACGACAAAGTCAATAATCTAACATTAGCCCTAAACAAAGCTCTAGATACTGCATGCCCTCTTATACAAGTAAGAGGTAAAAAGAAGCCACACTGGTGGAACTCAGGGCTGGATCCACTTCGAAAATAATGCAGAAAACTCTTTAACAGAGCGAAAGCTTCTAGAGATATGTCTGACTGGGATTCATATAAAGAATCACTGAAGATATATAAAAAAGAACTGAGGAAAACCAAACGATCGTCCTGGAGAAACTTCTGTAGCAACGTGGAAGATTGCTCCGAAGCATCCAGGCTGCGCAAAATCCTCTCCAAAAATCCAATCATGCCAAGGTGCTTGAAAAACGCCTTCGGCTTCTGGATCAATTCAAGCGAAGAATCGCTCAACTTGCTACTAGACGTTCACTTTCCTGGTAGCTCTAATATTATTAATAACATTGCACTTAATAATGGTGACAATACATTACATCCCCCACAAGGTCTAGTCACTAGGGAAAAACTCAAATGGACTATTAACAGCTTTAAGCCATATAAATCTGCTGGTCCGGATGGTGTAATTCCAGCCGAACTGCAAGAAAATGCAAGTTTTCTAATACCCATCCTAGAAAACATCTTCAAGGGATGCCCTAAATTGGCATACATCCCGATGTCTTGGAGACAAGTTAAAGTTGTTTTTATTCCAAAAGCTGGAAAATCCAGCCACGTTAACCCTAAAGACCTAAGACCTATCAGCTTATCATCATTCCTTCTCAAAACTTTTGAACGTTTGATCGATATCCACTGAAGGGCAAGTATTGATAAGTCCATCCCTTCAAAGGCTCAACACGCCTACAACAAAGGGAAATCAGTTGAAACGGCTCTACACAGTATAGTACGTACAATCGAATATTCCCTCCATCATAAAGAGTACACCTTAATTGCCTTCTTAGACATAGAAGGTGCATTTAACAATGTCGACACATGTACAATTGCACGTGTATTGACATCTCTGAAGGTAGATAAGTCGATCAGCGAATTGATTAATCAGATGCTGATAAGCAGGATTATCAATTCAAAACTGGGCGATTTTACTGCACAAAGGGGTGTCAGCAGAGGTACGCCACAAGGTGGTGTCCTATCCCCTCTCCTCTGGAATTTAGTAATAAATGAATTACTAATTACTCTAGAAAGAGAGGGATACAGAGTGTTTGCCTATGCGGAGGATGTAGCTATTGCAGTAACGGGTAAACATCCCAATATACTAAAAGAACTCTTACAAAACGCTTTAAATAAGCTCACCAGATGGGATAATCGGTGTGGACTAGGCGTTATACACAAAAAACCGACCTTGTCCTCTTCACAAGGAAATACAAAGTCCCATACATTGACCCTCCCCTCATAAACGGTGTACCACTTAAATTCTCTGAACAAGCAAAATACTTGGGTCTCATTTTAGATAAGAATTTAAGTTGGAAACCTAACATTCAAGAGAGAATAAACAAGGCCACAGTAGCCCTGTTCTCCTGTAAAAAGGCCATTGGTAATAAATGGGGCCTACAGCCCCGCATTACACACTGGCTATACATCTCGGTCATAAGACCGATCCTTACTTATGGAGGAGCGGTATGGTGGACGGCGCTAGATACAGCGACAAATCGCGATAAACTCAGCAAAGTCCAACGAACAGCCTGCCTGTATATGGGAGGAGCACTTCGCTCCACCCCCTCCGCCTCACTAGACGTTCTGTTCCATCTAATACCGCTGGACATTTTCAGCAAGCAAACGGCCGCTAATACTGCCATACGGCTTCAAGCCTCCTCTCTGTGGATCAATAATGGAATTGGCCACCACTATTTTGAACTCGTTCAGAACTATAAACAGTAATATTGACTACACCATACCCCATCCTCAGTTTAATAACTATAGCTTCAAAGTGACTATACCTCCCAGGTCTTCTTGGGAGAATACATCATTTTTGAACGATGATGCTATAAACTTTTATACAGACGGATCAAAAACGGAGGATGGGGTTGGTGGAGGCGTATACTCAGATAGACTAAACTTAAAAGTCTCTCCTTTCGTCTACCCGATCATTGTAGCGTGTTCCAAGCTGAAATCCTGGCTATAAAAGAAGTCCTATCCTGGCTTAGAGAAAACGTTATATCAACTAATGATATACGCATCTTCTCGGATAGCCAAGCTACGTTAAAGTCCCTAGACTCTGTCTCCACAAATTCACTAACAGCCCTAAATTGTCGATCATCTCTTACGGAGATGGCTACACAAATCAACATTCACCTTTTCTGGGTGCCGGGCCATAGATACATTCCAGGAAATTGCAAAGCTGACGAACTTGCAAAAAGCGGAACAACTTTACCTCTGCTGGCTCACAATGCTAGCATAGGTATCCCCTTAGCTACATGTAAACTCATGCTAAAGCAAGATACCATAGAGAAAACAAACTTCAGGTGGAATAACACCACCATTTGTGTAGCGACTAAATTAATTTGGCCTAATCTTAGCGCCAGGCGCTCAAAGCAATTAATTTCTCTGAGTAGATTGCACATTAGCTACGTTATAGGTGGCCTGACTTGGCACTGCTTAATAGGAAGGCATGCTATTCCACTTGGAGCCCCTGCAAATGATTTTTGTAGGAGTTGCATGGACGAAGAAGAAGAGGAGACAATCTCTCATCTTCTGTGCACATGCCCTGCCTTATCACAAAGACGTAGAATCCACCTTGGAGACTACTACCTTAACGATACCAGCGATCTAAGAAATTCAGACATTACTTGTCTCCTACGCTTCATTCGAAGCTCCAATTGGTTCAACGAGTTAAGCTGATTAACTGATCCATGTGGTATCACAACGGACCATACGATACCATAAGTGTGTTGGACGTTCCAACCAACAGCCACTTTAACCTAACCTAACCTAGGTAATTCTTGCGTTTTCGATCCAGAGCAGGGCATGTACAGAGAAGATGAAGAATTGTTTCCTCCTCTTCCTCGTCCATACAGCTTCTGCAAAAGTCATTTGAGAATACGCATAGTCGCGTGGCGTGCTTTCCTATTAGACCGTTACCGGTTATGACACCTATTATCGAGCTTATATGCGATCTGCTTAGAGATAGAAAGCACCTTGATCGCTTTAAATCTAGTGTTGGCCAGATGTTTTTTGTGACCTGACACGTGGAGATGTTGTTCAACCTAGTGTTTGCCTTCTTCATATCGTCCTGCATTAGCAAAAGTTTACAAGTAGCGATTGGTATGCCAGCATTTGCCAAACGTGGGAGAATGGGTTGTACTGTACCGTTCCTGGCGAGTTCATCTGCCTTATAGTTACCTGGAATGTCTCTATGGCCCGGCACCCAGCAAAAGTGAATATTAAACTGTTGTTCCATTTCCATTAGAGATGAAATACAGTTATGGACTGTTATAGAGTTTGTAGAGACAGATTCCAGAGATTTGACAGCGGCCTGACTATCTAAGAAGATACGGATATCAGATGTTGATATTACGTTTTCTTTGAGCCAGGATAAGACTTCTTTTATCGCCAAAAGTTACGCGTGGAACACGCTACAATGATTGGGAAGGCGGAATGAGGGACTTAATTTCAGTCGTTCAGAGTACACACCTCCACCCACCCCTTCTTTTGTTTTTGAACCATCTGTATAAAAATGGATTGACTCGTCTTCCAGGAATGCCCTATTCTCCCTGTCTGTGTGCTTTGGAATCGATTCTAAATACCTAAGAATTACGGAGTGGCCAATGTTGTTGTTAATCCACTGTGACGAAGCTTTGAGGCGAATAGCAGAGCTTGCAGCTATTTGTTTGCTAAATATATCAAGAGGTGTTAGGTAGAGTAAGGTGTCCAGTGCCACAGATGGGGTCGTGCGAAGCGATCTGCTTATACATAGGCAAGCTGAACGTTGGACTTTATTTAATTTGTAGCGGTTTATAGCTTTCTCTAAAGCAGTCTACCATACTGCCACACCGTACATTAAAATCGGTCTAATTACCGATGTGTATAGCCAATGCGAGATTCTGGGTTGTAAGCCCCATTTATTACCAATAGCTTTTTTGCAAGAAAAGAGAGCTACAGTAGCTTTTTTGACTCTTTTATGTACATTGCGTTTCCAAGCTAGTTTTTTATATAAAATAAGACCCAGGTACTTAGACTCGTCTGAGAATTTTAATTGAATTCCTTTAATATAGAGAGGTTTAACAAATGGAATTTTGTATTTCCTCGAAAATAAGCCTGAATCAGTTGTCAGTGAAAGCTCGAGGTTCATGTCCTCTCGTCGTGTTCTGCGTTTTGTATTAATTGTTGTCTTGTCTCCCGTCCCCGTCGCAGTCTCGTTAATTTAATTTTATTTAAAAAAAAAAACTCAAATAGAATCAAAACAAAACTTAAAAAATAGTGATACAAAAATATAACCAATAAAACTAAAACAACAGAAAATAATAATGATAAAAAAAAACACAGTGAAAAACAACAGCAATATATAAAAAAAAGCAACACAAAGGGAAAAAAGCAACAATAAAAAAATACCTACCAGTACACAGTAAGTGCATTCCCTTCACTCTTTCTTTCATTTTCTTGTACAGTTGAGTGACTCAGCAGGTGCATGCATTGGTCTAAGCTTTTTGAAAGCTCGCTCAATGGTGTGTATGTGTTGGTTCATTCAATAACAAATGGATTGTAGATTACTGTTTTGATTGTCAGGGTCCGGACCAATTCAACGTCACTACTAAAGGCATAACACTAGTAGTGAGGTTGTATTGTAAAGACCTTTAAATAATCTTATACAGTGATTTACTTAGAAGTTCGTTTGTTTTGATTTTAGGATTTTTTTTTATATTGCAATGACTGGTAATTTTAGAGTAGATTATAGTAATGTTCGTGGGCTGAGATCGAATTTTCTGTCTGTATACATCCACATTAATTCTAACAGACCAGCTGTTTTGGCATTGAGTGAAACCCAAGTAGGTGAAGATTCCGATCCTACTGAATTTTTTATTCATGGGTATTGTTTGGTGCCATTATTCTTCTCACACCATGGTCTCGCCATATATATTAGGAATGATGTTGCATATCAACTTTTACCACAATACGGTCATTGTACCAATTCCCTTTTTAATTTCATGTGGTTAAAACTTTCCGTGAATAAACACATCATTCACTATTGTTTTCTTTATCGGAGCCCAAACCTGGACAGAGTTTCAACTTCTCAGGAATTTGATGCTCTGTCTGACTCCATACAAAGAATTGTCTCCCTGTATCCTCACACTGAAATCGTTATTACGGGCGATTTCAATGTTCACAATTCTTCGTGGCTTCGCCATTCGGGCCAGACAACGCCCGAAGGAATGTGTGCTGAGATTTTTGCTGAGTTTAACCATCTTACTCAGCTTGTCAATGAGCCTACTCGGATATCAGACGTTAACGGCCGAGCAGAAAATACACTTGACTTGTTTCTCACCTCTGATCCTGATAAATACACAATCAGTGTATTGACGCCTCTAGGCACATCGGACCACAGTGTCATATCTGCTAATTTCTCGTGTCAAACAAATCCAGTTAAAGAAAGAGCTCCAAAGAGAACCGTTTGGCAGTACGAGAAAGCCAACTGGGACGGTCTCAATAATTTCTTCAGGATCTTTAACTGGTCGCTATGCTTCCTCGGTAGCGACGTAGACTCCAGTGCAGATATGATTTCTAGTATGATTCATCTGGGAATGGAAACGTTTATCCCGAATAGGGTTAAAAGTATTAAACCCAAGGATAAATCATGGTTCGATTCGAGCTGCAAAGAGCTTATCAAGGAGAAAGAGGTGAGCTTCCGATGTTTTAAAGCCAACCCAACTGAGGAAAACCGGAAAAAGTTTAAGCAAGCCAGGAAGGCTTGCAACGCCTATATTCGAAGGACCAAATTTTTACATGACCAAAAATTACGGCGAAAAATACTGCAATGTCCCAAAGGCAGTAAGAATTTTTGGTCATTTGTAAAAAATATGAGGAATTCTTCCTCTTCCTGGGTTCCTACGCTTGTTGTCAATGACACTCCTTTAGTTAGCTCTATTGATAAAGCCAACTTATTTGCTAGGCAGTTCGCCGAAAATTCCACCTTACCAGATAGTGTCATGACTCCCCCAGTTCTTGAACGCGTAAATGATTCTATGGGACCAATCTTTTTTCGTACTCGAACTGTGGCGAGAGTTCTTAAAGATCTCAACATTCATAAATCCGCTGGCCCAGATGGTATCCCCGCTATTATTCTGAAGAGGTGTTCTTCCACGCTAGCAAAATCACTGCGTAAGCTTTTCCATCTATCCTATTCTTCTGGTCTCGTTCCGAGTAGTTGGAAAACTGCATTTGTTCAGCCAATCCCAAAAAAAGGCGAATCTTCTTCTCCCACAAATTATCGACCGATAGCACTAACGTCCCTTCTTTCTAAGGTCATGGAAACGCTGATTAATTATCAGCTAAAGAAATATCTTGAGGAACGGAAGCTTCTTAATGACCGGCAATACGGCTTTCGTAGCAATAGCTCCACTGGTGATCTCATGGTTCATCTCACCGAACAGTGGAACAAATCTTTACATCGTTTTGGAGAAAGTAAGATTATTGCACTTGATATTTCAAAGGCATTTGATAAAGTCTGGCATCTTGCTCTCTTATCGAAAATGCGTGCTTTCGGTATCGACGAATCTCTTCTTCGTTGGATTAGAAATTTTCTTTCGAACCGTTCAATACAAGTTGTTTTGGACGGATTCAAGTCTGAAACTCATAAAATAAATGCTGGTGTGCCCCAGGGCTCCGTTTTGTCTCCGACCCTCTTCCTCATTTTTATAAATGATCTCCTGTCTGCCACTTCTAATCCAATACATTGTTTCGCTGACGATAGCATTCTTAGCTTTTCATATTCGTTTCCAGACTCACAACCCTCCTCTTCGGATGTGGAACTGCAACGGCAAAATATGATTAGCTCATTAAATTCCGACCTACACAGCATTATACAATGGGGAATAAAAAATCGTGTGGAATTTAATGCTTCGAAAACGCAATGCTGTCTTGCATCGTTAAAGCGAGATAAACCCTCTTTGCCACTATCTATGAGTGGCACTTGCATCAACGAAACGGAAAATCTCGACATCCTCGGAATGTGCATCAGCAACCACCTTTTGTGGAGCGATCACATACGCGATGTTGCCAAAAATGCCGCAAGATGTCTAGGTTTTTTGAGACGTTGCAAGAAATTTTTCTCTCCGTCTGATCTGGCTACAATCTACAAAACCTATATACGTCCGAAACTTGAATATAACTCTCATCTCTGGGCTGGTGCTCCAGTAACTTATTTAAGCCTCTTGGACAGTATTCAAAAAAGAGCTTTTAAAATGATTGGTGACATTAACATCATCAACTCGTTTACGTCACTCGAACATCGACGCAAGGTTTCTTGCCTCACCCTTTTTTACCGTTATTTTAACGGACTTTGCTCTAGTGAAATAGCCAGTTGCATTCCTCCCCTTAAACAATTTAACCGTAATACCCGCGCTTCTAGGAATGCCCATCAGTTTACCCTTGAGCCCAACTTCGGCCGTACTATGAAGTACAGAGATTCTTTTTTTAGCCGTACTACGCGAATGTGGAACGCCTTGCCGCGCTCTATCTTTCCCTGTCATTGCAAAGTTCAGAAATTTAAAATCAATGTACACCGACACCTCCTATCCAACCCTTCCCTCTTTTCCTAATGCTCACACTGTGTCTTTGGCATATTAAAGGTATACAAAACCCTTTTAGTGTTCGCTAATTATAAAAAAAAAAAAAAATCGGTTTTGTGTGGGTTAACACCTAGTCCACACCCATCAGCCCAAAGTGTTAGTCTGTCTAAGGCATTTTGTAAGAGTTCTTTTAAGGTGTTAAGATGCTTTCCCGAAACCTCTATAGCATCGTCGTCCGCATAGGCGATCACTCTGAAACCCTCCGCATCCAGACTAGTTAGGATTTCATTCACCACTAGGTTCCAGAGGAGAGGGGATAGAACACCATATTGCAGTGTCCCTCTACTAACGAATCGTCTGGCAGAAGAGTTGCCCAGTTTTGAGTTGATTATTCTACTAGTCAGCATTGAATGAATTAACTCCCCAAGCGAACTCTCTACGTTTAGAGATGTTAGTGTAGATGTGATTGCAGATGTGTCTACATTGTTAAAAGCACCTTCGATGTCAAGGAAAGCAACCATAGTGAACTATATATGACAGAGGGAATATTCGACGGTGCGTACTAAGGTGTGTAACGCTGTTTTCACCGATTTACCTTTACAGTAGGCATGTTGAGACGAAGACAGAAGGGTTGTATCAATACTTGCCCTTAAATGGATTTCAATCAATCTTTCCAAGGTCTTAAGAAGGAATGATGTTAGACTTATAGGTCGTAGATCTTTAGGATTGACTTGCATTTACCTGCTTTGGGTATAAAAACAACTTTAACTTCTCTCCATGTCGAGGGAATATGGACCAGGTAAAGACAGTTGGTAAAAATTGCCTCAAGTATTGGTGTAATAATGCCTGATGTTTTTTGTAGTTCGGCTGGTATTATTCCATCTCGTCTTGCAGATTTAAATGGTTTGAAGCTGTTGAGAGCCCATGGTAGCTTTCGGTTAGAGAACTACCAGTAAAGTGAGTATCCAGTAGTAAGTTCAGCGATTCATTACTTGAATTTGTCCAGGAGCTGTCTGCATTTTTCAAGCAGCTTGGCATCGCTGGATTAGTTGAAAGAATTTTCCGTAACCTGGAGGCTTCAGAAGTTTCTTCTATCGTGTCACAGAAGGATCGCCAGGAAGATCGCTTAGATTTCCTTAGTGCCTTCTTGTAAATTCCTAGGGATTCTTTGAAAGAATCCCAGTGAGAGGCTAGTCTTGCGGCTTTGGCTCGGTTGAAGAGTTTCCTGCATTCTTTCCTGAGCGAGTCAAGCTCTGAGGCCCACCATTGTGGTTTCCTCTTTCCTCTTATGTTTATAAGTGGACAAGCAATTTCTAGCGATCTGTTCATAGCTGAGGTGAGGTGAGGTCATTGACTTTGTTGTCAAGTTCATTAGCGTTAGAGGAAGGACTAGATAGTCCAGGTTTTAGTATACTTTGTAATAAGTTCCTGTATGAAGCCCAGTCAGTTTTCCGATAATTTCGAAAAGTCAATGGACTTGGGTTTTCATCCACATTGATATTGAACTGGATATATCTATGATCAGAGAACGAGTGTTTTTTGGATACTTTCCAGTCCAAGATCATATGGTGTATAGTATCTGAGAAAAGAGTTATGTCTAGGACTTCTTGTCGAGTTTAAGTGATGAAGGTTGGTTCATTTCCAACATTACTTACTAAGAAGTTAGTACCAAGAATATAATCAAAAAGAGACTCACCTCTGTCGTTGATATTCGTACTTCCCCATACCGTGTGATGAGCGTTAACATCGCTCCCAATAATTAGGCGGATCCTTTGCCGTTCCGCTTCACCGACGATTCTCTCAAGGGTTTTTCCAGGGAGAGGGCCAAGGTGGTCATGGCCAAGATACGCCGATACTAGCCAGAAACTTCCTTTGGTTGTTTCCAGCCTAGCTACGGTGGTATCTCTATCACTGAAATTATGGAGCAAAAATACATTAATGCTACTTTTCACTAGTATACAAGATCTAGGTTCACCTTTCTCTGTCTCATACAGTTTGTAGTACCCAGGAGTCTTGAGTCTTCGGAAAACGGATCTCACAATCCATGGCTTTTGGATCAGGACAATGTATTCCCCGTTTCTTGCCAGACAAAGAAGAAGTGAGGCCGAGGCCTTTATGGAGTGCTGGAGATTTATCTGTACTAACTGCAGTATTTTGGTTACAATTAGCAGATCAACCTCCACCACGGTCTTGTTTTGATCTTCTGAGTCTGAGGATGAACCCAAGAGTTCGCCCTCGCTCAGAAGAACCATGTCTAGGAAGTCCTCAGTCTCCATTAAGGTATGGTTAGGTTAGGTTAGGTTAAAGTGGCTGTTGGTTGGGAAGTCCAACACACTTAGACCAAAATATGGTCCGTTGTGATACCACATGGATCAGTTGATCAGCTTAACTCGTTGAACCAATTGGAGCTTCGAATGAAGCGTAGGAGACAAATAATGTCAGAATTTTTTAGATCGCTGGTATCGTTGAAGTAGTAGTCTCCAAGGTGGATTCTACGTCTTTGTGATTAAGGCAGGGCATGTGCACAGAAGATGAGAGATTGTCTCTTCTTCTTCGTCTGTGCAACTCCTAAAAAAATCATTTGCAGGGGCTCCAAGTGGAATAGCATGCCTTCCTATTAAGCAGTGCCCAGTCAGGACACCTATAACTTAGCTAATGTGCAATCTACTCAGAGATATTAATTGTTTTGAGCGCCTGGCGCTAAGATTAGGCCAAATTAGTTTTGTCGCTAAACAGGTGGTGGTGTTATTCCACCTGAGGTTTGTTTTCTCTATGGTATCTTGCTTTAGCATGAGTTTACATGTAGCTAAGAGGATACCTATGCTAGCATTGTGAGCCAGCAGAGGTAAAGTTGTTCCGCTTTTTGCAAGTTCGTCAGCTTTGCAATTTCCTGGAATGTATCTATGGCCGGCACCCAAAAAAGGTGAATGTTGAACTGTGTAGCCATCTCCGTAAGAGATCATCGACAATTTAGGGCTGTTAGTGAGTTAGTGGAGACAGAGTCTAGGGACTTTAACGCAGCTTGGCTATCCGAGAAGATGCGTATATCATTAGTTGATATAACGTTTTCTCTAAGCCAGGATAGGACTTCTTTTATAGCCAGGATTTCAGCTTGGAACACGCTACAATGATCAGGTAGACGAAAGGAGAGACTTTTAAGTTTAGTCTATCTGAGTATACGCCTCCACCAACCCCATCCTCCGTTTTTGATCCGTCTGTATAAAAGTTTATAGCATCATCGTTCAAAAATGATGTATTCTCCCAAGAAGACCTGGGAGGTATAGTCACTTTGAAGCTATAGTTATTAAACTGAGGATGGGGTATGGTGTAGTCAATATTACTGTTTATAGTTCTGAACGAGTTCAAAATAGTGGTGTGGCCAATTCCATTATTGATCCACAGAGAGGAGGCTTGAAGCCGTATGGCAGTATTAGCGGCCGTTTGCTTGCTGAAAATGTCCAGCGGTATTAGATGGAACAGAACGTCTAGTGAGGCGGAGGGGGTGGAGCGAAGTGCTCCTCCCATATACAGGCAGGCTGTTCGTTGGACTTTGCTGAGTTTATCGCGATTTGTCGCTGTATCTAGCGCCGTCCACCATACCGCTCCTCCATAAGTAAGGATCGGTCTTATGACCGAGATGTATAGCCAGTGTGTAATGCGGGGCTGTAGGCCCCATTTATTACCAATGGCCTTTTTACAGGAGAACAGGGCTTCTGTGACCTTGTTTATTCTCTCTTGAATATTAGGTTTCCAACTTAATTTCTTATCCAAAATGAGACCCAAGTATTTTGCTTGTTCAGAGAATTTAAGTGGTACACCGTTTATGAGGGGAGGGTCAATGAGTGGGACTTTGTATTTCCTTGTGAAGAGGACAAGGTCGGTTTTTTGTAGGTTAACGCCTAGTCCACACCGATTTGCCCATCTGGTGAGCTTATTTAAAGTGCTTTGTAAGAGTTCTTTAAGTATATTGGGATGTTTACCCGTTACTGCAATAGCAACATCGTCCGCATAAGCAAACACTCTGTATCCCTCTCTTTCTAGAGTAATTAGTAATTCATTTATTACTAAGTTCCAGAGGAGAGGGGATAGGACACCACCTTGTGGCGTACCTCTGCTGACACCCCTTTGTGCAGTAAAATCGCCCAGTTTTGAATTGATAATCCTGCTTATCAGCATCTGATTAATCAATTCGCTGATCGACTTATCTACCTTCAGAGATGTCAATACACGTGCAATTGTACATGTGTCGACATTGTTAAATGCACCTTCTATATCTAAGAAGGCAACTAAGGTGTACTCTTTATGATGGAGGGAATATTCGATTGTACTTACTATACTGTGTAGAGCCGTTTCAACTGATTTCCCTTTGTTGTAGGCGTGTTAAGCCTTTGAAAGGAGGGACTTATCAATACTTAACCCTTAAGTGGATATCGATCAAACGTTCAAAAGTTTTGAGAAGGAATGATGATAAGCTGATAGGTCTTAGGTCTTTAGGGTTAACGTGGCTGGATTTTCCAGCTTTTGGAATAAAAACAACTTTAACTTGTCTCCAAGACATCGGGATGTATGCCAATTTAAGGCATCCCTTGAAGATGTTTTCTAGGATGGGTATTAGAAAACTTGCATTTTCTTGCAGTTCAGCTGGAATTATACCATCCGGACCAGCAGATTTATATGGCTTAAAGCTGTTAATAGCCCATTTAGTGATTAGACCTTGTGGGGGATATAATATATTGTCACAACTATTTGGTACAATGTTATTAATAATATTAGAGCTACCAGGAAAGTGAATGTCTAGTAGCTTGAACGGGTCCAGAAGCCAGAGGCGTTTTTCAAGGAGTTTGGCATGATTGGATTTTTGGAGAGGATTTTGCGCAACCTGGATGCTTCAAAGCAATCTTCCACGTTGCTACAGAAGTTTCTCCAGGACGATCGTTTGGTTTTCCTCAGTTCTTTTTTATATACCTCCAGTGATTCTTTATATGAATCCCAGTCAGACATGTCTCTAGAAGCTTTCGCTCTGTTAAAGAGTTTTCTGCATTCTTTTCGAAGTGGATCTAGCCCTGAGTTCCACCAGTGTGGTTTCTTTTTACCTCTTACTTGTATAAGAGGACATGCAGTATCTAGAGCTTTGTTTAGGGCTAATGTTAGATTATTGACTTTTTCGTCAAGATCTTCAGTGTTGGAGGGGTATTAAAGAGTTCAGGTTTTACTAAACTATTTAACGTTCTCTTGTATTTTGGCCAATTTGTTCTTTTTAGATTTCGAAAGATCGGTTTGCAAAGTGGTTCATTTATAAAGTTAAATTGGATGTATCTATGATCAGAAAAGGAGTGATCTTGAGATACCTTCCAGTTCAAAATTATTATTATTAATGAAGTCCAAGAGTAATTCTTGTCATGAAAAAGTGCTTTCTCAAATTAGCCGTTCGGATTCGGCATATAAATTGTAGGTCCCCTCCATCCCTGACAACATTACTCGCACACAGGAATGGTTGAGAGTTGTAAGTCACTAGGCCCTGGTTCTCTACGGACTGTTGCGCCACCTAATTTATAAATGAAGTCGGAGACAAGAGTTATATCTAAAACTTCTTGTCGATTTTTAGTAATAAAGGTTGGCTTTTTACCATCGTTACTTATGAGTAGGTTAGTGTTTAGAATATAGTCGAAAAGAGACTCACCCCTGTCGTTTATATCCGTGCTACCCCACACTGTATGGTGGGCGTTAGCATCACTTCCGATGATGAGGCCGATGTTGAGCCTTTGCGCTTCAGCTATTAATCTCTCCAGGGTGTCACCCGGGAGAGGGCCAAGGTGGTCGTGGCCGAGATATGCTGACGCCAGCCAGAATGTTCCGCTGGTTGTTTCCAGACTTGCGGCGGTGATATCTCGATCGCTGAAATTAGGAAGTAAATATACATTTAGGCTGCGTTTTACTAATATGCAAGATCTGGGTTCATCCTCACCTGATGCATAAAGCACGTAGTATTTGGGAGTCCTTATTCCTCGAACAATGGATTTAACAATCCAGGGTTCTTGAATCAGGACAATATCTTCATCGCTGCTGGATAAGCGAAGAAGAAGGGAGGCCGAAGCCTTTATGGAGTGTTGGATGTTAATCTGGAGTAACCGCAGCATTTTCGCTACCGTACTCCCGATCAGCCTCCAACACAGTGATGTCGGCGTCATCTATATCAGAGGACGATTCTAAAAGAATGTCCTCATCTCCGCTGTCGTAGACCTCGGCCTCCATTGCAGAAAAACCTTGGTCGGTGGTAGGAGCTTCCACTGCTACTGGGGATACCTGAGAAGCATCGTCTTCCAATGAAGGAACTGTGACCGATGCACCAGGTTTCTCAGCAACCGTTTGCGCTTTTATGGGTGGGAAGGGGGAAGGGTTTGTGCCTCGAGAGAAGACGACGTCCCAGGTCTACCAACCGTGAATTCACCTTCGATTGTTGTTGGAGGCCCGCTATCTGCGATAGCCTCAACTAAGATCTGACTTGAAATTATCAATTATGTTTTTCCCCTTTGTTAAGTGATTTTTTTTAATATTTATTAGTTCGGAGAGCTTGATTTTCAGTTTTTTTTTCTCCTCTCTTTTAAATAGTGACTTGTCTTACCTCCTGTAAAAAAGAAAAGAGTATAAAGATATCTTCCAAAAAAAACATCATCACATCACCCCCCCAACAGTAAGACACAATCTTGCCTCTACAATTCTACATCCAACCGCTCCAAAAGAACTACATTCCATCCACCACTCCAACATTTCTGCTGTTGATGCAACGAATAACCCACCACCCTATACCAAAGTGAGAGATACCACAAGACCTTCATTCGCAATATCTGGATCTTAGATGGACACCCTGATAAAAGAGAAACCAGCTGATATATTTTTTTTTAAATTTTTTTTTTAAATTCATTTTTATTAATTCAATCTTAAACCTATCTTAAAGCTAGACAAAAATTCATAAAACTAGCCTAATTAACCATAACTTGCAACTCACTTACAGGTCCCATACGGACACTCTACGTTAAACAATAATACTTAATTCTAATGCCTTTCGGCCCTAAGATCTATTTTAATTTCAATTCAATTTTATTTATTTTTGTATTCATTAGAAAATTTAAAAAAACTAATATCAATATCCTTTTTTATTTTTACTTAAAAACTACTTAAAATTAGGTCCTTATATAAAACTTAAAACTAACTTAAACTACCTATTCTACCTATAAACTACTTAAAACTAGAACAACCACAGCAGCAAATCTAACTATCTAACATCTTTTGTTTTTCATATTTTGTTGTCCTTTTCTTTTCTTAATTCATGTTTTTTGTTTTTATTTTTTTTTAAATGTTTTTTTTTTTTGTTTTAATTTTTTTTTATTTTGTGCCACCATGCTTATTCTACTTAAAACTAAACCCTAAAACTATTAAACAAGTATGTAAGCCGGCCAAGGCTTAAAACCCCATCCCGACTACCCACTATCAAGTGCCGATTGAAGCCACCAAAACTGGTTCTCCTGCTTCACCCTATCAGTTCGGTCCCGTTCGGACACAGCCCTACTGAACGGAAGGAGCTCTGCGTCTTGTGCCATGACGTCCCGATTGTACAGGAGTCGCCTATCCACGGTACTTCGTCTGACGTGGTAGATTAGCGGAACTGCCAATCTATTCTGTATCAGACCGCATCTATCTAAGAAGAATAATGCATCTGTGGGAATGAAGCCGCTCAAGCGTGCACTCTCAAAATACTCGTCGATCGGATAGAACACCCGAAAATTAAATTTTTTGTCCAAGACATAGCTCTTGCAATGTGACCTCGAACGAGTTTTATTACGAAATTGTCAATACTGTTGATTCGAGCCCCGTTGTATAGGACCTCGTTGGAATAGTAGTGCACGTAAGAAGATTTGGCTGTTCGATATAAGCCGGTACAGCGTCGCGTCGTAAACACTGCCGCTCGAACACCCAAAACTTCTCCATCTGGGAAGGGGCAACGTTGCATCACACAGGACAACCATAAACGATCATCGGCCGTATGAGGGCCATGTAGCAAATTACTTTCACTCTGGGGTCAAGCCAACTGCTGTAAAACAGCCGTTTCGTCAGAGCGAAGGCTCCTCTGGCCCTGGTCAGAGCAGCATTTATATGTCTGTCGAAATATAAATACTGATCTAACCAGATACCGAGGTACTTCACTACACTTTTGCTCCCTAATCGCTCCCCGTGAAGATCAACGATGACCATCTTGCGCCAATTCTTGCACGTGGTTGAAGATGAGCTGAAGCTCAACCTTCGTCACTAACAAGGGACTTGGTCCCGTTTGCTCGGCGATTATGGCATTTGCCAAGGAATCGTCACTGAACCGCATGAAACCGCGGTTCTCAGATCGCCATTGTGTTATATCATTTCGAAGGTAAAAGTGATTAAGTAGGGCTCTGTTTTCCAGGTCGTGGTTGGGGCGAATGCTAACATTCACCTTGTACACTTGCTGGAAAGCAGCTCCCACCGCCTCCACTTTTTCCTTCGGATCTGCAATTATAAAAAAGTCATCGTCAAAGATGGCTTCTTCTGGATCTATTTGCGCTGTCCTGAGTACGTCTCTGTTCTCTTCAGTTCTTTGGAGTTTCAGACACGGAAGGTCATTATCGTTCGTTTTCCTGAATATCTTGTTGATTTTAGGCAACATACTAGGGTCACTGGAATTAACTGACCGGATCTTGCGGTCAAAGTACTTGTTAATTGATAACCTGTAGTTCTCCTTAATCAACAGATTGACATTTTTTATTGACGACTTTAATGTCCTAACCTCCAAGTCGTGTGGGTCTGTAAGTCATCTGTACAAGTTTTTGAGTCTTGTCAGTAAGCCACTCTTGTGCCTACGTAGTGCGTCAATAGTCGCATTTCTGTAAGTGTCCATTTGGTCCTGTTCTTTGTACTTTGATATTGTCCGTTCCATCGTTCGTTTTATTGTTTCGTCCATCTGTTGTAAATGTTGGTCAATTTCTGTATTTGTCAGGTTTCTGTTGTTTGGTGGGGCTATGTCACTCGAACGAAGTTCTCTCGCTAAGGCGTTGGTGAAACGAGGCCAGCGCATCTTACTGTAATTGTAAGAATGCATTGCAACGTATTCCTCCAACTCCACGCGTTCGTTCGGAATCTGCATTACAGCAGCCAGTCCGCAGTGATCACTGTCGTACTCGACTGTCTGTAAGCAGTTTCGAGGGTGATTACCCACTTTGTCTGTAAATGTTAGTCTTGTGTCGTACAGCAAAAGATCCAGAAAGGATCCGGTTCTTGGATACGATAGCTTTTCTGTAGCTAGCAGGTCGACGCCATATTCAATGCTGTAAAGATTCATCAAATTAAAAAGATGGTTACCTCTGGGATTACTATGTTGATTTCCCCAATCTTCATTTTTTGCGTTCAAATCACCGGCCAAGATGAAATAGTTTTCTTTCAAGCTCAGTTTAAGTTCCCTAAAAAGAATCTGGAGTTCTGAAGCAAAGTAAGTAACCTGCGGAGCTGCAGCCGCATAAGCCGCAATCATATACATCCGCTTCCCTTGAGTGAGAGAGATGCATACAACGCCAACCTCTAGCGTCTTGAGCTTTCGCAATTCATTGTTGTATATGACTTTATAATTAATGCCTTTTCGTATAAAGAGAGCGACACCGCCCCCTTGAGTGGAGTCGGGCCGGTCTCTTCTTACGATATTGTAATTTATATGAGTCAATTTGAGTAGTATAAACTAGAGGGTACGAGTTCACCGGTGCACCGGTGCAGCACCGGTGCACCGGTGCTGCACCAGGGTTCTGATCTATGCTAATCACCGGTGCACCGGCATCACCAGGGTTCTGATCTATGCTAAATACCGGCATCTTCTAGCACCATCTATATTTTTTTTCATTTCAACATTGGTTGTGGGATTGGATTTTCAGTGAAAAATTGGTTGTGGGATATACTTTCATAGTTGGATTTTTTTTTGGATAGCACAACCTTTGTATATGAAAACTAACGTTCTAGACCATGCTTAGCAAACGTTAGAACGTAAAAACGTAAAATTCACGTTCACGTTAGAACGTAAAAACGTATAATTCACGTTCACGTTAAAACGCAAACAACGTAAAATTCACGTTCACGTTAAAATGCAAAAAACGTAAAATTCGCGTTAAAACGTAAAATTCACGTTCACGTTAGAACGTTAAAACGTAAAATTCACGTTCACGGTAAAAACGTAAAATTCATAGTTGGATTTTTTGGATAGCACAACCTTTGTAAATGAAAACTATAGTACTCTCATGGGCAGACATTTTTTTGCGCGACCGGACGCCGCCGCCGTCGTTGGCGGTAGTATCGGGGACCGAGAGAAAAATATTATTTCCATTCCCATGAGCAGCCAGCAGAATAAGGGAGACAGTTAATTTCATTCTATTTTAATCTATCCTTGTATATGTTTTCATATACTAAGCTTCCATATGAAGGTAGATGAATTTGTTTTTGTAATTTCTTTATATCAATGCATTTTTATATGAAAAACGACAATGTCTTAATATTGTGTCTAATAAGGGGATGAATGAAATTTTTTGTATGCTTACATCAGCTGTTTAAGATCTTGTACCGATTTTTGTTTTTATTTACATTCATGACTCTGCTTCCCCCTGTGTACGATCTTTGTATATGAAAAATGGTTGTATTATGTATACGAAGCTACGATGCGATTTTTGTGAAAAAGAAACATATTGGGATAGTTATACGTTTGGTTATAGTTATGTATATTTTTGCTGGTGTTTTTTTTTTTTTTTTGTAGATAAATATCAACTGGTAGGTGATTTTTTCCAGGATGTGGGTTTTATTTTAAATTCAATTTTTAGATATAAAAGATATTGGTAGGTAGGCAGGTAATTTATGAAATTTCATAGGGAATTCCTACTAGTATCTGGACAGTGCGATAATATCCGTACACTTAGCATTTTATTTGAGATTAGTAGATAGGTAGGTACAGTATTTATAAATACCTATGTATGTAGTTTAAAATTAAAATAAAAACAAAAATGCATTCTTTATGTTGGTTCAGATAATTTGATTAATTTGATAATTGAAATTTGTGTCTTTTTATGTTCCAATTCTCCTTTTGTTTTATTATTTTTAATAAATAAATGTAAACAATAAAGCTGGGACCTTAGGCATAAACAAAAAAAAAAATTAGTTTATATTTAGGTAGGTATAGGTAGGTATATGTTGTTTGCTGTTGTAGGTACCTTTAATACAATTTTGTCAGCTCTTCTATTTTAAGATGTGTGACTCTTAGGAAAATCCAATTGAAATTTTTTTTAACTTATTAACTATTAGTAAGTATACCTATTTTCGTAAATGTAGTGTCGAAGTAGGTATTTTTGTATTGATTTGAAATTTTCTTTTATACGATTTCGCAGTTTTTTTGTGCCACTTACCAACCAATAATTTTTTAACATTAAACGCAAAATTATATCAATGATAATTACTCATGTTATTTCACAACCTTGGTGTTATAACCTTGTTAAGATGAAGGATTCTTCAGATATTTAAAGTCAATTTATGACTTAATTTCACAATTTAGAAAATCATGGTCTGAAATTAATTTTTTTACTTGCGTCATATAGGCAAGTTTTGCATTCGTAAAAATTGTCGAACTCAAGAATCAAAAATGACATTTCAATGGTAGAGAAGTAGAAAAAAGTGAGTCCACTGATTCCGTCCTGGCCCGTACCTTCACCCCAAGGCATTAGGTTGATTGACCTAAAATTTGGATATTAAGGGTAAGAGCCGATTCGCGTTAAGTGTTATAAAATTCCCATAGGAAGTTATTGTAATCGGTCCGTTTTCTCGACGTTTCAAGGTCCCTAGAGTCGAAATAAAAGATTTTTAGAGAGTTTTTATACGTTCGGGAAGTTTTTTTCGTCGTCCATAGCTCAAGAACCAATAGAGATATCGACTTCAAATAAATTTTGTTATACAGATAATAATACAGGAAGATGCAGAAAGGACTCTAAAAAAAATTGAGTGGGTGGTTTTTTTACCAAAGCAATTTAAAAAAAGGTGAAAACTTTGGTTAACCCTAAATATATCACGAACCAATAACGCTAGAGACTTGAATTCAATTTTATATTATATGTATATTGTAACGCGATACAAAACTAGTATAGTTTTTGGAAAAAAAAATCAAATTAACGGGTTTTTATAAATCAAAAAAAATGAACAAACATATTTGGCACCTCGAATATTTTAGCAATAAAAATATTGTTTTCAACTTTCACTTAAATTTTGAGAAAAATCGAATTGACAGTTTTCTTGTAAAAAATAAAAACATTACTAAAAGTAAAAAATTACTTTCGACTCAAATATCTTTACAAACATTAAAAAAATATTGGCTTCAAACTAATTTAATCTCACAGTGATTTTTTTATAAAAGTCCAACAGTCAGTTTTTTCATAAAAAATTAAAATCTACAAAAAATAGTACGCAACATTGGTAAACAATTATGTTCGGTTCTCGAAATCTCGCGAACAATAGAAGATATTGACTTCAAATTAATTTAATTCATCCAATTTGTATTTGTTTATATAAGATCGCACACCAGGATCTTTTTTAATATGAAATGTATGGCTTTTATTTACATATTATATTACATAAATTCTACTTTTTGCTTCATTTTTAACAAATTAATGTGGACAACAAAGCTCGGACCTTATAGAGGGCATAAACAACATATATGTAAATATGGTTTATATTTAAGCAGGCATCTATGTGTTGCTTAAGCCGATAGATTTTTGTATTGCTCCAGAAGAGTACCCCACGTTATTTTGGTACATTTTTTTCAAAATTCGATGTATCCAAAATGGGTCATTAGTTTTTTACGAAACTGTATATTAATTAGTTCAAAATAACTGCATACCAAAAATATATATTTTAACTAAAATTGAAAAATTGTATGTGTACAAAATTAATATAAAAAGTAAACTGCTCTAAAGATTTTCAAATAAGAATTTTGAAACATTAAGGTTTTTTTCGACAAATCAAATTTTGGAAACAAGCTTTTTTAACAGGTACATTTTTAAATTTAAAAATACAGGAAATATTTTAAATAGTCTTGGTTTGCCAATTGAACTGATTCGTTCTAAAATTGCCTCTACCTTCTACACGAAGAGACATAGACCCCCATTTCGCTAGTCAAAAGTGCACGTACGTATATTTTAAAACAGTAGTAAAACGTTATGTTTATTTCAAATTTATAGAAAAATTATTCCTAAGTTAAAAACTTTGCTTTGGCATACAAAAATTGGATTTTTTTTTTAGACTGAGACAAAGGCATCAAATTTATGTAAGTACAATTACAAATGCTAATACTTCTCTAAAAATAAAGATCCAAATAAAGTCTTTTACCTTATTAAAAGTAAACATTTGCTTATACCCTTGATCATTCAAAATTGTTGATAGGAAGGTCCTTCTTTTAATAAATACCTAAATAGGTATATCATAAGAACTAACGTTAAAACGCAAAAACGTAAAATTCGCGTTAAAACGTAAAATTCACGTTCACGTTAAAACGCAAAAACGTAAAATTCGCGTTAAAACGTAAAATTTACGTTCACGTTAAAACGTAAAAACGTAAAATTCACGTTCACGTTAAAACGCAAAAACGTAAAATTCGCGTTAAAACGTAAAATTCACGTTCACGTTAAAATGTAAAAACGTAAAATTCACGTTCACGTTAAAACGCAAAAAACGTAAAATTCACGTTCACGTTAAAACGCAAAAACGTAAAATTCACGTTCACGTTAAAACGCAAAAACGTAAAATTCACGTTCGGAACGCAAAAATCACCATAGGAAACTGAACAAAATCATGAACAGAACATGATGTTTAAGAGTTAAGTTTTTTCAGAAAAGGTGATCCATATGAGTGAAGAGAGAAAAGAATCGTTAAGTAAAAAGACATGTTAATTTTTTTAATATTTTTTTTATTTTTTAATTAAATTTTAAGGCCAATGCCACAAGATCAGTTTTACATTTCATTTTCAAGTTCTATTCGATAATGACGCCAAGCTAGTGTATTTACATTATTGGTACATATAAATCTTTTGTCATCAGAACAACTTAAACTTAATTTGTGTATACATTCGGTGTATATAGTATGGTGTTTAGATCTAAAGTTCAACATTTTACTATAGAAGTTTTGTTTGTGTAGCAAACAGTCTCTGTAATTTTGTAAAGACATTTTTTTACAGCTGCTGATTTGACACCCTTAGCCTTTTTTATTAGTGCTGCATCTTCTATGTCTATACTATACATTTTAGCTCTTAATCCTATAAATTCCTTCATTATTCTACCATTCTTTTTCATCCTTCATAAATCCTAACTTTTTCACATTGAGCTGGGGCAATACCGTAGCAGTTTTGGGGTGGATAGTCTGAAGTATCAAATTTATCTATTATATCATTTCTTATATCATTGTAAAAATCATCTGTTCTTATTTTATAAATAAATGAATCGGTATCCATGTAGGCCAGATGTAGGTTGTCAGTAAATTTAGGTTTCATGTATGTATGCATAATGAAAGTCGTACACTTTATACTTTGAAATCTCCAAAACACAAAAACCTAAGTATATAGGCTTATTATATACACTGTAAATTCGTTTTAACTGAATAGCAGCCATGGTTTTCGAAAATTCTAATATGCTATGAAAATTAGGTTTAGCTATAAGAGCGCGACTACCGAGATGGGTGCCTTTGCTTTCTATTGAATCGACAATTCGAACATCTTTTCGTTTGTCTACATTTTCCATAGTTTTTCCGAATACAGCATTATTACAAAGTTTACGCTGATCCTTTTCAAACTTTGTGGTGGTTTTTTTTCTTAGTTCATTGTTTAAATCAATATATTTTTCAGCCATTGAAATTGTTTGAATTGCATCACTCTATGAATTTTCTTAAGCACCAAACCATTATCAAGGCATTAAATTAATGTTTTGTGATGAATTATATAATTAACTTTATTATTCAAATCAGCAATCTGATGCTTTAGAATTTTTGAATGGAATAAATTTTGAGGATGTTTAAAGTCAACGGAAATAAAAATATTTTAAAAATATTTAAATAGGGTTAGCACTATATTTCTATAAGGATGAATGCCGGCAATTAAAATTTACGATTATAATACGTGCATTGATATATCAAGACCCTGATACATCGTTACCATCACTCATCTGACTAATAGGACTTGACCATCTATATATATTGCTTTAGGATTTTTCCTGGATTGAGGTAATAATTAGTGTAACAAAAGCCTAATACCTCACTACCATCATATCATTCATTTGTCTAATAGGGCTATACCTTTATCTATTGCTTTGCTAGCATCATGTCAATCATATTACTAAACTCTGTCCCTTATCATTAAAATCCTGAAAAATGATCCAAGGGTTATTTTTATTGCGGAATACAAATGTACATATGTCAATAAGGTCAACACATTATTTTATCTATAGGGATGGATGCCGATAATTAAAATATGCATTCATGATGATCGCTATACATAAATTTATCCAACTGCTTCCTTATATACACCGATGATATTCCAAGTGTCAACAATATAAATTTATGATAAGGTTAACTACATGAATGAATGCGAGGAAAAACTCTATTGTTCTACTATTAGCAATCAATATGATATAAGCATGTATTATTACCCCAATACTTCTTTTCATTAGTTACTTTTCACACCAAAGAAACCTTTTGCAATGTGTAATACGACATTTAGGATCATATCCTGTATATGACTACTTTCCTACCCCCGATGAAGCAGAATACTCCGTTTTTACTCTGGATGATTTCGCTGCTTTTGAAGCAAATTCATTAACCCTAGCCAGTGGATTCAAGCCAACAAAGAAGCTATCGGAGTTGAAAATGGATCTAAAATATAACATTTATACCTTGCGAAAGGTTACGACACGGTGTGGGGTGATAGAATCGTAGCGGATCTTGGCGAATATATGGTAAGATACAATTTTTCTCGTTCTGCTTCCTTTATACAATATATATATACTTATATACTTACTAAGAAGTTAGTACCAAGAAAATCAAAAAGAGACTCACCTCTGTCGTTGATATTCGTACTTCCCCATACCGTGTGATGAGCGTTAACATCCCTTACGAAACGTGAGAGGCTGATTATGCTAATATGATTTAGATCGTTATAGAAGAATTCTCCTAGGTAATTCTTGCGTTTTCGATCCAGAGCAGGGCATGTACAGAGAAGATGAAGAATTCTTTCCTCCTCTTCCTCGTCCATACAGCTTCTGCAAAAGTCATTTGAGAATACGTCTAGTCGCGTGGCGTGCTTTCCTATTAGACAGTTATCGGTTATGACACCTATTATCGAGCTTATATGCGATCTGCTTAGAGATAGCAAGCACCTTGATCGCTTTAAATCTAGTGTTGGCCAGATGTTTTTTGTGACCTGACACGTGGAGATGTTGTTCAACCTGGTGTTTGCCTTCTTCATAGCGTCCTGCATTAGCAACAGTTTACAAGTAGCGATTGGTATGCCAGCATTTGCCAAACGTGGGAGAATGGGTTGTACTGTACCGTTCCTGGCGAGTTCATCTGCCTTACAGTTACCTGGAATGTCTCTATGGCCCGGCACCCAGCAAAAGTGAATATTAAACTGTTGTTCCATTTCCATTAGAGATGATCGACAGTTATGGACTGTTATAGAGTTTGTGTTACGTGGCCAAAACATTAGAACTATCCAAAGTCGACGCTGCAGCCGCAGCCGGACGACTTTGGACAGTACATACAGTAAATTGTTGTTGGCTGAACTCTGTACCTGTTGTTGTTTTGTTCCTGTAAATGTCCAACGTTGTGTTTGTTGTTGTTAATGTCCAACGATGTTTACCTCTTGGTCCATGCCCATCGTGACCTCCGGATCTCCTTCATCTTTTTGTTTTAAATGCAAAAAAAAAGGAATATAAATAGTTAAAAACTAAAATAAATAATGAATAAATTCAAAGATAATTTTGTTTCGTGAAAATGCGTATGCCTAGTTTTGCAAATCCGAATGCTTTTGCATACGAGTTTTCACAACACAAAATTATTAAGTTAAATGTATGTTACTTACCCCCTACATGCCTTAAAATGTTCACCTTCATCTAAAATGCAAATTAAATAAATAAAAGTGCAATTTAATGTTATTTAAATAGCAATAATTCAATAAGTATTACTTACCAGTATCAAATTGCGACCATGATGCTTGTTTACATTTTTACTTTTGACGTTTAACTTTTAGTATGTACTTTCTTGTAGAAGGACATATATGGCCGAACTCTTTTGCGCATGCGGGAGTAGTTTTGTCCTACTTTCTCAAAGGGTTAATGAATATAAATTATAACAGTTTGGCGCATGCGCAGAATGAATTCGCTAAGATTATAAAAGTTAACAATAGGAAAATATGGACAATTTAGTGTTAATGTAGGAAAGGAAATTTTGAATTGGAATAGAAGGAATTTATTGTTTTGAAATGATTTATTAAGATTTAATTAAAATGATTAATAAAAATTTTTTTTTTTGACTGATTAAGATTAGATAGGAGGGGAAATAAGACTGAGACGGACATATAGAATGGAGGTAGAAGGTGTATTTGTGTTAGTGAAATAAAGGGACTGACAGGGATGGAAAATTATCCACCCATCCGTTGTATTATTTAAATAAAAGTCTAATGATACATATCTCACTCAGATATAGTGGTAACTATTTACTTAATTAAGTGAACAAAGACTAAGAAGGATTTCAATGGTCATTATCGTTGATTTAGCCATTCTATTCAGTTGAGTGAAAGTACAAACCGCCAATTCAATTTTTAAATATTGTTTTAAAAAAACAGAAAATTTTTAAAATAAAATAGAAAAAGTGCATTTATACGTACCAAGAATAAAAGTTAAACTTTTGAAAAAGTGCAACCCAGCTTCCCAAGGAAGACATTAAGCCAATTACCGATTTCAGCAGAGGTTTAGGAAAAGACTAGGATTTTATCCAGAGTCCTAAGCCTCTGCCTATTTTTTTTGGCTATTTTTGGCTACAGTGGACTTTTGTTCCTAGAAAGGATTGATTCTTTGTCCAGAGGTCAAAAGGAACTATTATATGTATATACTTATATATGGATCTCCTCAATACAAAGAAAAAAAAAAAACTATAAAATCATAAAATCGTGAAATCATAAAAATCATTAAATTAGTGAAAATAAGTTTTTTTTTTGTAAAATTAAGCTAATTCAGCTATATATATATATTTATAATTGAAATTTTAAGTTTTAATTTGAAAAGTGATCTTAAATATAGCAGGTGTGGAATTATTTTAATTAAAGTAGTTGAAAGTGTCTACTCATCTTCACAAGTGCTGCCGGCAGGACAACGTTGGAAGGTGTCAAAACAGAGTGAGTACAAACAAATTCAGGACACAAAGGTCCAAACATCTCTATCTATTTTAAGATCAGTTGAGAATATTATTTTTTTTGATATTTACATACATTTTGACATTTTTCAATACGCTGAAAAAGTTTAATTCCTTTTTTTTTTCATAATGAATAAAGATCATCATTTGTGAATTTTGAAATCAAAATAATAATGTGGTGCTAATTTTTTTGAGCTGATGGTGTGTGGAGACTTGGTAAAGCCGGCCAGATGAAAAGTGTGTGGTGAACTTGACAAGACAGACTATTCTCTACTGACGGACTAGTGACTGGTTGGGTCAACTTAGGGGCTATTTCCGCTACATATGGCCAAGGAAATAGCGAAGGAAGTATCTTCACGATACTTGGGCGGGTTGGCCAGACCTTCGTCAATCACATCAGACGAACGTTTGGATTTAGCGGGATGATATTTTGGAGAGGTCAAAATGTGTGCTTTAGGTATTAGTGTAGGCATTAGTTTAGGGATTTTTCTATCATATTGTATTTGTATATTATTTCTTATTTTAGGTATATTATTCTGTATTGGTATTGTTATTGGTTTCATATAATTATTAGTAGGTTAGCTAGATTAGTTTTTTTTACTGAAGCACCAAACTTTGATTTCTTTTGAATATTATCGGTATCCTTGGACTTGTATCGTATTAGATCTTTGCTTTTAATATTTTTACCTTAGGCACGATAAATAAATGTTTAGACGAGCAGGAAGGTACATCTGGAAATGGCAAGAACCACCCCAAGCGACGAGCTAAAGCCGAGCGACCGCAAGCGTGCCGTTGCCAGTTCCAGTGTACCGAAGAACTCCTCCGTGGAATCCTGACTCCTAACAATGGCGCCCAACGAGACCTAATGGTTTTTCACTTGGAAAAACTTAGACAGTTTCAAGGGGATGTTTTTTTTCATCACCTTGAGACTGTTTATTTTTATTTTTTTTTGCAAGATACAAATCTAAGGACGGATAACTCTTGGTTTTGTCACAGTTTGAAGATTGCTGTCCAAATTTCAAGGCCATGAGTCAGAAATTTGGTGAGGTAATTGGAAAGCTGTGGCAACACTGGGAGTGGAATAAAGTCGTAGGAATTCAAGTCCTGGCTGTCCATGTAATCAGGTACAACCAGATACTTAGTGAGGTAGGGATTTGAATCCGAAAACTGTGTTCGTGTGGAAGTTTATCTTGAACCTGCAGCCAGCCATTTATTCAGCTATATGCCAGATAATATGTTGTGGTTGAGGGAGATAGATAAACGGAAGCAAGTGCTAAATTCAAACGCACCAGTCACAAAGACATACATACATACAAAGAACGCGACATATACCACCACTTTTGCAGATGGAAAGGAAACCTTGCCATCTTCACACACCTAAGCGTTTCATTTAAAAAAAAAAAAAAAACAAAAAACAAACAAACAAACATAAATAAACCTTTTTTAAATACAAATACAATTTTTTTAAATTCTATTTACATTCTTTTATTACCTTTTAATATCAGTTTCTTATAATTTTTTTTACTATTAGTTATTTCACATTTAATTTACATTTTTTATTAATTTTTTTACATCATTCTTTTATTATTATTTATTTATTCCTTTTTCAATTCACTTTTTCTTTTGAATTTCATTCTTTTTTATTTTCTTTCACTTTAAATTTTTCTTTAACATTAATTTTTTTTAAATTACAACAATTATTTTTGGATTTTGTTTTATATTTCTTTTGAATTACATTCTTCCAATTTCATATTAAATTTTTTTATATTAAGTTTTTTTTTGATATTGTATATTACAATAGTAATTACTACTGGATATCATTCAATTTTACATATTTTTTTTTGATTACCTACATTCTTTTTTTTGTAACTTTCTTTACAATTTTTTTATTACATTTTTTTTTTAAATTATATTAGTCTTAATTTTGTTTTATTTATTTTTACATTTTTCTTTTGAAATAACATTCGTGGTTCTTATTTTTTTTTTTCAATTTCTTTTACTTCATTATTAATTTTTTTAAATTACGTTCTCTTTAAATTTTCCCTTAATATTTCGTTATAATTTTTTTACATTCATTTTTTTTTATAAGTTTTTGAAATTTCATTTTTATTTGAATTACATTCTCTTTAAATAATACTTAATTTTTTTATTACACATTTCATTTTCAAAATTACATTCTTTTACTTTCATTTTTTTTTTACAATTTTGTTTGAATTATTTTTTTCTTTACATTGAAATTTGCTTTACTAGTTTTAGTTGAACAATTGAATTTTGGTTTTTTTTAATTGAATTGGTTTTTTTTTTGTGACAAACAAGTCTCTTTAAAATTTTTAAAATGTCAGAGGGTAGGAAGAATACAGGAACTGTTCCTAAGACCTTTCAAAGGAAGAGATTCACTCGTAAGACAGCAGGGTTAGAGGAGGAGATGCAAAGAGTTGGTTTGTCAGACCAACTCCATACAGTACCACCGACCTTGACTGAGACTGAGGACTTGGACAGTACATTTCACGAAATAAACAAGATAATACGTGACATTGGCATCCAAGGTACAGAAAGGACAGACAATGAACAACCACTTACGAACTTACGTGACCCGACTGAAGAACTTGATGAGGCTACAGGTGGAGCCGAATATCAAGAAGATAAAGATGATGAGAACGAACAACACAATACGGTAACAGAACGAGAAAGACATGCAGACGTACAGTTTTACTTACGTGAACAAGAACAATTACGACTAGAACGAGGACGACTTGCGGAACACGAAAAAGAACTTGAACAGAACCGATTACAAATAGAACGAGAACTTCAACAAATAAAGAAACAAAACGAAGACAGATTACGTTCAGAGACAGTAAACAGAGGACATGTACCGAAACCAATGACAGAACTTGACTTATACGAACGGATACAAGAAGTTGCTACTTTGACGGTCAAGGAAAGCCAGACTAAAACTTTCAGTATTCTTGCAGATGGCTTGACACAAATGTACAAGTTACTTGACAAGAATATGAAAGAAGTAAATACTAAATTACATAGTATGGAACGTTCCTTGACCGATCAGAAGGACACAAATTACAGACAAGACTTAAGACAGGAAACAACGAACGCTACATTTACTAACAGACGGACAGATCACTCGACTAATGGCCGCTCGACAAAACAGCCTCCAAACGAACATTCTTCATCGACGGATACCAACCGAAAGGTTGATGTTCATCGATGGGGAATAAAGTTTGATGGTTCGGCAAAAGGCATGCCGATCGGAAGCTTCATTTTCCGGGTTGAAGCATTAAAGAAAAAGAACCGAATGACAGACGACCAGCTCTTTGCAAATTTTCATCATTTGGTGACAGGCTATGCTGAAAGATGGTATTGGCAATTTTTAGAAGAGAACCAGGGTGATGAGCTTCTGAATTATGAAGATTTAAAAACAGAACTTGTTAGGCAATTCAAAAACAATAAACGTGACCATGAAATCCTTTGGGCAATCATGTATCGAAAACAACAACCTCAAGAGACATTTGACGAGTTTTATGCTGACATTAGAGATTTAGTGTTACAGTTAGAGACAAGGCCACCCGAAAGAGATTTAATTGACATGGTTAAGAAAAACCTTAAAGATAGAGTCAGCACTTTGATTTTTGGATGCAATATAAGGACAATAAGAGACTTGAGAGAAGAGTGTAGAAGAGCGGAAGAACATTTAGCTGTTAGGGATTCAAGGACGAAACGAGTTGTAAATGAGATAGATGGAGAAGAGCTTTCGCGAAGAAGATATAGAGATAATGAATCAGAAGACGAAGTATACGAAGTTGCTGAATATCAAACAAAAAGACATGACAAAAGAGATTTTACTAAAACTGACAAACTTAAAAAGAATTTTAAAGGACAAGAAAGAACAAATGAAACAAGAAAAGACGAAAAACAATCTTCGGGTGTTTGCCCATCGACGTTTCATACCTTGACGTGTTTTTGTTGTGGACAGGGTAGCGTTGCTTTCAGGTGTACTGCTTGCCAGGGAAACCCGAAGGTCGGCAGTACATCCGGGAGTCAACCGCCGACATCGAAACAAATCCCGGACGATCCGAAGAACCTGAAAGAATAAGAATTTTAGAGAGAAAGACTGAAGAAAATAACAAACATACTTACCAACAGGACAATCAAAATTCTGTAAAGAGTCTTCACCAGAGGCAATTGGAATATGACGAAGCGAGAAGACGAATCTTCGGTGAAGAAATTAATCTTGACAAATCTAAAAGTAGAAACTTTTTAAAAATTTTAAGACTAAGGGAAAAATGTGCAATATCTAAACGGACTAAAAATAAAATTGAATCGACGATACTGACGATAACAGATGACAATAGGCCATATACGAAAGTGCAAATACTAGGAGAAGACATTTTGGGACTATTAGATAGTGGAGCGTCAGTAACATGTTTAGGGAAAGGTGCAATAGATTTTATAACTAGGAAAAACATAAAGATAACAAAAATGAACAATGACATAAAAACAGCTGACGGAAATCACCAAAAGATAGAAGGACGATTTAGAACAAATGTTTCTTGGGGTGGTAAAACACAAGAGTTGGAGATCATGGTTGTCCCTGGTCTTTTACAACCACTATATTTGGGTGTAGATTTTTGGAGTTCTTTTAACGTAGCTCCAAATATAGTTAATGAAATTAATATGACAGACGCACCTAAGGCAGAACTACAACAAAACATCGACTTGACACCAGAACAGGCAAAACGACTGGAGGGTGTCAAGGTTCTATTTCCCTCCTTTGCAGTGCTGGGATTGGGTAAAACCAATCTCGAAGAGCACGTTATTGAAGTGGATGACGAAAATATTCTCATTAAACAGCGACATTACCCTATTTCACCAGCCGTTCAAAAACTGCTTTACGCAGAAATTGATCGGATGATTGAAATGGGAGTGATTGAGGAGAGCAATAGTGCTTGGAGCTCTCCAGTCGTTTTGGTTAGGAAAAATGGTAAAAATAGGCTATGTTTAGACTCACGCAAAGTAAACGCAAGAACCAAGAAATTTGCATACCCGTTACCTCATATTGAGGGTATAATAAGTAGACTCCAAGACACAAGATTTATATCGAGTATTGATTTAAAAGATGCATTTTGGCAGATTCCTCTGGAGAGCAGATCAAGAGAGAAGACTGCTTTTACAGTCCCTGGACGGCCGTTGTATCAGTTCACGGTTATGCCGTTTGGATTGTGCAACGCTGCCCAGAGAATGTCTAAGCTAATGGACAAAGTCATACCTGGACGTTTACGCCAGCATGTCTTTGTCTATCTCGATGACCTCTTGATTTGTTCCCCAGATTTTGAATCACATATAAAGACTCTCGAGGAAGTTGCGTTTGCTTTGCGTCAGGCTGGACTAACAATCAACGTTGAAAAAAGCAAATTTTGCTTTAGGGAAATCAAGTACTTGGGATATGTAGTAGGAGACGGACATATCAAAACGGACAGAGACAAAGTGTCGGCGATCGATGATTTTCCCGTTCCGAAGACCCCCAAGCAGCTTCGCAGATTCCTAGGTATGACGGGCTGGTACAGACGCTTCATTCCGAACTATGCGACGATAGCAGCCCCAATGACTGACTGCCTGAAAAAGGGCAAATCTTTCGAAATGTCGGATGAAGCAAAGGCATCATTTGAAACTTTAAAGACGCTACTGGTGGAAGCACCAATACTAAACAATCCGGACTTTACAAAACATTTCTACATACAGTGTGACGCATCGACTACAGGTGTAGGGAGTGTGATCTTCCAGTTGGATGATGAGAAAAACGAGTTACCGCTGGCATTCATGTCCCAGAAACTTAATTCAGCTCAGAGGAATTATAGTGTGACGGAACAGGAATGCTACGCGGCTATTTTATCAGTGAAGAAGTTTAGGGCCTACGTTGAAGGACTACCCTTTACTATCATCACCGATCACGCTAGTCTGAAGTGGCTTATGACACAGAAAGACCTATCAGGGCGATTGGCAAGATGGGATTTTACGATCGAACATAGAAAGGGCGTCCAAAACGTAGTCCCTGATACTTTATCTCGCATCCATATGGAGGAGATCACGACCGTTGACTTAGCGCCCGGAGTTGACTTTAGCTCTTCACATTTTTCTTCGGAAGAATATGTTGAGCTAAAGAAAATTATAGAACAACAACAAGACCGACTTCCAGACGTTTGCATTTCAGACGGATTTGTGTATAAACGGACAGACATACGAACAGGTGACGCTATACAGGAAGACAGAGCCTGGAAACTGTGGGTGCCTGAAGGTCTTCGGAACGAGTTGCTACAAGCAGCACATGACTCTCCAGCGTCTGGACACGGTGGTATCAACAAAACTTTGGCGAAAGTGCGTCAATTTTATTATTGGCCTGGGTTGGCTGCCGATGTTCAACGTTTGGTGAGCTCATGTGATACTTGTAAGTGCAGCAAATCGATAAACTCTACGACTCGACCGCCGATAGGACAACAAACTATTACTGAACGACCATTTCAACGCTTGTACATTGACTTTCTAGGACCATACCCACGGACTACAAACGGGAATACTCATATCTTCATAGTGCTTGATCACTTTAGCAAATTTGTCTTTTTAAAAGCCATTAGGAAAGCAACATCATCTGAAGTAGTGAAGTTTTTAGAAGAAAATGTTTTTCATGTTTTTGGTGTTCCAGAATTTGTCCATTCTGACAACGGTAAACAATTTGTTTCAGAATTGTTTACCAGCTTCTTAAAACGTTACGGTGTAAGACACACCCGAACTGCAATCTACTCTCCGCAAGCAAATGCTTCGGAAAGAGTCAACCAATCGGTGCTAGCTAAAATACGATCGTATCTCGGTACCAATCAAAAACACTGGGATCAACATGTGAGCAACGTTGCATTTTCACTCCGAAGTGTAGTGCACGATGCGATCACAGTTGAACCTTATTACGCAGTATTCGGATCTCATATGATCCAAAATGCTAAAACTTATGAACTCCTTAGAAAACTTGACGCGGTAAAAGAACTTAACGTCGAAATATTAAACAGACAGGACAAATTAGAACTCATACGAGCAAAAATTTTCGATAACTTAAAGTTAGCACACCAAAAAGGCATGAAAACATATAACACGAGAAGCAAAGACGTAGAATACAAACCGGGACAAATAGTATATCGACGAAATTTTAAACAAAGCAACACGGCTGAAAATTACAATGCGAAACTAGCAGCTAAATTCCTAAAATCCATAGTTTTGAAAAAAATAGGAAATTCATTGTATGAAATCGGAAATCTGAGAGGTGAAAAAGTTGGCGTTTATCATGCCAAAGACATTCACACTTAAATGTTTTGCCTATAGAACAAACTCAGATGATGTTGCTTTCCTAATAGCACACTGTGATATATTTATGTACCTGATTTATTTGTTATTTATGGTGTATTCATTTATAGTTTATTTATTATTTATTAGAACCTTATTTACTTTTTAGATCTGTGATATTATCTTTAGTTTATTCTATTTTTTTTTATTTTTTTTTTTTACTATCTGCGATATTAATTTTAAGTTAAGGAATCTAAGCTTACCTGTGATACTTAGTTTATAATACGAAGTACCTGATTTACCTCTGACGATATTCAATAAATTTCATCCATTCCAATTATTTGTTAGTTTAATTATATGTTTTGATAGTAAAAGGACAACAAAATAGTAAGACAACAAAATAATAGGACATAACAACAAATAACATTGAAACAAAAAAAAAAAAAAATAAATAATATGCCCAAGTATTAATATGCAACTTGCCCGACCAGACTATAGCATGAGTTCTCACCTTCTCAGGTAGTAGGCCCAGCCACACGATATGAGACCTTTCTACAACAAAAAGTACCTATGTACACATTTGACCACTTTTTTTTTACGCCGCAAGTGACCTCACGACCATTCAGTCACTTTCAGCGAGCCTGTTACGTGGCCAAAACATTAGAACTATCCAAAGTCGACGCTGCAGCCGCAGCCGGACGACTTTGGACAGTACATACAGTAAATTGTTGTTGGCTGAACTCTGTACCTGTTGTTGTTTTGTTCCTGTAAATGTCCAACGTTGTGTTTGTTGTTGTTAATGTCCAACGATGTTTACCTCTTGGTCCATGCCCATCGTGACCTCCGGATCTCCTTCATCTTTTTGTTTTAAATGCAAAAAAAAAGGAATATAAATAGTTAAAAACTAAAATAAATAATGAATAAATTCAAAGATAATTTTGTTTCGTGAAAATGCGTATGCCTAGTTTTGCAAATCCGAATGCTTTTGCATACGAGTTTTCACAACACAAAATTATTAAGTTAAATGTATGTTACTTACCCCCTACATGCCTTAAAATGTTCACCTTCATCTAAAATGCAAATTAAATAAATAAAAGTGCAATTTAATGTTATTTAAATAGCAATAATTCAATAAGTATTACTTACCAGTATCAAATTGCGACCATGATGCTTGTTTACATTTTTACTTTTGACGTTTAACTTTTAGTATGTACTTTCTTGTAGAAGGACATATATGGCCGAACTCTTTTGCGCATGCGGGAGTAGTTTTGTCCTACTTTCTCAAAGGGTTAATGAATATAAATTATAACAGTTTGGCGCATGCGCAGAATGAATTCGCTAAGATTATAAAAGTTAACAATAGGAAAATATGGACAATTTAGTGTTAATGTAGGAAAGGAAATTTTGAATTGGAATAGAAGGAATTTATTGTTTTGAAATGATTTATTAAGATTTAATTAAAATGATTAATAAAAAATTTTTTTTTGACTGATTAAGATTAGATAGGAGGGGAAATAAGACTGAGACGGACATATAGAATGGAGGTAGAAGGTGTATTTGTGTTAGTGAAATAAAGGGACTGACAGGGATGGAAAATTATCCACCCATCCGTTGTATTATTTAAATAAAAGTCTAATGATACATATCTCACTCAGATATAGTGGTAACTATTTACTTAATTAAGTGAACAAAGACTAAGAAGGATTTCAATGGTCATTATCGTTGATTTAGCCATTCTATTCAGTTGAGTGAAAGTACAAACCGCCAATTCAATTTTTAAATATTGTTTTAAAAAAACAGAAAATTTTTAAAATAAAATAGAAAAAGTGCATTTATACGTACCAAGAATAAAAGTTAAACTTTTGAAAAAGTGCAACCCAGCTTCCCAAGGAAGACATTAAGCCAATTACCGATTTCAGCAGAGGTTTAGGAAAAGACTAGGATTTTATCCAGAGTCCTAAGCCTCTGCCTATTTTTTTTGGCTATTTTTGGCTACAGTGGACTTTTGTTCCTAGAAAGGATTGATTCTTTGTCCAGTGGTCAAAAGGAACTATTATATATATATATACTTATATATGGATCTCCTCAATACAAAGAAAAAAAAAAAACTATAAAATCATAAAATCGTGAAATCATAAAAATCATTGAATTAGTGAAAATAAGTTTTTTTTTGTAAAATTAAGCTAATTCAGCTATATATATATATTTATAATTGAAATTTTAAGTTTTAATTTGAAAAGTGATCTTAAATATAGCAGGTGTGGATTTATTTTAATTAAAGTAGTTGAAAGTGTCTACTCATCTTCACAAGTGCTGCCGGCAGGACAACGTTGGAAGGTGTCAAAACAGAGTGAGTACAAACAAATTCAGGACACAAAGGTCCAAACATCTCTATCTATTTTAAGATCAGTTGAGAATATTATTTTTTTTGATATTTACATACATTTTGACATTTTTCAATACGCTGAAAAAGTTTAATTCCTTTTTTTTTCATAATGAATAAAGATCATCATTTGTGAATTTTGAAATCAAAATAATAATGTGGTGCTAATTTTTTTGAGCTGATGGTGTGTGGAGACTTGGTAAAGCCGGCCAGATGAAAAGTGTGTGGTGAACTTGACAAGACAGACTATTCTCTACTGACGGACTAGTGACTGGTTGGGTCAACTTAGGGGCTATTTCCGCTACATATGGCCAAGGAAATAGCGAAGGAAGTATCTTCACGATACTTGGGCGGGTTGGCCAGACCTTCGTCAATCACATCAGACGAACGTTTGGATTTAGCGGGATGATATTTTGGAGAGGTCAAAATGTGTGCTTTAGGTATTAGTGTAGGCATTAGTTTAGGGATTTTTCTATCATATTGTATTTGTATATTATTTCTTATTTTAGGTATATTATTCTGTATTGGTATTGGTATTGGTTTCATATAATTATTAGTAGGTTAGCTAGATTAGTTTTTTTTACTGAAGCACCAAACTTTGATTTCTTTTGAATATTATCGGTATCCTTGGACTTGTATCGTATTAGATCTTTGCTTTTAATATTTTTACCTTAGGCACGATAAATAAATGTTTAGACGAGCAGGAAGGTACATCTGGAAATGGCAAGAACCACCCCAAGCGACGAGCTAAAGCCGAGCGACCGCAAGCGTGCCGTTGCCAGTTCCAGTGTACCGAAGAACTCCTCCGTGGAATCCTGACTCCTAACATTTGTAGAGACAGATTCCAGAGATTTGACAGCGGCCTGACTATCTAAGAAGATACGGATATCAGATGTTGATATTACGTTTTCTTTGAGCCAGGATAAGACTTCTTTTATCGCCAAAAGTTTCGCGTGGAACACGCTACAATGATTGGGAAGGTGGAATGAGGGACTAAATTTCAGTCGTTCAGAGTACACACCTCCACCAACCCCTTCTTTTGTTTTTGAACCATCTGTATAAAAATGGATTGATTCGTCTTCCAGGAATGCCCTATCCTCCCAGAAATATCTGGAAGGTATAGAAATCTGGAAGTTTCTGTCGAAATGCAGTTGGGGGATGGTGTAGTCTGTGTGCTTTGGAATCGATTCTAAATACCTAAGAATTACGGAGTGGCCAATGTTGTTGTTAATCCACTGTGACGAAGCTTTGAGGCGAATAGCAGAGCTTGCAGCTATTTGTTTGCTAGATATATCAAGAGGTGTTGGGTAGAGTAAGGTGTCCAGTGCCACAGATGGGGTCGTGCAAAGCGATCTGCTTATACATACATAGGCAAGCTGAACGTTGGACTTTATTTAATTTGTAGCGGTTTATAGCTTTCTCTAAAGCAGTCTACCATACTGCCACACCGTACATTAAAATCGGTCAAAATACCGATGTATATAACCAATGCGTGATTCTGGGTTGTAAGCCCCATCTATTACCAATAGCTTTTTTGCAAGAAAAGAGAGCTACAGTAGCTTTTTTGACTCTTTTATGTACATTGCGTTTCCAAGCTAGTTTTTTATATAAAATAAGACCCAGGTACTTAGCCTCGTCTGAGAATTTTAATTGGATTCCTTTAATATAGGGAGGTTTAACAAATGGAATTTTGTATTTCCTCGAAAATAAGCCTAAATCGGTTTTGTGTGGGTTAACACCTAGTCCACACCCATCAGCCCAAAGTGTTAGTCTGTCTAAGGCATTTTGTAAGAGTTCTTTTAAGGTGTTAAGATGCTTTCCCGAAACCGCTATAGCAACGTCGTCCGCATAGGCGATCATTCTGAAACCCTCCGCATCCAGACTAGTTAGGATTTCATTCACCACTAGGTTCCAGAGGAGAGGGGATAGAACACCATATTGCGGTGTCCCTCTACTAACGAATCGTCTGGCAGAAGAGTTGCCCAGTTTTGAGTTAATTATTCCACTAGTCAGCATTGAATGAATTAACTCCCCAAGCGAACTCTCTACGTTTAGAGATGTTAGTGCAGATGTGATTGCAGATGTGTCCACATTGTTAAAAGCACCTTCGATGTCAACGAAAGCAACCATAGTGAACTTGTTATGCATGTTATTCATATTATTATTATTCCCAGACGCAAAGTCATCATACAAATATTTAGGAGTAGGTTACTTGAATTCCCATGAAATATTTTATGTATTTGAGAGCACAATCTAACTATATATGGAGGTGCAAAACAAAAAAAGGCAAGTTATTAGAAATCAGAACGTTAAAGTATTATTGTCGTCGATCATTCAAGTTAATAAATAAATATATTCAAAATAAAGAAACAAATCTTTTCACTTTCAATTAAATTTGTCGTTCAAGTAAAGAAAAGGGAAGTTACTTGTTTCTTGTGTGATAGTGTTACCTACACACATCATTTAAAATATTCATCAAGAAAGATAAAAAGAAAACGTCGGACGGAAACACCAGGGGGAGTACCCAACCCAACAGAAACCTGGCCTGAAGATAAATTCCTTTTGAATTTGTGTGAACCTCTAAGTCAGGCATAACACTTAATTTGGTGGCAGCGGTGGGATACATAAAGGAATAATTAAATTATCATCGATGGATATTCTCAACATATTTTTATTATCATTGTGAGTAACTAATCTCTTTGTAAAGCAATTGTTTCATATTTTATATAAGTGTAAAGCGAAATATAATACATGTTTTCCAAATTCCGAGAATCGTTTAACACATTGGGTCCTAAAGATAATTCTGATAGTGAAGATAGTCAAGACAGAGACATAGGAAGTAATAGTGAAAGAAACGTAGAAAGAAAGAAAGAAAGAAAGAAAGATAATTTAAATAGTGTTAAAAATAGTGACAGTGAAGATTCGATTGAAACGATGGCTGAAGTTCGACTTAACGTACTGATTTCTTTTATCCCCACCTTTACTGGAACAAGTGAAGAAGTGTTTAATTTTATTGATGCATGTAACGACGCCATCGAATTGGCATCCGATGCACAAAAAGATATACTTTTTAAATATATCAAAACAAAAATACGTGGCAATGCCACATCTATTCTTATGAATAGAGAAATTTCAGATTGGGATTCCTTAAAGAAAAAATTAACCCAAGTTTTTAGAGAACCTCATAGTGCGCTCCAATAACAGAGAATTAATAATTAAACAGAATAGAGAAGAATCAGTAGTACATTATCTGCAGCGGGTCGAAACCTTGCAGAGGCGTCTATTACAAACCAAGTTATCAGATGTAAAAAGCGAGCATAAGGCAGGGCAACTAGAATGTATCCAAAATGAGACCTTAACGGTCTTTATCAATGGATTGCGTGAGAGGTTATCAACGTATGTGATAACTCAGTGCCCTAAGAATCTTTCAGAAGCAAGCAAATATGCTTGTGAAGAAGAACAAAGAATTAATTTGTTTTGAACAAATACCCAGAAAGATTATACCTCAAAAAATTTAGCCAGAGTTAATTATCAAGAAAGAAATTGTTATAATTGCGGCAAGCCGGGCATATTGCCAAATAATGCAGGCAACCAAAAAAATACCAAAACTCAAATAACAAACGATTCGATGAAACTAAGGAAAGTCCAAGTACCTCGTCCTCTGGTAATAGAGATTTTAAGCAGAAAAATTTTCAGTAAGCTGTATGGTCGATAAGGCATCCGTGCAGCTTAGGTCCTTGGATAGCTTTGAAAGTCCTCATGTATTAGTTGAAATCAATGGTGAACAAAAGAAGTTAATAATAGATACAGGTGCTGAGGTGTCTCTCATAAAAGCTAATTGTGTTTATGAAGAAGATATAGATGAACAAAACACAATTAAGTTCAGTGGAATAGGCGGTAAAACGCGTGAAACCTTAGGAAAAACAGAAGTAGAGGTCAAATTTATTCCTTTTAATGGAAAATCAAAACCTAAAAACATAAAGCTCCAAGTAATAGAAAATAATATATTAGGAAAGTACGATGGGTTAATTGGAAATCATTTCCTTCGAGAGGGTGGCTTTTCAATTAACTATGTAAACAATACTATCAGTGGAAAATTCGGGGAGATACCGTTAAGATATCTCAGTGAAGAAGATGTTATAAAAGGAGGGTCAGAAGTCTTTAGGACTGTTAAAGTTGATGGTAATTTAAAAAGGGAAATTGTTATAACTAGACAGGAAGTCGCTGACGGTATCATAGTTCCAAATTGTGTCACTTTAAATGAAAATGGAGAGTGTTTGGTCTCCATTGTGAATACTACAGATAAACCATGCTGTCTTAAGAATGTAAGAATTATTGGAGAAAATTTAAGCGAATTTGAATTTCGTGAAAATAGATTTGAGATAGTATCGGGAAATATTAGAACCGACCATTTAAATAAAGAGGAAAAAAGAAGCTTAATAGAAATAGTAGAAAAGTTTAGTGACATTTTCAGTATTGAAGATGAAAAATTGTCAATGACCTCTGCAGTAAAGCACAGGATACGTACAAATCCAGGGGCAGAGCCTATATTTACTAAAAGTTATAGGTACCCAAAAGTTCACGAAGAATAAGTACGCGAACAAGTTCAAAAGTTAAAAAAAGATGGAATCATCCGTGACAACAGTTCTCCTTGGAGTTCGCCGTTGTGTATAGTTCCGAAGAAAACTGATGCAAGCGGTAAAAATAAATGGAGAATGGTGATCGATTTCCGTAAATTAAACGATTTGACTGTTGCGGACAATTATCCATTGCCAAATATAACAGAGATACTCGATCAGTTAGGAAAAGCTAAATACTTTTCCACCTTGGACTTAACGTCCGGCTTCCACCAGATTCCAATGGAAGAAGTGGATATAGAGAAAACGGCCTTTAGCACTCCATACGGTCATTTTGAATATACAAGAATGCCGTTTGGACTGAAGAACGCTCCAGCCTGTTTCCAGAGATTAATGAATACAGTTCTGGCAGGACTCCAAGGCATAAAATGCTTCGTCTACTTAGACGATATTGTCGTATATGGACAAAACTTGGAGGAGCATAATAATAAATTAATTGAAGTTCTTGAGCAATTAAGAAAAGCTAATTTAAAACTTTAACCCGACAAATGCGAATTTCTGAGAAAGGAAGTCAATTATTTAGGGCACGTTATTACTGATAAGGGAGTTAAACCAGATCCGAAGAAAATTCAGAGTATCGTTGAGATGCAGGCACCGGTAAATACTAAAGGTATAAAATCCTTCCTAGGGATGATAGGGTACTATCGAAAGTTCATAAGGGACTTGTGGTAATCGATCTAAAAGACGTTAGATATTTGAAGAAAAAATGTTAATTGGGCAAAAGAATTGTTTAGAATATGAGCATGGGCAAGGTTTGTGTTCTTGATTATGGAAGGTGAAAATGTCGGCAAACATAATAGTTTTAGGCAGGGCGGATAGATGGCATTCTTGTAGGGCGGCTTAGTTATCGGTTGAAACGGGTGGAATCGGTTCAGATTTGAATTAACAAGCATATTTAATGTTCCTTATCATTAATCTATAAAATAACGATAACTATAGAAAATTCACAATGAATTCGTTAAGATATGCAAGTGACAGTCAAAATTCTTGTTTTAGTTAGAGGAAAATAGAAAAAAAAAATAACATAAACGAAATCATATAGTTGTTAACAATAATAAAAAAAAAAAGGGTATGAACAATTGTGGGATTCGAACCGGCCAAGATAAAATGGGAGCCAGCGACAAGACCACTGGACTACACTTAAGTATGGGAGGATTTGGACAAATTGGAGCTGAAGTGACGACAGAAAGTAACAAGTGAAAAAGAAGAAAAATAAGAAGGAAAGAGAAAGAAAATAAGAAATGAAAGAAAAAAAAAATATGAAAGGAAAATAAGAATCGTTAACTAATACGAAGAAAAATAATAGTATGGGTAAATTATTAATTCCCGCCTTTTTTTATTCTTTGGAATTTTAATCAAAAATCCAAATTTCTTTTACATATACATATATGTGAAAAATTCGAAAAATGATTTCTAAATTAAAATTGGATTTTTGTAGATTAAATTCTATTTAAAATATGGAAAAAAGTGAGACCGGATCTACTTCCATGATAGAAGTCGAACTTTCGTTAACTTCAAAATAGAATAAAAAGGCCCTGAAAATATAAAAAGGAAAAAAAGATTGTCAGTTGGTTTCTGGTGCGTGAAATAAGTGGTGCGGTATCATTGTCCGAGAAATTTTGAACGTAGTTCAAATAATATAATATCTAAGTATAGCAAAAAAAAAAAAAAAAAAAAAAACAAAAAAAAACTTAAATAATTAAGGCATAGACCTAACCACGCCACTAAAAGTCATTCTTCTCGACACGAGAAACCAACGCCTCTTTACCCTACTCCAAACATTATCGTGAGTCACCAAAAGACAAGGGTATTAACATTCATCCATCCAGACGATTGGAATAAGTTTTCATCACCAGGGTCATTTGGCCTAACGTGAAAAGCCCGAGCCCAAGTACAGCACGGCTTGAACAGAGCCATCCATACAGCAAAGAACAGGGCTAAATCACCTAAAATACCGCGTGATCAATAGCCTGAATCAAGCCTTCACAATCTTCATAAACCGCTCGAGACATCAAATCTGTGGTTCCACAGAATTTCGACAACAGAGTCCAACAAGCCATACATTTACCAGATTCACATAACATTCATAATCGCATTCAACTACATGCACTCCACGAGAAAATTCTAACAACAATAGACCACAACCTCAACAGCAACTTTAAATCGACAGCAAGAACATACAACATCACTTCAACCACTCACAAGAACATTCTAACAGCAATAGACCGCAACCTCAACAGCAACTTTAAATCGACAGCAAGAACCTACAACATCACTTCAACCACTCACAAGAACATTCTAACAGCAATAGACCACAACCTCCACAGCATCTTTAAATCGACAGCAAGAACCTACAACATCACTTCAACCACTCACAAGAACATTCTAACAGCAATAGACCACAACCTCCACAGCATCTTTAAATCGACAGCAAGAACATACAACATCAAAAACATCCAACAAAGCAGCATCATAAAACAACCATACACATCATCAGCATTTACATCAACAGAAAACAAAACACCATATTATTGTTAACTATAAAAGCTAAGTACCCAATTGTTTCGCCGATAACTTAATTAAAAGACGATCCTTTCGTTCCAACGTTATAAAGCAGAATGATTTATTTTTTCGTTTATATTATTGTAACAAGTAAGTATAATATATGCAACAAATAAAAATGAAACATGATAAACAGAAATTGAATTTGACATTACAATTGACTTTATAAAAACAAACAAGTTAAAGACTAGTTGGTGGGTGGCGTTCCGTATCTTAGCTCAACATTCCTCCCCGGCGTGAACATAGTTCTCAACTCCACTTCGTCTTGTAAGTTGATCATCATGAAACGATAAAAAATTAAATGTTTAGTACGATTCAAAATAAAAACATATATCACTAGATTACGGAGACAAACAGAAAATTTCAAACAAACAGATCTGGCTGAACGTTAGTTATTAAATTTCCAATATGACTATAGTTGTCTCATTCTAGTTCGTGCACCTTGGTTTTCGCATCGTTGATCGTTGTTTGTTGTTTGTAAATTTGTAAATTTGTAAATTTGTGTTCAAGTTTGTTTATCAGTGATATTAAATTGTGTTATTTTGTTATAAATAATGAATAAAATATTAAAATATATATCTGTGGTGTGTGCTGCTGAATAAGGGTGAGTTTTTTTTTAATTTTGTGTTAGTATTGTAGGTAAGTTTACTATAATAGCGTAGTTTAGTTGCATTTTACTCTTCCATAAGAAATACACAGGTTTGTGTGTTTCCCATAAGAAATGCACAGGTTTGTGTGTTTCTCATAAGAAATATACGAGTGCGTGTGTTGCCCATAAGGAAAGCACATGTTCGTGTGTATTTCGTATCTCCATTGAGTAAAATTCCATTCATTGCTAACTAAAGGTCCCTTATTGGTTTCGCAAAAAATATGTTTTTTTTATTATTATGATAGGTATTAGTGGACTGTATTATTATTAATTTTTTTTTTATTAATTAAATTAATCGACGATAACAGTGGGGTGTTTTAGAAATTTTTTTAGAAACAAAATTATTTTTTTTGTTGGTTTGGTTGATATCCTTTTAATATTTAATGTTGGTTAATGATTGCTTAATATAAGTTATAGATGATTGTTTTGTTGATTTATATTTGAATTAGAATTGAATGTGATTTTGAATGTGATAAATTTATATGTGATTATTTATTTGTTATTAAATGAAGAATGTTGTTGATGACATTAAATAACAATTTAATTAACGTGTTTTTGAGTACGTGTGATACTTATGTTTTCTGCTGTGATAAATGAGTATGATATTGTGTAATTGTGGGTGATAGATTTAAATTGTTTAAAAATGCAATATCTCAATACGTTTAATGCTGATTTTCTGTGAGTAACATTTTCTGAATTGTGCAATTGAATGTCTAATGTTGAATATTTTGATTTTCTGTGACAACATTAGCATTGCATGACTGTGATAATATGAAATATGACTGTTATATTCTGAATGACTGATATTGGTTGACTGAGTGTTTGTAGTCGATTGATTGACTGAGTGTGTATTCGATTGATTGACTGAGTGTGTATTTTGATTGATTGACTGAGTGTGTATTTTGATTTTGACTGAGTGTGTATTCGATTTTGAGTGTTTTAGTGAGTGCATGTTTTTGTTCTAAATGAGAGTTTGTTTTGTTATTGATTAAGTAATATAATTTCTCATGGTTAAATAATTGAGTTTTCGTCAAAAGATTTGTTACAGGGTAGAAGGCATATTTTAGTTATCGGTCTTTTGAATTCACCTGATTTTGTTTTTATAGTTACGACACGAGTAAGCTTATCAGCTCCTTGTACTAGTGAAGTAATACGTGCAAGAGCCCATTGCGATGGTGGCAGGCGCTCATCCTTAAGCAATACTAAATCTCCAACTTGAGGTTGTGGCTGTTGGTGTAACCATTTTGGTCGACGTTGCATTCGAGATAAGTACTCTCCGCTCCACTGCTTCCAGAATGAGTTGACAGCTGCTTGCATTTTATTCCATCTATTTAGATGAGTAATTTTTTCGTCGTTTATATCTGCTTCTGGTACAAGAAAACTTGATGTTCCAATTAGAAAGTGTGCTGGTGTTAAAATGGCGAAGTCTTCAAAGTTGTCGGATAAAGGACATAGAGGCCTCGAATTTAGACATGCTTCTATTTGAGTTAGAAGTGTGCTGAGTTCCTCAAATGTAAGGGTCTCGTTTCTAATGATCCGCTTTAAGTGAAATTTAACGGATTTCACTCCTGCTTCCCATAGACCTCCAAAGTGCGGGGAAGCGGGAGGAATAAAATTCCACTTTGTTCCGATGTTTGTTGTTGCTAATTGGACTTGCTTCCAGTCGAAATTTGCGGCCTTTAGCATTTTTTGAAGTTCGGAATTCGCTCCTACGAAGTTTTTTCCACAGTCACTGTAGATTTCTGTGCAAATACCTCGACGTGCAGTAAATCTTCGAAAGGCTGCCAAAAAAGTTTGAGTTGTCATATCGGTGACAGCTTCCAGGTGTATTGCCTTGGTTGCTAAGCATACAAATATGGAGAAATATCCTTTGAATGTTTTTCCTCCACGGCCTTTCCAAGATTTGACATCTATCGGTCCAGCATAGTCTACACCGGTGTGAGTAAATGGTCGAGAGATTCTTACTCGGGGAGCTGGAAGATTTCCCATTAATTGTTGTAACGGTTTGGCTCCAAAACGAAAACAGATAGTACAGTGGTGAATATATTTTTTAACACTAGTTTTTAGGTTGAAAATCCAATATTTTGTCCGTATATATGCCATCGTTTGCTGTATTCCACCATGGAAAGTGTTTTCATGCGCCTCCCTAATCAAAAGTTGTGTAAAGGCATGACTAGATTTTAAGATAATTGGATGTTTCTGTTCGTATTGTAAATTTGAATTTTGTAAACGTCCTCCTACTCGTAGTATTCCGTGACTGTCAATAAAGGGATGTAATGATCCAAAATGTTTACCTGATGTTGGATGCTTTGTCAAATCCTTGATTACTTCTGAAAAGTGCTGTCTCTGTACTACTCTAATGCAATTAAAGGTTGCATTTTTAATGTCGGTTGTTGAAATTGGACTCTTTAACTGGTCTTGTGATAATTTTTTAACAAAAAAGAAAGCAATCCTCCGGCAGTAAGCAATGGTTCGTATGAGTTGTTTAAAATCTGAAATTTTGTCAATTAATTTTTGTACTTCATTTTCAGTTTCAATGATGCAATGCAGGTGGATTTTTTCTGGACGCATTTCTTCCTCGGTTTCAAACGATGATGTTGAACTTGGGTTCGAAAACTTCCAATCGGATTGAAGATAATCTGGTCCTCGCCACCATAGACAGTTGTCTTTAAGTTCCAATGGTGAAACTCCTCTGGACGCAAAATCTGCTGGGTTCTGTTTTGTAGGAACATGATTCCAGATGTTGACATTTGTTAATCTCTGTATTTCGGCAACTCTGTTACTAACAAATGTTTTCCATTTTGATGGCGGTGCAGCAATCCAACATAACGTTATCATAGAATCCGTCCACGCAAACGTTTTGACATCATTTAATTTTAAGACCTTTTGAACATAGTTTAGAAGTCGAGCTAACATCACAGCACCACATAATTCAAGTCGAGGCAGCGATATAGTATTGAGTGGTGCAACTCTAGTTTTCGACATAACAAGGTTGGTGTGAATTTCATTATTTTTGTCCAAGGTTCGTAAATAAACTACAGCTCCATAAGCCTTCATTGAAGCATCGCTAAATCCATGTAATTCTACTTTTAAATTATTCTTTTCAGTTTGTATCCAACGTTGAATTTTGATATCTTGAAGTACTGGTAGTTGTGTTTGTAGAGATAACCATTCTCGCTGCAGTTCCGGCGGAACAGGTGCATCCCATGCCAAACCCTTCACCCATAACTTTTGCATAATGATTTTTGCCAAAATCACGCATGGTGAAATCCATCCAAGTGGATCAAAAAGTTTGGCAATAGTTGAAAGAACTTCTCGTTTGGTGACTTCTACTGATTCGGATTTGGTCCACTGAAAAGAAAAAGAGTCACTGTAAGGAAGCCATTTGATTCCAAGAGTCTTGATGTGTTCTGCTGACTCAAAGGGTAGCATGAAATCAACTGCACGGTCTTGATGAGCGATGTTGACAAGAGCTTCTTCAAAATTACTGGCCCATTTCCGAAGATGGAAGCCAGCTGATAATAAGAGTTGGTTGATTTCGGTCACTTTCTGTTGAGCTTCGTAAATTGAGTCTGCTCCGCTTACTAAATCATCAACGTACATGTCTTGTCTTATCATATCAGCTGCTAATGGATAATTTTGCCTTTCATCATCAGCGAGTTTATTCAAAGTACGTGTTGCCAAGTAAGGAGCAGAAGCGGTTCCAAAAGTTACTGTTTTTAATCGATACAGCTTCAAAGGTCTCTGGTTGTCATTTCTCCAATAAATTAGCTGATAAAGCGTGTCTTCGTTTCTCATTTGAATTTGCCGGTACATTTTTTCAATGTCCGCTGTCAAGGTAATCTTAAAAGTTCTCCATTTTAATATGATGTCAATAATGTTTGATTGTGTCTTAGGTCCAACCAAAAGATGTTCGTTCAAAGACGTTCCGTCAGTAGTCTTGAAGGTAGCATCAAAAACTACTCGCAACTTCGTTGTGGTACTGGACTCCTTAAATACAGCATGATGAGGCACGACATAATAGAATGGTGAATTAAGAATTCCTTGGCTGACATCTACTTCTTCCATGTGATTTAGTTGAAGGTACTCGGAAATGCAAGCTGCATATTGTTTGTGTAACTCTGGATTGTTGTTTAGTCTTCGTTCGAGTTGAAGAAATCTTCTGAAGGCTCCTTGCTGACTGTCTCCAAGTGCAGGTCTATTACCGTCCTTGAATGGTAAGGCAACTTCAAATCTTCCATCTGGTAAACGGCAGGTGTTCATCTGAAAATGCTTCTCACAAGCAGCGTCTTCCGCAGCTTCAGGTTCATCAAACGGTGTTTCTTCGATTTCCCAAAATTTGTGAAGTTGTGAATCGATGTCGACAAACTGCAAGTGGATCCGAAATGTTTCGACAGGTACCTTACCAAAGACGATCCATCCAAGTTGCGTGTTTTGAGCAATTGGAGCAACTGCTTCTGTTCCCCTGACTATCTCTGGCAGAACTATTTCACTAAAAACATCACTACCTAATAGCAAGTCAACGTTAGCAGGTTTGTGAAATGAGGGATCGGCTAAACTCAAACCCTGAATATGGGTCCATTGATGTGGAAGAAACTCCTTATTGGGAAGTAAACCAGTTAAAGTTTTGAAAACGAACGCCCTAGCACCTATCTCAAATGAGGTATGTATCGATTTTAATTTTATGTTGACAAAGCTTTGACACGAACCTGTTTTATTATTTCCAAATCCAGAGACTTCGACAAGGGTGCGACATTTTCTTAAATTAAGTTGTTGTGCTGCTGTTTCGGTAATGAATGTTGCTTCCGAACCTGGATCTATCAGCGCTCTCAAATTCACAAACTCTCCGTTCAATGACTGAATCTGAACTACTGCTGTGGCAAGTAAAACGAAAGAATTCGCTTGATTTGAGAGGTGATAACTGCGAGTGGTGTTCGTAGAAGAAGCTTGATCACTACCTGGATGAAATGCTGGAGCGTTTGGATTGATTTGTGTTGATACTGGATAGCTATTTTGATTTGAAACTGGTATTGGATTTCTACGATGTGGTTGTAAATTGTGCGAATTAGACGGCTGTGAATTGTTGAACTGCGAATCTTGAGAAAATGAAGGTTGATTGTTATGGGACTGCTGAGAAGAATGAGAATCGTGTAAAAGTGAATGATGTTTCTGTCTGCAGTGATAACATCGTTTCTCACTCGGACATTTGAATGTTTTATGGTTGTAAGCCAAACAATTTTCACAAACTCCTATTTGTTTAACTATCTTCATTCTTTCAGGTACATCCAAATCTAAAAATGAATAACAAGAGCGAAGTGTATGCTGACCGCGATGACATACTGCACAACTACGAGTATCCTTCCTTGTAGAATTCAAGTGAAATACTCTTGGTTTGAATTTAGATTGTTCCTTACTAGTGGAATCTTGTGACTTCAACCCTGATTGGCAAACAACTTCTAAAGAACGAAAACGAGTTTCCAAAAAAACTGAAAATTCATGGAAAGTAGGTAGCTCCTTTGTTAATCCAAGCTTTTCTTCCCATAACTGTTGTGTTTTTATAGGTAGTTTTTGTAGCAATGTGAAAATCACGAAAACATCCCAACTTTCTACTGGCACACCTAAATTCTTCAAAGCATGAAGCACTTCTTTTGACTTATCTAACAAACACTTGATGGAATCTGAAGTTTCAACCTTAATTATTGGCTGCTCAAAAAATGATTTTAACTGTGAGTTGACTAAAATTCTTTTGTGGTCGTAGCGTGTTGTCAAAATTTCCCAAGCCTCATCATAATTATCATTATTAACCTCTAAATAGTCCAATAATGATGCAGCATTACCCTTTAAACATGATTTTAAATATGTCAATTTCTCGATATTCGATAAAGAAGAATTGTTGTGTATCAATGACACAAAAAGGTCATGGAAAGGACGCCAAGTATTGTAATCTCCATAAAAGGTTGGAGGAGTTATACGAGGAAGCTTAATCTCATGTACATGTGGTGTTTTCATAGTACTATTAAAATGAGATTCATCATTCCTTTCTACCTTTCTAGTGGCTTCACCAGATTGACCACCATCTAACTTCACCAATTCTTCTAAATCATTTAGAATGTCTGATTTATAACAGAGACACATTTCGACAATGAAATCATATAATTCTTCACACTTATCCGCTACATCTTCGCTTTCATCTGATTTCTGAATGTCATCGAAAAGACTACTAATTTTCTTATAATTATCATCTAAAACACTCAATCGAACATGCAAATAACTCTTGGATTTTCTTTCAGCACCCAAATTCTTATAACTCGTGAAACTCTTTTTGACTTGAGCACAAGTTTTCTTAAATAATTTCATTGAGGCTGATTCACTCATTGTAATATATGTATGTATGTATAGTATCTATATATAACACTCAATATATGATATGATAAATATAAAAATGATTGCACTCACTTTAAAAGCAGGATAAATGATGAAAATTCCACACGATGATTTCGACAAATTCTCCACAGTTTCTGCACAGTAATGATGAACGGTGATGATGACAACAGTTAAAACGGAGACAACGGTAATAACGGTGACAACGGTAATGCAGCAACAGTTATAACGGACAACAGTTATGAAGCAACGGCAATCCAATATCACATTTGGTGGTTAAATTCTCCAAAAAATATTAATTTTCTTTGTTACGTTTATTGCACTTTGTATAATTTGATATAATTACTCACATGAATTTATAAATTAATTGTGTTAATTAATTGCAGGCTGAGATGCTGACTGGGTACTTCGCTGGACAATACACTGATTAGGAACTCCACTGGACAGGACACTGACTGGATGCTCCGCAGGACAAGACAACGAATAAGTACTTCACTGGACAGTATGCTCGATGACGCTCGACGTACACTCACAATTTGTATTTGTTATCACAGTATTGTTGTTTTAATTGTATCACAGTATTATTATTTATCACAGTCTTTAAGATTAACTATCTGTATATTTATCACAATCAACTTTTATATCTGTATATATATGTCGTATTAGTTAAATTCGGTTCGATAGGACCAAATGTTTCGCCGATAACTTAATTAAAAGACGATCCTTTCGTTCCAACGTTATAAAGCAGAATGATTTATTTTTTCGTTTATATTATTGTAACAAGTAAGTATAATATATGCAACAAATAAAAATGAAACATGATAAACAGAAATTGAATTTGACATTACAATTGACTTTATAAAAACAAACAAGTTAAAGACTAGTTGGTGGGTGGCGTTCCGTATCTTAGCTCAACACCAATTATTATCAACCTAAAAATTTACATTATTAATTATTTAATTTTTTTTCTATAAATATCTACTAAATTATACATGCATTAAAAAAAAAAAAAAAAAAAACAAAGAAAGAAAAGAAAGAGAAAAAAAAAATGAAAAGATAAGATAAGATATGAAAACAAAACACAGTAAAGTAAATTAGACCTAATACGATAATCACTAAACAAATCACAAATTATTTGAACTTTAACTAGGTTTTTTTTTTGTGGTACAGCAATATTTTCGATTTAAAATTTTCATTCAAATACAATTTTTTTAAATAGGTAAAATTCTATAAACATCATACGTGATACGAGCAAAGTTGAAAATTGAATGCCAACATCGGAGCGGTGCACCACCTCGACGGCAGAATCATCTTAAGTAAAAGCTTATAATTTACGATCAACCAAAAGCTCGGTAAGTCGTTACACTTGATTATATTTGATTGTGAATTTTTTAATCGGAATTGCTACATACCTACACAAATACAACCAAAACAAATTTTTAGGAATCAGTTTTCTTTCATCGAATCAAAAAAAAAAAAAAAAAATAATAATAAATAAGTAAATAGATAGGAGAGGAGTTTACTTTACTACATTTTAAATATTTTTTTTGTTTTGGAATTAAGCTACGATTATTTTTAAATTTGAAATTATATATTACATACATAATTATATTTTTCTTATGTATTCTTGAGAAACTCAAAATGAGCTTTTTGAAGACCGATATTTTAAATTAATTTGTGGACGATGAAACATTTTTGAAGAAAATTTTTTGTTATATTCAAAATATATTTTTTTATTATACGTAATTAAATGATATTTTTAACTTTTTCTTTTATACATATCTACTCGAATTACTTTAATAAACCAATTTTATAACGTTTTGTGAAAAGGAAGGTTTTATAATTTTTCGTTTTACGAATGGGTGAAATTTTATTTGGAAATTTAATGGATTACTAATAATTCAATGAAGGGTGGATGTGGCAAAGCTGAGATCAGTTAACGACAAGATGGTAAAAGGAAAGATGGTGAGCTGATAACAAGCTGATCGTCAACAACTTAGGGAGCTACCGCAAAATTATCTTCGTGGATGCGGTAGCTTATGGACGTGTCACGGGGCGATACGTGGGGGGGTGTACCACAGATGGACAATAACACCTGTCCAACTCACTTTAGGGTTGCTATCTCGACATTATATTTTTTTCTTCTCTCCCTTAATTTCGCCATGATCACTTATTATTTTATTATTAATATTTTTTTTGAGTTTTAAGGGACGGATTTCGGGTTCTAAGATTTTTTTTTTGTTTGAACCATTTCATTTTAAATACCCATTTAAAATTTTTTTCGGCATGTTAAAACGTGACGACCGTTCATATCTATGATGGCAAGAACCCAACCCAACGACGAGCAAAGCCAAGGCAATGAGCAAGCGTGCCGAGCCGTCATAGATTGAACACCCTTCACTCCTACTATCAGGACGGCCTGCTGTATCCTGTAGACAGTGGTTTGTTCTGGTGGAAAAAAAGGGGTGGAGGTTTTAGGGGCTCAAAAGGAGACTTTCGTGGATGTGCTCTTTTTAGGAGTTTATTTGAAGGCAATGGCACCTCCCCTTAGGGAGATAATACGAAGTCTTTTTGAGAGTCCTCGACCGACCAGCTGAAGGTTCCGTTACAGGTGGCGCCCAACGTGGGGCCCGAATTCGTCCTTTTTTTTAAAAGAATAAAAAGAAAGAAAAAAATGAAAAAAAAAGAAAAAAAAAAGGATAGGCCAATAAGAATTAATTATTTTGTATATTTAATTTTTGATTATTTTGTCGTTCGTACACGATGGGTTTTTTTGTTTAGGTTTCGAATTTAATGAATCCAGGGGAGTACTGAGCTGACGTCCAGTGAATTGGGGGAATGGTAAGACTGTTCAGTCTGTTGCGTTCAGTAAAGGCTTTCACGGCAATTTCATTTAAAAGCAGTAGTTTTTTTTAACATGTAGTGAATCCATTTTTATTTAATTGGTTGAATGCCATTCATTAAGGTAGTTCACTTAATGTTATAGCAATTGCGTTAAGTGGTTGTTAACTTACTCGACACAAAAGCTAAGTTGGTGTAATTGGTTTTTGGAAGCGAGAGTGAACTTCAACCCTTTAAATATTTCTAAAACCTATAAAACCATCAAGCTATAGAAGGATCGTAATCAGGAAGGCAAATATTTTTTTTTTTGCGGCAAATTTTTAATTTTTTTTGACAGTTGTAGAGAGAGAGAGAGAGAAAGAGATGAGGAATGCAAAGAAGAGTGATCTCTAGATCCCTTAAACTTTCATGAAGAGTACATATCTACAATTTAAATTTCGTTTTTTATTTGAAATTTTTGAATAAGTTTTTTTGGTTAAATCGAGTTTTTTCATAAACTCTTTTGTTTGATTATTTTTCTTAGTTTTATTTAATTTATATGTTAGAATTTTTTTTTGAATAATAAAATACTACTTTTTTGAACCTATTCAAACTAATTGAGTTTAGCCAAACAACTTTAATATTTTTTTTAAAGATTTGTTTTTAGGAATTTACAATCGAGCAAGAGTCTTGAAAAATTTTAAACGATTTTTGGTTATTCGTTCGAGTTTATTTTTGATTAAACAATTTTTATTAAGGGTTGGTTTAGGATTCAAACCATTTTTTTTTACAATTTGATTTTTTTTTTAATTACGCTTAGATTTTACTGGGTTCTTATAATTCTGGATTGTGGTTTTAGGATTTCGGGTGTAAGAGTTTTGGTCACAGGTCGTTTTGGTTAGCTGTTGATATTTTTTTTTGTTTTAACAAGATGCCACCTAAGTTTCCACTGGCTGAATTTAGAAAACGCAAAGTTTTAAGAAGTAATCCAAAGGCTTTTGTGGAAAGTGTAAATCAAGTTGAAGGTAATAGTTGGGAATTGGGAGCTGCTTCCTTATTAGCTCAAAATGTGCCTCAAAGTAGCACGAGGATTAATCTAGGTTATAATCAGGAGGATTCTCGAGAGGATTCAATTACAATCCAAGTAGATCCTGAAGTAACGATTATCGAACCTGAGACTGCAGCTGAAGATGAAGATCTAGCTGAGTATATCGACGAAGTGGTAACTGCAGCGATAGGGCTCAACCGAGCAAAAGATTTGGAATTTCTCCGATCCGAAGCAGAACGGAGCAGGGTGTATCTTCACAATGAAGTTGCAAACTTAATGCGGCAAACGTTGGGAGCAGTTTCACCGCCCACACCTAATTTAATGTCTGCAAGATATAGTGAGATTCCAACACTGGCAGCAACCCAAAACAACAGGACGGACACCCATGGCAATAGGACAACATTCCAGAACCATAGGACAGAAACTCAAAATAACCGGACAGAGCATCAACACAACAGGACCGCATTACAGGACAACAGAATAGAAGCTCAAGACCAGAGAGAATTTCAAAATAACCGGACCGAAATTCAAAATAACAGGACAACACCGAATAATAGCCGAGCAAACACAGCGACTCAAAATCCAACACAAGCAACTAGCAGCCAACCTCAAGGTCAACCTTCAGTGCAACGTCATGATGAAGACCGTACATCAACCGCGGATGCGTTTTTAAGGCAATTAGAAAACTTAAACTTTGACAACTCGTACAACAGTCCACTGTCTTCAGCCTTAACATCGAACAGAAATAAATTCCACCATTTTCATAAATGGGGATTAAAATTTGACAACTGTCAAATGACGGTGGATGATTTTCTGTTCCGATTGGAAAGGTTGAGGATAAGTTATGGAGTAAGTTGGGAGGAAGTTGTCCTTAACTTCCACCACTTTGTCACTGGAACGGTAGAGAGTTGGTACTGGATTCACATAAAATCTAACCCGACCATAAATTGGATGGCTCTTCGGACAGCGTTGCTGGATCAGTACAGGAGTTTGGAGACGGACTCAGAGCTGTCGAGGAAGATGTTCGACAGATACCAGCTTCCCTCGGAGACTTTTGACGACTTCTACTCCGCCATTCAGCAGCTGAACAGCAAGATGAAAGTCCCAAAACCGCCCCAGGAGTTAGTTGAGCTCTTAAAGCTAAATGTTAAAAGAAGAATTGGTGAGCTCCTGATTACCTATCGGACGAATAGTCTACCAGAGCTGGTGTATCTTTGCAAAAGCATAGAAAAGTACCTGAACGATAAAGAAAGTGCTAACAGACATCAACAAAAGTTTATGCCACCTTTCAACAAAAAGGTTGCGGAGCTAGAAGTTAATCAGATGGATGATCATAGTTGTGAGATTAGAAGTCAAAACATTGAAGCGTTCCAGACAAAGAGGGAAACCCGAATGTTGTGTTGCTGGAATTGTAAAGAGAAAGGGCACTCGTTTTTTGAATGTCCTGACCCCCAGCGGAACTTGTTCTGCTTCAAATGTGGGATGGAAAATGTCACCTCTCCGCAGTGCCCTAAATGTTCGGGAAACGCCTCTCGGAGCAGCTCAGACAACCGGAGAAGCTGCTCACCGAAACGGAATCCGGAATCGAAATAGAAAAAACATCTTATAACCAAACTTTGACTTCAACATCACATACCGGAATTGACAAGGACAATACCCAAGCGAAAACACCAGCTATGACCATATTAAAACCAATTAGACAAGAAAATCCAGCTCAAATTTCGACAGCTAAACAACCACTGAAACAACCACCTAAAACTCTTCACGAAAGAATCCAAAACTATTATGAAGTGAGGCAGAGAATCTTTGGATCTTAAACAGGATATTAAAACAGCAGACGGTAAGAACCAATCCATAGTCGGCAAAATAAAGGTAAAGGTAACTTTCAAGGGAGTTACAAAGGACATTAATTTGTTCGTGGTACCTTCTTCGACGCAGCCTTTATATTTAGGCGTAGATTTTTGGAGGGAATTCAATATCGCACCGAATCTCATTTCTGAACTGACGCTCGATGTGGACCAAAAGGAAATCGATCCCAATGCTCATGTGTTGACAAACGAACAGTCGGAAACTCTGGGAAAAGCCATAAAACTGTTTCCATCCTCTGCTGTATTAGGCTTAGGAAAAACAGCACTATTGGAACAGGAGATAGATACAGGTGACGCGGAGCCGATAAAGCAACGACACTATCCGGTCTCTCCAGCGGTACAAAAACTTCTATATGAGGAGTTGGATCGCATGATAGGGCTTGGCGTTATTGAAGAAAGCTCTAGTGCATGGAGTTCTCCGGTAGTACTGGTACGGAAACCCGGAAAGAACCGTCTATGTCTAGACTATCGGAAAGTAAACGTCAAGACCAAAGGTAATGCGTATCCAATGGCTCATATAGAGGGGCTGCTGGCGCGCCTTCAAGAAACCCGCTACATTTCTAGTGTAGATCTGAAGGATGCGTTCTGGCAGATACCGCTGGAGAAATCTGCGAGAGAGAAGACAGCTTTTTCTGTTCCCGGCCGCCCGTTAATGCAATTTAAGGTAATGCCATTTGGACTTAAAAACGCTCTTCCGACAATGTGTAAATTGATAGACAAAGTGGTACCTACGAATTTGCGAGAAAAAATTTTCCCTTATGTTGACGATTTGCTGGTGGTATCGAGTACCTTTGAGGAGCATGTCGAGTTGTTGCAGATTTTGGCTACGAAACTCAAGGAAGCAGGACTGACGATCAACGTCCAAAAATCGAAGTTTTGCTTTAAAGAGCTGAGATTCTTAGGTTTTGTTGTAGGTGACGGGGGTATAAAAATGGATAAGGGCAAAATATCAGGAATAGTTGACTTTCCCATTCCCAAAACAGTTCGACAAGTGAGGAGCTTTTTAGGTCTAGCAGGGTGGTATAAGCGTTTCGTCAAAAACTTTTCCACTCTATCTAGTCCTTTAACCGACACGCTAAAGAAGGGGAAGAAGTTTATTTTCGGTGAAGAGGCAATTGTAGCGTTCAACAAAATAAAAGAATTGTTAACTACGGACCCGATCTTGGTGCACCCAAACTTCAATAAAGAGTTTATCATATTATGTGACGCTTCGAATTCAGGCATTGGTTGCGTACTATGTCAGCTGGACGAGGAAGGCAACGAGCGGCCAATATACTATCACTCACAAAAGCTAAACAAAACCCAACGCAACTATAGCGTAACCGAGCGGGAATGTTGGCTGCTGTAGTAGGGGTGAAGAAATTTCGTCCATATGTTGAAGCTGAAGCATTTAAAATAGTAACAGACCATGCGAGCTTGAAGTGGCTGATGAGTCAGAGAGATTTAAGTGGACGGTTAGCTAGATGGAGCCTTAAGCTTCAAGGGTTCGAGTTCACCATCGAACATCGAAAAGGATCCCTAAATGTGGTCCCAGATGCTCTGTCTCGGGTATACGAGGTAGGAGCTCTGAACTTCGATGGATCGATGGGAACTGGAACTACCGACGTGATACATGTCGATCTTGCAGACCCCAGTTTTCAATCTGAGGAATACTGCAAGCTCTTGGAAAACGTCGAAAAGCAAAAAGAACAGCTACCTGACCTTCAAGTTTCAAACAATTTTGTATATAAGAAGGTTAGACATTGCACAGAGAATCCTTTACAGGATGACCTCGTATGGAAGCTTTGGGTACCCAAACAGCTGACTGAAAACTTAATATCAATGGCTCATCGACCACCACGAGCTTCGCATGGGGGGATATCTAAAACTCTTTATCGGCTACGAAACCAATTCTTTTGGCCCGGAATGGCAGCTCAGGTAAAGGAATTCATTGGAAAGTGTGAAGTATGTAAGATGTGTAAGGCGACGAATCAGACCCTAAGACCACCAATGGGCAAATCGTTTGAAGTGGATAGGCCATTCCAAATGTTATATATGGATTTTCTTGGGCCCTATCCTCGTTCGAAGGGGGGTAACACACATATAATTTTGGACCAACTTACGAAATTTGTGGTAATTAAACCAGTGCGACGAGCTACAAGTGATGTAATCATAAAAATCCTGCAGGAAGATATCTTCAATGTGTATGGGGTGCCAGAGACAATACTTTCGGATAACGGCAAACAGTTCACGAGCAATGAGTTTGGTAAGCTGATGTCCTCGTACGGTGTTAACCATGTGAGGACAGCATTATACTCACCACAAGCGAATGCTAGTGAGAGAGTGAACCGGTCCATTCTTGCAGCGGTAAGGTCATACATAGACCCTGACCAAAAGAATTGGGACGCTCATCTCTCTGGCATAGCTTGTGCGCTGCGAACTGCTGTTCATTCAGCTATTGGTATGGCACCGTACGAGGCTCTGTTTGGCCAACCCATGGTAGAACACGGAAGTGACTACCGATTGCTTCGTGAACTGGACTGCCTAAATAATGCGGAGATGAAAGTATTGTCGAAAGCGTCACAGATGAACGTCCTGCACACGCACATCAAAGAGTCCCTGGCAAATGCACATTCAAGATACGAGAATCATTACAACACCAGAAGTAAAAATGTAAAGTATAATACCGGCGACATAGTTTATAGACGTAACTTTATATTGAGCGACAAATCAAAACACTTAAATGCAAAACTGTGCCCAAAATTTTTGAAGATGAGGATACGAAAACCTATTGGCAACAATTTGTATGAACTCGAAGATCTGAACGGCAAGCGCATCGGGGTATATCACTGTAAAGATCTAAAAAAGTAAATTTGAAACTCAACGGCCCGGCAAACCCAGCCTGTGCATGAGAGCTCTAGTTTTAGTTTCCTGTTCCTTTTTTCTCATGAACATTCGAAAAATGTATCAGGTTTGTGGTAATCGATCTAAAAGACGTTAGATATTTGAAGAAAAAATGTTAATTGGGCAAAAGAATTGTTTAGAATATGAGCATGGGCAAGGTTTGTGTTCTTGATTATGGAAGGTGAAAATGTCGGCAAACATAATAGTTTTAGGCAGGGCGGATAGATGGCATTCTTGTAGGGCGGCTTAGTTATCGGTTGAAACGGGTGGAATCGGTTCAGATTTGAATTAACAAGCATATTTAATGTTCCTTATCATTAATCTATAAAATAACGATAACTATAGAAAATTCACAATGAATTCGTTAAGATATGCAAGTGACAGTCGAAATTCTTGTTTTAGTTAGAGGAAAATAGAAAAAAAAAATAACATAAACGAAATCATATAGTTGTTAACAATAATAAAAAAAAAGGGTATGAACAATTGTGGGATTCGAACCGGCCAAGATAAAATGGGAGCCAGCGACAAGACCACTGGACTACACTTAAGTATGGGAGGATTTGGACAAATTGGAGCTGAAGTGACGACAGAAAGTAACAAGTGAAAAAGAAGAAAAATAAGAAGGAAAGAGAAAGAAAATAAGAAATGAAAGAAAAAAAAAATATGAAAGGAAAATAAGAATCGTTAACTAATACGAAGAAAAATAATAGTATGGGTAAATTATTAATTCCCGCCTTTTTCTATTCTTTGGAATTTTAATCAAAAATCCAAATTTCTTTTACATATATATGTAAAAAATTCGAAAAATGATTTCTAAATTAAAATTGGATTTTTGTAGATTAAATTCTATTTAAAATATGGAAAAAAGTGAGACCGGATCTACTTCCATGATAGAAGTCGAACTTTCGTTAACTTCAAAATAGAATAAAAAGGCCCTGAAAATATAAAAAGGAAAAAAAGATTGTCAGTTGGTTTCTGGTGCGTGAAATAAGTGGTGCGGTATCATTGTCCGAGAAATTTTGAACGTAGTTCAAATAATATAATATCTAAGTATAGCAAAAAAAAAAAAAAAAAAAAAAAAAAAAAAAAAAAAAAACTTAAATAATTAAGGCATAGACCTAACCACGCCACTAAAAGTCATTCTTCTCGACACGAGAAACCAACGCCTCTTTACCCTACTCCAAACATTATCGTGAGTCACCAAAAGACAAGGGTATTAACATTCATCCATCCAGACGATTGGAATAAGTTTTCATCTCCAGGGTCATTTGGCCTAACGTGAAAAGCCCGAGCCCAAGTACAGCACGGCTTGAACAGAGCCATCCATACAGCAAAGAACAGGGCTAAATCACCTAAAATACCGCGTGATCAATAGCCTGAATCAAGCCTTCACAATCTTCATAAACCGCTCGAGACATCAAATCTGTGGTTCCACAGAATTTCGACAACAGAGTCCAACAAGCCATACATTTACCAGATTCACATAACATTCATAATCGCATTCAACTACATGCACTCCACGAGAAAATTCTAACAACAATAGACCACAACCTCAACAGCAACTTTAAATCGACAGCAAGAACATACAACATCACTTCAACCACTCACAAGAACATTCTAACAGCAATAGACCGCAACCTCAACAGCAACTTTAAATCGACAGCAAGAACCTACAACATCACTTCAACCACTCACAAGAACATTCTAACAGCAATAGACCACAACCTCCACAGCATCTTTAAATCGACAGCAAGAACCTACAACATCACTTCAACCACTCACAAGAACATTCTAACAGCAATAGACCACAACCTCCACAGCATCTTTAAATCGACAGCAAGAACATACAACATCAAAAACATCCAACAAAGCAGCATCATAAAACAACCATACACATCATCAGCATTTACATCAACAGAAAACAAAACACCATATTATTGTTAATTATAAAAGCTAAGTGCCCAATTATTATCAACCTAAAAATTTACATTATTAATTATTTAATTTTTTTTCTATAAATATCTACTAAATTATACATGCATTAAAAAAAAAAAAAAACAAAGAAAGAAAAGAAAGAGAAAAAAAAAAATGAAAAGATAAGATAAGATATGAAAACAAAACACAGTAAAGTAAATTAGACCTAATACGATAATCACTAAACAAATCACAAATTATTTGAACTTTAACTAGGTTTTTTTTTGTGGTACAGCAATATTTTCGATTTAAAATTTTCATTCAAATATAATTTTTTTAAATAGGTAAAATTCTATAAACATCATACGTGATACGAGCAAAGTTGAAAATTGAATGCCAACATCGGAGCGGTGCACCACCTCCACGGCAGAATCATCTTAGGTAAAAGCTTATAATTTACGATCAACCAAAAGCTCGGTAAGTCGTTACACTTGATTATATTTGATTGTGAATTTTTTAATCGGAATTGCTACATACCTACACAAATACAACCAAAACAAATTTTTAGGAATCAGTTTTCTTTCATTGAATCAAAAAAAAAAAAAAAATAATAATAAATAAGTAAATAGATAGGAGAGGAGTTTACTTTACTACATTTTAAATATTTTTTTTGTTTTGGAATTAAGCTACGATTATTTTTAAATTTGAAATTATATATTACATACATAATTATATTTTTCTTATGTATTCTTGAGAAACTCAAAATGAGCTTTTTGAAGACCGATATTTTAAATTAATTTGTGGACGATGAAACATTTTTGAAGAAAATTTTTTGTTATATTCAAAATATATTTTTTTATTATACGTAATTATATGATATTTTTAACTTTTTCTTTTATACATATCTACTCGAATTACTTTAATAAACCAATTTTATAACATTTTGTGAAAAGGAAGGTTTTATAATTTTTCGTTTTACGAATGGGTGAAATTTTATTTGGAAATTTAATGGATTGCTAATAATTCAATGAAGGGTGGATGTGGCAAAGCTGAGATCAGTTAACGACAAGATGGTAAAAGGAAAGATGGTGAGCTGATAACAAGCTGATCGTCAACAACTTAGGGAGCTACCGCAAAATTATCTTCATGGATGCGGTAGCTTATGGACGTGTCACGGGGCGATACGTGGGGGGTGTACCACAGATGGACAATAACACCTGTCCAACTCACTTTAGGGTTGCTATCTCGACATTATATTTTTTTTCTTCTCTCCCTTAATTTCGCCATGATCACTTATTATTTTATTATTATTATTTTTTTGGAGTTTTAAGGGACGGATTTCGGGTTCTAAGATTTTTTTTTGTTTGAACCATTTCATTTTAAATACCCATTTAAAATTTTTTTCGGCATGTTAAAACGTGACGACCGTTCATATCTATGATGGCAAGAACCCAACCCAACGACGAGCAAAGCCAAGGCAATGAGCAAGCGTGCCGAGCCGTCATAGATTGAACACCCTTCACTCCTACTATCAGGACGGCCTGCGGTATCCTGTAGACAGTGGTTTGTTCTGGTGGAAAAAAAAAGGGTGGAGGTTTTAGGGGTTCAAAAGGAGACTTTCGTGGATGTGCTCTTTTTAGGAGTTTATTTGAAGGCAATGGCACCTCCCCTTAGGGAGATAATACGAAGTCTTTTTGAGAGCCCTCGACCGACCAGCAGAAGGTTCCGTTACAGACTTTAGTCGATTTGCCGAACCAATGACTAGATTACTTAAAAAGGATGTTGAATTCATTTGGGGTCAAGAGCAACAAAACAGCTTTCAAAAATTAAAAGAATTAATAACAAAGTATCCGATATTACAATATCCGGGCTTCAGTAAACCTTTTATTATTACGACTGATGCTTCCAATCGAGGTATTGGAGCCGTTCTTAGCCAAGAATTCAATTGAAAAGACTTGCCAATTCATTTCGCCAGCAGGACTTTAAATAAGTCTGAAACCAGTTTCAGCACTACTGAAAAGGAGTGCCTAGCTATCGTTTGGGCAACCAAACAATTTCGTCCATATATTTATGGGACAAAATTCGTCATTATGACAGATCACAGACCATTGACGTGGTTATTTCAAGTAAAGGATCCAGGCAGTAGGTTAGTGCGGTGGCGTCTCAATCTCGAAGAGTTTGACTACACTATCGTTTATAAAAAAGGTAAAGAAAACGTGGTAGCAGACGAATTGAGTAGAAATGTTCGAATAACTGAACAAGAAAAGGAAGAAACATGGCAAGACCTATTAAGTCTCTTAGAGGAATAAGGTATAGAAGTAAATAAAGAAAACGAAGAAAATCCAAATAATATAGAACTAAATGTAGATGAAGAAAATTCAGGAGAAAATAACGAAAATATTTTAGTAGATGATCCGACCACAGAAAGTGAAAAATTGTGTGAGGTAGAAGCAGGACAAACAACAGATAAAGAGGAGGTAAATGACCCAAACAGAAGACAAGAAATACTGCGGGAGTATCATAACGGTTTATTAGGAGGTCATACAGGTCAAAAAGCAACATATGCTAAAACGAGTGGGAAATTCAAGTGGAAAGGAATGCAAAAACACGTAGAGGAATTTATCAGAAATTGCCCTCAATGTCAAACTGAAAAAGTAGGTTTGGACTAACAATTCAAGATGACTTGTCTAAATTCATTAAATTCATTCCACTGAAATCCAAAGAAATGAAAACTGTGGCGAATACTTTATTGGAACAATGGGTAATGAATTATGGAATGCCAAAGATTATTTTATCAGATAATGGCGCCGAATTCTGCAACTTATTATTTAAAGAATTGTGTGAAATTTTGAATATAAAACACATTACAACGAGTGTCGCTTATCCACGGGCCAATGGAAGTGTAGAAAGAGCCCATTGTAGATTATTGGAATATCTAAAATCTACTGAGAAAGAATTAGAAAATTCCGCAGATTGGCATACTCGAATGCCTTATGCAGGATTTTGTTACAATAATACTAAACATGCCACAACTGGATATACACCTTATGAAATCGTATTTGGTTTTGAAGCAAATAAACCAAGTGGAGTTGACCCATATAATGAAAAGTCGATGTTTGATTATATCGATGAATTAAAAGCTAAATTTTATCAAACACAAGAAAACGTTAAAGCAAATACTAAAAGATGTAGACAGAAATCTAAAATTAGATATGACAAGAAAATAGGAAGACACATTAATTATAAAGTAATAAAATAAGAAGCTTGCAGAATCACACTGGGCTATATTTTAATCATGTAGGAGATGGAAAGGAAATTTGGAAAAACGTAGCATTAGTAATAAATTTAGATTTAGCACCATTATAAGAATCAACTGTAACTATTAAAAATATTTTAAATTCCATAGACAACATTTGTATAGAAACTAAGGCAGGGTGTAAGGAATTCCAACAGTCAGCGAGACGGGAGGTAATAAAATTAGATCATAGAATCAGAATAATTTCAGGAATAATAGGAAACTCAAAACGGCAAAGACGAGGGTTAGCAAATGTTATAGGTACAGGTCTTAAAGTTCTCTTTGGAACCATGGACAATGAAGACGCTGAATATTATCAGAAGGTAATACAAAGTATCTCTAAGAATGAGGATAGAATTAAAAATGGAATGGAAGAAAATATTAAAGTCTTAAGTCACCTTAATAGACAGGTGTTAGAAAATAAAAAAAATAGTAATGTAACAATAAACAAAATCAATGAAGCTATCAACGAAATCAATAAAGTTAATTCGAAAGAAACTAATCTCAATAGAACAATTATTCTCAATTCATATTTTGATGAAATAGTGAGCAAAATTAACCATAAATTAATCCAGTTAGAAATAGAGGTAGAACAAATCATTGACAGTTTGATATTCATTCAAGCAGGAATTATTCATCCAAGAATTATTGAACCAATAGATCTACTCAATGAGTTGCGCGAATTAAAGAACCAGGAAATTTTAGCTATAGAACATAATACGGAAAATTATTCGGAAATATTAAAAATTATCGAAATAACGGCCTTTAGTAGAAATCAAAAGATCGTAATAATTATAAAGATTCCTATAGTATCAAAAGAAAATTATGACATACATATATGAAACGATTGCTATGCCCAAAATTGTAGAAAACGGAATTGTAATTTTAGGCTTAAGTAATAAATTTCTTATCGTAAATAAAAACAGAGAAGAATATACTTTAATAAAAGATTTAACCAATTGCAAAAATATAAATGAAAAATATATTTGTAAACCTTTATTGCTAAAAAGCACTATTAGTGATGTAAATTGTGAAGTAAATATTTTTATGAGAAATAGAGCAGATAATTGTAATACTAAAATTGTAAATTCTAAAGTTGAAATTTTTTATAAACTTAAAGAAAATACTTATTTGTATACAATCACTGAAGAAACTAAATATAACTGTAAATGTAAAAATGAAACAGAACGTGGGAATTTAGTAGGGTCTGGAATAATAACAATTAATAGGAGTTGCGTGTTAGAAACGTACGATACAACAATTAAAACATTAGATATTGATGCAGAACTACCATTAAATGACAAACACTCATATGGAGATCTCGAAGATTGTTGCATAAATATCAAGCTGCGAGAAGTAACAATATATCAAGAACCAATGTCGAAAATAACAGCAAATAATATTCATGAGTTACAGGATCTCTCATCAGAAATTCAAAATCAAAGGAGCTTTTGGGCAAAAACATTTGAAGCAATACCAGAGCGATCACAAGGAGTTCTGATGTCTATATCTGGAGTGATAATAATCACTGTTGTGAAAGTGATTGGTTCAATTTTTGTATCGCTCTTCAAAATTTTTAAAGTTTTAAATAAAAATAAGTCACAATAATTTATAAAATTCATTTAATCACGTTCTTTTTATCACTCGGTTTGAGAAAAGTGTAATTTAAATTGGTAAAAAGGTTTATAAACGATAAATTTTTAACAAAAAACATAACCAAGTTGCTGGCGTAACGGTTTTCCTACATGAAAGGCAATAAAAGAGGTTTAACTGAGACTTCTCCCGACCATCCAATCTTCAGCAAAAAACATCTAGCTAACACAACGAATAAAATGGCGGTGGAGAATATGTCTATCACTGAACTGAAAACAGTTCTAAATGAGGCAATTTCCGAACAAATGAAAGTTTTTTCTGATGATTTGAAGTCCTCACTGGCACTGGAACTGGATTCATTGCGTAAAGAGAACCAACAGCTGTATCAGAAACTTTCCGCTATTTCAGACCGATGTGAGCTGTTGGAGTCCCAGATCGAACTAATCTCGCGGAAAACTAACGACAAATCTCTGGTGATACACCTTCCTCTAGATGGACAAACCGACGCAGTTCAGTCAGCAAAACAAACTTGCAGACGGCTTCTCAAATTAAAGGAAGGTGAAGAAATACATATTTCCAAGTCCCGGGTCACCCAAAACGCACAAACAAAAAGAGGAACCGTATTCTTAGAGCTGCAAACGTCGTCGAACGCCGAAGCAATTTTGGCAGCAGCTAGCCAACTTAAAGGAAGCGGCACGAGTATTCACCGGGAACAGACTCTTTTGTATCGTCAGCGCAGAAAAACACTTCTCAATATCAAAGCAAAACTTATAGAAAATAACTCGGAACTCAACATCTTTTTAAAAGGTAACAAATTGCAAATCGACAACCGCACTTTTGTTTACAATTGCGCACGAGGGTTGGTTGTCAAAAACTCAGACGATTTGATGTTCCTGCGCAAATTGCTTGATGACAGCTGTTTACAAAGGTATTTTGACGTTAGTGAGGGAGCGAAGTTAGCTCCGATTGGCAATCAACAATTCTCTCTACCGTCAACAGCGCCATCCAGTAGTAAGGGTTCGAACCCTATTAATAGTAACAAAAATTAACTTTTAAGAGCCGTCTGTCAAAACTCAACTAACAATTTTTCAAATTTATCAATTTTATCTTATAATATAACTGGTCTTAAAAATAAGCTATTAATACCAGACTTTTTTAAATTCATTCATGATTTTGATATTTTTATTCTAATCGAAACATTTATTGAAGAAAAAAATCAAAGCGATTACAGTAAATTTGTTAAAGATTATAAACTTACTTTTATACCAGCCATTAGATCCAATGTACTATGTGGCATAAAAAATATATATAGTAACTCAATTCAAAGTACAATTTATGAAACAAGACTCGTTATACAGGTAAAACTCAAAAAGCACAAGCTGAACATCATACCGACTTATCTTAACTACAACAATTGGCTGCATGAGTACACAGTCTTACGAGAATTCATCAATGATACACGTCTGGACAATATAATGATAATTGGAGATTTAAATGGCCGCATTGGCAGCTATCAAAATCCTCTCACACATTACCAACACCCACAACAACAGTTCGAGTTAATTCGACGCTCAAAAGACGAGGTAACGAATAGTAATGGAAGACTTCTGATCGAACTTTTCGAAGACTATGGCTTTTTTGTGGCAAACGGAGTTTCAAAAGGTGACAAGGATGGTGAGCATACGTTCATAAGCGGACAAGGACAACCAGTTATAGACATCTGTGCAATATCAGGTGATTGGATGGATTCAGTTGACGATTTTGAGGTTTAGGGAAGAAGTCAACCAGCTGAACTCTAATGCTATTCAGAAGCTTCGCTGGGTTGAAAGCAAGGCAGAGAGGTATAAATCACTACTAAACCATCAGTGCAGTCATCTTCCGGTTCAAATGCTAACAAATATCGATGAAATTGATGAAAGTATAACAAGAGCTGTCCGTAATGCTGGATCAAACCCAAATAACCCCGTTTCATACAAATTTAAATGTGTTTGGTTCGACAAAGACTGCATAAAGCTTCGAAACTTGTCATTTAAATATTTAAAGCTGTTTAGATCTAATAACCTCGAGGTATTCTCGACTTTATACTTGAGAACTAACAGAGAATATAAACAGCTATGTCAACCAAAAAGATTGCAATATCTGAAAAACATTGCGAACAAAATCAACCAAGCGAGAGATTCTAAAGAATTCTGGCATTGTATATTTGAACTGAGTCCACGTAACCAATACACCAAGGACTATCTCGAAGCTGAAACGATAGCAACTCATTTTAAAATTCTATTGACAGCCGACTAGAGCCTGCACTCCTTCAGCTATGCACTGCAGTTTGAACAAGTTCCTGAACTGGACTGCCCGATCAATTTACGAGAGCTGGAATTAACACTCACGTTTTTAAAGAACAACAAAGCTCCAGGATGTGATGGGATCCCTTTAGAATTTTTTAAATACAGCACGGAAGAACTAAAAATTTATCTGGTAGAATTCTTCACTGGGAATTTCTAGGAAGCTCTTAGAAGTTTATTCCAAACTAATCGCCACATCAAGTGCAGCTGTATGGGATGGCACGAATATGTCTGAATGGTTTAGCACATCTGCAGGGGTTCCGCAGGGATGTATACTTAGCCCCTTACTCTTTTCATTATATATTGATGGAATAGTAGATATCCTGCCAGGAGGAGTCAGCTTTGCTGGCCAGCTTATAAAAGTGCTACTCTATGCAGATGATTTGGTTCTGCTAGCGGATAATCCTTTCTCTCTACGACTACAATTAAACAAACTCTTATCTTTCTGCAACTTATGGGAACTTAAAATCAATGCTTCAAAAACAAAAGTCATGATATTCGAAAGTCGGAATCGCACTAGGCAACGGGAAGAAAACTGGAAAATCGGAAGTGAGAGCATCGAAGTAGTTCAAAATTTCAAATATCTTGGCATAACCATCTCTTCCAATCTTAACTTTGATACCCATGCCAGACAGAAAAGTCAGGACGCCAAGCTTGCTCTTAATCTGATGTGGCCAAAGCTCTTCGCAAATCCAAATATTGACCTTGTCTCTAAATACAAAATATTCGATGCAACTGTAAACACATGCTTGTGCTACGGAGTGCAAGCCTTTGGTATCTCAGCGATTGAGGAATTCGAGAAGACGCAAAGATACTTTTTTAAGCGTTTGTTTAGACTACCAAACTCTACACCAACGTATGCCATTCATGTCGAATCGGGTTTGCCACCTATATACATCCGAAATTTAAAAGCCCACTCGGACTACCTTATCAGAGTTATGTGTAGAAATGAAAACAGTCTTCACAGAAAAATCTTAGAAATACTAATGGTAACTAACGCCTCTCCTTTCAGGGAATGGAATCAGATGGCCTTATCACATAACCTTGCAATGCCAACGTCTATAACTAACGTGGGAGAATGGACAAATATGTTTAACAGGGTGATTGCTAAGGTTGACGAACAAATATTCAATCAACATATCATCAGAGCCTGCTCTTCAGAGTCCAGAGCAGTCTACAAAAATCTTAATCATCAATTGCTAACAGAAACCAAGTACTTCAATAACTGTTTTTCTGCGGAAATTATCAGTGTGATTTTCAAGGCGAGAGTTGAACTATTGGATCTCAATTTTATCCCGCATCGCAATGATAGACAGCAAACTTGTGATCTTTGTAACACAAGAGAACTTGAGAATGTGAATCATTTCATCGCAGTCTGCCCTATCCTGCAAGAGATAAGAAGATTATATTTCAACGAAAGCTTCCTCAACCAAAACGGTCTTTACGAGATTCTGAATGGCAGTCGGGGCTGGGAGTGTCTGTTCAAATACTGCAAGCACGCCTTATCTTACCGCAACCAATTCTAAATATTTTAGTGTTTTAAATCATATCAAAATTAATCGACTTTATGTTGCAAATCATTAAAATTGCTCACTCAATATCCTTGCTCTTCCATCTTTCTCGCTTTAGCATCTCATACTAAAAAGCAAATTCAAATTTGTCCATTGAAATAGTAATTCTCAGTTTCTATGTACATATTGTATATGACTTATTTTCAACCCAAATCTTTTTAATTTTTTAATTCTTTTTATTTTAAATCGTTTAAATGTATTTCATTTTCTTTATCATTTTGTTAATGTAATCAAATGTCAATACCGGCAGACGGTTCAGATAGCCACGTCCGTATTCTTTTATAAAAAATTGAAATTAATACTGGAAAAAATAAAGAAATCTATCTATCTATCTATCTATCTAATAATCTTATTCATTGGTTACACTATGTGGAAATGTGGATCGGGTGGAAGGACCACTATATCGTTATTTAATAGATGTTTCAACAAAAGGCATCGAACCAACCCAGAAATGACAGTAACAGTCCGAGATGACAGCCACTTGAGTACATCAACAGAGGCCCTGGAGCTAAGAGCACCTAAAACCAATCTCAGGATAAAGTATCCTTAGATGTGTCTAAAAGGGGGACGAGTTATGCATGTTATGCATATTATTATTATTCCCAGACGCAAAGTCATCATAAAAATATTTATGAGTAGGTTACTTGAATTCCCATGAAATATTTTATGTATTTGTGAGCACAATCTAACTATATATAGAGGTGCAAAACAAAAAAAGGCAGATTATTAGAAATCAGAACGTTAAAGTATTATTGTCGTCGATCATTCAAGTTAATAAATAAATATATTCAAAATAAAGAAACAAATCTTTTCACTTTCAATTAAATTTGTCGTTCAAGTAAAGAAAAGGGAAGTTTCTTGTTTCTTGTGTGATAGTGTTAACTACACACATCATTTAAAATATTTATCAAGAAAGATAAAAAGAAAACGTCGGACGGAAACACCAGGGGGAGTACCCAACCCAACAGAAACCTGGCCTGAAGATAAATTCCTTTTGAATTTGTGTGAACCTCTAAGTCAGGCATAACAAACTATATATGACAGAGGTAATATTCGACGGTGCGTACTAAGTTGTGTAACGCTGTTTTCACCGATTTACCTTTACAGTAGGCATGTTGAGACGAAGACAGAAGGGTTGTATCAATACTTGTATCAGTTTTGTTCTGCATCTCATACGCTTCACACACGTTTTAAGCTTTATGCTTTTCATTTATAATGAGTTCTATTTGTTTAAAGTGCCAAACTACAATAGTCCCAGGCAGTTTTGTGTCGTGTGGCATTTGTATGGCAAATTATCATTGCAAATGTACATTGTTAAAAACTAGTGAAGTTAAATTGTTAAAGTCCCATGCTAACTTAATCTGGAAATGTGACAATTATAAAAGCTTTGCGTTAGTTGAGTGCATTCAGAAAATTAACAAACATTTTAAAATTCTACAAGAGTCTTTGAGTGAATTAAATTATTTTAAATTGAATCATCAACATAATCTAAATCCACAAAAAACTAACACTCAAGACAAAGCTCTCCTAGATGTAAGTAGGGATATGAGACTAAATACTAAAAACCAAAGAATCAAAAAGGGCAACGAACCGATTAACCATATAAAAAACAAATTTCTTGCACAGTCATCTCCTGCATTAAATCGCGTCTCGGCTGGGCCCAGTGTTTTGTCTCCCTCCCCGTCCCCAGGTCCTTCAAACAGACTTATAACTGGTAAACGAGTCAAATCTACGTCCCAATCAAATGACTCAGTGCTCTCACTCTCAAACTCTCCACTCGCTCAGAGCAAAGAAAAAGTCATTGATCATCTCGTTAATACTGGTAATAAAGTTTATGTTGCAGCTGAAGTTGCATCTAATTGTGCAGTGGTTGGAGGGAATTCGCTTTCTCGCTCTGATCTCACTCAGAGTGAAGTAAATGCTGTTGGTGTTAATTTGAGTGATGACGCTGTCGAACCTGCTGTTCTCTTTCCATCAGCTGGCAAAGCTAATGTTGAAAAGAGTTTAAGTCACTCACATATTTTGCCAATCATTGCTCCTATCGCCGAAAAAGGGGTCGAAGATGTAGACGTCAATGGTGATTGCAATAATGCAATGGATTTGAATGAAGAAAAAAATGAATGCAACAAATCTGTACATGAAGAAGATGCTAATGCTATACAAGATAAAGATTTGCAAGAGTCTATTGCTTACAATACAAACAGTGTGTCTTTTGTTGATAAGCCTCGTGATAATAGCAATGTTGATGGGGATATTGGTCTTCAGGTTTTTTATAAGCGCAAATGGTTACATGTATCGAGTTTTAAGGCAACAACAACACCGGAACATATAGCTACATATATCGCTAAAAAAATGAATGTATGCTCTACACTTTTCGCTTGTTTTAGTCTGTTGACAAAACAAAATCGTGATGGTTCCGTCGAAAATAAACCCAGTTTCGTGAACTTTAAAGTTGGATGCCCTTTGGAATACGTAAACTCCATTTGTCGTGATGACTTTTGGCCAAATGGTGTGAAAGTTCGAATTTTCGATTATAAACCAAAAAACGGATAATTTCCAGCGAAAATATCGCTGGTCTTATGGGTTTTTTGTCTGGACCTAAGAATAATGTTAATATTGTTGCTGTTGTAAATGATACAAATTCAGTTGAAGTTGCTGTAGATAATGTTGTCAATGATGATTTTGCTTTTGTTGCTAATGATGTTGATGCCGATAATGAAATTGCTGATGTTGCTGTTGATATTGTTGCTGTTGTAAATGATTCAAATTCAGATAAAGTTGCTGTTGATAATGTTGCCGATGATGAATTTGATTTTGTTGCTGATGATGTTGATGCTGCTGATGACCCTGCTGTAAATAATTTCGCTGATAGTTATGTTGTTTGTCCTTTAAATTTGAATGTGTATTACCAAAATGTAGGTGGAATAAGAACAAAGTTAAATAAATTGTATGTATATTTTGCTTCTCAAGATTATCAGATCATTGTTTTAACAGAAACCTGGCTAAATGAAAATCATTTAACTACAGAATTATTTAATAGTCAACAATTTATAGTATTTAGGAAAGATCGATGTTCTCTTACTACAGGTTTAGATAGAGGTGGTGGTGTAATTATTGCTGTAAAAAGTATTTATGTTGTCAATCAGTTAGAACTTATTTCTGATAATAATCCTCTTAATTTGGATGTCGATCAATTGATTGTTAAGATATCATTTCAAATCAACTGTAATTTGTATGTAAGCGTAAGTTATATTCGCCCAGGAAGTTCTTTAGACATGTATAAATTGCATTTAGAAAATTGTCATTCCTTTTTAAACAATTTAAGTATTTCTGACCATGTTATGATCTTAGGTGATTTCAATCTTGGAAATATAAGCTGGAAACTTGATCATGATGATAAGCACTTAGTGCCGTTTAAAGTTGTCACAGAAATTGAATCCGAAGTTATAGACTTTTACAGTCAATTTGATTTAGTTCAAGTAAATAGTTTAAAAAACAGTCTTAATCGTATTTTAGACTTAGTTTTTGTTGACAAGGAATATGAAGCTTATATCGAAGAGAATGAATTCCCTGTTGTTCAAAATTCAATTCATCACTTATGCCTTTCTATTGAATGTAAATTTTTAACATATATAAAAGAATCTTTTGATAGTACAGAGTTTTTTTTCGATTATAAACGTGCAAATTTCGTTGAAATAAACAATTTTTTGTTATCAATTCCATGGAATATGATTTTGGTCAATTTAAGCTTAGATCAAGCGTTTGAATTATTTTGTAGTTATTTAAATGAATCTCGTGATTTATACATTCCCAAAAAATCAGCCCGGTCTAGCTCAAAACTACCATGGTTTAATAAAAGGCTTACAAACCTTAAAAACAGAAAAAATAAAGCGTATAAATTGCATAAGCTTGATAAAAATAATGTTATCCTCCGCCAAAACTATTTAAAATGCCACAGAGATTTTAATAGTCTAAATGAATTTCTTTATAACAATTATATTTTATCAGTGGAATCTAAAATTAAATCAGATAGTAAACAGTTTTGGAAATTTATAAATACTAAAAGAAAAACCACTGGTCTTCCAAACTGTATGGAATATTCTGGAAGCATTTCCAGTGATTTGAATGTTATATGTAATTTTTTTGCTGATTATTTCAAATCTGTCTACTCAATTCCAAATTCATGTGAACTTCCTCCTTTTTCACCGGTTGATGTGGTTGATATAGAACACATGATTTTTGATGAAGCAGATGTTTTTGATGCGTTATTAAATTTGGACACTAATAAAAGCGCAGGACCAGATGGAATGGTTCCTGTTGTGTTAAAAAACTGTGCTATTTCAATATCACTACCACTATGCTTGATTTTCAATAAATCCTTGATAACTGGAACTTTTTTGAATAATTGGAAGATATCATATATATCTCCCATACACAAATCTGGGTCCAAACAGAATGTAATGAACTATAGACCAATATGTAAACTTTCAGTGATTCCAAAATTGTTTGAAAAGTTAGTCTCCAAAAAATTGAGTTACATAATTAAAAACATAATCTCTGAGTCTCAACATGGTTTTATTGCCGCTAGGTCTACAACTACAAATCTTGCAGTTTTATGTGACTCGGTAGTTAATGGATAGAGAAATTTCAGATTGGGATTCCTTAAAGAAAAAATTAACCCAAGTTTTTAGAGAACCTCATAGTGCGCTCCAATAACAGAGAATTAATAATTAAACAGAATAGAGAAGAATCAGTAGTACATTATCTGCAGCGGGTCGAAACCTTGCAGAGGCGTCTATTACAAACCAAGTTATCAGATGTAAAAAGCGAGCATAAAGCAAGGCAACTAGAATGTATCCAAAATGAGACCTTAACGGTCTTTATCAATGGATTGCGTGAGAGGTTATCAACGTATGTGATAACTCAGCGCCCTAAGAATCTTTCAGAAGCAAGCAAATATGCTTGTGAAGAAGAACAAAGAATTAATTTGTTCAGAACAAATACCCAGAAAGATTATACCTCAACAAATTTAGCCAGAGTTAATTATCAAGAAAGAAATTGTTATAATTGCGGCAAGCCGGGCATATTGCCAAATAATGCAGGCAACCAAAAAAATACCAAAACTCAAATAACAAACGATTCGATGAAACTAAGGAAAGTCCAAGTACCTCGTCCTCTGGTAATAGAGATTTTAAGCAGAAAAATGTTCAGTAAGCTGTATGGTTGATGAGGCATCCGTGCAGCTTAGGTCCTTGGATAGCTTTGAAAGTCCTCATGTATTAGTTGAAATCAATGGTGAACAAAAGAAGTTAATAATAGATGCAGGCGCTGAGGTGTCTCTCATAAAAGCTAATTGTGTTTATGAAGAAGATATAGATGAACAAAACACAATTAAGTTCAGTGGAATAGGCGGTAAAACGTGTGAAACCTTAGGAAAAACAGAAGTAGAGGTCAAATTTATTCCTTTTAATGGAAAATCAAAACCTAAAAACATAAGTTCCAAGTAATAGAAAATAATATATTAGGAAAGTACGATGGGTTAATTGGAAATCATTTCCTTCGAGAGGGTGGCTTTTCAATTAACTATGTAAACAATACTATCAGTGGAAAATTCGGGGAGATACCGTTAAGATATCTCAGTGAAGAAGATGTTATAAAAGGAAGGTCAGAAGTCTTTAGGACTGTTAAAGTTGATGGTAATTTAAAAAGGGAAATTGTTATAACTAGACAGGAAGTCGCTGACGGTATCATAGTTCCAAATTGTGTCACTTTAAATGAAAATGGAGAGTGTTTGGTCTCCATTGTGAATACTACAGATAAACCATGCTGTCTTAAGAATGTAAGAATTATTGGAGAAAATTTAAGCGAATTTGAATTTCGTGAAAATAGATCTGAGATAGTATCGGGAAATATTAGAACCGACCATTTAAATAAAGAGGAAAAAAGAAGCTTAATAGAAATAGTAGAAAAGTTTAGTGACATTTTCAGTATTGAAGATGAAAAATTGTCAATGACCTCTGCAGTAAAGCACAGGATACGTACAAATCCAGGGGCAGAGCCTATATTTACTAAAAGTTATAGGTACCCAAAAGTTCACGAAGAATAAGTACGAGAACAAGTTCAAAAGTAAAAAAAAGATGGAATCATCCGTGACAACAGTTCTCCTTGGAGTTCGCCGTTGTGGATAGTTCCGAAGAAAACCGATGCAAGCGGTAAAAATAAATGGAGAATGGTGATCGATTTCCGTAAATTAAACGATTTGACTGTTGCGGACAATTATCCATTGCCAAATATAACAGAGATACTCGATCAGTTAGGAAAAGCTAAATACTTTTCCACCTTGGACTTAACGTCCGGCTTCCACCAGATTCCAATGGAAGAAGTGGATATAGAGAAAACGGCCTTTAGCACTCCATACGGTCATTTTGAATATACAAGAATGCCGTTTGGACTGAAGAACGCTCCAGCCTGTTTCCAGAGATTAATGAATACAGTTCTGGCAGGACTCCAAGGCATAAAATGCTTCGTCTACTTAGACGATATTGTCGTATATGGACAAAACTTGGAGGAGCATAATAATAAATTAATTGAAGTTCTTGAGCAATTAAGAAAAGCTAATTTAAAACTTTAACCCGACAAATGCGAATTTCTGAAAAAGGAAGTCAATTATTTAGGGCACGTTATTACTGATAAGGGAGTTAAACCAGATCCGAAGAAAATTCAGAGAATCGTTGAGATGCAGGCACCGGTAAATACTAAAGGTATAAAATCCTTCCTAGGGATGATAGGGTACTATCGAAAGTTCATAAGGGACTTTAGTCGATTTGCCGAACCAATGACTAGATTACTTAAAAAGGATGTTGAATTCATTTGGGGTCAAGAGCAACAAAACAGCTTTCAAAAATTAAAAGAATTAATAACAAAGTATCCGATATTACAATATCCGGACTTCAGTAAACCTTTTATTATTACGACTGATGCTTCCAATCGAGGTATTCGAGCCGTTCTTAGCCAAGAATTCAATTGAAAAGACTTGCCAATTCATTTCGCCAGCAGGACTTTAAATAAGTCTGAAACCAGTTTCAGCACTACTGAAAAGGAGTGCCTAGCTATCGTTTGGGCAACCAAACAATTTCGTCCATATATTTATGGGACAAAATTCGTCATTATGACAGATCACAGACCATTGACGTGGTTATTTCAAGTAAAGGATCCAGGCAGTAGGTTAGTGCGATGGCGTCTCAAGCTCGAAGAGTTTGACTACACTATCGTTTATAAAAAAGGTAAAGAAAACGTGGTAGCAGACGAATTGAGTAGAAATGTTCGAATAACTGAAAAAGAAAAGGAAGAAACATGGCAAGACCTATTAAGTCTCTTAGAGGAAGAAGGTATAGAAGTAAATAAAGAAAACGAAGAAAATCCAAATAATATAGAACTAAATGTAGATGAAGAAAATTCAGGAGAAAATAACGAAAATATTTTAGTAGATGATCCGACCACAGAAAGTGAAAAATTGTGTGAGGTAGAAGCAGGACAAACAACAGATAAAGAGGAGGTAAATGACCCAAACAGAAGACAAGAAATACTGCGGGAGTATCATAACGGTTTATTAGGAGGTCATACAGGTCAAAAAGCAATATATGCTAAAACGAGTGGGAAATTCAAGTGGAAAGGAATGCAAAAACACGTAGAGGAATTTTTCAGAAATTGCCCTCAATGTCAAACTAAAAAAGTAAATAGAGCACCGACAAGAAACCCTATGAAAGTTATAACATCAGCCGACAGAGCGCTAGAAAAAATCATGATTGACATGATAGGTCCAATGAAGGAAACAAAAGAAGGTTATATGTAGGTTTGGACTAACAATCCAAGATGACTTGTCTAAATTCATTAAATTCATTCCACTGAAATCCAAAGAAATGAAAACTGTGGCGAATACTTTATTGGAACAATGGGTAATGAATTATGGAATGCCAAAGATTATTTTATCAGATAATGGCGCCGAATTCTGCAACTTATTATTTAAAGAATAGTGTGAAATTTTGAATATAAAACACATTACAACGAGTGTCGCTTATCCACAGGCCAATGGAAGTGTAGAAAGAGCCCATTGTAGATTATTGGAATATCTTAAATCTACTGAGAAAGAATTAGAAAATTCCGCAGATTGGCATACTCGAATGCCTTATGCAGGATTTTGTTACAATAATACTAAACATGCCACAACTGGATATACACCTTATGAAATCGTATTTGGTTTTGAAGCAAATAAACCAAGTGGAGTTGACACATATAATGAAAAGTCGATGTTTGATTATATCGATGAATTAAAAGCTAAATTTTATCAAACACAAGAAAACGTTAAAGCAAATACTAAAAGATGTAGACAGAAATCTAAAATTAGATATGACAAGAAAATAGGAAGACACATTAATTATAAAGTAATAAAATAAGAAGCTTGCAGAATCACACTGGGCTATATTTTAATCATGTAGGAGATGGAAAGGAAATTTGGAAAAACGTAGCATTAGTAATAAATTTAGATTTAGCACCATTATAAGAATCAACTGTAACTATTAAAAATATTTTAAATTCCATAGACAACATTTGTATAGAAACTAAGGCAGGGTGTAAGGAATTCCAACAGTCAGCGAGACGGGAGGTAATAAAATTAGATCATAGAATCAGAATAATTTCAGGAATAATAGGAAACTCAAAACGGCAAAGACGAGGGTTAGCAAATGTTATAGGTACAGGTCTTAAAGTTCTCTTTGGAACCATGGACAATGAAGACGCTGAATATTATCAGAAGGTAATACAAAGTATCTCTAAGAATGAGGATAGAATTAAAAATGGAATGGAAGAAAATATTAAAGTCTTAAGTCACCTTAATAGACAGGTGTTAGATAATAAAAAAAATAGTAATGTAACAATAAACAAAATCAATGAAGCTATCAACGAAATCAATAAAGTTAATTCGAAAGAAACTAATCTCAATAGAACAATTATTCTTAATTCATATTTTGATGAAATAGTGAGCAAAATTAACCATAAATTAATCCAGTTAGAAACAGAGGTAGAACAGATCATTGACAGTTTGATATTCATTCAAGCAGGAATTATTCATCCAAGAATTATTGAACCAATAGATCTACTCAATGAGTTGCGCGAATTAAAGAACCAGGAAATTTTAGCTATAGAACATAATACGGAAAATTATTCGGAAATATTAAAAATTATCGAAATAACGGCCTTTAGTAGAAATCAAAAGATCGTAATAATTATAAAGATTCCTATAGTATCAAAAGAAAATTATGACATATATGAAACGATTGCTATGCCCAAAATTGTAGAAAACGGAATTGTAATTTTAGGCTTAAGTAATAAATTTCTTATCGTAAATAAAAACAGAGAAGAATATACTTTAATAAAAGATTTAACCAATTGCAAAAATATAAATGAAAAATATATTTGTAAACCTTTATTGCTAAAAAGCAAGTGAAATATATATTTTGTGAAGTGAAGTAAATATTTTTATGAGAAATAGAGCAGATAATTGTAATGCTAAAATTGTAAATTCTAAAGTTGAAATTTTTTATAAACTTAAAGAAAATACTTATTTGTATACAATCACTGAAGAAACTAAATATAACTGTAAATGCAAAAATGAAACAGAACGTGGGAATTTAGTAGGGTCTGGAATAATAACAATTAATAGGAGTTGCGTGTTAGAAACGTACGATACAACAATTAAAACATTAGATATTGATGCAGAACTACCATTAAATGACAAACACTCATATGGAGATCTCGAAGATTGTTGCATAAATATTAAGCTGCGAGAAGTAACAATATATCAAGAACCAATGTCGAAAATAACAGCAAATGATATTCATGAGTTACAGGATCTCTCATCAGAAATTCAAAATCAAAGGAGCTTTTGGGCAAAAACATTTGAAGCAATACCAGAGCGATCACAAGGAATTCTGATGTCTATATCTGGAGTGATAATAATCACTGTTGTGAAAGTGATTGGTTCAATTTTTGTATCGCTCTTCAAAATTTTTAAAGTTTTAAATAAAAATAAGTCACAATAATTTATAAAATTCATTTAATCACGTTCTTTTTATCACTCGGTTTGAGAAAAGTGTAATTTAAATTGGTAAAAAGGTTTATAAACGATAATTTTTTAACAAAAAACATAACCAAGTTGCTGGCGTAACGGTTTTCCTACATGAAAGGCAATAAAAGAGGTTTAACTGAGACTTCTCCCGACCATCCAATCTTCAGCAAAAAACATCTAGCTAACACAACGAATAAAATGACGGTGGAGAATATGTCTATCACTGAACTGAAAACAGTTCTAAATGAGGCAATTTCCGAACAAATGAAAGTTTTTTCTGATGATTTGAAGTCCTCACTGGCACTGGAACTGGATTCATTGCGTAAAGAGAACCAACAGCTGTATCAGAAACTTTCCTCTATGTCAGACCGATGTGAGCTGTTGGAGTCCCAGATCGAACTAATCTCGCGGAAAACTAACGACAAATCTCTGGTGATACACCTTCCTCTAGATGGACAAACCGACGCAGTTCAGTCAGCAAAACAAACTTGCAGACGGCTTCTCAAATTAAAGGAAGGTGAAGAAATACATATTTCCAAGTCCCGGGTCACCCAAAACGCACAAACAAAAAGAGGAACCGTATTCTTAGAGCTGCAAACGTCGTCGAACGCCGAAGCAGTTTTGGCAGCAGCTAGCCAACTTAAAGGAAGCGGCACGAGTATTCACCGGGAACAGACTCTTTTGTATCGTCAGCGCAGAAAAACACTTCTCAATATCAAAGCAAAACTTATAGAAAATAACTCGGAACTCAACATCTTTTTAAAAGGTAACAAATTGCAAATCGACAACCGCACTTTTGTTTACAATTGCGCACGAGGGTTGGTTGTCAAAAACTCAGACGATTTGATGTTCCTGCGCAAATTGCTTGATGACAGCTGTTTACAAAGGTATTTTGACGTTAGTGAGGGAGCGAAGTTAGCTCCGATTGGCAATCAACAATTCTCTCTACCGTCAACAGCGCCATCTAGTAGTAAGGGTTCGAACACTATTAATAGTAACAAAAATTAACTTTTAAGAGCCGTCTGTCAAAACTCAACTAACAATTTTTCAAATTTATCAATTTTATCTTATAATATAAATGGTCTTAAAAATAAGCTATTAATACCAGACTTTTTTAAATTCATTCATGATTTTGATATTTTTATTCTAATCGAAACATTTATTGAAGAAAAAAATCAAAGCGATTACAGTAAATTTGTTAAAGATTATAAACTTACTTTTATACCAGCCATTAGATCCAATGTACATGGAAGAGCGAGTGGAGTGGACTACTATGTGGCATAAAAAATATATATAGTAACTCAATTCAAAGTACAATTTATGAAACAAGACTCGTTATACAGGTAAAACTTAAAAAGCACAAGCTGAACATCATACCGACTTATCTTAACTACAACAATTGGCTGCATGAGTACACAGTCTTACGAGAATTCATCAATGATACACGTCTGGACAATATAATGATAATTGGAGATTTAAATGGCCGCATTGGCAGCTATCAAAATCCTCTCACACATTACCAACACCCACAACAACAGTTCGAGTTAATTCGACGCTCAAAAGACGAGGTAACGAATAGTAATGGAAGACTTCTGATCGAACTTTTCGAAGACTATGGCTTTTTTGTGGCAAACGGAGTTTCAAAAGGTGACAAGGATGGTGAGCATACGTTCATAAGCGGACAAGGACAACCAGTTATAGACATCTGTGCAATATCAGGTGATTGGATGGATTCAGTTGACGATTTTGAGGTTTAGGGAAGAAGTCAACCAGCTGAACTCTAATGCTATTCAGAAGCTTCGCTGGGTTGAAAGCAAGGCAGAGAGGTATAAATCACTACTAAACCATCAGTGCAGTCATCTTCCGGTTCAAATGCTAACAAATATCGATGAAATTGATGAAAGTATAACAAGAGCTGTCCGTAATGCTGGATCAAACCCAAATAACCCCGTTTCATACAAATTTAAATGTGTTTGGTTCGACAAAGACTGCATAAAGCTTCAAAACTTGTCATTTAAATATTTAAAGCTGTTTAGATCTAATAACCTCGAGGTATTCTCGACTTTATACTTGAGAACTAACAGAGAATATAAACAGCTATGTCAACCAAAAAGATTGCAATATCTGAAAAACATTGCGAACAAAATCAACCAAGCGAGAGATTCTAAAGAATTCTGGCATTGTATATTTGAACTGAGTCCACGTAACCAATACACCAAGGACTATCTCGAAGCTGAAACGATAGCAACTCATTTTAAAATTCTATTGACAGCCGACTAGAGCCTGCACTCCTTCAGCTATGCACTGCAGTTTGAACAAGTTCCTGAACTGGACTGCCCGATCAATTTACGAGAGCTGGAATTAACACTCACGTTTTTAAAGAACAACAAAGCTCCAGGATGTGATGGGATCCCTTTAGAATTTTTTAAATACAGCACGGAAGAACTAAAAATTTATCTGGTAGAATTCTTCACTGGGAATTTCTAGGAAGCTCTTAGAAGTTTATTCCAAACTAATCGCCACATCAAGTGCAGCTGTATGGGATGGCACGAATATGTCTGAATGGTTTAGCACATCTGCAGGGGTTCCGCAGGGATGTATACTTAGCCCCTTACTCTTTTCATTATATATTGATGGAATAGTAGATATCCTGCCAGGAGGAGTCAGCTTTGCTGGCCAGCTTATAAAAGTGCTACTCTATGCAGATGATTTGGTTCTGCTAGCGGATAATCCTTTCTCTCTACGACTACAATTAAACAAACTCTTATCTTTCTGCAACTTATGGGAACTTAAAATCAATGCTTCAAAAACAAAAGTCATGATATTCGAAAGTCGGAATCGCACTAGGCAACGGGAAGAAAACTGGAAAATCGGAAGTGAGAGCATCGAAGTAGTTCAAAATTTCAAATATCTTGGCATAACCATCTCTTCCAATCTTAACTTTGATACCCATGCCAGACAGAAAAGTCAGGACGCCAAGCTTGCTCTTAATCTGATGTGGCCAAAGCTCTTCGCAAATCCAAATATTGACCTTGTCTCTAAATACAAAATATTCGATGCAACTGTAAACACATGCTTGTGCTACGGAGTGCAAGCCTTTGGTATCTCAGCGATTGAGGAATTCGAGAAGACGCAAAGATACTTTTTTAAGCGTTTGTTTAGACTACCAAACTCTACACCAACGTATGCCATTCATGTCGAATCGGGTTTGCCACCTATATACATCCGAAATTTAAAAGCCCACTCGGACTACCTTATCAGAGTTATGTGTAGAAATGAAAACAGTCTTCACAGAAAAATCTTAGAAATACTAATGGTAACTAACGCCTCTCCTTTCAGGGAATGGAATCAGATGGCCTTATCACATAACCTTGCAATGCCAACGTCTATAACTAACGTGGGAGAATGGACAAATATGTTTAACAGGGTGATTGCTAAGGTTGACGAACAAATATTCAATCAACATATCATCAGAGCCTGCTCTTCAGAGTCCAGAGCAGTCTACAAAAATCTTAATCATCAATTGCTAACAGAAACCAAGTACTTCAATAACTGTTTTTCTGCGGAAATTATCAGTGTGATTTTCAAGGCGAGAGTTGAACTATTGGATCTCAATTTTATCCCGCATCGCAATGATAGACAGCAAACTTGTGATCTTTGTAACACAAGAGAACTTGAGAATGTGAATCATTTCATCGCAGTCTGCCCTATCCTGCAAGAGATAAGAAGATTATATTTCAACGAAAGCTTCCTCAACCAAAACGGTCTTTACGAGATTCTGAATGGCAGTCGGGGCTGGGAGTGTCCGTTCAAATACTGCAAGCACGCCTTATGTTACCGCAAACGCTTCTAAATATTTTTGTGTTTTAAATCATATCAAAATTAATCGACTTTATGTTGCAAATCATTAAAATTGCTCACTCAATATCCTTGCTCTTCCATCTTTCTCGCTTTGGCATCTCATACTAAAAAGCAAATTCAAATTTGTCCATTGAAATAGTAATTCTCAGTTTCTATGTACATATTGTATATGACTTATTTTCAACCCAAATCTTTTTATTTTTTAATTCTTTTTATTTTAAATCGTTTAAATGTATTTCATTTTCTTTATCATTTTGTTAATGTAATCAAATGTCAATACCGGCAGACGGTTCAGATAGCCACGTCCGTATTCTTTTATAAAAAATTGAAATTAATACTGGAAAAAATAAAGAAATCTATCTATCTATCTATCTATCTAATAATCTTATTCATTGGTTACACTATGTGGAAATGTGGATCGGGTGGAAGGACCACTATATCGTTATTTAATAGATGTTTCAACAAAAGGCATCGAACCAACCCAGAAATGACAGTAACAGTCCGAGATGACAGCCACTTGAGTACATCAACAGAGGCCCTGGAGCTAAGAGCACCTAAAACCAATCTCAGGATAAAGTATCCTTAGATGTGTCTAAAAGGGGGACGAGTTATGCATGTTATGCATATTATTATTATTCCCAGACGCAAAGTCATCATAAAAATATTTATGAGTAGGTTACTTGAATTCCCATGAAATATTTTATGTATTTGTGAGCACAATCTAACTATATATAGAGGTGCAAAACAAAAAAAGGCAGATTATTAGAAATCAGAACGTTAAAGTATTATTGTCGTCGATCATTCAAGTTAATAAATAAATACATTCAAAATAAAGAAACAAATCTTTTCACTTTCAATTAAATTTGTCGTTCAAGTAAAGAAAAGGGAAGTTTCTTGTTTCTTGTGTGATAGTGTTAACTACACACATCATTTAAAATATTTATCAAGAAAGATAAAAAGAAAACGTCGGACGGAAACACCAGGGGGAGTACCCAACCCAACAGAAACCTGGCCTGAAGATAAATTCCTTTTGAATTTGTGTGAACCTCTAAGTCAGGCATAACAAACTATATATGACAGAGGTAATATTCGATGGTGCGTACTAAGGTGTGTAACGCTGTTTTCACCGATTTACCTTTACAGTAGGCATGTTGAGACGAAGACAGAAGGGTTGTATCAATACTTGCCCTTAAATGGATTTCAATCAATCTTTCCAAGGTCTTAAGAAGGAATGATGTTAGACTTATAGGTCGTAGATCTTTAGGATTGACTTGCGAGCATTTACCTGCTTTGGGTATAAAAATAACTTTAACTTCTCTCCATGTCGAGGGAATATGGACCAGGTAAAGACAGCTGGTAAAAATTTCCTCAAGTATTGGTGCAATAATGTCTGATGTTTTTTGTAGTTCGGCTGGTATTATTCCATCTCGTCCTGCAGATTTCAATGGTTTGAAGCTGTTGAGAGCCCATGGTAGCTTTCGGTTAGAGAACTACCAGTAAAGTGAGTATCCAGTAGTAAGTTCAGCGATTCATTACTTGAATTTGTCCAGGACCTGTCTGCATTTTTCAAGCAGCTTGGCATCGTTGGATTAGTTGAAAGAATTTTCCGTAACCTGGAGGCTCCAGAAGTTTCTTCTATCTTGCCACAGAAGGATCGCCAGGAAGATCGCTTAGATTTCCTTAGTGCTTTCTTGTAAATTCTTAGGGATTCTTTGTAAGAATCCCAGTGAGAGGCTAGTCTTGCGGCTTTGGCTCGGTTGAAGAGTTTCCTGCATTCTTTCCTGAGCGAGTCAAGCTCTGAGGCCCACCATTGTAGTTTCCTCTTTCCTCTTATGTTTATAAGTGGACAAGCAATTTCTAGCGATCTGTTCATAGCTGAGGTGAGGTGAGGTCATTGACTTTGTTGTCAAGTTCATTAGCGTTAGAGGAAGGACTAGATAGTCCAGGGGCCCTACTATGTAACTCGATTCTACAATGAAATTGCTCGAATTCGGAAAATTGGTACTATGTATCTATTTGATTACTTTCGAACAAACCAGAATCGTGCCAAAGTGTAAGTAAAATGTTATAAATTATTAATATGCAATTTGAATTTAAGAGTTTTTCATTCAATTATTTCTGTTTTATTATTTTACCACCCCAATTACACCGGGAATTCGTGGTTTTTTTTTAAATGCTATAAAATCATCGAGTGTAGCTTCAGCTGTGTGGCACGTAGCGCCGTCCTATTGAAACCAAATTTTGCCAATATCCTCCTCCTTTTGTGAACAAAAATTCGTTCAACATGGCCCGATAACGATCGCCATTGACTGTAACGGCCACTCCTTGCTCGTTTTCGAAGAAAAATGGCCCAAAATTCGCACCAAATAGTGACTCGTTTTGGGTGTATCGGCTATTCAATGTATGCGTACGGGTTTTCTGTGCCCCAAATGCGACAATTTTGCTTGTTTACATACACACCAAGATCAAAATGAGCTTCATCTGAAAAGATGATGAAGCGTGTACACAACCATATTCGTACAGCGTAAAGATAAAACTAATTATCTGTGAAATCAGACATGAGCTAAGTGTAACCATTTACAAAATAAGCACTAGTTAAAAAAAAAACGTTCGATGGCGGACCCTATATGTGCAAACCTTTTCTTACTCAGCTCCATTATTGTGGAGTTATCTCTTATTCATCTGCGTTCAATTTGCTCGTACCGTTCTTCATTTCCTTGCAAATTAAACAAAATTTCAACGGTGTCCATTTTTGTTATAATTATTCTTGTCCAAAAATTTGATATTTTATTTTTGTTTTCTTTCTTTGTTTTTAAAACTGTCAAACGACTCGATACTCGTTCGAATATAGTAATTTGTTTCGAAACAAGTTGGTATAACCGGCATTCGATTCTACTTTCATACGTAGTACGATTTGAAAGTAGAATCGGAAATGAGTTTCGAATAGAATCAAAAGTAGAATCGAGTTACATAGTAGGGCCCCAGGTTTTAGTAAGTAGTAGTAGTAGTAGAAATGGTGGCCACGAGCAGTCTAGCTCGGTGACACAATTAGCGCTGCGTTGCGCCGTTTTGATACCATAAAATACTCGGTTGACCTATAAAGATAAAAGGGGGATTATAAAGAGAAAAATTCGCCTCAAATCCACTTTGTGGCGTTTAGAAAGGAGATCAAATCTTTGATCTCCAGTTCTGAGAGCTCATTGAGGTCGTTGAAAAAGGACTTTCCCAATGTTTTGGCTCTCGTTTTGGCTAAGGCGGGACACTTGCATAAGAAGTGAAGAACAGTTTCTTTTTCTCGCTGGTCCTCACAACTACGACAGAAAGTATTGTGGGGGATGCCCAGCTTAGATGCGTGTTCTCCAACAGGCCAGTGTCCGGTGCATGTAGCAACGACCTGGCTATGTCTTGCCTGGGTCTGCAAATGAGATTATTAGTACGGGATTTGTTGTAGGTGGGCCATATCCTTCAAGATATGATACAGTTGGTTAGGCTGTTCCACCTGTGGTTTGATTCAGCGAGGAAAATAGAGAAGATCTTGCCCTTCATAGCACCAAGAGGAATGTTGACTCTTTCCGCGAGTGAGCTTTGAAGGGCTGATCCTTGCCTAGCCAGCTCGTCAGCTCGTTCATTGCCCTCAAAGCCTCTATGACCCGGAATCCAGATGAGAGTGACCCTGAGTCCAATGTTCATGCTCGCTAACTCACTTCGGCATTGTTGAACCAGTTTGGAGGATGAAGTGGACGAGCCAATCGCTTGAATAGCCGCCTGACTGTCCGAAAAAATAGCTGTATTGCGGTTTTGATTTGGATCTAGTTTTAGTAACTTGCATGCTTCCTTGATCGCGAGTAGTTCAGCCTGAAAAACACTAGCAAAGTCAGGAAGCCGCAAAGACCTGGAGACATTTAGAGACTCGGAAAAAATTCCTGCACCGACCCCACACTCCATCTTCGAGCCGTTAGTGAAAATAGTTGTGTCGAAGCCTCTCGTCACTAAGTCATCATCCCATTCATTTCGAGATGGGATGATAATTTTAAAATCCGCACTGAGGTCCACAGTAGGGGTGCAGTAGTCGGTTTCTGTCGAAAAGATGTCCGCTGGGATGAGATTAGTGATATTACTATGACCAAAGGGCCTAGAATACCAACTATTCGATTCCCTAAGTCTCAACGCGCTGCAAGATACTAAGTATTTGATATGCAGGTCTATTGGTAAGAGGTAGAGAAAGACGTTTAGGGCGTCCGACGGACATGAGCGCAAAGCTCCCGTGGAGCCAACACTAGCTGTTCTCTGAACCTTTTTTAGTTTAGTTATATTGTAGGCTTTGCTAAGCGATGGCCACCAAACAATCGAACCATAGGACAAGATTGGACGTACCACGGCTGTATACGTCCACAAAATCATCTTCGATTGCAAACCCCACTTTTTGCCAAAGGTTTTATTGCAGGCATAGAAAGCTATGCTGGCTTTCTTGACCCTTTCTTCGATATTAAGTTTCCAGTTTAACTTTGGGTCAAGTATTACTCCCAAATATCTAGCGCTGGAAGACAAGGAAAGAGTTTCACCGTTGAGGCGGGGAAGGGTGAAGGGTGGTACTTTTGTTTTCGTAGTAAAGAGCATCAGTTCAGTTTTGCTTTTATTGACACCCAGGCCACAGCTTGTAGCCCAATTGCTTACTTTTAGCAATGCCATCTCCGTAATCTCACTAATCACGCAAGTGTACTTTCCTGATACCAGTATCACCAAATCATCTGCGTAAGCAACGGCCTTCACACCACAACTTTCCAGTTTAAAAAGAATTTTGTTCATGACCAGAAGCCAAAGAAGAGGGGACAGAACACCCCCCTGAGGTGTTCCCCTGTTTACGCACCTGGTCAAGTAAGTGTTACCTAAGGTAGCTTGAATCCTTCTATCACTGAGCATGGATACAATCCAACTTCTGATGTAGTCCTCTACACCCTGATCAACTAGTGATTCTTGAATAGATTCTGTTAAGACGTTGTTAAAAGCTCCTTCTATGTCTAAGAAGGTAGCGAGAGTAAATTCTTTGAAATGTATGGTTTTTTCAACTGTACGCACTACCTCATGTAGGGCTGTCTCCGTAGACTTGCCCTTAAGATAAGCGTGTTGAGAACTCTCAAGAGGATTTACATCTAAAATGCCTCTGATATGGTAATCAAGAATGCGCTCCATTGTCTTAAGCACGAAGGAAGTAAGGCTTATTGGTCTAAAATCCTTCGCGGATTCATGTCCTCGCCTGCCGACCTTCGGGATAAAAACTACTCTAACATGTCTCCAAGACTCGGGAACATGATTTAGACAGAGACATCCTTTAAAGATCATCTCCAGCCAAGGAATCGCCAGAAATTGCGTTTTCTGAAGCATGATCGGCATTATGCCGTCCAGGCCTGGAGACTTGTACGGGGAAAATGTGTTGATTGCCCAAGCAATATTTTCCTTATTTATCAAGGTATCAATGTGTTCTATATCCGCCGTCGACACGCCATTTGAATTAAGAGTTTGAGGGTTGTTATTCTCACAACCCGGAAAATGCGCAGCCAACAGCAGTTCTAGGGATTCTGCAGGAGATGCTGCCCAGGAATCGCCAGATTTTTTAAGAAAGGAAGGACAACAATGGTCCTTCGATAGAATCTTACTAAGCCTGGCGGATTCTTTTATATTTTCTATTTGGTGGCAGTAATCCCTCCAGCTTTGCTGTTTAGACTTGTAATGGCTTGCTTATAAACTCTTAGACAGTCTTTGTACGGTTGGTAGAATTTGTGTTTGTGGCAAATATTAAAGATCACTCTAGTCTTTTTCCTGAGACTAGACAGTTCTTCATTCCACCACATAGGGAGTGATTTGCGACTGTATATAATAGGGCACGAGACTTTGTAAGCCGTGTCAAAAGCTGCCTCGAAGGTCTTTACTTTAGACTCGAGATCGCTTACCGACTCTGGACACCGATTTGGCGTGTTACACAGTTTCGTGTTAATTATTTGACTGAATTTCTTCCAATCAGTATTTTTGGGGTTTCTGTGAGGGGGAGGAATTTCAGACTCAAAATTTATATTGAAGAGTATCCACCTGTGATCAGAAAAAGAATTCACAAGTAAGACTCTCCAATTTTCCACCATAGAATAAAGATTGTTATTTGATAGAGTAACATCAAGTACATCCTCCCAACCTTCGAAGTTAACCGAGCTCGGAAAAATGAAAGTTGGGGTGTTACCTCTATTGCATACATTTAAATTATTGTTAATAATGAAATCAAAAAGTGACTCACCTCGTTCATTAATTACCGTACTGCCCCATAGAGAATGCCGTGCGTTGGCGTCGCACCCAATCAGGAGGTCTGACTTTTGTTGTTTGGAAGCGATTACCAGGGTCTCCAACTCTTCCGGAGGTGACTGCCGGTCGTGGCCACAGTAAGCCAATGCCAGAAGTAGGCCAGCATTTTTTCCTTCAATTCTGACAACCTTCAAATCGGAGGTGCTAAGGATGGGACACAAAAAAGCTTTTAAGTGTTTCTTAGCTAGAATGCAGGTTCTAGGCTTACCTTGGTCAGTATTAAGGATTTTATAAAAAAGGTCGTATTTGTGGTCCAGAAGGCCTCGAACTCTGAGGCCATTCACCCAAGGTTCTTGTATGAAGGCTACGTCCAAGTTTTCCTGACTCAGGAAGACCTTTAGATTATCTGAGGCACATTTCGAGTGCTTCAGATTAATCTGTATAGAACGCAGCGCGTTTTTCATTGCCTGAAGAAGAAGGGCCTGCACCCTCAGGGCCCGGCGACTCGCCGGGGACTTCGGCAACAATGATGTCATCGTCGGTCTTGACTTTGCCATCATTATTGTCGCAGTCTGCTCCCTGACTCTGTAGGACCTTAATCTTTGCATTTCTAATGCCGAATCTTAACTTATATTCAGCCTTCTCAAGGGCCCCCAAGCTCTCCCCGCTGATCTTCAAAAGATAGAACGCGCTGTTCTTCTGCGGCTCCTCAGCCTTGATGACTGTCCAGTCATGCATTGGAACCAGCGGGTTTAGCCTCTGAAGACCACGGATCAGCTCCTGTCCACTTGGCTTGATGCTCATGACGGGCAACCAAATGCGAGCCTTAGGCTGTCTGGGGATGTCCTTAGCTGGGATAAGCTTAAGTCTCAAGCCTTCCCAGTCATTGCTTATCTTAGCAATGCATGATCTAAGGAAATCCCAGGAAAACACGTCATCGCATTTGATTACCCTGTGTCCCCTGAGCACTTCGCCAGAGTCAAAACTAGGGTAGGGACCCTCAATTGCCGAGATTGTGTAAGAAAACACCATCTCCGAGAGCTTGGCCTCGATAGAACTCCACACAGCTAGCAGACCTCTGCTGTTTGTGGAGAGCTCATCCACAACCGATACTTGGAGGTCGTCTCTGACAACCTCACTTAAAGTACGCTGTTGCGCCGCTCCGGAAGATGATGCCTTCTCATCTTTATTTGAATTTGGTTCGTTATGTTTTGGTTTTTTAGAAGGTTTTTCGGTCTCTTCACGAGACCGGTTTCTTTTGTCGGCCTTCTTTTTTGTAGCCAAGAGACTGTTGTATTCATCAACAATCTTTTGGTACATGATCTTTTCCTCGCGATCCTTCTCCAGCACAATTCCAGCCTTCTCATTTTCAGCAATCTTGCTAAGAATGAAGGAGGCCTTCTTGAACTGGTTCTTGATGCGAGTACCAGATGACTTTTTATTTTTTCCTTTACCAGCATTGCTATGGCTGGCATTGCTGGTAGAGGAGTTCGGATTTATTTGTGGTCGAGGCACAGGAGTACTATGGCTGGTACTCGCTGCACTTCCAGTTTTTGCAGGTTGCCCCACAACGGTCTCCTGACTGGAGGCCAAAAGTTCATCCTCATAGTCGGCGGATGGTCCTAAGTTCGTTATGTCTAAATCGTCCTGTGAATTGTTTTGTGTAGTAATTTTGGTCCCACGAGTAGTACGGAAAGGAAAAGGTCAGCCCCGGCAGAGCCGATATACCGGGGTAAGGCAAGATGTAAGACGGACCCTGCCAAGACATCCGAATGAGCTCGTTCGCGACTGGTTTACCCCCCAGCCTTCCATTTCTTCGGCACGGATTATGAAAATCGCTCACACCACCACTGAAAGTTAGGGACCCCATATCTATGGTCAAATTGCATTGCTGAGGGTTTAAACTATTGAAGAGTTTAGAAACGCCTCAACAATTCAACCTGACCTTAGCTGATCCCCTTCTTGACATCGCACAAGAAAACTGTGGTGATCATTACCGCCCGGCACCCACTAGGAGTGTTTGATACGAGGATTTTTGCCAGGCAGGTTTTAGTAAACTTTGTAATAAGTTCCTGTATGAAGCCCAGTCAGTTTTCCGATAATTTCGAAAAGTCAATGGACTTGGGTTTTCATCCACATTGATATTGAACTGGATATATCTATGATCAGAGAACGAGTGTTCTTTGGATACTTTCCAGTCCAAGATCATATGGAGTATAGTATCTGAGACAAGAGTTATGTCTAGGACTTCTTGTCAAGTTTAAGTGATGAAGGTTGGTTAATTTCCAACATTACTTACTAAGAAGTTAGTACCAAGAATATAATCAAAAAGACACTCACCTTTGTCGTTGATATTCGTACTTCCCCATACCGTGTGATGAGCGTTAACATCCCTTACGAAACGTGAGAGGCTGATTATGCTAATATGATTTAGATCGTTTAGATCGTTTTAGAAGAATTCTCCTAGGTAATTCTTCCTTTACCTGAGCGTCGAACTTGTCGAGTTGTAAAGGCTGAGTAGGGTCAATGATTCTCGAGATTTATCTCCAGATGAGTCCTGAAACCAAAGGTCGCTCACATACCTTTACCCCTCCCTCGATCACTTCCTCTCCCACATAGGAAGCGAAATAGCCGACTTTTGTTACCTTCTCATCTCCTACCCACCCCTCGTTGCTGGTGAAAAAACCATCCAAAGAACCCCGCCTTTGATTCCTCTCTTAACCATCCTTATAATCAGTCCTTCCATTGGTGTAAACTACCTGATTCCCTACCCTCTCTCTCCTTCCCTCAATCTACCTCCCAATTGGACTGGATCTAAGGTGTTACACGACCCGTGCCGACGATCAGCCTGGCTGAGGGCCCAATTAAAAAACTAGCTCAGTCGCTAACGGAGTATCCGGATACCTGGCGACCTCCGGATTAACCAGCTTTATCTGTATACACGGATCTCTGTACAGATGGACCACCCCTTATCCGCTACTCGTGGGATTCAAATGAACAAAATAAAAACAAAACAAACAAAACAAAATTCAAAGACCGAACCGGCCAGCAGTACGACGGCAAAGTTGTCTGCTGATCATCCCTCTTCCACTGGTGCTGACATGGCTGTGGACACTCATAGCCCTGTTGTCGCCAGGGGAATATTGGATAATCAGGTAATATTACCTTCTTGCTGTAGTGAGGCAGTTGTGAAGAACGGCTCCTCTACTACCACAGAGAGTAAACCTCTCAACTCTTCTACACCGCGAGTCGGAGGTAGTAGGGCTGTGGTGCCAGGTCCTTCTACCTCCAAAGCAAAGAATCCTAAAGAAGGTCCTGGGGGAGATGGGCGTAAGCTCAGACCCTTTAAGGCCTACTACAGGGACTCGCGTAATGCTAAGAGGATTTTTCAGACGTTTGGTGAACAACTAGGCGCTGGAGGAAACTCTCAGCACGACGCCAAGATAAAATGGGCCAAGAGCTTCCTGGCCAAAAATAATCTAAAGACCAGCCAAGACTCAACGTCGAAGCGACAAAGGTCTATGAAAGTAGTGTTTCACTACCTAAACGCCCCAAAGTGCTAAACACCAGCACTTCTCTTGACCCTCGCAAGGCAAAAATGTCCTACAGTGACGTTCTGAAGGACAAAATGGTAGTCGCGATTATCGACAGAAGTGACGTAGATGGCACGATCTCTGCCGAGAACTGGACAGTGGCCAAAGGACAGCTGGCCTTCAGTTTTGTCGAGATCATGTCTGACAATCCGGGACCACCGCCCATCACAAAAGATGGCGGTTGGCATCAGGGACACATCAAGTTGATGGTCTGTGATGATCGGAGGTCGCGCGATCTACTGACGCTGGCAGTCACCCGATTTGGAGAGGTCTGGCCTGGTGCTAAGCTGGAGGTTGTAGCAAAGGAGGACATTCCTTGCAGACCAAGAGCTCGCATCACGGTTCCGGCCATATTCAAGGAAGCAGACCACGTTGTGAAGGTAATCCGGCTTTCCAATCGAACCCTTCCTACTCACAACTGGAAGGTTGCGAAATTGGAGGATCCAAAGGGACCCTACAAGGGTGCAATTGTAATCATCAGTGCAGAGTCCCTTTCTCCTCTGGCGCAATCAAAAGGTGTGATTATGTTCGGGTTCGATGAAATTACGCTGAGGGTCTACAAAAAAGATGGGGCCGAGGCACAAACCCTTCCCCCTTCCCCACCCACACAAGCGGAAACGGTTGATGAGGAACCTGGTGCATCGGTCACACTTCCTTCATTGGAAGACGATGCTTCTCAGGTATCCCCAGTAGCAGTGGAAGCTCCTAACACCGACCAAGGTTTTTCCGCAATGGAGGCCGAGGTCTACGACAGCGGAGATGAGGACATTCTTTTAGAATCGTCCTCTGATATGGATGACTCCGACATCACTGTGTTGGAGGCTGATCGGGAGTACGGTAGCGAAAATGCTGCGGTTACTCCAGATTAACATCCAACACTCCATAAAGGCTTCGGCCTCCCTTCTTCTTCGCTTATCCAGCAGCGATGAAGATATTGTCCTGATTCAAGAACCCTGGATTGTTAAATCCATTGTTCGAGGAATCAGCACTCCCAAATACTGCGTGCTGTATGCATCAGGTGAGGATGAACCCAGATCTTGCATATTAGTAAAACGCAGCCTAAATGTATATTTACTCCCTAATTTCAGCGATCGATATACCACCGCCGCAAGTCTGGAAACAGCCAGATTAACATTCTGGCTGGCGTCGGCGTATCTCGGCCACGACCACCTTGGCCCTCTCCCGGGTGACACCCTGGAGAGATTAATAGCTGAAACACAAAGGCTCAACATCGGCCTCATCATCGGTAGTGACGCTAACGCCCACTATACAGTATGGGGTAGCACGGATATAAACGACAGGGGTGAGTCTCTTTTCGACTATATTCTAAACACTAACCTACTCGTAAGTAACGTTGGTAATGTGCCAACCTTTATTACTAAAAATCGACAAGAAGTTTAAATATAACTCTTGTCTCCGAATTCATTAATAATAATATTTTGAACTGGAAGGTATCTAAAGATCACTCCTTTTCTGATCATAGACACATCCAGTTTGACTTTATAAATGAACCACCTTGCCAACCGATCTTTCGAAATCTAAAAAGAACAAATTGGCCAAAATACAAGAGATCGTTAAATAGTTTAGTAAAACCTGAACTCTTTAATACTCCCTCCAACATTGAAGATCTTGACGACAAAGTCAATAATCTAACATTAGCCCTAAACAAAGCTCTAGATACTGCATGCCCTCTTATACAAGTAAGAGGTAAAAAGAAGCCACACTGGTGGAACTCAGGGCTGGATCCACTTCGAAAATAATGCAGAAAACTCTTTAACAGAGCGAAAGCTTCTAGAGATATGTCTGACTGGGATTCATATAAAGAATCACTGAAGATATATAAAAAAGAACTGAGGAAAACCAAACGATCGTCCTGGAGAAACTTCTGTAGCAACGTGGAAGATTGCTCCGAAGCATCCAGGCTGCGCAAAATCCTCTCCAAAAATCCAATCATGCCAAGGTGCTTGAAAAACGCCTTCGGCTTCTGGATCAATTCAAGCGAAGAATCGCTCAACTTGCTACTAGACGTTCACTTTCCTGGTAGCTCTAATATTATTAATAACATTGCACTTAATAATGGTGACAATACATTACATCCCCCACAAGGTCTAGTCACTAGGGAAAAACTCAAATGGACTATTAACAGCTTTAAGCCATATAAATCTGCTGGTCCGGATGGTGTAATTCCAGCCGAACTGCAAGAAAATGCAAGTTTTCTAATACCCATCCTAGAAAACATCTTCAAGGGATGCCCTAAATTGGCATACATCCCGATGTCTTGGAGACAAGTTAAAGTTGTTTTTATTCCAAAAGCTGGAAAATCCAGCCACGTTAACCCTAAAGACCTAAGACCTATCAGCTTATCATCATTCCTTCTCAAAACTTTTGAACGTTTGATCGATATCCACTGAAGGGCAAGTATTGATAAGTCCATCCCTTCAAAGGCTCAACACGCCTACAACAAAGGGAAATCAGTTGAAACGGCTCTACGTATAGTACGTACAATCGAATATTCCCTCCATCATAAAGAGTACACCTTAATTGCCTTCTTAGACATAGAAGGTGCATTTAACAATGTCGACACATGTGCAATTGCACGTGTATTGACATCTCTGAAGGTAGATAAGTCGATCAGCGAATTGATTAATCAGATGCTGATAAGCAGGATTATCAATTCAAAACTGGGCGATTTTACTGCACAAAGGGGTGTCAGCAGAGGTACGCCACAAGGTGGTGTCCTATCCCCTCTCCTCTGGAATTTAGTAATAAATGAATTACTAATTACTCTAGAAAGAGAGGGATACAGAGTGTTTGCCTATGCGGACGATGTAGCTATTGCAGTAACGGGTAAACATCCCAATATACTAAAAGAACTCTTACAAAACGCTTTAAATAAGCTCACCAGATGGGATAATCGGTGTGGACTAGGCGTTAACCCACAAAAAACCGACCTTGTCCTCTTCACAAGGAAATACAAAGTCCCATACATTGACCCTCCCCTCATAAACGGTGTACCACTTAAATTCTCTGAACAAGCAAAATACTTGGGTCTCATTTTAGATAAGAATTTAAGTTGGAAACCTAATATTCAAGAGAGAATAAACAAGGCCACAGTAGCCCTGTTCTCCTGTAAAAAGGCCATTGGTAATAAATGGGGCCTATAGCCCCGCATTACACACTGGCTATACATCTCGGTCATAAGACCGATCCTTACTTATGGAGTAGCGGTATGGTGGACGGCGCTAGATACAGCGACAAATCGCGATAAACTCAGCAAAGTCCAACGAACAGCCTGCCTGTATATGGGAGGAGCACTTCGCTCCACCCCCTCCGCCTCACTAGATGTTCTGTTCCATCTAATACCGCTGGACATTTTCAGCAAGCAAACGGCCGCTAATACTGCCATACGGCTTCAAGCCTCCTCTCTGTGGATCAATAATGGAATTGGCCACACCACTATTTTGAACTCGTTCAGAACTATAAACAGTAATATTGACTACACCATACCCCATCCTCAGTTTAATAACTATAGCTTCAAAGTGACTATACCTCCCAGGTCTTCTTGGGAGAATACATCATTTTTGAACGATGATGCTATAAACTTTTATACAGACGGATCAAAAACGGAGGATGGGGTTGGTGGAGGCGTATACTCAGATAAACTAAACTTAAAAGTCTCTCCTTTCGTCTACCCGATCATTGTAGCGTGTTCCAAGCTGAAATCCTGGCTATAAAAGAAGTCCTATCCTGGCTTAGAGAAAACGTTATATCAACTAATGATATACGCATCTTCTCGGATAGCCAAGCTATGTTAAAGTCCCTAGACTCTGTCTCCACAAATTCACTAACAGCCCTAAATTGTCGATCATCTCTTACGGAGATGGCTACACAAATCAACATTCACCTTTTCTGGGTGCCGGGCCATAGAGACATTCCAGGAAATTGCAAAGCTGACGAACTTGCAAAAAGCGGAACAACTTTACCTCTGCTGGCTCACAATGCTAGCATAGGTATCCCCTTAGCTACATGTAAACTCATGCTAAAGCAAGATACCATAGACAAAACAAACTTCAGGTGGAATAACACCACCATTTGTGTAGCGACTAAATTAATTTGGCCTAATCTTAGCGCCAGGCGCTCAAAGCAATTAATTTCTCTGAGTAGATTGCACATTAGCTACGTTATAGGTGGCCTGACTGGGCACTGCTTAATAGGAAGGCATGCTATTCCACTTGGAGCCCCTGCAAATGATTTTTGTAGGAGTTGCATGGACGAAGAAGAAGAGGAGACAATCTCTCATCTTCTGTGCACATGCCCTGCCTTATCACAAAGACGTAGAATCCACCTTGGAGAGTACTACCTTAACGATACCAGCGATCTAAGAAATTCAGACATTACTTGTCTCCTACGCTTCATTCGAAGCTCCAATTGGTTCAACGAGTTAAGCTGATTAACTGATCCATGTGGTATCACAACGGACCATACGATACCATAAGTGTGTTGGACGTTCCAACCAACAGCCACTTTAACCTAACCTAACCTAGGTAATTCTTGCGTTTTCGATCCAGAGCAGGGCATGTACAGAGAAGATGAAGAATTGTTTCCTCCTCTTCCTCGTCCATACAGCTTCTGCAAAAGTCATTTGAGAATACGCATAGTCGCGTGGCGTGCTTTCCTATTAGACCGTTACCGGTTATGACACCTATTATCGAGCTTATATGCGATCTGCTTAGAGATAGCAAGCACCTTGATCGCTTTAAATCTAGTGTTGGCCAGATGTTTTTTGTGACCTGACACGTGGAGGTGTTGTTCAACCTAGTGTTTGCCTTCTTCATATCGTCCTGCATTAGCAAAAGTTTACAAGTAGCGATTGGTATGCCAGCATTTGCCAAACGTGGGAGAATGGGTTGTACTGTACCGTTCCTGGCGAGTTCATCTGCCTTATAGTTACCTGGAATGTCTCTATGGCCCGGCACCCAGCAAAAGTGAATATTAAACTGTTGTTCTATCTCCATTAGAGATGATCGACAGTTATGGACTGTTATAGAGTTTGTAGAGACAGAGTCCAGAGATTTGACAGCGGCCTGACTATCTAAGAAGATACTGATATCAGATGTTGATATTACGTTTTCTTTGAGCCAGGATAAGACTTCTTTTATCGCCAAAAGTTACGCGTGGAACACGCTACAATGATTGGGAAGGCGGAATGAGGGACTTAATTTCAGTCGTTCAGAGTACACACCTCCACCCACCCCTTCTTTTGTTTTTGAACCATCTGTATAAAAATGGATTGGCTCGTCTTCCAGGAATGCCCTATTCTCCCTGTCTGTGTGCTTTGGAATCGATTCTAAATACCTAAGAATTACGGAGTGGCCAATGTTGTTGTTAATCCACTGTGACGAAGCTTTGAGGCGAATAGCAGAGCTTGCAGCTATTTGTTTGCTAAATATATCAAGAGGTGTTAGGTAGAGTAAGGTGTCCAGTGCCACAGATGGGGTCGTGCGAAGCGATCTGCTTATACATAGGCAAGCTGAACGTTGGACTTTATTTAATTTGTAGCGGTTTATAGCTTTCTCTAAAGCAGTCTACCATACTGCCACACCGTACATTAAAATCGGTCTAATTACCGATGTGTATAGCCAATGCGAGATTCTATGTTGTAAGCCCCATTTATTACCAATAGCTTTTTTGCAAGAAAAGAGAGCTACAGTAGCTTTTTTGACTCTTTTATGTACATTGCGTTTCCAAGCTAGTTTTTTATATAAAATAAGACCCAGGTACTTAGCCTCGTCTGAGAATTTTAATTGGATTCCTTTAATATAGGGAGGTTTAACAAATGGAATTTTGTATTTCCTCGAAAATAAGCCTGAATCGGTTTTGTGTGGGTTAACACCTAGTCCACACCCATCAGCCCAAAGTGTTAGTCTGTCTAAGGCATTTTGTAAGAGTTCTTTTAAGGTGTTAAGATGCTTTCCCGAAACCGCTATAGCATCGTCGTCCGCATAGGCGATCACTCTGAAACCCTCTGCATCCAGACTAGTTAGGATTTCATTCACCACTAGGTTCCAGAGGAGAGGGGATAGAACACCATATTGCAGTGTCCCTCTACTAACGAATCGTCTGGCAGAAGAGTTGCCCAGTTTTGAGTTGATTATTCTACTAGTCAGCATTGAATGAATTAACTCCCCAAGCGAACTCTCTACGTTTAGAGATGTTAGTGTAGATGTGATTGCAGATGTGTCTACATTGTTAAAAGCACCTTCGATGTCAAGGAAAGCAACCATAGTGAACTATATATGACAGAGGGAATATTCGACGGTGCGTACTAAGGTGTGTAACGCTGTTTTCACCGATTTACCTTTACAGTAGGCATGTTGAGACGAAGACAGAAGGGTTGTATCAATACTTGCCCTTAAATGGATTTCAATCAATCTTTCCAAGGTCTTAAGAAGGAATGATGTTAGACTTATAGGTCGTAGATCTTTAGGATTGACTTGCATTTACCTGCTTTGGGTATAAAAACAACTTTAACTTCTCTCCATGTCGAGGGAATATGGACCAGGTAAAGACAGTTGGTAAAAATTGCCTCAAGTATTGGTGCAATAATGCCTGATGTTTTTTGTAGTTCGGCTGGTATTATTCCATCTCGTCCTGCAGATTTAAATGGTTTGAAGCTGTTGAGAGCCCATGGTAGCTTTCGGTTAGAGAACTACCAGTAAAGTGAGTATCCAGTAGTAAGTTCAGCGATTCATTACTTGAATTTGTCCAGGAGCTGTCTGCATTTTTCAAGCAGCTTGGCATCGCTGGATTAGTTGAAAGAATTTTCCGTAACCTGGAGGCTTCAGAAGTTTCTTCTATCGTGCCACAGAAGGATCGCCAGGAAGATCGCTTAGATTTCCTTAGTGCCTTCTTGTAAATTCTTAGGGATTCTTTGAAAGAATCCCAGTGAGAGGCTAGTCTTGCGGCTTTGGCTCGGTTGAAGAGTTTCCTGCATTCTTTCCTGAGCGAGTCAAGCTCTGAGGCCCACCATTGTAGTTTCCTCTTTCCTCTTATGTTTATAAGTGGACAAGCAATTTCTAGCGATCTGTTCATAGCTGAGGTGAGGTGAGGTCATTGACTTTGTTGTCAAGTTCATTAGCGTTAGAGGAAGGACTAGATAGTCCAGGTTTTAGTATACTTTGTAATAAGTTCCTGTATGAAGCCCAGTCAGTTTTCCGATAATTTCGAAAAGTCAATGGACTTGGGTTTTCATCCACATTGATATTGAACTGGATATATCTATGATCAGAGAACGAGTGTTTTTTGGATACTTTCCAGTCCAAGATCATATGGTGTATAGTATCTGAGAAAAGAGTTATGTCTAGGACTTCTTGTCGAGTTTAAGTGATGAAGGTTGGTTCATTTCCAACATTACTTACTAAGAAGTTAGTACCAAGAATATAATCAAAAAGAGACTCACCTCTGTCGTTGATATTCGTACTTCCCCATACCGTGTGATGAGCGTTAACATCGCTCCCAATAATTAGGCGGATCCTTTGCCGTTCCGCTTCACCGACGATTCTCTCAAGGGTTTTTCCAGGGAGAGGGCCAAGGTGGTCATGGCCAAGATACGCCGATACTAGCCAGAAACTTCCTTTGGTTGTTTCCAGCCTAGCTACGGTGGTATCTCTATCACTGAAATTATGGAGCAAAAATACATTAATGCTACTTTTCACTAGTATACAAGATCTAGGTTCACCTTTCTCTGTCTCATACAGTTTGTAGTACCCAGGAGTCTTGAGTCTTCGGAAAACGGATCTCACAATCCATGGCTTTTGGATCAGGACAATGTATTCCCCGTTTCTTGCCAGACAAAGAAGAAGTGAGGCCGAGGCCTTTATGGAGTGCTGGAGATTTATCAGTACTAACTGCAGTATTTTGGTTACAATTAGCAGATCAACCTCCACCACGGTCTTGTTTTGATCTTCTGAATCTGAGGATGAACCCAAGAGTTCGCCCTCGCTCAGAAGAACCATGTCTAGGAAGTCCTCAGTCTCCATTAAGGTATGGTTAGGTTAGGTTAGGTTAAAGTGGCTGTTGGTTGGGAAGTCCAACACACTTAGACCAAAATATGGTCCGTTGTGATACCACATGGATCAGTTGATCAGCTTAACTCGTTGAACCAATTGGAGCTTCGAATGAAGCGTAGGAGACAAATAATGTCAGAATTTTTTAGATCGCTGGTATCGTTGAAGTAGTAGTCTCCAAGGTGGATTCTACGTCTTTGTGATTAAGGCAGGGCATGTGCACAGAAGATGAGAGATTGTCTCTTCTTCTTCGTCTGTGCAACTCCTAAAAAAATCATTTGCAGGGGCTCCAAGTGGAATAGCATGCCTTCCTATTAAGCAGTGCCCAGTCAGGACACCTATAACTTAGCTAATGTGCAATCTACTCAGAGATATTAATTGTTTTGAGCGCCTGGCGCTAAGATTAGGCCAAATTAGTTTTGTCGCTAAACAGGTGGTGGTGTTATTCCACCTGAGGTTTGTTTTCTCTATGGTATCTTGCTTTAGCATGAGTTTACATGTAGCTAAGAGGATACCTATGCTAGCATTGTGTTCAAGTTGTTCCGCTTTTTGCAAGTTCGTCAGCTTTGCAATTTCCTGGAATGTATCTATGGCCGGCACCCAAAAAAGGTGAATGTTGAACTGTGTAGCCATCTCCGTAAGAGATGATCGACAATTTAGGGCTGTTAGTGAGTTAGTGGAGACAGAGTCTAGGGACTTTAACGCAGCTTGGCTATCCGAGAAGATGCGTATATCATTAGTTGATATAACGTTTTCTCTAAGCCAGGATAGGACTTCTTTTATAGCCAGGATTTCAGCTTGGAACACGCTACAATGATCAGGTAGACGAAAGGAGAGACTTTTAAGTTTAGTCTATCTGAGTATACGCCTCCACCAACCCCATCCTCCGTTTTTGATCCGTCTGTATAAAAGTTTATAGCATCATCGTTCAAAAATGATGTATTCTCCCAAGAAGACCTGGGAGGTATAGTCACTTTGAAGCTATAGTTATTAAACTGAGGATGGGGTATGGTGTAGTCAATATTACTGTTTATAGTTCTGAACGAGTTCAAAATAGTGGTGTGGCCGATTCCATTATTGATCCACAGAGAGGAGGCTTGAAGCCGTATGGCAGTATTAGCGGCCGTTTGCTTGCTGAAAATGTCCAGCGGTATTAGATGGAACAGAACATCTAGTGAGGCGGAGGGGGTGGAGCGAAGTGCTCCTCCCATATACAGGCAGGCTGTTCGTTGGACTTTGCTGAGTTTATCGCGATTTGTCGCTGTATCTAGCGCCGTCCACCATACCGCTACTCCATAAGTAAGGATCGGTCTTATGAACGAGATATATAACCAGTGTGTAATGCGGGGCTGTAGGCCCCATTTATTACCAATGGCCTTTTTACAGGAGAACAGGGCTTCTGTGACCTTGTTTATTCTCTCTTGAATATTAGGTTTCCAACTTAATTTCTTATCTAAAATGAGACCCAAGTATTTTGCTTGTTCAGAGAATTTAAGTGGTACACCGTTTATGAGGGGAGGGTCAATGAGTGGGACTTTGTATTTCCTTGTGAAGAGGACAAGGTCGGTTTTTTGTAGGTTAACGCCTAGTCCACACCGATTTGCCCATCTGGTGAGCTTATTTAAAGTGCTTTGTAAGAGTTCTTTAAGTATATTGGGATGTTTACCCGTTACTGCAATAGCAACATCGTCCGCATAAGCAAACACTCTGTATCCCTCTCTTTCTAGAGTAATTAGTAATTCATTTATTACTAAGTTCCAGAGGAGAGGGGATAGGACACCACCTTGTGGCGTACCTCTGCTGACACCCCTTTGTGCAGTAAAATCGCCCAGTTTTAAATTGATAATCCTGCTTATCAGCATCTGATTAATCAATTCGCTGATCGACTTATCTACCTTCAGAGATGTCAATACACGTGCAATTGCAGATGTGTCGACATTGTTAAATGCACCTTCTATATCTAAGAAGGCAACTAAGGTGTACTCTTTATGATGGAGGGAATATTCGATTGTACTTACTATACTGTGTAGAGCCGTTTCAACTGATTTCCCTTTGTTGTAGGCGTGTTAAGCCTTTGAAAGGAGGGACTTATCAATACTTGCCCTTCAGTGGATATCGATCAAACGTTCAAAAGTTTTGAGAAGGAATGATGATAAGCTGATAGGTCTTAGGTCTTTAGGGTTAACGTGGCTGGATTTTCCAGCTTTTGGAATAAAAACAACTTTAACTTGTCTCCAAGACATCGGGATGTATGCCAATTTAAGGCATCCCTTGAAGATGTTTTCTAGGATGGGTATTAGAAAACTTGCATTTTCTTGCAGTTCAGCTGGAATTATACCATCCGGACCAGCAGATTTATATGGCTTAAAGCTGTTAATAGCCCATTTGAGTTTTTCCCTAGTGATAAGACCTTGTGGGGGATATAATATATTGTTACAACTATTTGGTACAATGTTATTAATAATATTAGAGCTACCAGGAAAGTGAATGTCTAGTAGCTTGAACGGGTCCAGAGGCCAGAGGCGTTTTTCAAGGAGTTTGGCATGATTGGATTTTTGGAGAGGATTTTGCGCAACCTGGATGCTTCAAAGCAATCTTCCACGTTGCTACAGAAGTTTCTCCAGGACGATCGTTTGGTTTTCCTCAGTTCTTTTCTATATACCTCCAGTGATTCTTTATATGAATCCCAGTCAGACATGTCTCTAGAAGCTTTCGCTCTGTTAAAGAGTTTTCTGCATTCTTTTCGAAGTGGATCTAGCCCTGAGTTCCACCAGTGTGGTTTCTTTTTACCTCTTACTTGTATAAGAGGACATGCAGTATCTAGAGCTTTGTTTAGGGCTAATGTTAGATTATTGACTTTTTCGTCAAGATCTTCAGTGTTGGAGGGGTATTAAAGAGTTCAGGTTTTACTAAACTATTTAACGTTCTCTTATATTTTGGCCAATTTGTTCTTTTTAGATTTCGAAAGATCGGTTTGCAAAGTGGTTCATTTATAAAGTTAAATTGGATGTATCTATGATCAGAAAAGGAGTGATCTTGAGATACCTTCCAGTTCAAAATATTATTATTAATGAAGTCCAAGAGTAATTCTTGTCATGAAAAAGTGCTTTCTCAAATTAGCCGTTCGGATTCGGCATATAAATTGTAGGTCCCCTCCATCCCTGACAACATTACTCGCACACAGGAATGGTTGAGAGTTGTAAGTCACTAGGCCCTGGTTCTCTACGGACTGTTGCGCCACCTAATTTATAAATGAAGTCGGAGACAAGAGTTATATCTAAAACTTCTTGTCGATTTTTAGTAATAAAGGTTGGCTTTTTACCATCGTTACTTATGAGTAGGTTAGTGTTTAGAATATAGTCGAAAAGAGACTCACCCCTGTCGTTTATATCCGTGCTACCCCACACTGTATGGTGGGCGTTAGCATCACTTCCGATGATGAGGCCGATGTTGAGCCTTTGCGCTTCAGCTTTTAATCTCTCCAGGGTGTCACCCGGGAGAGGGCCAAGGTGGTCGTGGCCGAGATATGCTGACGCCAGCCAGAATGTTCCGCTGGTTGTTTCCAGACTTGCGGCGGTGATATCTCGATCGCTGAAATTAGGGAGTAAATATACATTTAGGCTGCGTTTTACTAATATGCAAGATCTGGGTTCATCCTCACCTGATGCATAAAGCACGTAGTATTTGGGAGTCCTTATTCCTCGAACAATGGATTTAACAATCCAGGGTTCTTGAATCAGGACAATATCTTCATCGCTGCTGGATAAGCGAAGAAGAAGGGAGGCCGAAGCCTTTATGGAGTGTTGGATGTTAATCTGGAGTAACCGCAGCATTTTCGCTACCGTACTCCCGATCAGCCTCCAACACAGTGATGTCGGCGTCATCTATATCAGAGGACGATTCTAAAAGAATGTCCTCATCACCGCTGTCGTAGACCTCGGCCTCCATTGCAGAAAAACCTTGGTCGGTGGTAGGAGCTTCCACTGCTACTGGGGATACCTGAGAAGCATCGTCTTCCAATGAAGGAAATGTGACCGATGCACCAGGTTTCTCAGCAACCGTTTGCGCTTTTATGGGTGGGAAGGGGGAAGGGTTTGTGCCTCGAGAGAAGACGACGTCCCAGGTCTACCAACCGTGAATTCACCTTCGATTGTTGTTGGAGGCCCGCTATCTGCGATAGCCTCAACTAAGATCTGACTTGAAATTATCAATTATGTTTTTCCCCTTTGTTAAGTGATTTTTTTTAATATTTATTAGTTCGGAGAGCTTGATTTTCAGTATTTTTTTCTCCTCTCTTTTAAATAGTGACTTGTCTCACCTCCTGTAAAAAAGAAAAGAGTATAAAGATATCTTCCAAAAAAAACATCATCACATCACCCCCCCAACAGTAAGACACAATCTTGCCTCTACAATTCTACATCCAACCGCTCCAAAAGGACTACATTCCATCCACCACTCCAACATTTCTGCTGTTGATGCAACGAATAACCCACCACCCTATACCAAAGTGAGAGATACCACAAGACCTTCATTCGCAATATCTGGATCTTAGATGGACACCCTGATAAAAGAGAAACCAGCTGATATATTTTTTTTTAAATTTTTTTTTTTAAATTCATTTTTATTAATTCAATCTTAAACCTATCTTAAAGCTAGACAAAAATTCATAAAACTAGCCTAATTAACCATAACTTGCAACTCACTTACAGGTCCCATACGGACACTCTAAGTTAAACAATAATACTTAATTCTAATGCCTTTCGGCCCTAAGATCTATTTTAATTTCAATTCAATTTTATTTATTTTTGTATTCATTAGAAAATTTAAAAAAACTAATATCAATATCCTTTTTTATTTTTACTTAAAAACTACTTAAAATTAGGTCCTTATATAAAACTTAAAACTAACTTAAACTACCTATTCTACCTATAAACTACTTAAAACTAGAACAACCACAGCAGCAAATCTAACTATCTAACATCTTTTGTTTTTCATATTTTGTTGTCCTTTTCTTTTCTTAATTCATGTTTTTTGTTTTTATTTTTTTTTTAAAGGTTTTTTTTTTGTTTTTATTTTTTTTTATTTTGTGCCACCATGCTTATTCTACTTAAAACTAAACCCTAAAACTATTAAACAAGTATGTAAGCCGGCCAAGGCTTAAAACCCCATCCCGACTACCCACTATCAAGTGCCGATTGAAGCCACCAAAACTGGTTCTCCTGCTTCACCCTATCAGTTCGGTCCCGTTCGGACACAGCCCTACTGAACGGAAGAAGCTCTGCGTCTTGTGCCATGACGTCCCGATTGTACAGGAGTCGCCTATCCACGGTACTTCGTCTGACGTGGTAGATTAGCGGAACTGCCAATCTATCCTGTATCAGACCGTATCTATCTAAGAAGAATAATGCATCTGTGGGAATGAAGCCGCTCAAGCGTGCACTCTCAAAATACTCGTCGTTCGGATAGAACACCCGAAAATTAAATTTTTTGTCCCAGACATAGCTCTTGCAATGTGACCTCGAACGAGTTTTATTAAGAAATTGTCAATACTGTTGATTCGAGCCCCGTTGTATAGGACCTCGTTGGAATAGTAGTGCACGTAAGAAGATTTGGCTGTTCGATATAAGCCGGTACAGCGTCGCGTCGTAAACACTGCCGCTCGAACACCCAAAACTTCTCCATCTGGGAAGGGGCAACGTTGCATCACACAGGACAACCATAAACGATCATCGGCCGTATGAGGGCCATGTAGCAAATTACTTTCACTCTGGGGTCAAGCCAACTGCTGTAAAACAGCCGTTTCGTCAGAGCGAAGGCTCCTCTGGCCCTGGTCAGAGCAGCATTTATATGTCTGTCGAAATATAAATACTGATCTAACCAGATACCGAGGTACTTCACTACACTTTTGCGCGCTAATGGCTATCCCTCGTGGCCCCAGCCAACGGAGTCCGGAACAGAATTGTCTCCGACTTCTGGACATTTATTTTCAGTTTCCAGTCGTCGCAATATCGCTGAATCTTGTCGAAATCACGCTGCAAGAGAATTCTAATAACCTCAACCTTTCGGGCCGTTCTGTACGCAATTAGATCGTCGGCATACGCAATTGCCTTTGTAAGACTACCTATCAGATCGCTGGTGTAAATGCTGAAGAGAATCGGCGAGTTCACCGCTTCCTGTTGAAGACCATTTTTATTTAAGAATGTTATGGTAGAAGTTACATTGCCACTTTCTACCATTAAGCATATCATAAAGTATATACAACAGTGGTTTGCTTATGCCAAGCCTGCTCAGTTTTAGGTAAAGACCCTCTAACCATACGGTGTCAAAGGCCTTTTCCAAATCAACCAGAACAGCACCTGTGCATTGTTGTTTTGTTTTATTCCATTGGATATCAGAAACGAGCTTAGACGCAGCATGAATTGTGTCATGACCCGCCTTGAACCCGAACTGTTTATCCGGAATTATTTTGTTGTCCGCAGCCCACTTAGTCAGAGCCCTATTAATGATTTTTTCGAAAACTTTGCTGATGCTCGGAAGAAGACTTATCGACCGAAGATTTGACGGGTTGGAGTTGTCCTTTCCCTTTTTCGGGAGAGGATGAACCACAGCGGTCTTCCAATGCACTGGATAATATGCATTATTCAGTGCATTATTGAAGAGTGTGGTGTAAATGTCAATTGCCTCCATCGGTAAATGTCTTAGTACAACGTTGGATATACCATCGACACCTGCTGACTTTTTATTTTTTATTGAGTTGAAGATGAGCTGAAGCTCAATCTTCGTCACTAACAAGGGATTTGGTCCCGTTTGCTCGGCGATTATGGCATTTGCCAAGGAATCGTCACTGAACCGCATGAAACCGCGGTTCTCAGATCGCCATTGTGTTATATCATTTCGAAGGTAAAAGTGATTAAGTAGGGCTCTGTTTTCCAGGTCGTGGTTGGGGCGAATGCTAACATTCACCTTGTACACTTGCTGGAAAGCAGCTCCCACCGCCTCCACTTTTTCCTTCGGATCTGCAATTATAAAAAAGTCATCGTCAAAGATGGCTTCTTCTGGATCTATTTGCGCTGTCCTGAGTACGTCTCTGTTCTCTTCAGTTCTTTGGAGTTTCAGACACGGAAGGTCATTATCGTTCGTTTTCCTGAATATCTTGTTGATTTTAGGGAACATACTAGGGTCACTGGAATTAACTGACCGGATCTTGCGGTCAAAGTACTTGTTAATTGATAACCTGTAGTTCTCCTTAATCAACAGATTGACATTTTTTATTGACGACTTTAATGTCCTAACCTCCAAGTCGTGTGGGTCTGTAAGTCATCTGTACAAGTTTTTGAGTCTTGTCAGTAAGCCACTCTTGTGCCTACGTAGTGCGTCAATAGTCGCATTTCTGTAAGTGTCCATTTGGTCCTGTTCTTTGTACTTTGATATTGTCCGTTCCATCGTTCGTTTTATTGTTTCGTCCATCTGTTGTAAATGTTGGTCAATTTCTGTATTTGTCAGGTTTCTGTTGTTTGGTGGGGCTATGTCACTCGAACGAAGTTCTCTCGCTAAGGCGTTGGTGAAACGAGGCCAGCGCATCTTACTGTAATTGTAAGAATGCATTGCAACGTATTCCTCCAACTCCACGCGTTCGTTCGGAATCTGCATTACAGCAGCCAGTCCGCAGTGATCACTGTCGTACTCGACTGTCTGTAAGCAGTTTTGAGGGTGATTACCCACTTTGTCTGTAAATGTTAGTCTTATGTCGTACAGCAAAAGATCCAGAAAGGATCCGGTTCTTGGATACGATAGCTTTTCTGTAGCTAGCAGGTCGACGCCATATTCAATGCTGTAAAGATTCATCAAATTAAAAAGATGGTTACCTCTGGGATTACTATGTTGATTTCCCCAATCTTCATGTTTTGCGTTCAAATCACCGGCCAAGATGAAATAGTTTTCTTTCAAGCTCAGTTTAAGTTCCCTAAAAAGAATCTCGAGTTCTGAAGCAAAGTAAGTAACCTGCAGAGCTGCAGCCGCATAAGCCGCAATCATATACATCCGCTTCCCTTGAGTGAGAGAGATGCATACAACGCCAACCTCTAGCGTCTTGAGCTTTCGCAATTCATTGTTGTATATGACTTTATAATTAATGCCTTTTCGTATAAAGAGAGCGACACCGCCCCCTTGAGTGGAGTCGGGCCGGTCTCTTCTTACGATATTGTAATTTATATGAGTCAATTTGAGTAGTATAAACTAGAGGGTACGAGTTCACCGGTGCACCGGTGCAGCACCGGTGCACCGGTGCTGCACCAGGGTTTTGATCTATGCTAATCACCGGTGCACCGGCATCACCAGGGTTCTGATCTATGCTAAATACCGGCATCTTCTAGCACCATCTATATTTTTTTTCATTTCAACATTGGTTGTGGGATTGGATTTTCAGTGAAAAATTGGTTGTGGGATATACTTTCATAGTTGGATTTTTTTTTGGATAGCACAACCTTTGTATATGAAAACTAACGTTCTAGACCATGCTTAGCAAACGTTAGAACGTAAAAACGTAAAATTCACGTTCACGTTAGAACGTAAAAACGTATAATTCACGTTCACGTTAAAACGCAAACAACATAAAATTCACGTTCACGTTAAAATGCAAAAAACGTAAAATTCGCGTTAAAACGTAAAATTCACGTTCACGTTAGAACGTTAAAACGTAAAATTCACGTTCACGGTAAAAACGTAAAATTCATAGTTGGATTTTTTGGATAGCACAACCTTTGTAAATGAAAACTATAGTACTCTCATGGGCAGACATTTTTTTGCGCGACCGGACGCCGCGCCGCCGCCGTCGTTGGCGGTAGTATCGGGGACCGAGAGAAAAATATTATTTCCATTCCCATGAGCAGCCAGCAGAATAAGGGAGACAGTTAATTTCATTCTATTTGAATCTATCCTTGTATATGTTTTCATATACTAAGCTTCCATATGAAGGTAGATGAATTTGTTTTTGTAATTTCTTTATATCAATGCATTTTTATATGAAAAACGACAATGTCTTAATATTGTGTCTAATAAGGGGATGAATGAAATTGTTTGTATGCTTACATCAGCTGTTTAAGATCTTGTACCGATTTTTGTTTTTATTTACATTCATGACTCTGCTTCCCCCTGTGTACGATCTTTGTATATGAAAAATGGTTGTATTATGTATACGAAGCTACGATGCGATTTTTGTGAAAAAGAAACATATTGGGATAGTTATACGTTTGGTTATAGTTATGTATATTTTTGCTGGTGTTTTTTTTTTTTTTTTTTGTAGATAAATATCAACTGGTAGGTGACTTTTTCCAGGATGTGGGTTTTATTTTAAATTCAATTTTTAGATATAAAAGATATTGGTAGGTAGGCAGGTAATTTATGAAATTTCATAGGGAATTCCTACTAGTATCTGAACAGTGCGATAATATCCGTACACTTAGCATTTTATTTGAGATTAGTAGATAGGTAGGTACAGTATTTATAAATACCTATGTATGTAGTTTAAAATTAAAATAAAAACAAAAATGCATTCTTTATGTTGGTTCAGATAATTTGATTAATTTGATAATTGAAATTTGTGTCTTTTTATGTTCCAATTCTCCTTTTGTTTTATTATTTTTAATAAATAAATGTAAACAATAAAGCTGGGACCTTAGGCATAAACAAAAAAAAAAATTAGTTTATATTTAGGTAGGTATAGGTAGGTATATGTTGTTTGCTGTTGTAGGTACCTTTAATACAATTTTGTCAGCTCTTCTATTTTAAGATGTGTGACTCTTAGGAAAATCCAATTGAAATTTTTTTTAACTTATTAACTATTAGTAAGTATACCTATTTTCGTAAATGTAGTGTCGAAGTAGGTATTTTTGTATTGATTTGAAATTTTCTTTTATACGATTTCGCAGTTTTTTTGTGCCACTTACCAACTAATAATTTTTTAACATTAAACGCAAAATTATATCAATGATAATTACTCATGTTATTTCACAACCTTGGTGTTATAACCTTGTTAAGATGAAGGATTCTTCAGATATTTAAAGTCAATTTATGACTTAATTTCACAATTTAGAAAATCATGGTCTGAAATTAATTTTTTTACTTGCGTCATATAGGCAAGTTTTGCATTCGTAAAAATTGTCGAACTCAAGAATCAAAAATGACATTTCAATGGTAGAGAAGTAGAAAAAAGTGAGTCCACTGATTCCGTCCTGGCCCGTACCTTCACCCCAAGGCATTAGGTTGATTGACCTAAAATTTGGATATTAAGGGTAAGAGCCGATTCGCGTTAAGTGTTATAAAATTCCCATAGGAAGTTATTGTAATCGGTCCGTTTTCTCGACGTTTCAAGGTCCCTAGAGTCGAAATAAAAGATTTTTAGAGAGTTTTTATACGTTCGGGAAGTTTTTTTCGTCGTCCATAGCTCAAGAACCAATAGAGATATCGACTTCAAATAAATTTTGTTATACAGATAATAATACAGAAAGATGCAGAAAGGACTCTAAAAAAAATTGAGTGGGTGGTTTTTTTACCAAAGCAATTTAAAAAAAGGTGAAAACTTTGGTTAACCCTAAATATATCACGAACCAATAACGCTAGAGACTTGAATTCAATTTTATATTATATGTATATTGTAACGCGATACAAAACTAGTATAGTTTTTGGAAAAAAAAATCAAATTAACGGTTTTTTATAAATCAAAAAAAATGAACAAACATATTTGGCACCTCGAATATTTTAGCAATAAAAATATTGTTTTCAACTTTCACTTAAATTTTGAGAAAAATCGAATTGACAGTTTTCTTGTAAAAAATAAAAACATTACTAAAAGTAAAAAATTACTTTCGACTCAAATATTTTTACAAAAATTAAAAAAATATTGGCTTCAAACTAATTTAATCTCACAGTGATTTTTTTATAAAAGTCCAACAGTCAGTTTTTTCATAAAAAATTAAAATCTACAAAAAATAGTACGCAACATTGGTAAACAATTATGTTCGGTTCTCGAAATCTCGCGAACAATAGAAGATATTGACTTCAAATTAATTTAATTCATCCAATTTGTGTTTGTTTATATAAGATCGCACACCAGGATCTTTTTTAATATGAAATGTATGGCTTTTATTTACATATTATATTACATAAATTCTACTTTTTGCTTCATTTTTAACAAATTCATGTGGACAACAAAGCTCGGACCTTATAGAGGGCATAAACAACATATATGTAAATATGGTTTATATTTAAGCAGGCATCTATGTGTTGCTTAAGCCGATAGATTTTTGTATTGCTCCAGAAGAGTACCCCACGTTATTTTGGTACATTTTTTTCAAAATTCGATGTATCCAAAATGGGTCATTAGTTTTTTACGAAACTGTATATTAATTAGTTCAAAATAACTGCATACCAAAAATATATATTTTAACTAAAATTGAAAAATTGTATGTGTACAAAATTAATATAAAAAGTAAACTGCTCTAAAGATTTTCAAATAAGAATTTTGAAACATTAAGGTTTTTTTCGACAAATCAAATTTTGGAAACAAGCTTTTTTAACAGGTACATTTTTAAATTTAAAAATACAGGAAATATTTTAAATAGTCTTGGTTTGTCAATTGAACTGATTCGTTCTAAAATTGCCTCTACCTTCTACACGAAGAGACATAGACCCCCATTTCGCTAGTCAAAAGTGCACGTACGTATATTTTAAAACAGTAGTAAAACGTTATGTTTATTTCAAATTTATAGAAAAATTATTCCTAAGTTAAAAACTTTGCTTTGGCATACAAAAATTGGATTTTTTTTTTAGACTGAGACAAAGGCATCAAATTTATGTAAGTACAATTACAAATGCTAATACTTCTCTAAAAATAAAGATCCAAATAAAGTCTTTTACCTTATTAAAAGTAAACATTTGCTTATACCCTTGATCATTCAAAATTGTTGATAGGAAGGTCCTTCTTTTAATAAATACCTAAATAGGTATATCATAAGAACTTACGTTAAAACGCAAAAACGTAAAATTCGCGTTAAAACGTAAAATTCACGTTCACGTTAAAACGCAAAAACGTAAAATTCGCGTTAAAACGTAAAATTCACGTTCACGTTAAAACGTAAAAACGTAAAATTCACGTTCACGTTAAAACGCAAAAACGTAAAATTCGCGTTAAAACGTAAAATTCACGTTCACGTTAAAATGTAAAAACGTAAAATTCACGTTCACGTTAAAACGCAAAGAACGTAAAATTCACGTTCACGTTAAAACGCAAAAACGTAAAATTCACGTTCACGTTAAAAAATCACCATAGGAAACTGAACAAAATCATGAACAGAACATGATGTTTAAGAGTTAAGTTTTTTCAGAAAAGGTGATCCATATGAGTGAAGAGAGAAAAGAATCGTTAAGTAAAAAGACATGTTAATTTTTTTAATATTTTTTTTATTTTTTAATTAAATTTTAAGGCCAATGCCACAAGATCAGTTTTACATTTCATTTTCAAGTTCTATTCGATAATGACGCCAAGCTAGTGTATTTATATTATTGGTACATATAAATCTTTTGTCATCAGAACAACTTAAACTTAATTTGTTTATACATTCGGTGTATATAGTATGGTGTTTAGATCTTTAGTTCAACATTTTACTATAGAAGTTTTGTTTGTGTAGCAAACAGTCTCTGTAATTTTGTAAAGACATTTTTTTACAGCTGCTGATTTGACACCCTTAGCCTTTTTTATTAGTGCTGCATCTTCTATGTCTATACTATACATTTTAGCTCTTAATCCTATAAATTCCTTCATTATTCTACCATTCTTTTTCATTCTTCATAAATCCTAACTTTTTCACATTGAGCTGGGGCAATACCGTAGCAGTTTTGGGGTGGATAGTCTGAAGTATCAAATTTATCTATTATATCATTTCTTATATCATTGTAAAAATCATCTGTTCTTATTTTATAAATAAATGAATCGGTATCCATGTAGGCCAGATGTAGGTTGTCAGTAAATTTAGGTTTCATGTATGTATGCATAATGAAAGTCGTACACTTTATACTTTGAAATCTCCAAAACACAAAAACCTAAGTATATAGGCTTATTATATACACTGTAAATTCGTTTTAACTGAATAGCAGCCATGGTTTTCGAAAATTCTAATATGCTATGAAAATTAGGTTTAGCTATAAGAGCGCAACTACCGAGATGGGTGCCTTTGCTTTCTATTGAATCGACAATTCGAACATCTTTTCGTTTGTCTACATTTTCCATAGTTTTTCCGAATACAGCATTATTACAAAGTTTACGCTGATCCTTTTCAAACTTTGTGGTGGTTTTTTTTCTTAGTTCATTGTTTAAATCAATATATTTTTCAGCCATTGAAATTGTTTGAATTGCATCACTCTATGAATTTTCTTAAGCACCAAACCATTATCAAGGCATTAAATTAATGTTTTGTGATGAATTATATAATTAACTTTATTATTCAAATCAGCAATCTGATGCTTTAGAATTTTTGAATGGAATAAATTTTGAGGATGTTTAAAGTCAACGGAAATAAAAATATTTTAAAAATATTTAAATAGGGTTAGCACTATATTTCTATAAGGATGAATGCCGGCAATTAAAATTTACGATTATAATACGTGCATTGATATATCAAGACCCTGATACATCGTTACCATCATGTCACTCATCTGACTAATAGGACTTGACTATCTATATATATTGCTTTAGGATTTTTCCTGGATTGAGGTAATAATTAGTGTAACAAAAGCCTAATACCTCACTACCATCATATCATTCATTTGTCTAATAGGGCTATACCTTTATCTATTGCTTTGCTAGCATCATGTCAATCATATTACTAAACCCTGTCCCTTATCATTAAAATCCTGAAAAATGATCCAAGGGTTATTTTTATTGCGGAATACAAATGTACATATGTCAATAAGGTCAACACATTATTTTATCTATAGGGATGGATGCCGATAATTAAAATATGCATTCATGATGATCGCTATACATAAATTTATCCAACTGCTTCCTTATATACACCGATGATATTCCAAGTGTCAACAATATAAATTTATGATAAGGTTAACTACATGAATGAATGCGAGGAAAAACTCTATTGTTCTACTATTAGCAATCAATATGATATAAGCATGTATTATTACCCCAATACTTCTTTTCATTAGTTACTTTTCACCCCAAAGAAACCTTTTGCAATGTGTAATACGACATTTAGGATCATATCCTGTATATGACTACTTTCCTACCCCCGATGAAGCAGAATACTCCGTTTTTACTCTGGATGATTTCGCTGCTTTTGAAGCAAATTCATTAACCCTAGCCAGTGGATTCAAGCCAACAAAGAAGCTATCGGAGTTGAAAATGGATCTAAAATATAACATTTATACCTTGCGAAAGGTTACGACACGGTGTGGGGTGATAGAATCGTAGCGGATCTTGGCGAATATATGGTAAGATACAATTTTTCTCTTTCTGCTTCCTTTATACAAAATACTTGAAAATTATGATCAAACGTCATCATGTTATCATAAAGGTAGGTATATGATGCCTTGTGGCAAGCAGATCTGGTTGAAATGATACCTTACAGCGATAAAACAATGGATTTAATTATTTGATGACAGTTATCGATGCTTTTCAAAATTTGCTTGGGTTCTCCCAATGAAAAACAAAAAATGCATTACTATTTCAAAAGGAATGGATGAAATATTTACTAATTCTTCTAGGATGCCAAAGAACTTGCAGACTGATGATGGAAAGGAATTTTTCAATACAAACTTCAACAGTTTGATGAAAAAACATAAAATTAATCAATATTCTACATTCAGCTCATTGAAGGCTTCAATTATTGAAAGATTTAATAGAACCTATGGAAAAAATGTGGAAAGAATTTAGTTTCAATGGAAGCTATAAGTGGATAAATATTTATAAGAAATTGCTTTATGATTATAATCATTCTTTCCACCGAACCATTAAATGTAAACCTGCAGATGTAAACAAGAAAAATTCAAAGTCAATGTTATCACTTTTCAAAAATAAGAAAGAAGTGTTTAGTAAAAGGAAATTCAAAGTTGGTGATAACGTAAGAATTAGCAAGTATAAACATATATTCGAAAAAGGTTATACACCCAACTGGACTACTGAGGTTTTTAAAATAAGAAAAGTCCAAGCAACAAAACCTATAACATATCTTCTCGAAGATTTTCAAGGAAGACCTATTCAAGGAGGCTTTTATGAACTAGAACTGCTGAAAACTGATTGTGGCGATGTATATCTAGTTGAAAAAGTTCTACAAACGAGAGGAAATAAAGTTTTTGTAAAATGGTTGGGATTCCCACCAGAACATAACTCTTGGATCGATAAAAACAAAATTCTGTAAAATTAATAAAAGAAATAAATTTGATTTTTAAAAATTTTAATTTTGACTCTTTTTCTTATACGTATATATACATATATTTGCTTATAAATTATATTAACATAAAATTATTTATATTTTTGTAAATTTCAGCTCAAACGTTGATCCACGTTGATATGTTTTCTCTAACGCATAAGAGCCTCCTCCAATTAGTAATATGCTTTCTGTGGACAGCTTTGAGTATCTTATCGGTAAAAAGACCTATAAGAAAAAAAAATAATTTTCAAGTATTTTGTATAAAGGAAGCAGAACGAGAAAAATTGTATCTTACCATATATTCGCCAAGATCCGCTACGATTCTATCACCCCACACCGTGTCGTAACCTTTCGCAAGGTATAAATGTTATATTTTAGATCCATTTTCAACTCCGATAGCTTCTTTGTTAGCTTGAATCCACTGGCTAGGGTTAATGAATTTGCTTCAAAAGCAGCGAAATCGTCCAGAGTAAAAACGGAGTATTCTGCTTCATCGGGGGTAGGAAAGTAGTCATATACAGGATATGATCCTAAATGTCGTATTACACATTGCAAAAGGTTTCTTTGGGGTGAAAAGTAACTAATGAAAAGAAGTATTGGGGTAATAATACATGCTTATATCATATTGATTGCTAATAGTAGAACAATAGAGTTTTTCCTCGCATTCATTCATGTAGTTAACCTTATCATAAATTTATATTGTTGACACTTGGAATATCATCGGTGTATATAAGGAAGCAGTTGGATAAATTTATGTATAGCGATCATCATGAATGCATATTTTAATTATCGGCATCCATCCCTATAGATAAAATAATGTGTTGACCTTATTGACATATGTACATTTGTATTCCGCAATAAAAATAACCCTTGGATCATTTTTCAGGATTTTAATGATAAGGGACAGGGTTTAGTAATATGATTGACATGATGCTAGCAAAGCAATAGATAAAGGTATAGCCCTATTAGACAAATGAATGATATGATGGTAGTGAGGTATTAGGCTTTTGTTACACTAATTATTACCTCAATCCAGGAAAAATCCTAAAGCAATATATATAGATAGTCAAGTCCTATTAGTCAGATGAGTGACATGATGGTAACGATGTATCAGGGTCTTGATATATCAATGCACGTATTATAATCGTAAATTTTAATTGCCGGCATTCATCCTTATAGAAATATAGTGCTAACCCTATTTAAATATTTTTAAAATATTTTTATTTCCGTTGACTTTAAACATCCTCAAAATTTATTCCATTCAAAAATTCTAAAGCATCAGATTGCTGATTTGAATAATAAAGTTAATTATATAATTCATCACAAAACATTAATTTAATGCCTTGATAATGGTTTGGTGCTTAAGAAAATTCATAGAGTGATGCAATTCAAACAATTTCAATGGCTGAAAAATATATTGATTTAAACAATGAACTAAGAAAAAAAACCACCACAAAGTTTGAAAAGGATCAGCGTAAACTTTGTAATAATGCTGTATTCGGAAAAACTATGGAAAAGGTAGACAAACGAAAAGATGTTCGAATTGTCGATTCAATAGAAAGCAAAGGCACCCATCTCGGTAGTTGCGCTCTTATAGCTAAACCTAATTTTCATAGCATATTAGAATTTTCGAAAACCATGGCTGCTATTCAGTTAAAACGAATTTACAGTGTATATAATAAGCCTATATACTTAGGTTTTTGTGTTTTGGAGATTTCAAAGTATAAAGTGTACGACTTTCATTATGCATACATACATGAAACCTAAATTTACTGACAACCTACATCTGGCCTACATGGATACCGATTCATTTATTTATAAAATAAGAACAGATGATTTTTACAATGATATAAGAAATGATATAATAGATAAATTTGATACTTCAGACTATCCACCCCAAAACTGTTACGGTATTGCCCCAGCTCAATGTGAAAAAGTTAGGATTTATGAAGAATGAAAAAGAATGGTAGAATAATGAAGGAATTTATAGGATTAAGAGCTAAAATGTATAGTATAGACATAGAAGATGCAGCACTAATAAAAAAGGCTAAGGGTGTCAAATCAGCAGCTGTAAAAAAATGTCTTTACAAAATTACAGAGACTGTTTGCTACACAAACAAAACTTCTATAGTAAAATGTTGAACTTTAGATCTAAACACCATACTATATACACCGAATGTATAAACAAATTAAGTTTAAGTTGTTCTGATGACAAAAGATTTATATGTACCAATAATATAAATACACTAGCTTGGCGTCATTATCGAATAGAACTTGAAAATGAAATGTAAAACTGATCTTGTGGCATTGGCCTTAAAATTTAATTAAAAAATAAAAAAAATATTAAAAAAATTAACATGTCTTTTTACTTAACGATTCTTTTCTCTCTTCACTCATATGGATCACCTTTTCTGAAAAAACTTAACTCTTAAACATCATGTTCTGTTCATGATTTTGTTCAGTTTCCTATGGTGATTTTTGCGTTCCGAACGTGAATTTTACGTTTTTGCGTTTTAACGTGAACGTGAATTTTACGTTTTTGCGTTTTAACGTGAACGTGAATTTTACGTTTAACGTGAATTTTACGTTTTTTGCGTTTTAACGTGAACGTGAATTTTACGTTTTTACGTTTTAACGTGAACGTGAATTTTACGTTTTAACGCGAATTTTACGTTTTTGCGTTTTAACGTGAACGTGAATTTTACGTTTTAACGTGAACGTGAATTTAACGTTTTAACGCGAATTTTACGTTTTTGCGTTTTAACGTGAACGTGAATTTTACGTTTTAACGCGAATTTTACGTTTTTGCGTTTTAACGTAAGTTCTTATGATATACCTATTTAGGTATTTATTAAAAGAAGGACCTTCCTATCAACAATTTTGAATGATCAAGGGTATAAGCAAATGTTTACTTTTAATAAGGTAAAAGACTTTATTTGGATCTTTATTTTTAGAGAAGTATTAGCATTTGTAATTGTACTTACATAAATTTGATGCCTTTGTCTCAGTCTAAAGATATATCTGTGTATATTCTAGCAAATCCAATTTTGGTATGCCAAAGCAAAGTTTTTAACTTAGGAATAATTTGTCTATAAATTTGAAATAAACATAACGTTTTACTACTGTTTTAAAATATACGTACGTGCACTTTTGACTAGCGAAATGGGGGTCTGTGTCTCTTCGTGTAGAAGGTAGAGGCAATTTTAGAACGAATCAGTTCAATTGACAAACCAAGACTATTTAAAATAGTTATTATTTGTATTGTACTATTCGTACTAGAATGTCAGCTTGTTAGACTTGACCATTCCTTTTAATTTTATTGAATGTTTTTGAACAACAACAACAACTTAAAGGTGCTACCACTCATTGTTTTGGCTGGAGATATAGCTATTTCGTGCTTTGCCACTTTTGTACTCATCAGTCTCCTTTTTTGTGGTGCTGAGCTTTAATCCAATTTTATTTGAAAAACTTTATGCACAACATAGGATTCGAACCCACGCATATCAGATTTGCTCAGTCTTAGAAGTCGTGTGCACTACGCACTCCACTACTTTAGACCACTGACGTCACAGGTCGAAATGTGCTAATTGTTTATCAAATGCATTTGAAGCATCAACCTTTTTATAAGCTCCTTTAAGTATGCTGTTTTGTTCCGCCTCCATTTTTCTCCATACCTTATTTGATAGACTTACAATTCGTAGTACGTATCAAAGGGGGAGAGGTTGGAAGATCGGTAACGAACCAGACTATTAAGTTATTATTGTTATTATTTGTATTGTACTATTCGTACTAGAATGTCAGCTTGTTAGACTTGACCATTCCTTTTAATCTTATTGAATGTTTTTGAACAACAACAACAACTTAAAGGTGCTACCACTCATTGTTTTGGCTGGAGATATAGCTATTTCGTGCTTTGCCACTTTTGCACTCATCAGTCTCCTTTTTTGTGGTGCTGAGCTTTAATCCAATTTTATTTGAAAAACTTTATGCACAACATAGGATTCGAACCCACGCATATCAGATTTGCTCAGTCTTAGAAGTCGTGTGCACTACGCACTCCACTACTTTAGACCACTGACGTCACAGGTCGAGATGTGCTAATTGTTTATCAAATGCATTTGCTCAGTCTTAGAAGTCGTGTGCACTACGCACTCCACTACTTTAGACCACTGACGTCACAGGTCGAGATGTGCTAATTGTTTATCAAATGCATTTGCTTTCATTTCATTCATCCCCTTATTAGACACAATATTAAGACATTGTCGTTTTTCATATAAAAATGCATTGATATAAAGAAATTACAAAAACAAATTCATCTACCTTCATATGGAAGCTTAGTATATGAAAACATATACAAGGATAGATTCAAATAGAATGAAATTAACTGTCTCCCTTATTCTGCTGGCTGCTCATGGGAATGGAAATAATATTTTTCTCTCGGTCCCCGATACTACCGCCAACGACGGCGGCGGGCGGCGTCCGGTCGCGCAAAAAAATGTCTGCCCATGAGAGTACTATAGTTTTCATTTACAAAGGTTGTGCTATCCAAAAAATCCAACTATGAATTTTACGTTTTTACCGTGAACGTGAATTTTACGTTTTAACGTTCTAACGTGAACGTGAATTTTACGTTTTAACGCGAATTTTACGTTTTTTGCGTTTTAACGTGAACGTGAATTTTACGTTGTTTGCGTTTTAACGTGAACGTGAATTATACGTTTTTACGTTCTAACGTGAACGTGAATTTTACGTTTTTATTATTTTATTATTTATCCCTGTTAGAGTTCATTTATTTATTTTTATTCGTTCTTTATTTATTTATTTATGTACTTAATATTTATTTATTTATTTATGCATTTATTTATTATTTATTCATTTATATATTTATTATTATTTATTCTCTTTTATTTTTTTTCATTTATTTATTAATTAATAAAAAAAAAAAAATTGTACTTATTTAGTCAAGTACGTATATTTCTTGTTTCTTATTTATAAAATTACTATCTAAAAACGCAAATATTATTTCCCATAGCCTGGCAATTCCTTTAGATCTTAAGTTTTAGTTGTATTTAGACACTTTTTTTCCTTTTATATAAAATTCTGTATAAATCATATTAAATGAAGGTTTTAATCATAGTTTTTCTTTCAAATGTAAATCTCCAATTCAAAATATCTTTAAAGTATTATAAAATTTTTCAGTTGTAAGATATAAATAAGTATATATAAGTTGTAAATTAAATATCAAATCTCTGAGCAAGCTGCGTATTATAAAAACAAAAACAAAAATTTGTAAAAAGCATTTATCTATGAAAATAAAATATCTATCTATCTAAATAAAACCCACATCCTGGAAAAAATCACCTACCAGTTGATATTTATCTACAAAAAAAAAAAAACACCAGCAAAAATATACATTGGTGATTATACAAAAGTTGGGTAACTCGATGTCATCAACCAATATATACAAAGTCTGATTATATTTTATTGATATTGCTATTTATTTTAAAACAATGGAATGACCTTTATTTAGTCACCCAATTTCAGTTCTTCATTTTGAATACAAGTTATTAAAAAAACAAAATTAGTTCTTAAAACGTCAGTCCTCTGGCATGTCACAACCCTGAAAACCAACCATTAAGTGACTGTCTATTAAACATTATCATTGATTTGAGAAAACTTATTAATTTAATACAATCTGTGATGTATATACTTTAATATATACTACAACTTTCATAATGCAGCGTTCTCCACTTTATTTAAAAAAATAAGAAAGTTTGTGTTCAGTTTTATTCGTCAGTTTCTTGTGTGTTATTTAAATTTAAAATTCGTGCGAAATATCGCCGACTCACTGTCAAATCCCATTTTGAATTTTAATGTTGCTAATGAAGTTAGTTGCGGGTTCCACAGTTTGACGGCCATCATATCTGTAAAAGAGTTTGGGTTATGTTTGTTGTCTATACACGTGCTTAGCCAGTCAACACGTCATTTTTATGGTGAGTCGTTATTTTTTTGTTAATATAAAGTTTATTTTTATTTATTCGTATTATACTTTGATTTGTTAAAATGTAGTTTGTTGATATTTGAAATTACAAAAAAAAACATTAGTCCAGATTATAATCTCAAATTTCGTCTTTTTCGTCATTTTTGTGGCGTCATTCCTGTGTCATTTATTCCGCCAGAGGACTGACATGTTTCCATATTACTGATGTTTTTTTTTGTTTTATGACACTTTTATCTTAATTGCTACCGAGTATAATCATTTCTATTTGATATTTAAGGTTAAAACATCATGCGGCACACTAAAAAGAAATTGACTAGGGAAGAATTACTAAAAAAAAAGAAAGAAGCCGAAAAAGCTCGCTTGGTCAGAATTAAAAGCGACCCCATTAAATTAGCGGAATACAAGGAAAAACAAAAACTTCGTTACTCAAAAAATAAAGAGAAAGGGCAAATAAAAAATATTGAAGACATGACACCACGAGAGCAACGAATTACTAGAAAAAAATGGAAAAATTGTTCATCAAACTACAGGCGAAGACAACAGTTAATGAAACAATCCGCAAATAATTTAATACGCCAGAATGCTCCTCCACCAACTCACGACGAAATGCAACCCAAAATCAATGAAAAAATAAGACCTTCTATTAAAGAAGACCAAAGAGCAAAAGAAGCTAAAATAAGGAGTGAAAGACAGAGAAAATCTAGAAATATGGAAATAAAAAACATGAAGGCTTTAGTTTCAAGACTTAAAATTAAACTAAATACTCAGCGTCGAAAATATAAACGAGTCAAAAAACAGCTAAAACAAGTAATAAAATCTGTTGAAAGAACGGCAAAGACTAAAATACAGGACATGAGTGAAGATATAACTAAAAAGAAAGAATTAGTGAAGAAGGCCTTTTTTGGGGAAGTTATTAAAACACAACTGGAAGAAAACTACACTAAATTAAAGACTTATGAAGAAAGAACAAAATTTAAACAAACTATATCTGGAAATATAGTTGACAAATACAAACTATGGAGAATAAAAAACAAAGCACTGACCTTTAAAATAACTGGACATAACCTGACAAATAAAAAAATAAATAAAAGCAAAATTAGAAAGCGAGGGATAGTGCAGACATTTTTCGAAGACGATTCTAACAGCCGTCAAGCTGCAGGTAAGAAAGAATTTGTGACTCGTAAACAAGTTAAAAAACAGAAGAGATATTTACTTGATACCATCAAAAATCTTCATAAGAAATTTTTGAAAACCACTCCATATAATATTAGTTATTGCCTATTTGCCCGACTTCGACCATTTTGGGTGGTGCCCCCAAAATTGTCAAACCGTGAAACTTGTAGTTGCATTATTCACGAAAACATGGACCTTCAACTTGCTGCTCTACAGAAGGCATGTATACTGACAACAGTGAGTAATCATCAAAATTTGTTGGAACTGCTATGTTGTGATCGATACTCCGAAAGATGTCTAGAGAGAACATGTGATAATTGTTGCTCAAAAACTCTGACTTATACAGAATTCGATAACTCAAAACCCATATTGATAAAACAGTGGGTGAGTAAGAAAGAGTCAATAACAGATCTGAAAACGAAAAAAGAACGATTTGTGATGAAATGTAAAATAGAAACACAGGAAATGTCACCTAGAAACGCCATTACAAAACTTGAAAATGATATGGTTAAATTTGTTCAGCATTCTTTTAACATTTTACACCAGTACAATGCTATTAAGCAATTGAAAAAGTCTTTATCTGAATTCGATGCCATTGTACATATGGATTTTTCTGAAAATTTTTGTACTAAATACAACCAAGAAATTCAATCCTTCCATTTCGGTGGTTCTCGAACCCAAATTTCATTACATACTGTTGTCGTTTATCTAAAAAATTCCGTTGTTTCACACTGCACTATTTCAACTAATTTGTCTCACAACGCTGGAGCAATTTGGGCCCATCTAAAACCTGTACTGCCAACACTGCCATCAAATATTGAAAACATTCACTTTCTCAGTGATGGTCCTGTAACGCAATACAGAAAAATATCTATGTTTTATGTATTGGCCTGTAAACTGCAAGACATTGTCCCTAAAATTATAAAATATACCTGGAACTATCATGAAGCTGGATATGGGAAGGGGGCACCGGATGGTGTTGGGGCCACTTGTAAACGTACAGCAGACCAAGTGATTGCTACAGGAGGAGATATAACTAACCTAAATGAGTTCGCTACTGTCATTCGTGAAAGATGCCCAGGTATAAAAATTGATGTGATCGAAGAGTGTGAAATTGAGCACATGAACACCATTATTAATAATAAGTTGTCTGAAATGGTCGCATTTAAAGGGACGCTATTGGTGCATCAGGTGACTGGCTCAGTTTATATTCCCAACAAGCTTACAATGAAGTCATTAAGTTGTTTTTGTGATACCAAAGGATGTAATCATTACAAGCTAGGATCTATTAATTATCAGACTGAATTCTACGAAAAAAAAAAATAAACGTCTAAGTGTGTCTACCGCATTCTCAGACTCTGAAGATGATGTACCACTATCTACATACGTTAAAAACAATGACGATCGCTCTAAATTGGACAACAATCGATCGGGACCAGGAACTAGCGGTTATTAGATACCTTTTATTGTTACTTAATGATTGAAATACTTTTAAAAAACATGTGCCAATATAAATCCTAAGAGATTGTTACTAATTGCTATTAAAGTTCATTATGATACTTACAAAACTGTGTATTTTATCAGTTCTATGTTACCTCGTCAGTCCCCTGGTAGTCAAATTCTGAAATTTTTGAATATCTTACAATGTACTCAAAAAAGTGACTGGCCCGATTGGGAACAATATATTAATTAGATTAGCTATCATATACACCCGAATTTATAGAACTTTGATTTAAAAACTATCGTAAACAAAATATCCTCAAAAGTTACCCAACTTTTGTATAATCACCCACATAACTATAACCAAACGTATAACTATCCCAATATGTTTCTTCTTCACAAAAATCGCATCGTAGCTTCGTTTACATAATACAACCATTTTTCATATACAAAGATCGTACACAGGGGGAAGCAGAGTCATGAATGTAAATAAAAACAAAAATCGGTACAAGATCTTAAACAGCTGATGTAAGCATACACAAAATTTCATTCATCCCCTTATTAGACACAATATTAAGACATTGTCGTTTTTCATATAAAAATGCATTGTGTTTCGCCGATAACTTAATTAAAAGACGATCCTTTCGTTCCAACGTTATAAAGCAGAATGATTTATTTTTTCGTTTATATTATTGTAACAAGTAAGTATAATATATGCAACAAATAAAAATGAAACATGATAAACAGAAATTGAATTTGACATTACAATTGACTTTATAAAAACAAACAAGTTAAAGACTAGTTGGTGGGTGGCGTTCCGTATCTTAGCTCAACATTCCTCCCCGGCGTGAACATAGTTCTCAACTCCACTTCGTCTTGTAAGTTGATCGGAGACAAACAGAAAATTTCAAACAAACAGATCTGGCTGAACGTTAGTTATTAAATTTCCAATATGACTATAGTTGTCTCATTCTAGTTCGTGCACCTTGGTTTTCGCATCGTTGATCGTTGTTTGTTGTTTGTAAATTTGTAAATTTGTGTTCAAGTTTGTTTATCAGTGATATTAAATTGTGTTATTTTGTTATAAATAATGAATAAAATATTAAAATATATATCTGTGGTGTGTGCTGCTGAATAAGGGTGAGTTTTTTTTTTTTAATTTTGTGTTAGTATTGTAGGTAAGTTTACTATAATAGCGTAGTTTAGTTGCATTTTACTCTTCCATAAGAAATACACAGGTTTGTGTGTTTCCCATAAGAAATGCACAGGTTTGTGTGTTTCTCATAAGAAATATACGAGTTCGTGTGTTGCCCATAAGGAAAGCACATGTTCGTGTGTATTTCGTATCTCCATTGAGTAAAATTCCATTCATTGCTAACTAAAGGTCCCTTATTGGTTTCGCAAAAAATATGTTTTTTTTTATTATTATGATAGGTATTAGTGGACTGTATTATTATTAATTTTTTTTTATTAATTAAATTAATCGACGATAACAGTGGGGTGTTTTAGAAATTTTTTTAGAAACAAAATTATTTTTTTTGTTGGTTTGGTTGATATCCTTTTAATATTTAATGTTGGTTAATGATTGCTTAATATAAGTTATAGATGATTGTTTTGTTGATTTATATTTGAATTAGAATTGAATGTGATTTTGAATGTGATAAATTTATATGTGATTATTTATTTGTTATTAAATGGAGAATGTTGTTGATGACATTAAATAACAATTTAATTAACGTGTTTTTGAGTACGTGTGATACTTATGTTTTCTGCTGTGATAAATGAGTATGATATTGTGTAATTGTGGGTGATAGATTTAAATTGTTTAAAAATGCAATATCTCAATACGTTTAATGCTGATTTTCTGTGAGTAACATTTTCTGAATTGTGCAATTGAATGTCTAATGTTGAATATTTTGATTTTCTGTGACAACATTAGCATTGCATGACTGTGATAATATGAAATATGACTGTTATATTCTGAATGACTGATATTGGTTGACTGAGTGTTTGTAGTCGATTGATTGACTGAGTGTGTATTCGATTGATTGACTGAGTGTGTATTTTGATTGATTGACTGAGTGTGTATTTTGATTTTGACTGAGTGTGTATTCGATTTTGAGTGTTTTAGTGAGTGCATGTTTTTGTTCTAAATGAGAGTTTGTTTTGTTATTGATTAAGTAATATAATTTCTCATGGTTAAATAATTGAGTTTTCGTCAAAAGATTTGTTACAGGGTAGAAGGCATATTTTAGTTATCGGTCTTTTGAATTCACCTGATTTTGTTTTTATAGTTACGACACGAGTAAGCTTATCAGCTCCTTGTACTAGTGAAGTAATACGTGCAAGAGCCCATTGCGATGGTGGCAGGCGCTCATCCTTAAGCAATACTAAATCTCCAACTTGAGGTTGTGGCTGTTGGTGTAACCATTTTGGTCGACGTTGCATTCGAGATAAGTACTCTCCGCTCCACTGCTTCCAGAATGAGTTGACAGCTGCTTGCATTTTATTCCATCTATTTAGATGAGTAATTTTTTCGTCGTTTATATCTGCTTCTGGTACAAGAAAACTTGGGGTTCCAATTAGAAAGTGTGCTGGTGTTAAAATGGCGAAGTCTTCAAAGTTGTCGGATAAAGGACATAGAGGCCTCGAATTTAGACATGCTTCTATTTGAGTTAGAAGTGTGCTGAGTTCCTCAAATGTAAGGGTCTCGTTTCTAATGATCCGCTTTAAGTGAAATTTAACGGATTTCACTCCTGCTTCCCATAGACCTCCAAAGTGCGGGGAAGCGGGAGGAATAAAATTCCACTTTGTTCCGATGTTTGTTGTTGCTAATTGGACTTGCTTCCAGTCGAAATTTGCGGCCTTTAGCATTTTTTGAAGTTCGGAATTCGCTCCTACGAAGTTTTTTCCACAGTCACTGTAGATTTCTGTGCAAATACCTCGACGTGCAGTAAATCTTCGAAAGGCTGCCAAAAAAGTTTGAGTTGTCATATCGGTGACAGCTTCCAGGTGTATTGCCTTGGTTGCTAAGCATACAAATATGGAGAAATATCCTTTGAATGTTTTTCCTCCACGGCCTTTCCAAGATTTGACATCTATCGGTCCAGCATAGTCTACACCGGTGTGAGTAAATGGTCGAGAGATTCTTACTCGGGGAGCTGGAAGATTTCCCATTAATTGTTGTAACGGTTTGGCTCCAAAACGAAAACAGATAGTACAGTGATGAATATATTTTTTAACACTAGTTTTTAGGTTGAAAATCCAATATTTTGTCCGTATATATGCCATCGTTTGCTGTATTCCACCATGGAAAGTGTTTTCATGCGCCTCCCTAATCAAAAGTTGTGTAAAGGCATGACTAGATTTTAAGATAATTGGATGTTTCTGTTCGTATTGTAAATTTGAATTTTGTAAACGTCCTCCTACTCGTAGTATTCCGTGACTGTCAATAAAGGGATGTAATGATCCAAAATGTTTACCTGATGTTGGATGCTTTGTCAAATCCTTGATTACTTCTGAAAAGTGCTGTCTCTGTACTACTCTAATGCAATTAAAGGTTGCATTTTTAATGTCGGTTGTTGAAATTGGACTCTTTAACTGGTCTTGTGATAATTTTTTAACAAAAAAGAAAGCAATCCTCCGGCAGTAAGCAATGGTTCGTATGAGTTGTTTAAAATCTGAAATTTTGTCAATTAATTTTTGTACTTCATTTTCAGTTTCAATGATGCAATGCAGGTGGATTTTTTCTGGACGCATTTCTTCCTCGGTTTCAAACGATGATGTTGAACTTGGGTTCGAAAACTTCCAATCGGATTGAAGATAATCTGGTCCTCGCCACCAAAGACAGTTGTCTTTAAGTTCCAATGGTGAAACTCCTCTGGACGCAAAATCTGCTGGGTTCTGTTTTGTAGGAACATGATTCCAGATGTTGACATTTGTTAATCTCTGTATTTCGGCAACTCTGTTACTAACAAATGTTTTCCATTTTGATGGCGGTGCAGCAATCCAACATAACGTTATCATAGAATCCGTCCACGCAAACGTTTTGACATCATTTAATTTTAAGACCTTTTGAACATAGTTTAGAAGTCGAGCTAACATCACAGCACCACATAATTCAAGTCGAGGCAGCGATATAGTATTGAGTGGTGCAACTCTAGTTTTCGACATAACAAGGTTGGTGTGAATTTCATTATTTTTGTCCAAGGTTCGTAAATAAACTACAGCTCCATAAGCCTTCATTGAAGCATCGCTAAATCCATGTAATTCTACTTTTAAATTATTCTTTTCAGTTTGTATCCAACGTTGAATTTTGATATCTTGAAGTACTGGTAGTTGTGTTTGTAGAGATAACCATTCTCGCTGCAGTTCCGGCGGAACAGGTGCATCCCATGCCAAACCCTTCACCCATAACTTTTGCATAATGATTTTTGCCAAAATCACGCATGGTGAAATCCATCCAAGTGGATCAAAAAGTTTGGCAATAGTTGAAAGAACTTCTCGTTTGGTGACTTCTACTGATTCGGATTTGGTCCACTGAAAAGAAAAAGAGTCACTGTAAGGAAGCCATTTGATTCCAAGAGTCTTGATGTGTTCTGCTGACTCAAAGGGTAGCATGAAATCAACTGCACGGTCTTGATGAGCGATGTTGACAAGAGCTTCTTCAAAATTACTGGCCCATTTCCGAAGATGGAAGCCAGCTGATAATAAGAGTTGGTTGATTTCGGTCACTTTCTGTTGAGCTTCGTAAATTGAGTCTGCTCCGCTTACTAAATCATCAACGTACATGTCTTGTCTTATCATATCAGCTGCTAATGGATAATTTTGCCTTTCATCATCAGCGAGCTTATTCAAAGTACGTGTTGCCAAGTAAGGAGCAGAAGCGGTTCCAAAAGTTACTGTTTTTAATCGATACAGCTTCAAAGGTCTCTGGTTGTCATTTCTCCAATAAATTAGCTGATAAAGCGTGTCTTCGTTTCTCATTTGAATTTGCCGGTACATTTTTTCAATGTCCGCTGTCAAGGTAATCTTAAAAGTTCTCCATTTTAATATGATGTCAATAATGTTTGATTGTGTCTTAGGTCCAACCAAAAGATGTTCGTTCAAAGACGTTCCGTCAGTAGTCTTGAAGGTAGCATCAAAAACTACTCGCAACTTCGTTGTGGTACTGGACTCCTTAAATACAGCATGATGAGGCACGACATAATAGAATGGTGAATTAAGAATTCCTTGGCTGACATCTACTTCTTCCATGTGATTTAGTTGAAGGTACTCGGAAATGCAAGCTGCATATTGTTTGTGTAACTCTGGATTGTTGTTAAGTCTTCGTTCGAGTTGAAGAAATCTTCTGAAGGCTCCTTGCTGACTGTCTCCAAGTGCAGGTCTATTACCGTCCTTGAATGGTAAGGCAACTTCAAATCTTCCATCTGGTAAACGGCAGGTGTTCATCTGAAAATGCTTCTCACAAGCAGCGTCTTCCGCAGCTTCAGGTTCATCAAACGGTGTTTCTTCGATTTCCCAAAATTTGCGAAGTTGTGAATCGATGTCGACAAACTGCAAGTGGATCCGAAATGTTTCGACAGGTACCTTACCAAAGACGATCCATCCAAGTTGCGTGTTTTGAGCAATTGGAGCAACTGCTTCTGTTCCCCTGACTATCTCTGGCAGAACTATTTCACTAAAAACATCACTACCTAATAGCAAGTCAACGTTAGCAGGTTTGTGAAATGAGGGATCGGCTAAACTCAAACCCTGAATATGGGTCCATTGATGTGGAAGAAACTCCTTATTGGGAAGTAAACCAGTTAAAGTTTTGAAAACGAACGCCCTAGCACCTATCTCAAATGAGGTATGTATCGATTTTAATTTTATGTTGACAAAGCCTTGACACGAACCTGTTTTATTATTTCCAAATCCAGAGACTTCGACAAGGGTGCGACATTTTCTTAAATTAAGTTGTTGTGCTGCTGTTTCGGTAATGAATGTTGCTTCCGAACCTGGATCTATCAGCGCTCTCAAATTCACAAACTCTCCGTTCAATGACTGAATCTGAACTACTGCTGTGGCAAGTAAAACGAAAGAATTCGCTTGATTTGAGAGGTGATAACTGCGAGTGGTGTTCGTAGAAGAAGCTTGATCACTACCTGGATGAAATGCTGGAGCGTTTGGATTGATTTGTGTTGATACTGGATAGCTATTTTGATTTGAAACTGGTATTGGATTTCTACGATGTGGTTGTAAATTGTGCGAATTAGACGGTTGTGAATTGTTGAACTGCGAATCTTGAGAAAATGAAGGTTGATTGTTATGGGACTGCTGAGAAGAATGAGAATCGTGTAAAAGTGAATGATGTTTCTGTCTGCAGTGATAACATCGTTTCTCACTCGGACATTTGAATGTTTTATGGTTGTAAGCCAAACAATTTTCACAAACTCCTATTTGTTTAATTATCTTCATTCTTTCAGGTACATCCAAATCTAAAAATGAATAACAAGAGCGAAGTGTATGCTGACCGCGATGACATACTGCACAACTACAAGTATCCTTCCTTGTAGAATTCAAGTGAAATACTCTTGGTTTGAATTTAGATTGTTCCTTACTAGTGGAATCTTGTGACTTCAACCCTGATTGGCAAACAACTTCTAAAGAACGAAAACGAGTTTCCAAAAAAACTGAAAATTCATGGAAAGTAGGTAGCTCCTTTGTTAATCCAAGCTTTTCTTCCCATAACTGTTGTGTTTTTATAGGTAGTTTTTGTAGCAATGTGAAAATCACGAAAACATCCCAACTTTCTACTGGCACACCTAAATTCTTCAAAGCATGAAGCACTTCTTTTGACTTATCTAACAAACACTTGATGGAATCTGAAGTTTCAACCTTAATTATTGGCTGCTCAAAAAATGATTTTAACTGTGAGTTGACTAAAATTCTTTTGTGGTCGTAGCGTGTTGTCAAAATTTCCCAAGCCTCATCATAATTATCATTATTAACCTCTAAATAGTCCAATAATGATGCAGCATTACCCTTTAAACATGATTTTAAATATGTCAATTTCTCGATATTCGATAAAGAAGAATTGTTGTGTATCAATGACACAAAAAGGTCATGGAAAGGACGCCAAGTATTGTAATCTCCATAAAAGGTTGGAGGAGTTATACGAGGAAGCTTAATCTCATGTACATGTGGTGTTTTCATAGTACTATTAAAATGAGATTCATCATTTCTTTCTACCTTTCTAGTGGCTTCACCAGATTGACCACCATCTAACTTCACCAATTCTTCTAAATCATTTAGAATGTCTGATTTATAACAGAGACACATTTCGACAATGAAATCATATAATTCTTCACACTTATCCGCTACATCTTCGCTTTCATCTGATTTCTGAATGTCATCGAAAAGACTACTAATTTTCTTATAATTATCATCTAAAACACTCAATCGAACATGCAAATAACTCTTGGATTTTCTTTCAGCACCCAAATTCTTATAACTCGTGAAACTCTTTTTGACTTGAGCACAAGTTTTCTTAAATAATTTCATTGAGGCTGATTCACTCATTGTAATATATGTATGTATGTATAGTATCTATATATAACACTCAATATATGATATGATAAATATAAAAATTATTGCACTCACTTTAAAGGCAGGATAAATGATGAAAATTCCACACGATGATTTCGACAAATTCTCCACAGTTTCTGCACAGTAATGATGAACGGTGATGATGACAACAGTTAAAACGGTGACAACGGTAATAACGGTGACAACGGTAATGCAGCAACAGTTATAACGGACAACAGTTATGAAGCAACGGCAATCCAATATCACATTTGGTGGTTAAATTCTCCAAAAAATATTAATTTTCTTTGTTACGTTTATTGCACTTTGTATAATTTGATATAATTACTCACATGAATTTATAAATTAATTGTGTTAATTAATTGCAGGCTGAGATGCTGACTGGGTACTTCGCTGGACAATACACTGATTAGGAACTCCACTGGACAGGACACTGACTGGATGCTCCGCAGGACAAGACAACGAATAAGTACTTCACTGGACAGTATGCTCGATGACGCTCGACGTACACTCACAATTTGTATTTGTTATCACAGTATTGTTGTTTTAATTGTATCACAGTATTATTATTTATCACAGTCTTTAAGATTAACTATCTGTATATTTATCACAATCAACTTTTATATCTGTATATATATGTCGTATTAGTTAAATTCGGTTCGATAGGACCAAATGTTTCGCCGATAACTTAATTAAAAGACGATCCTTTCGTTCCAACGTTATAAAGCAGAATGATTTATTTTTTTCGTTTATATTATTGTAACAAGTAAGTATAATATTACAACAAATAAAAATGAAACATGATAAACAGAAATTGAATTTGACATTACAATTGACTTTATAAAAACAAACAAGTTAAAGACTAGTTGGTGGGTGGCGTTCCGTATCTTAGCTCAACACATTGATATAAAGAAATTACAAAAACAAATTCATCTACCTTCATATGGAAGCTTGGTATATGAAAACATATACAAGGATAGATTCAAATAGAATGAAATTAACTGTCTCCCTTATTCTGCTGGCTGCTCATGGGAATGGAAATAATATTTTTCTCTCGGTCCCCGATACTACCGCCAACGACGGCGGCGGCGTCCGGTCGCGCAAAAAAATGTCTGCCCATGAGAGTACTATAGTTTTCATATACAAAGGTTGTGCTATCCAAAAAATCCAACTATGAATTTTACGTTTTTACCGTGAACGTGAATTTTACGTTTTAACGTTCTAACGTGAACGTGAACGTGAATTTTACGTTTTAACGCGAATTTTACGTTTTTTGCGTTTTAACGTGAACGTGAATTTTACGTTGTTTGCGTTTTAACGTGAACGTGAATTATACGTTTTTACGTTCTAACGTGAACGTGAATTTTACGTTTTTACGTTCTAACGTTTGCTAAGCATGGTCTAGAACGTTAGTTTTCATATACAAAGGTTGTGCTATCCAAAAAAAAAATCCAACTATGAAAGTATATCCCACAACCAATTTTTCACTGAAAATCCAATCCCACAACCAATGTTGAAAGGAAAAAAATATAGATGGTGCTAGAAGATGCCGGTATTTAGCATAGATCAGAACCCCGGTGATGCCGGTGCACCGTTGATTAGCATAGATCAGAACCCTGGTGCAGCACCGGTGCACCGGTGCTGCACCGGTGAACTCGTACCCTCTAGTTACTACTACTACTAATTTGTGTTTGTGGTTTAGCTTGGTTTCGCTAGCCATAAACACATCGGGACTATAGTCTTTCAACAATTGGAACATGTTGGCTCTTCGTTCAATCCTAATTAGTGAATTTACATTCACAGCTAGGACTTTTAGGCGCGTCTCCGGCAGCGCGCCCATTATGGTCTAAATTGCGCCAGGCCAGGCAACAAAGAGTAGAGATGATCTACCCTTTTGCCTTGCTCCTTTATCTGACTTTGCAGCCCTGTTAGTTGACCTTGAATGCTCAACACCAAGGCTACAATATCAGGCTGCACCTCTGGTGCCTTGGGCACGGGAGTAGTAGTAACTAGAGGGTACGAAAACACCGGTATTACCGTGGTTCTCATCTATGCTAAATACCGGTATTATTTTGGGTTCTAGACCATGCTTAGCAAACGTTACATACCGGTATTATTTTTGGGTTCTAGACCATGCTTAGCAAACGTTAGAACGTAAAAACGTAAAATTCACGTTCACGTTAAAACGTAAAATTCGCGTTAAAACGTAAAATTCACGTTCACGTTAAAACACAAAAACGTAAAATTCACGTTCACGTTAAAACGCAAAAACGTAAAATTCACGTTAAAACGTTAAATTCACGTTCTTGTTAAAACGCAAAAACGTAAAATTAACGTTTACGTTAAAACGCAAAAACGTAAAATTCACGTTCACGTTAAAACGCAAAAACGTTAAATTAACGTTTACGTTAAAACGTAAAAACGTAAAATTCACGTTCCGAACGCAAAAATCACCATAGGAAACTGAATAAAATCATGAACAGAACACGATGTTTAAGAATTAAGTTTTTCAGAAAAGGTGGTCCACATGAGTGAAGAGAGAAAAGAATCGTTAAGTAAAAAAAACATGTTAATTTTTACTTTTTTACTTATCTCAGTTTTTTCTGATTCTTCATGCACTGTCATATATTTTATAAACTCTGCAAACAGCTCAATGCTGAATTTTACACTTTCTTTTGTTTCAAACGTTTTTCCAATTAGTTGTATAATATCAGTCTTACAACTTTTCAAAAATATATTAATGTCTATAATCCCTCATCGGTATTTTCTAATGAGTACGTTTCCACTTCACCTTCAAAACAATGCCTGAATATCCCATGTTATCAAGCTCTGACCATCACATCTGGAACGTTAAAACAACAACGCAAATAGAAAAACCTCGATACATTGTATTTGCACTACAAACTGCAAAAAATAAAAAAATATCTGCTGATCCTACAACGTTTGACCATTGTGATTTAACAGACTTAAAAGTGTATCTAAACTCTGATGTATATCCTCATAAAGATCTTAATATTTCTTTCGAAAGAAATAGATATAGCTTGTTCTACAAAATGTATACGGATTTTCAAAGAACTTACTACAATAAAACCAACACTGAACCTTTGCTTTCTTGGGATCTATTTAAATCCCGTGATCCAATTTTTGTTATAGAATGCAGACATCAAAATGAGACTTTGAAAACAGGACCTATCGATATACGCTTGGAGATGAGAACATCAAAAAACATTCTTGCAAATACTTCAGCTTATTGCCTCATGCTTCATGATCGGATTATTGAATACAATCCACTTGACCAAGTTGTTAACAGAATTTTCTAAGGATTATTATTATTTTTTTTTTAATTTTTCAATGTAAACCCAAAAATAAAACCAGAAAATATATAAATAAAATACAATATAATTAAAAAAAAAAGAAAAAAGAAGCATGTGTTATTATTCAAGATTTGCTCATTCCATTTAATTTACATCACCACTTCAACATAATAAAGGAATATCATAACATTTGATTGTTTATTCATTTGCTATTAAGGGTAGGAAAGTAGTCATATACAGGATATGATCCTAAATGTCGTATTACACATTGCAAAAGGTTTCTTTGGGGTGAAAAGTAACTAATGAAAAGAAGTATTGGGGTAATAATGCATGCTTATATCATATTGATTGCTAATAGTCGAACAATAGAGTTTTCCCAGTTTTTCAATCCAGGAAAAATCCTAAAGCAATAGATATAGATGGTCGAGTCCTATGATGGTAACGATGTATCAGCGTCTTCATATATCAATACACGTATTATAATCGTAAATTTTAATTGCCGGCATTCATCCTTATAGAAATATAGTGCTAACCCTATTTAAATATTTTTAAAATATTTTTATTTCCGTTGACTTTAAACATCCTCAAAATGTATTCCATTCAAAAATTCTAAAGCATCAGATAGAGGGGTCAAGGTCTATTAGTCCGATGATTGACATGATGCTATCGTATGGTCTGCATACAAATACTTATGTTTGTATGTGTATTTTTTTTGTTTGCCCTCTTTTTTTTTGTATAAATACTTTGAGCATTATCATCATAATCATCAGTTTATAGCAAAAATAGAAGCAACATGAAACATCAGGACGCAAAAATTACACAACAGATGGAAGAGTGGCTAGCAAAATATGGCTGCCAATGCTGGGAGTTCCAGAAGCTTCAGGACGCCGCTTTGGAGGAGGTTGGTAATGTGGATACTACCAACATTTACAGCCTTGTGGCAGTGGCCCACCTGCTGTATTCTTTACAAATAAAAGCTTCTAAAGGGGGGTTTGATGTAAGCCCCCTACCAGCAATAATTACTATTTTTTTAAATATTCAAATTTAATTAAAAAATAAAAAAATATTTCAAAAATTAACATATATTTTTACTTAACTTGATTCTTTTCTCTCTTCACTCATATGGACCACCTTTTCTGAAAAACTTAACTCTTAAACATCATGTTCTGTTCATGATTTTGTTCAGTTTCCTATGGTGATTTTTGCGTTCCGAACGTGAATTTTACGTTTTTACGTTTTAACGTAAACGTTAATTTAACGTTTTTGCGTTTTAACGTGAACGTGAATTTTATGTTTTAACGTGAATTTTACGTTTTTGCGTTTTAACGTAAACGTTAATTTTACGTTTTTGCGTTTTAACGTGAACGTGAATTTTACGTTTTAACGTGAATTTTACGTGTTTGCGTTTTTGCGTTTTAACGTGAACGTGAATTTTACGTTTTTTGCGTTTTAACGTGAACGTGAATTTTACGTTTTAACGTGAATTTTACGTTTTTGCGTTTTAACGTGAACGTGAATTTTACGTTTTAATGCGAATTTTACGTTTTTATGTTTTAACGTGAACGTGAATTTTACGTTTTTACGTTCTAACGTTTGCTAAGCATGGTCTAGAACCCAAAAATAATACCGGTATCAAACGTTTGCTAAGCATGGTCTAAAACCCAAAATAATACCGTGATTTAGCATAGATCAGAACCCCGGCGGTACCGATGATACCGGTGTTCTCGTACCCTCTAGTTACTACTACTCACGGGGGCCTTTGGGACAACCGTTGTTGGAGCCTGTCTCGTGTTCCCATTCCCTGACACCATTTGGGCGTATGAGAATTTGGGATCCACGAATTTTTGTGTTGGAGCCTGTCGAACTGTTCGACTTCCTTCGGCTTTTTGACTGGCCTGTTTTTGTTTTATTTCTTGGACCTTAGGGCAACCCCTACAGTTAGCCGGGTGCCCTTGGTTTCCACAAAGGACACACTTGAGCTGGGTTAAATCCTCAACCCGCTCATTCCCCAGCTTGCATTCTCCTTCGATGTGGGTTTCTGAGCACCTGACACAGCGCAACTGCATATTGCAGTTGGCTCTGGCATGGCCAAACCTCTGGCACTTCGTACATTGTAAAATGTCGTCGTGCCTTTTAGTGTATCCCAGTGTACGGATTGATAGTCGAGGGATTCGATTTTCCTCACACTCTCAAAACTACTTTGGGGCGATAATGTTACGAGGAACATTGGCAGCCTATAACCCCCTCGCCTGGACTTCACGGTAGTGAAAGGCTTGACCCCAATAAAATCGAGATCATCAGTGGCTTTTTCACGGAGCTCTTTTAAGAGCGCCTCCGGTTCCGTGCAGGAACTTATGCCCTTCAGAAGAACCGTCTTAAATTTTTCGCTTTTAGGCGTGTAGCTGAAGAACTCAGCTGTGGCCTCTTTTAGTAACCCTTTTACTAAGTTGTATTCGGCCAGTGACTTACATACCTGGTTTATGTCGTCCAGGTCAACTCTGTGTGTCCTTATTGGTGGCACCTGCTCCTTCTTGGGCTGTGGTTGTTTCTGGTGTTGCTGCTGCTTCTGCTGCTTCTGCATGTTGTTCTTTCTTCTCTGTCCTTCTGTCTGGTATTAATGTCTTCTGTTGTTATCACCTTATATAGTCTAGTCGCTCAAGGTGCTGTGTTCTCTACTCTGTACATTTATGTGCTGAGTAGTGTGAAATGTAATGTAATGTAATATTACTAAACCCTGTCCCTTATCATTAAAATCCTGAAAAATGGTCCAAGGTTTATTTTTATTGCGGAATACAAATGTATGTCAATAAGGTCAACACAGTATTTTATCTATAGGGCATCCATCCCTATAGAAATATAGTGCTAACCCTATTTAAATATTTTTAAAATATTTTTATTTCCGTTGACTTTAAACATCCTCAAAATGTATTCCATTCAAAAATTCTAAAGCATCAGATAGAGGGGTCAAGTTCTATTAGTCCGATGATTGACATGATGCTATCGATGCATCAGGGTTTTGATATACCAATGCAAATATCATAATCGTAAATTTTAATTGTTGACATCCATCCTTACAGAAATATAGTGTTGATCCTATTTGATTTTTATTTCTGATGATTTTTAACATCCTTTAAATTTATTGAAAGTGTGCTACGAAAATCCGAGGGTCTATGAAAATGTGTGGATTGTAATGGTCTGCATACAAATACTTATGTTTGTATGTGTATTTTTTGTTTGCCTCCTTTTTTTTTGTTTGTGTAAATACTTTGAGCATTATCATCATAATCATCAGTTTATAGCAAAAATAAATACAAGCAACATGAATCATCAGGACGCAAGTCTAAAAATTATAGAACAGATGGAAGAGTGGCTAGCAAAATATGGCTGCCAATGCTGGGAGTTCCAGCAGCTTCAGGATGCCGCTTTGGAGTAGGTTGGTAATGTGGATACTACCAACATTTACAGCCTTGTGGCAATGGCCCACCTGCTGTATTCTTTAAAAATAAAAGCTTATAAAGGGGGGTTTGATGTAAGCCCCCTACCAGCAATACTAACTATTTTTTTTTAAATATTAAGATTTAATTAAAAAATAAAAAAATATTAAAATAATTAACGTGTCTTTTTACTTAACGATTCTTTTCTCTCTTCACTCATATGGACCACCTTTTCTGAAAAAACTTAACTCTTAAACATCATGTTCTGTTCATGATTTTGTTCAGTTTGCTATGGTGATTTTTGCGTTCGGAACGTGAATTTTACGTTTTTGTGTTTTAACGTAAACGTTGTTGCGAGGCAAGAGGAGGTTAGGAGGTGGGTGAAGTGGAAGGGTAGGATAAGGATGAGGTAGGGAGAAGTCATGGAAGAGTTTGGAAAGGGTAGGTTGGAATGTCAAGCTCCGGGGGACACGGCCTGCTTGCGTTGCACGGCGTCAGCTCGTCGGACGGGGGGGGGATCTTGCCCCCGAAACTCAACCTCGCCTGCAGACAAAAAACACAGATCAGGACAAGGAAGGAGGAAAGGGAAGGAAACATAAACGGACGGACTATGGCACATCAGGGCACTGCGGATGTTAGTGCAGTGAGGCCATTACCCACCCTACCTTTAGGTGTCCGCGGCCAGTGTTGGACACCCCCAAATAGTTGGTCGATGATCGGGTTCAGGTCATCTTAGCTCCATATCGGTCCACTCCGCTACCCTCGCCGCCCCTGAAAAAAAAAACCTCAGCACAACATTGCTTCGCTAGTGCGAAACAACAAAAGCAAAAAAACCAATCTTTTTTCTTATTGCAGGCGTTTTGCGGAAGTTTATTCACATTATTATAGTGTTAAATTTACAATTACTGAAAACAATTATTAACCTAAAACGTGTAACAAAATAATAAAGAAAAAGCTTAACAAAAATGCAAAAAAAAAGAAATTTATACTGAAAAACCGTATTCACATAATAATTTTATCTTTCTCTTTTTTTTTCTTTTAGGAAACAAGTATCGCCGACGCCCTAGCTCCCTACCCCTATAGAGCTCTGTGGAGGTATCCGCTAGACGAAACACCCTGTGACAGGACACGATTCTACTTTGATTTTCGGTACCTCACAAAAATATATTTGAGAATCAAATAACCAGAAACAAACGAAAACAATTAAATAAATTGAGAACAAAAAAAAACAACTTCCACGCCGTGACTATTTGTACAGGTGTAAATATATAGATATACGCACAATTTCTTTAAACGTAGCAAAAAAAAACTTAATTATGGGACAATTACAAAACAAAAAAAATCCAAATGGTAGGTATTTATCATTAGAGGTATTCATTAGCGATCACTACCTCTACCGCTATCTCGAGTCACCTTTAACTTTTTCGGATTTATGGATTTCCGACTCTTTTCTCGATCACAAGTATTTTTCATAACCTTTTTTTTTGTTCTTTGATTCCTTCTTTGCTTTAAATTTTGTTTCTTCTTTCTACCTCTTCAAAATCTAGTTGTCTTTTAAATTATAGGTTTTTCTTTTAAATTTCCTTTTTTTTCTGGCGGCGGCCCAGCTTTCCGCAATCAATTCGGGCCGCCGAGAATTAAACTGGCATAAAACAAAAATAAAATAGGATAAAATAAATAACTTCCTAGGCTTAAACTATAGAAAATTCACTTCACTCACCACCTTAATTTACTGTTTACTTTTTTTCCTTCCTATGTTAGTTGGAGTCCGCTCCACACTTTCTTGTCACTCGAATCAATTTTCAATTTGATATTCACTTATCTTTTTCTACAAATAATAAAAAAAATTGTTTTCTTATTTTATTTTCGTTGATTCATCACAAATTACTGACAAGAAAAACACTTTTACCCGAAATTCGGTTTTTCACTGGATTCTTATAATTTCCTTTTTTTTTCAATTTTGAATTTAAATATTCCACCTCGCTTTCTACTCTATCGTGTGGTAGCCGGCCGATTGAGGATGAGCCACAGTTACCAAGAAACCAACACAGGCAAAAGAAAATACACTCGGATGACGTATCTCTAACAGAAACATCATCCGATCCCCATATCCACATAGTGTATGCCTACACCCACATCATCAAAACCAAAATAGTGGGAGGCCATACAGGTGTTAGTACACCTCCAACGAAATAGGGGTATTATTATTACTAAGGTGTGTTCGAAGGTCAAAAATGGGGGAGACCTGTGAAACAGAACCACATGAGACCAGAACACTACAAACATCACAACACTTAATTACAAATCTACAACAAAACATATAACCTATAACAAATAACCAATAACCAATAATAACATGCACAAATGGTCGTTCACGAAGTCTGAATACGAACATAAGACAAATCTACGATCACAAGATTTCAGGTCACCCGCAACTTAACTTATCTGACACCCTACTCGGAGTAGGACACAAAACCCAACTCCATTGAACACACCTATTCCTTTTGAACACACCTATTACTTTACATCCGTGTAGAGTTTGGAGAACTGTCAGCCAACGACAACATTCTCATCAAAAGTCAAAACACGACGGCGCTTCCCACTGGTAAGTTTATATCGGGTGATTTTTTTGAGGTTAGGATTTTCATGCATTAGTATTTGACAGATCACGCGGGATTTCAGACATTACTAACGAGCAACGCTTGCAAATCATTGAATTTTATTACCAAAATCAGTGTTCGGTTCGAAATGTGTTTCGCGCTTTACGCAAATTTTATGCGTTTTTTTTTTTTAAAAAAGTTCTCAAGCTCTTAAAAAATCACCCATTATGTATTTATTGTCCTCCATTGAAAAGAAGACATTGTTTAATATAATGGGTGATTTTTTAAGAGCTTGAGAACTTTTTTTAAAAAAAAAACGCATAAAATTTGCGTAAAGCGCGAAACACATTTCGAACCGAACACTGATTTTGGTAATAAAATTCAATGATTTGCAAGCGTTGCTCGTTAGTAAGTCTATTCATGATGAAATGTCAAAGCATACTGAGCATCTTTCTCTTTGACACCATGTCTGAAATCCCGCGTGATCTGTCAAATACTAATGCATGAAAATCCTAACCTCAAAAAAATCACCCGATATTTACTTTCCCTTTTTTTTCGATTATTATTTTTATTTCATATTTTGTTTATGTTATTTCTTTTTTCAGAAATTTTCAGGCGTCCGCAACAAAATTTGTTGCTTATTGAGATATATTCTCAATAAGCAGCAAAAACAGAAATTTTCGGCCGCCTGAGTAAGGAATACAAGCGAAGGCTATAACGGGACGCTCAATGGACGCGGAGGTAAGTTTATAAATTTCTATTTGTTTTATTTTATACTAATTATTTATTCCTTTTCTTTTCAGATATCTTGTCTGATAAAGTAACTGTGGGGAAAAACCCACGTTAAAAGCCGGGCAATGCATTTGGTGCAACGTTTAAGTTAAGGTAAGTCTTTCATAAGTAATTCAAAATGATTATGCCTCATACAATTTTCTTTTTTTCTTTCAGCTGTACCTCTAGAGGGCAATGACCCGGACCTCTTAACTCCCGACCTATCTCAACATTGATGATATTGGCTGCATTCAATCTCGTGTTGGATAGGGTATCTGGGATAGGTGGATTTTTAGATACCTTGTTGAACTAGTTGGATAGCAGTGTTGAGATAGCTGTCAAAAAAAATAAAAACAACTTTCAGCTGTTCACAATAAGCAGAGAAACATTTAAACTTTGAAGTCAAAATTGTTGTAAGGTGAAACATTTAATGGATAATTCAACTGATTCGTCCGACGACGATGAATTGATAGGTGTGTATCAGTTTAATAAATAAGAGATAACCTTAATTTGTAATCTATGTTAAATTTCCTCTTAGATAAATTGGAATTCTATACGTTTAATAATTTTCTTGCGAAATCTCCGGTTTTAAACGATTTACGTTTAACAGAAAACTATTCTAACAGAAAAGAGGACTATTACAAAGTGACAATTTATAAAAATACCTTCTAAAATTCGGAGGCCAATAGCTTCTTCATCGTCTATTGTGTACAGAACATCCTCACATACAGCTTCAACTAACATTGTGTATCTTTTTGGTTTACCAACAAATATAAAAAGCTGATATCAATTTTCGAGTTTCTTGAAATTCAACCAGGGTTGAATCAGCAGATCTGTCAGATGACTACATACCCCATAAATTTTTGGATACCTTTGGATTCCTTTTTTGACATCTCAGCTGGTTTTGATGAGCTGTTATTTTACACGTAAAACACTAACAAAGAGGTATCCGGATACCCTATCTGTCTGAGATTGAAAGCAGCCATTAGGTGCGATTTGTTTTTAATATAAATGGTGATTCATCAATTCGTCATGTGAAATTAACATATATATATGTATATACATAAATATCTATACATCTAACCATCAACATTTATTTTCCAGGTTTTTTTTTTTCGAGACTGCCGGGACCCCCCACCTGCTGGATTGACATGGGTATCAAAGTTTGGGATACCGGGAGGTACCACTTTAGTGATGCGGAGACGAGTAAGAACCAAGCTTGTGTATTACCTGCCAAGCAAAAAGGTGAATACGAAAACTATATTTATGTTGTAGTACCCACTAATTTGTCTGTATTTTTTCAGAATTCGGAAAATGAAACCAGACAGCCAAAATTCTACTATCCCGTCATCTCTATCCGCCACCACTACTAATTTCTACATCAAAGTACCCGTATACAATTCAAGTATTATTGGTGAGTGATCTTTTTATAGAATTATTTTGAGTGATTAGATTATAGTTAAACAAATTGATAAATTAATAAATAAGTAAATAAATAAATAAATAGAAGATAAATTAATAAAATTAGCAATTTAGTGAATATCACAGATCGTAGTTTTTAATCATCGCGGATGAATTAAAGAGTTAATAAATAAATAAATGAATAGTATCTAAGTTAATAATGTTAGTAGTTTTGTAAATATCACAGATCGTAGTTTTTAATCATTGCGGATGCAATAACGAATAAATAAATAAATAGTAACTAAGTTAATATACTCAGTAAATTTAGTATCACAGGTTTTAAAAGATCAGTTACTTAAACTAAATTAAAAAAAAAAAAATAATAAATATCACAGATAAAAAATTTAAAGCTATCAGTCTTAATAGGATTAATAAGGTTAATAAAAATATCACAGATGGGATGGTTAAACCATTTTATCACAGGTAAAAAAAACTATCAGTCTTAGTACAATTAATAATGTTAGTAAAAATATCACAGGTGGAATGGTTAAACCATTTTATCACAGATGCTTGATAAAATAAGTTAAGATATATAAATAAATCAATAAATAAGAACATTTAACATTAAGTAACATTTAAAACTTAAAGCATGCAATAAATATAATAAATATATATACATAAAATATCCATGTTTATTAATCATTTCCAGGTACTTGTGTGTTTTGATAGAGGGTGTTTCGGTTTTTTCTTTTTTTTTTCGAACTGTTGCTGAATAGATATAATAAGTGATACTCACGGATAGTTTAATAAATTAACTAATAACAAACAGAAGCGATACGAATAGCAACAATGATAATTATGAAAAACGATTTGTATTTAAAACAATCAAACAAACGCGTTTTTGAAGCAATCTGCTTATTGTTTTAAATCTTTTGCGTGATATATTCCAAGTCTTTTTCCGGTCAAATTTTCTAATTCGTACATTTGGTTTCCAATTCGTTTAACTACGCGGCATTTAATATACTTTGGTGAGAGTTTCGCTGATAAACCTTTCGATGAATCGCTCAACACAAAATTTTTTCTATACACCTCTTGTCCGGGTGAAAATTGCACGTTTTTAGTACGGAGATTATAAATTCTTGAGGATTTATCGTTGGCCTTAATTATGTTTTCGCGGATTTGATTTCGTATGCACTGCAATCGACCTTGTCGGGGAAGAGCTAACAACTCGCTGTCGTCCAGCGCATGCAACTCCTTTGCAAGTTCATAACCGCTACCGTGCGTCATCATGTTAGTGCCGAATAATGCATAATACGGTGACACACCGGTTGAGCTATGAACCGCGCTTCTTAACGCACACGCGATGTCGCTAAGGTGCGTATCCCAATACCTTTGGTCATCTTTCAGGTACGATCGGATAGCCGCCAACACCGAGCGGTTCACCCTCTCCGACGCGTTCGATTGCGGTGCATAGTGAGCGGTTTTAAAATGCCTTATGCCGTATTTAGTTATCATCGATTCGAATTCTTTGGATACAAATTGTTTTCCATTGTCGGAATGGATGATACTGGGTACTCCAAACATATTAAAGACGTCTTCTTTTAAAAATTTAATGACGCTTGAAGTACTTGCTTTTCGTAACGCTTTCAACAACACAAATTTGGACAAATGACCTAAGACAACAAACACGTATACATTTCCTAATTTTGACCTCGGATATGGTCCTAAAAAGTCTATGTATATTTTTCCAAACGGACGATTACTACAATAAGACGTAACAATAGGAGGACGAGATACTTGATTAGACGCTTTACTTTGTTTACACACACAACAATTGGAGACGTATTCACGAACATGCACCGGCATATTAGGCCAGTAGAAATAATTTCTCAGTCTAGCTAGGGTTTTTGCTATACCACCATGTGCGGATTGAGGAGGATCATGAGCCTTCTCTATAATTTCCTCCGTTAAACCCGATGGTACCCAAAGGAGCCAAGAATGTTCCCACATTTCTTCTTCGCCTAATTTATTAAAAACTTTTTTATAAACATATCCGTCTTCGTATTTTAAGTCGGGAAGCTCTTCTTTATGGTTGTTAACCGTCTCGATGAGGTCTAAATATTCATCGGAAAGGAATTCCGCTGACTTCAAGTCAATCAACGGGGCAACGTCATCAAGGACCAGAGAATCTACTGTACCCGAGAAAGAGTATCCGGTACTACGTGTTGACTTCCTTTACGGTGCTGTATGTCGAAGGTATAGGCCTGTAACGAAAGACTCCACCTTGCGAGCTTACTACTAAGGTCTTTCATGCTCATCAGCCATTTAAGGCTGGAATGGTCCGTTTTGATCGTAAAGTCCATACCTTCTACATACGGCCTGAATTTCTTCACAGCCATCACCGCAGCCATACACTCCTTCTCGGTGACACTGTAGTTTCTCTGGATTTTATTAAATTTTTGAGAGAAAAACGCGATCGGGACCTCCTCTCCTTCCTCGTCCAACTGAACCAGTACAGCACCGATCCCAGCGTCAGAAGCATCACATTGGATGTAAAACCGGCGCTGAGATCAACGCTTTCTTCAGATTCTCAAAAGCCATCAGCGCTTCATCCGTCATGAAGAACTTCTCGCTTCTCTTCTTCAGCAGATCAGTCAAAGGAGCAGTCAAAGTTGAAAAGTCCTTTATGAACTTCCGATACCAGCCTGCCATTCCAAGTAGCCTCCGGATCTGCCTAGGGGTTTTCGGGACTGGAAAATCCACGATCGCCTCTACTTTCGCCGGATCCGTCTTAAATTTCCCACCACCAACTATGAAGCCCAAGTATTTTAACTCCTTGAAGCAAAACCTTGATTTCTTCATGTTGATGGTGAGATTGGCTTTACGTAAGCATTCGGCTACTTCGCTTAGTAGGCAGGGTATCAAAATCGGGTGCCATGATAAGCAAGTCATCGAGGTACACGAAAACACGCTCCCTAAGTCGTGCAGGAATCACCTTGTCCATCAACTGGCTCAACCGTTGAGCTGCATTGCACAACCCAAACGGCATCACTGTGAACTCGTACAAGGGTCTTCCCGGTACCGCAAAGGCAGTCTTTTCTGTACTCTGTTTCTCCAGCGGAATTTGCCAAAAGGCCTCTTTAAGATCGATGCTACTCATGTAGATCGCGTCGGGAAATCGGCTGGTGAGTCTTTCGATGTGAGGAAGAGGGTTGGCGTTTTTCTTCGTCAGTGCGTTCACCTTACGGGAATCCAAACAGAGTCGGTTTTTGCCGGGTTTCCGTAAGAGAACCACTGGCGAACACCACGGACTTTCACTTTCCTCTATCACACCGAGACTCAGCATCCGATCCAACTCATCGTATAACAGAGTTTGTATCGCTGGAGAGACAGGGTAGTGACGCTGTTTCACAGGGAGAGCATCTCCGGTATCGATGACATGCTCCATCATGGTAGTCTTTCCAAGACCATCGCGCTCAAAACATAAAAATTTATCCTTGACTTCATCTAGCCTGGCCTGTTGATCGGAGTTTAACTGGTGAGCATTTGGAGAATCCGATTGTTCGTCAACCGAGATACTACTTATAATTCCCGGGGCTAACTGGAACACTCTCCAAAAGTCAACCCCAAGATATATCTCCTGGTCCAAGCTGGGAACGAGGAAGAAGGTCAACATCTCTTCTTTACCTTTATATGTAACGCTAATAGTAATTTTGCCCACAATTGATTGACTTTTTCCGTCAGCGGTCCTAACTCCTGAACTAAATGGTGTAATAGGACAGCCAAGTTGTTCAATTAACTGTTTGCAATTTTTACCTAATATGCTTACACTAGCACCGCTGTCTAGTAAGCCTAAAAACTCTCTCGAACCTATTTTAATTTTAGCATAAGGCCGAGGATCTGATTCCAAATTTAAAATAGTTGAAGATATCTTCTTTGAAGTATCTTTACGGGCTTTGAATCTTGCCCTAGCCTTTAAAATATTGTTTGACGATGTGCTAATTGCACAGTTAAAAATTCTTGCCCGAGCTTTCTCATACTCCTGAAGACGGACATGTAACGGTTTAATTTCATACAAATTTCTTTCTCTTACTTTTACTTTTACTTTATAATTTATCCTTTTTCTGTTCGCTTTAAAATTTGAATTTGGTTCTCTTCCTTTTTTGGAAGATCTTCTAAAGTAACATAATCATTTTCTCGGTATTCTTCTTCTTTCCTATTCTTAATTGGGGACTCTATTTCAGGGTCGTACGCGATTCCCCCAGAGCCTTCGCGTCCCTCGCTCGGTTTTCCGGATGGCATCGCGGACAACTAGGTGTTTTAACACCTTCCTGACCACATTTAAAGCAAAAAAGATTTCTAACATCGGACTCGCAGTCAAAATACGTATGTCCTTGAACTTTGCAGTTCCAACAAACTAAATTTGTTGGGTCTGCATATCGACGAGGAGGATTCTTGGAACGCACCCCTCCAAACTGATAAGCAGCGAGTTGTTCATCTACCGGCTGATAATCATCTTCAAGTTCCAACTCGCTCACACCAAACTTATTGGGAGGCCTACCAGCTGGTCTCGGTAAGTCTCGCTCTCTTTATGGAAAAGCTGCTTCCGCTTCCTTGCAAACATAACGAAGCTGATCCAAGGAAAAAATCTGCTGCGGAAATACTAAGCTCCTAAGCTTGTCGTTCAAATTGCGTTTTATGCTTTTGATCAAATCGGCCTCCGGAATTGGCCTTCTAAATTGGTATCTCATTTTATTGATAGCAACGAAATATTCTTCACTACTTTCGTAGGAATACTGTTTGCGGTCTAGGATATCATGCGCTATCTCTAGATCCGTCCTAGGGTTTTGGTACCTACTTAATAACGCTTCTTTAATCAAAGTCTTTGTCCACTTGGAACTGCCAGAACCAATCATATGCTGGACCTGAGAGCAATTGGTGGAAATCTCTTAAGATTTCATTCCACGAGCAACCATATCTTTTCTGCATTTTTTCCAGTCTAAGCACGAAGTCTTCCACAGTAAGCTTATCAGAAATCCCGTCAAAATTCAGACCCCACTTGTCAACTTTGACCGGGGTTCTGAATCCTGACGGCATATACGGATAAACTACCGGAGGTGGAAAAGGAAACGGGGTCTGGTAACCCCCAAAAACTGGTTGGTTAGCCTGTGGTTGAAACGACCTTTCAGTAGCTACTGGTGGTGGATTGGATCCGCGTTGCCCTACCGGAACAAACGCACTTCTATTATGGTTACCCGAACGATTTGGTAACCTCGGAGGAAGACCTACAGGTGTTGGATTGGATATCGGCGGTGGTACCGCCGGTTCTCGAGACGGCGGTGGGTTATTCGAATTTGGAATAGCTAAAGAAAGCTTTTCGAGAAACCCACTGAGCTGCCGTTCGATTTGAACGCTTACGTGAGCTGTTATGTCCCTCTCCAATTCCTTTCTACAGGTAGATATACCTTCAGCTATTTCTCTATTTATTATGTGCTCTAAATTTTCAGGACTAATGATTCTTGGTTTCGTTTTAGGCAACGTTCGAGCAATACTCTCCAGAATCCCTTGGGAACCCTGGTTGGATGAAACACCTTGCGCCATACCATCATTTTCCCTAGCAGTGTTTGGCCTAACGGTGTTGTTGAAGGTCCCGCACATTTCAGGTGCAGGCGATGCGTCTAGATCTTCAGCACCGCTAAGATCACTGTATGAAGGAGCAGATAAGGACCCCGTATAGACACTTGTGTTTAGGATGCTGGGAGCGCTAACTCCTGAGGTATCCACTTGTTGATATGTGGATCGGATGTGCCTGTCGGAGACCAACGGAGAATGTAACACTTTTTGCCTTACTCTTGAATCTAAGTTTTGTGTGGTTGACCTAGTAATAGCTCTATTTTCTTCTTCTATTTCAGCGTTCCTGATCAGCTGCTGGACGCGATCTTCATCGTTTCCCTGACGTGCCATTTTAATTTATTTAATAATCAACAACGAAAATGGATTCGAAAACAACAAAAAGAGTGGTGAGTTAAAAAAAAAATGTTATCTAAGCTAAGAAACCTAATTTCTTCGCTAATACCTAAAAAAAAGTAAACTATTTAGAAAAACAAATAATTGTAAAACAAACAAATTTTTAACTGAACCTTACGAAAATGAAATTGTCAAAAAAAATACCAAAAAATGAATAAATAATGTAATGACGAAAAAAGTAAGCTTAACGAAAGTAGAATAAGATAAATGAAAAAGATAAATTGTAAAAATTAAATTAAGAAAAATTAATTAATCAAAAAAAAACAAAATATAACTTAAATGCAAACTCTATACCTACCTACCAAAAAAAATAAATGAATAAATAAATCAGATGAAAAGACTGTAAACTGTAAACGTGAACTAAAAAAAATATAATATTGTAACCAAAAAGATATATATGTATAAATAACAAAAAAAAAACAATGATGTATGTAAAGGAAACAAAACTGAACGAAAAAGATGATAAATATTTTCTAAAATCAGGATTGTAAATAATCAATTTTGAAAATCAAAGAAAAAACTTAATTAAGCTTAACACCGTAATTTATCGACAAAAAAATCTAAATGTGAATATTTCAAAACGTATTGTTTTAATCTTGTATCTTATCCTAAAAAGTATATAGCTATTGTTGGGGAATTAAACTTCCAACGATAAGGGGAGAGATTCTTAATGTTTGTAAAGGGCACTTTGCCGAACACCAATTTTTGTCTAAAGTAATTTCTTTATTAATTATTCTAAGTCTAAGTCTAATTACAATGGAATGAGAGGAACACAACAGCAGTCGACCGATCGTGTTGAAGACTCCAAGAGAACAGGCAGAGACCGATCGTGTTGAAGACTCCAAGAGAACAGGCAGAGACCGACCAAGTCAGTCACCAGCCACCACCAGTCCGTTGTCCAAGAATGCAGCGTCACCAAAACGCCCACAGGTTTAGCGAGTCCAGAATCTGGTACCAGGCCCATGCCTTGGATACCCAACGACACACAACCAAGAATGTGCCAACGCCAGCAACAATAACGAAGATCCGTGGGAGTGTCATCTGAGGGTAAGCCATCGTCGTCGTGGTGTTGTTTATTTGTTCTTCCTAGAACTGTCTTGCAACCCTCAGCACTCTGCTGTATTTATCCAAGATAACTATAGGGCAGCGATGATTGACTGGCGACAATAAGAGTTGAATGTCACAGTCCAGTCGTTGAGTGAGCGACACTACGAGCCGCTTCAACCTATCCATAACCATAGCATGTTGTAGGTATCTGCCATGCTAATGCATACCCATGGTATGCGCTGTTATCTGCTATACGGTGGGTGATGACACCACCTATAGCTCTATGTATACTTAGATATGTGCTTGTGCTGTGGGTAGGTATCTGCTTTGGCTGGCACAGAAATGAAGCACAAATCAATGGCACATTTAATTCGACACATTTTGATGTCAATCGACTGCTCATATAGCGAGGCAGTATGGAATGTGTGATATGATGCTGCCCGGCTGATGGTGGTGGTGGGTGTAGTGAGGTACCAAGTACTTTCTGCTGCATCAGCGCGGACGTTCACCATCAAATCTCGAGGTCAATGGTGATTGACCGAACATCCTGCCCGGTCGAACCTTGCGTTCGAAATGTTATGATAATTTAGTCGATTAATCGACAAAGTTTCTGGACGGGGCGGCGACACTCGCCGGCGGCAGTCCGAAGGGTTGCGTTGCGGGCCAATCCATCATTGCCCAAGTGAACCGCTGTGACTCTCCCGAGTCGCCAATGGGTAGGGGGTAGATTCTCGTTTCGCACAAGAACTATGTCCTCCACTTGAAGATTCGGCTCTCGTTTCTCCCATTTGCTGCGGGTTTGAAAGGTGCACAAATACTCCTCGCTCCATCTGTGCCAAAAGTCTTGGTGGACTTTGCGCAGCCACTGGTACTGTTTCAGTCGGTTGATTGGTATATCATCGATGCGGGGCTCTGGTACTGCTATCAGTGGTGCTCCGATCAGGAAGTCTCCAGGAGTGAGGGCCAGTTTGTCCTCAGGATCGTCATGTAGGGGGACCAATGGACGAGAGTTAAGACATGCTTCGATACGAACTGCCAAGGTGTGCAGCTGATGATGCCAAAGCGACTGAGATCCCACCAGGCGGATCAAGTGGTGTTTGGCGGATTTGACAGCGGCTTCCCATAAGCCACCTTGATGTGGAGCACCTGGCGTGATGAAGTGCCATCTCGTACCTGCATGCGCCAAGGCTTGCTGATTGTAATGAGACTCAAAAAGAGCCAGGTCTTCCTTCATGAGCCGGTTGGCCCCCACAAAGGCAGTCCCATTATCGCTGTAGAGATCGGGGCAGGGTCCACGCCTGCCGGTGAAACGGGTGAAAGCATCCAAGAAAGCTTGTGAAGAGAGGTCCTCTATGACCTCTAAATGCACGGCTTTGGTAGCCATGCATACAAATATCGCCAGGTATCCCTTTGTAGTGGTGCGGGATCGTTTGGTTCCCACACGTAGGGTGAATGGTCCACAGTAATCTACCCCAGACGATAGGAAGGGTCTTGCCTCATTGACTCGTTGACTGGGCAGTGAGGCCATCTGTTGCTTTATTAGTGTCCCACGATGTCTTCGACAGATGACGCATTTGTGGACGAATGTTCTAACCGCTTGTCGGCCCTGAAGTATCCAATACTTATGGCGTAGTGTCTGGAGCATCAGTTGTGCTCCCCCATGCATGGTGATCTCGTGAGTGTGGTCTAACAGCAACCCGACGAGATGTCCTGTCTTCGGTAGGACGAGCGGGAATTTCTGCTCATGTGGCAGCGAAGAGTGAGTGAGCCGGCCTCCGACTCGAAGTAGATCTTTGTCGTCTAAGTAAGGATTTAGTGACAGTAACGGGCTTCCGCTCCCCAGTGGAGCTTTCTTGTGTAGTTGCTGGATGTCTTGAGGGAAGCACATCGCTTGTTCTATTCGTATAAGGCGTTGTAGGGCGTCATCGAGCTCATCCGCTCCGATCACAGGTTCCTGGATACGATGTTTATGTGACTTCAGCCACCTTGTCATGTAGGCAACAACGCGTAGAAGTTTCTGCATTCGGCTATATCGCTCCACCAAGGGGATGACCGTGCCGTCTCTGCATCGAGTAGTCAATGGGTGTGATGCGGGTTGCGTGGTGACACCGGAACAACCGATGGTTTGACTTCAGCTGCGATAGTAACCAGGTCTTTATCATCAGGCTGCCCGGCTGGGCCAAGAGGGAGCGGACCGACCTTCAACCAGTCTGGGCCTTGCCACCATAGGTTGTGGTTGACGAGCTATGAGGCACCAATACCTCGACTCGCGCAGTCAGCAGGGTTCTGAGCGGAGCGTACGTGATGCCACCGTTCAGGTGACGTGAACTCTTGTATTTGTCGGACTCGATTCGCGACGTATGGCTGCAATGCCGAAGGCTCCTTCCTTAACCAACATAACACGATGCTGGAATCTGACCATAAGTAGTATGGTGCTGTAACTAGTCCAAGAGCTGTACGGATGTTCATCAGGGTGATGGCCAATAGGTGGGCGGCACAAAGTTCTAGACGAGGTATAGTAGCGCCCTTGATGGGGGCTACCTTCGTACGTGCAGTCACCAGGGAGATCTGCACTCGTTCATCTGGGTAGGTGGTTCTTAGGTAGACCACTGCTGCGTAGGCTCGGGAGCTGGCATCACAGAAACCATGAATTGTGGTGGGGTACTGATTGTGCATGCCTAGCCAGCGTGGGACCCGAACCTGATTGAGGTTGACCAAGTCGTCCCGGAATGTCTGCCAAGTATGCTGCAACTCGTCAGTGAGGGGGGCATCCCAAGTGATGCCTGCGGACCAGAGTGTCTGGATGAACACCTTTCCGACGATTACCACAGGAGCAAGAAGACCGGTGGGGTCAAATAGCTGAGCCACTTCACTCAGTACACGCCTCTTTGTTGCAGGAGGGCGTGGCACTTCTAGTTCCACGCGAAAGAAGAGCTCGTCAGCTGTTGGGTCCCAACGTAGACCAAGTACTGTTGCCGTTGGGCAGTCAATGACAAGCTCTGTGGAAGAAGAAGAAAAGGTTGTGGTTGACGAGCTATGAGGCACCAATACCTCGACTCGCGCAGTCAGCAGGGTTCTGAGCGGAGCGTACGTGATGCCACCGTTCAGGTGACGTGAACTCTTGTATTTGTCGGACTCGATTCGCGACGTATGGCTGCAATGCCGAAGGCTCCTTCCTTAACCAACATAACACGATGCTGGAATCTGACCATAAGTAGTATGGTGCTGTAACTAGTCCAAGAGCTGTACGGATGTTCATCAGGGTGATGGCCAATAGGTGGGCGGCACAAAGTTCTAGACGAGGTATAGTAGCGCCCTTGATGGGGGCTACCTTCGTACGTGCAGTCACCAGGGAGATCTGCACTCGTTCATCTGGGTAGGTGGTTCTTAGGTAGACCACTGCTGCGTAGGCTCGGGAGCTGGCATCACAGAAACCATGAATTGTGGTGGGGTACTGATTGTGCATGCCTAGCCAGCGTGGGACCCGAACCTGATTGAGGTTGACCAAGTCGTCCCGGAATGTCTGCCAAGTATGCTGCAACTCGTCAGTGAGGGGGGCATCCCAAGTGATGCCTGCGGACCAGAGTGTCTGGATGAACACCTTTCCGACGATTACCACAGGAGCAAGAAGACCGGTGGGGTCAAATAGCTGAGCCACTTCACTCAGTACACGCCTCTTTGTTGCAGGAGGGCGTGGCACTTCTAGTTCCACGCGAAAGAAGAGCTCGTCAGCTGTTGGGTCCCAACGTAGACCAAGTACTGTTGCCGTTGGGCAGTCAATGACAAGCTCTGTGGAAGAAGAAGAAAAGGAAGCTTGATTAGTTAACCTCGACATTACCTGTATGCTATTCGAGTTCCATTTGCGGAGTGCAAAATGTCCAGCCAAGAGGATCTTGTTGATATCGCCTGCCAGTCGTACTGCTTCGAATTCACTGTTGCAGCTAGTAAGGAGGTCATCCACATAAAAGGCCTTCTCAATCGTCTCAATTGCCGCTCGGGCACGTGATGGATCTGCGACCAAACTCTGGTTATCATGCGCACACTGGATCATCGATCGCACTGAAGTGTATGGACTAGATGCCATACCATACGTAACGGTTGTTAACCGAAAGACATTGAGCTCGTCTGACGGTGACTCTCTCCAGAGAATCCGCTGGAAATCACGGTGTTCAGGTGCTACCAGGACCTGACGGAACATCTTCTCGACATCGGCTGTCAAAGCAATGGGGTATCTCCGGAACCTCAAGATCACATTGATAAGTGAATCTTGGATCGTCGGACCCACCAGCTGGACATCATTAAGTGAGACTCCAGTAGTGGTTTTGGCTGACGCATTGAATACCACACGGAATTTAGTGATTACCGCATGATGCGGGATGTAGTACGAGTTGGGGCGGTCGCCATGTTGACCCACCAGCTCCATATGTCCCATAGCTTCATATTCACGCATGAATGTAGTGTACTTCTCGCGGAGTTCTGGATTGTTGTAGAGTCTTCTCTCTAGACAATAGAACTGGCGTATGGCTGAGCGGTAGGATGCGCCTAGCTTCGGGGCATCGTGTCGAAATGGTATCTGAACCATGTACCGACCATCAGGTGTGCGTGAGTGTGTCGAATCGAAATGGCGACTGCACTCATCCTCTCTGGATTCGTCGAGAGGAACTTCTTCTAGCTTCCAGAAGTTCTTTACCAATTCGTCTAAGGTAAAGTCTGAAGAGGGTTCCGCAGTCATCCGGGCGTTGTGAGCTCGTGCGATGGGCTGCGGTGTTGTCAGAGCAGCTGGACCAAAGACCACCCAACCAAGCCGGGTACATTGTGCATGTGGTTCGTGAAATTGACCATGAATAACCTCGCTCTGGACTAGGTATCCCCATACATCTGCACCGAGTAAGACATCAATGGCACCAGGGGTTCCCAGGTGTTTATCAGCCAATGGTAGACCCGCCAAGTGGGTCCACTGCGTAGTATCGACGTAGGAGTCAGGGATGACTGACGTAATTGTCGGGATCACCAGAGCCTTGAGTTGGATGGTGAAAGAGGAACGGGTCGACCGAAGTGACAACGTCACTTGTTCCTGTACAGGCGCATGCTTCAATGCGCCAATGCCTTGCACGGCGATGTCCACTGGAGACCTGGGGAGTTTAAGCCTGTCGACTAGAGAGGTTTTAGCAAAACTTACCTGCGATCCTGGATCGCAGAGGGCGCGCACCAAGTGCCTCTCCGCTGTTTGACTGTACGTATAGACTAATGCTGTCGCCAATAGTACAGTCGAACTGGGGTTGAGGAGTCAATTCGAATCCTCCTGGAACCTGTCAGGTGGTCCATGGTTCCGTTCCTGGTACGGAACCCAGTTGGACGGTTCTGGTAATCGCTGTTTGGATCCTGAAGGTTTGCCTTGTTGCGCAGCAGGATCCGCTGACGGCTTCTTTGATGATTGCGGCTGACTCTTGCACAGGAGCGTGTTATGTCGCTGATTGCAATGGCGGCAATTAAATGTGGATGGGCACCTATCCGAGCGGTGTCCAGACTTCAGGCAGTTGAAACACAGGTCCTCTGCTCGGAGGAAGTTGAGTTTCGTGCTAGCATCCCATCCACCGAACTCGCTGCAGTGGTTGAGGGTGTGGTTTCCGTTGCAAGCTGCGCACCGGTTATTCTGCTTCTTCATGGCTGCTGCGGCATGTGTCCGAGCGACCGGTTTAGCCCGGGTCGAGTGACGCGGAGCTGACCGACTTGCAGCATCCGAGTGACTGCCAAATGGTCGCCTAGCTATTTCAGCACCAAGACTGTGGGCACGGAGTTCCACGAACTCTAGTAATGACGCCAATGATGATTTCTTCTTGGGTGGGCAATGCATGCTCCAGAGATGTTGTGTCTTCGGGGGAAGCTTCGTGAGGACGATATGCAGAGTCAACGTGTCCCAGCTGTCGACTGATTCTCCCATGACCCTGAGTGAGCGTAGAGACTCACCTACTGTGTCCCTGATACGCATCAGCTCGCGGGGTGACTCCTCTGTGGCGGCAGCTACCCCCAAAAACCGGGATACGTGAGCCTCTGCTAGCAATCTGGGGTTGTCGAAGCGCTCCTTGAGTGCTGCCCATAGTTCCTCGTAACCTCCGGAGTAAACACTCCCGACGAGACCCACGTCTGTCACCTTTACTGAGTCCCGAAGCTTCTGCAGCTTGTAGGGCACGGGCAGATCGGCGTTATACACCATCGTCTCGAAGGCGTCTTTGAACTCCAGCCACTTCTGGAGTTCCCCAGTGAAGGTAGGGATCCGGATCGGCTCCAGCTTCATCTCTAGCTTCGCCGTTGATGTGGAAGGGATTGTCGGCACCACGACCTCTTTGGGCACGTCCAGGACCGCTACCCGCCGTTTCAAAGCTGACGAGGCTTCGATGTACTGCTGCGTCACCGTCTGCTGCAGCAATACGTGCTCCTCTATGTCCTCGTCTGTTACCTCCTCCAGTATTGCATCATGGGCAGTCTGGAACCGCTGGTATTGCAACTCCAGATCCTTCTCTTCCAGGTAGATACGGGTAAGGTCCCATCCGTTGAGATCAGCCGTCAGTATTGTGGTGTGGTGGTGCTTGAGTGCCTGGCACGCTGTTGTTCGTCGCAGCAATTGGATCCGATTCTTCTGAGGATCGGTTGAGGGGCCCAGCTGAATCTCCTTTATTTGAGGTTGCAGCTTCTCGAGGTGCCGCCTCAAACTCACCGATGCCTCTTTATACTGCGCCTCCACGATGTGCAACAGTGCATCGTGCGCGAGGAGGTCTGACTCGTCGGTGTCACGAACATCCAGCAGAGCTACTTCATGCGCGCTCTGGAAGCGCTCGTATTGCTGATCTAGAGAGCGTTGTTCGCTCTCGATCCGGGCCACATCCCAGCTGGTCATGTCCGCGGACACGATGTTGGTATGCAGCCGCTTCAAGGCGGTGCATGCTGCTGACCTCTTTGTTAGATGAGCCATGTTCACACTTCACAAATTGAGCAAGAGGGTTGGACACTTATATTCGCGAGAACTAAAAGTCTATCCCAACGAAAGGGTTATGGCCGCGTACCACAATAGCGCAACTACACTCAACAAGAAGACGACGATAGCGAATTCAATATAACTAGGATCCCAAGGTCCACAAAAGCACATTCACCAAGTTCACGAGGGACACGACAAAAGAATCACAATGTCACTTGATTTCACACAATTATTACCTCACAGGGGGCACTAAAATGTTGGGGAATTAAACTTCCAACGATAAGGGGAGAGATTCTTAATGTTTGTAAAGGGCACTTTGCCGAACACCAATTTTTGTCTAAAGTAATTTCTTTATTAATTATTCTAAGTCTAAGTCTAATTACAATGGAATGAGAGGAACACAACAGCAGTCGACCGATCGTGTTGAAGACTCCAAGAGAACAGGCAGAGACCGATCGTGTTGAAGACTCCAAGAGAACAGGCAGAGACCGACCAAGTCAGTCACCAGCCACCACCAGTCCGTTGTCCAAGAATGCAGCGTCACCAAAACGCCCACAGGTTTAGCGAGTCCAGAATCTGGTACCAGGCCCATGCCTTGGATACCCAACAACACACAACCAAGAATGTGCCAACGCCAGCAACAATAGCGAAGATCCGTGGGAGTGTCATCTGAGGGTAAGCCATCTTACCGGTGTTGTTTATTTGTTCTTCCTAGAACTGTCTTGCAACCCTCAGCACTCTGCTGTATTTATCCAAGATAACTATAGGGCAGCGATGATTGACTGGCGACAATAAGAGTTGAATGTCACAGTCCAGTCGTTGAGTGGGCGACACTACGAGCGGCTTCAACCTATCCATAACCATAGCATGTTGTAGGTATCTGCCATGCTAATGCATACCCATGGTATGCGCTGTGTATCTGCTATACGGTGGGTGATGACACCACCTATAGCTCTATGTATACTTAGATATGTGCTTGTGCTGTGGGTAGGTATCTGCTTTGGCTGGCACAGAAATGAAGCACAAATCAATGGCACATTTAATTCGACACATTTTGATGTCAATCGACTGCTCATATAGCGAGGCAGTATGGAATGTGTGATATGATGCTGCCCGGCTGATGGTGGTGGTGGGTGTAGTGAGGTACCAAGTACTTTCTGCTGCATCAGCGCGGACGTTGACCATCAAATCTCGAGGTCAATGGTGATTGACCGAACAGCTATAAATAATTTAATCCTTGTTTTAACCCTTGCAAAAAAAAAACAAACAAAACTAACTGCAAACAATAAAACAAATGTATAATAAGGTATAATAAATAACGAAAACGTAAATAAATAATGGAAACAAAAAACTAAAGAAAAATATTGTAAATATGTAAATCACGAATTTTTCAGAAAGTGTACGTAAACTTACCAAAAAAACTGTAACTAATTTAATTAATTAATTACTAACTCAAAAAAACTTAAACTTAACTTATGTTCGAAAAAATTCGTATTTATGAAAAGTATACGTAACTTACCAAACAAAAATATCAAAGAATTATAATTACCAAAAGAAATAAACTACAAGTCTTGTTCTAAATATAATCAACAAAAATGTACCTAACTAAAAAAATATGTAAACGAAAAAATTTGTACTTCTTGCTTGAACTTATATTATAACAAGAAAAAGTTAAATTAAACAAACAACCAAAAATATAACGAATAAAGAAACGATATTTATCAAGAAACTTTTCAGTTCTTTAAAAATCTTAAGTATTTTTTTTTTTTTTTTCAAAAAAAAAAACACTAAGATCTTTTTAACTAATTTTCTTTTATGTCTTGAAGATAATATTTCAACTTCAGAATTTTACCTAAAAAAACTGAATTGAAAATAATTAAAAAAATCAAAACAAAATATATTTATAAAAAAACAGGATTAACCAAAATACTTGTGTAACGAAAAAAATTATAACTTTACAATATTAGAAAATTTAGAAAAATTCCTGTAGAAAGAAAAATTTTGAATAACCAATAAAAATGAATTAGAGTTAGATTTAGGGTTTTCAATTTCATAAGCATTCGGGGTGCTTTAGGTAGCTTATGAGCGACATGGTACGACCCTACTACCGGCATCGCTGCAAAAAAAAAGACATCAGACGGACAGAATAAACTTCCCCTGATGTGACCATAATAGGATAGGAAAGCTACTAGAAACATAAACAATTTACATTACAAAGTTTTCCCCTACCGTTCCCGCAATCCTAGACAGTCTCAAGGGACCTTGCTAGAAGACATGAAACGGTAGGATAAAACTCACACAAAAATTTTGGAACGATGATGTCGGACTACACGTCTCGCACAATCAATCGTCCAAGTAGCAAACAAGACTAGGAATAGAAAATTGAAAAATTAGAAAGAAAGAAAAGTAAAAAAGTTAGGATAGGAATAGGTAAAAGACAAAACGAAAAAATGCACTGACTGACATCACTAAAGCTTTCGCAAAGGAACGTCGCGATACACCTAGGTTCGCCTGAGGCCTTCCTGGTGCAGACATACGACCTTCACGTAAACTCCAGTAACCCCTGACAGAAACATTACACTTATTAACCGCGGTCACTGTGAATTTTCAAACACTCGTCGCGATACGACTAGGTACGCCTGTGGCCTTCCTGACGCAGACATACGAGGTTTAAAATCCACAGCAATTTTGGTTAAGACAATACAACATAGAAAAAAAACTGAAACTAGTACCACATAAACTAATCCGCCAAAAAAAATGTTCCAACTAGGTTGGAACACCCTTTAATGACGTTGGGCGCCATTTTGTTGCGAGGCAAGAGGAGGTTAGGAGGTGGGTGAAGTGGAAGGGTAGGATAAGGATGAGGTAGGGAGAAGTCATAGGAAGAGTTTGGAAAGGGTAGGTTGGAATGTCAAGCTCCGGGGGACACGGCCTGCTTGCGTTGCACGGCGTCAGCTCGTCGGATGGGGGGGGGGATCTTGCCCCCGAAACTCAACCTCGCCTGCAGACAAAAAACACAGATCAGGCCAAGGAAGGAGGAAAGGGAAGGAAACATAAACGGACGGACTGTGGCACATCAGGGCACTGCGGATGTTAGTGCAGTGAGGCCATTACCCACCCTACCTTTAGGTGTCCGCGGCCAGTGTTGGACACCCCCAAATAGTTGGTCGATGATCGGGTTCAGGTCATCTTAGCTCCATATCGGTCCACTCCGCTACCCTCGCCGCCCCTGAAAAAAAAAACCTCAGCACAACATTGCTTCGCTAGTGCGAAACAACAAAAGCAAAAAAACCAATCTTTTTCCTTATTGCAGGCGTTTTGCGGAAGTTTATTCACATTATTATAGTGTTAAATTTACAATTACTGAAAACAATTATTAACCTAAAACGTGTAACAAAATAATAAAGAAAAAGCTTAACAAAAATGCAAAAAAAAGAAATTGGTACTGAGAAACCGTATTCACATAATAATTTTAACACCCTTTGTTGTATCTTTCTCTTTTTTTTTTTCTTTTAGGAAACAAGTATCGCCGACGCCCTAGCTCCCTACCCCTATAGAGCTCTGTGGAGGTATCCGCTAGACGAAACACCCTGTGAAAGGACACGATTCTACCTTGATTTTCGGTACCTCACAAAAATATATTTGAGAATCAAATAACCAGAAACAAACGAAAACAATTAAATAAATTGAGAACAAAAAAAAAACAACTTCCACGCCGTGACTATTTGTACAGGTGGAAATATATAGATATACGCACAATTTCTTTAAACGTAGCAAAAAAAAACTTAATTATGGGACAATCACAAAACAAAAAAAATCCAAATGGTAGGTATTTATCATTAGAGGCATTCATTAGCGATCACTACCTCTACCGCTATCTCGAGTCACCTTTAACTTTTTCGGATTTATGGATTTCCGACTCTTTTCTCGATCACAAGTATTTTTCATAACCTTTTTTTTGTTCTTTAATTCCTTCTTTGCTTTTAATTTTGTTTCTTCTTTCTATCACTTCAAAATCTCCTTGTCTTTTAAATTATAGGTTTTTCTTTTAAATTTCCTTTTTTTCTGGCGGCGGCCCAGCTTTCCGCAATCAACTCGGGCCGCCAAGAATTAAACTGGTATACAACAAAAATAAAATAGGATAAAATAAATAACTTCCTAGGCTTAAACTATAGAAAATTCACTTCACTCACCACCTTAATTTATTGTTTACTTTTTTTCCTTCCTATGTTAGTTGGAGTCCGCTCCACACTTTCTTGTCACTCGAATCAATTTTCAATTTGATATTCACTTATCTTTTTCTATATATATATATAATTATAATTTCCTTTTTTTTCAATTTTGAATTTAAATATTCCACCTCGCTTTCTACTCTATCGTGTGGTAGCCGGCCGATTGAGGATGAGCCACAGTTACCAAGAAACCAACACAGGCAAAAGAAAATACACTCGGTTGACGTATCTCTAACAGAAACATCATCCGATCCCCATATCCACATAGTGTATGCCTACACCCACATCATCAAAACCAAAATAGTGGGAGGCCATACAGGTGTTAGTACACCTCCAACGAAATAGGGGTATTATTATTACCAAGGTGTGTTCGAAGGTCAAAAATGGGGGAGACCTGTGAAACAGAACCACATGAGACCAGAACACTACAAACATCACAACACTTAATTACAAATCTACAACAAAACATATAACCTATAACAAATAACCAATAACCAATAATAACATGCACAAATGGTCGTTCACGAAGTCTGAATACGAACATAAGACAAATCTACGATCACAAGATTTCAGGTCACCCGCAACTTAACTTATCTGACACCCTACTCGGAGTAGGACACAAAACCCAACTCCATTGAACACACCTATTACTTTACATCCGTGTAGAGTTTGGAGAACTGTCAGCCAACGACAACATTCTCATCAAAAGTCAAAACACGACGGCGCTTCCCACTGGTAAGTTTATATTTACTTTCCCTTTTTTTTTGATTATTATTTTTATTTCATATATTGTTTATGTTATTTCTTTTTTCAGAAATTTTCAGGCGTCCGCAACAACGTTAATTTTACGTTTTTGCGTTTTATTGTGAATTTTACGTTTTTGCGTTTTAACGTGAACGTGAATTTTACGTTTTAACGCGAATCTTACGTTTTTGCGTGTTCTCGTACCGTCTAGTTACTACTACTGGCGTCTATCTGTTGCTTTTTAACTTGCAGCACTTGTGCCAGCTCCACCTCGTCTATTTCCTTATCGTTGGGGGCATCAAGCACCTCCATCACCTTATTTTTTGGCTGCTCTGGCTCTGCTAGGACTGGAAACCTATTTTTAGGTGATCTGTAGCAACCCTCTCCTCCCTCGGAGACGTAATCAATGTCACCGTCTGACGACTCGCTTTGTGACGTCATCCCTTTTACTTTTGGCTGCACCTTCTCCCGCATCGCTCCGCGCTTGGCAGCATTATTTCTTTCAACCAGATTGGACGTATGCCTTCTCCTTTTAGCAGTTGTTGTTGTTGTTAAACACCCTTCAGACTGGTGGCCTGATGATGTTGCGGTGAATTGGGTTACCGCTGATGGCACCACATTAGCATCACCTGATGAATTCCCAGAGGTATCTTTCGATACCCCTGCTCTCTTCTCCATCTCCATTTGTTTTTGCTCCCAATTTATGAAGTGTGCTATTTCTCGGTTATGAAAAAAAGCTATAATATTTTTCGTCGACTCCGCACGGGATTCGAACCCACGACCTCTGGATTCGTCTTCGGACGCCACATTTTTTTTTTATTTCAAATTCGTTTTTATTACTTCAATCTTAAACCTATCTCAAAGCTAGACAAAAATTCATAAAACTAGCCTAATTAACCATAACTTACAACTAACTTACAGGTCCCATACGGACACTCTAAGTTAAACTATAACACTTAATACTAATGCCTTTCGGCCCTTAGATCTATTTTACTTCAATTCAATTTTATTTATTTTGTATTATTAGAAAATTTGAAAAAACTAATATCAATATCCTTTTTTATTTTTACTTAAAAACTACTTAAAATAAGGTCCTTAATGTAAAACTTAAAGCTAGCTTAAACTACCTATTCTACCTATAAACTACTTAAAACTAGAACAACCACAGCAGCAAATCTACCTATTTTACCATTTTTGTTTTTCATATTTTGGCCTTTTTTTTCTTATTCCATGTATTTTTTTTTAATTATTTATTTATTTTTTTTGTATTTTTTTTTTTTTTGTATTTTGTATTTTTTTTTGTGCCACCATGCCTATTCTACTTAAAACTAAACCCTAAAACTAGCTTAAAACCCCATCCCGACTACCCACTATCAAGTGCCGATTGAAGCCACCAAAACTGGTTCTCCTGCTTCACCCTATCAGTTCGGTCCCGTTCGGACGCAGCCCTACTGAACGGAAGGAGCTCTGCGTCTTGTGCCATGACGTCCCGATTGTGCAGGAGTCACCTATCCACGGTACTTCGTCTGACGTGGTAGATTAGCGGAACTGCCAATCTATCCTGTATCAGACCGCATTTATCTAAGAAGAGGAATGCTTCTGGTGGAATGAAGCCGCTCAAGCGTGCACTCTCAAAATACTCGTCGTTCGGATAGAACGCCCGAAAATTGAATTGTTTGTCTAAGACATAGCTCTTGCAATGTGACCTCGAACGAGTTTTATTACGAAATTGTCAATTCTGTTGATTCGAGCCCCGTTGTATAGGACCTCGTTGGAATAGTAGTGCACGTAAAAAGATTCGGCTGTTCGATATAAGCCGGTACAGCGTCGCGTCGTAAACACTGCCGCTCGAACACCCGAAACTTCTCCATCTGGGAAGGGGCAACGTTGAATTACACAGGACAACCATAAACGATCATCGGCCGTATGAGGTCCATGTAGCAAATTACTTTCACTCTGGGGTCAAGCCAACTGCTGTAAAACAGCCGTTTCGTCAGAGCGAAGGCTCCTCTGGTCCTGGTCAGAGCAGCATTTATATGTCTGTCGAAATATAAATACTGATCTAACCAGATATCGAGGTACTTCACTACACTTTTGCTCGCTAATCGCTCCCCGTGAAGATCAACGATGACCATCTTGCGCCAATTCTTGCACGTGGTTGAAGATGAGCTGAAGCTCAACCTTCGTCACTAACAAGAGACTTGGTCCCGTTTGCTCGGCGATTATGGAATTTGCCAAGGAATCGTCACTGAACCGCATGAAACCGCGGTTCTCAGATCGCCATTGTGTTATATCATTTCGAAGGTAAAAGTGATTAATTAGGGCTCTGTTTTCCGGTCGTGGTTCGGGCGAATGCTAACATTCACCTTGTACACTTGCTGGAAAGCAGCTCCCACCGCCTTCACTCTTTCCTTCGGATTTTCAATTATAAAAAAGTCATCGTCAAAGATGGCTTCTTCTGGATCTATTTGCGCTGTCCTGAGTACGTCTCTGTTCTCTTCAGTTCTTTGGAGTTTCAGACACGGAAGGTCATTATCGTTCGTTTTCCTGAATATCTTGTTGATTTTAGGGAACATACTAGGGTCACTGGAATTAACTGACCGGATCTTGCGGTCAAAGTACTTGTTAATTGATAACCTGTAGTTCTCCTTTATCAACAGATTGACATTTTTTATTGACGACTTCAGTGTGCTAACCTCCAAATCGTGTGGGTCTGTAAGTCGTCTGTACAAGTTTTTGAGTCTTGTCAGTAAGCCACTCTTGTGCCTACGTAGTGCGTCAATAGTCGCGTTTCTGTAAGCGTCCATTTGGTCCCGTTCTTTGTACTTTGGTATTGTCCGTTCCATCGTTCGTTTTATTGTTTCGTCCATCTGTTGTAAATGTTTGTCAATTTCTGTATTTGTCAGGTTTCTGTTGTTTGGTGGGGCTATGTCACTCGAACGAAGTTCTCTCGCTAGGGCGTTGGTGAAACGAGGCCAGCGCATCTTACTGTAATTGTAAGAATGCGTTGCAACGTATTCCTCCAACTCCACGCGTTCGTTCGGAATCTGCATTACAGCAGCCAGTCCGCAGTGATCACTGTCGTACTCGACTGTCTGTAAGCAGTTTCGAGGGTGATTACCCACTTTGTCTGTAACTGTTAGTCTTGTGTCGTAAAGCAAAAGATCCAGAAAGGAGCCGCTTCTTGGATACGATAGCTTTTCTGTAGCCAGCAGGTCGACGCCATATTCAATGCTGTAAAGATTCATCAAATTAAAAAGATGGTTACCTCTGGGATTACTATGTTGATTTCCCCAATCTTCATGTTTTGCGTTCAAATCACCGGCCAAGATGAAATAGTTTTCTTCCAAGCTCAGTTTAAGTTCCCTAAAAAGAATCTCGAGTTCTGAAGCAAAGTAAGTAACCTGCGGAGCTGCAGCCGCATAAGCCGCAATCATATACATCCGCTTCCCTGGAGTGAGAGAGATGCATACAACGCCAACCTCTAGCGTCTTGAGCTTTTGCAATTCATTGCTGTATATGACTTTATAATTAATGCCTTTTCGTATAAAGAGAGCGACACCGCCCCCTTGAGTGGAGTCGGGCCGGTCTCTTCTTACGATATTGTAATTTGTATGAGTCAATTTGTGTTTGTGGTTTAGCTTGGTTTCGCTAGCCATAAACACATCGGGACTGTAGTCTTTCAACAATTGGAACATGTTGGCTCTTCGTTCAATCCTAATTAGTGAATTTACATTCACAGCTAGGACTTTTAGGCGCGTCTCCGGCAGCGCGCCCATTATGGTCTAAATTGCGCCAGGCCAGGCAACAAAGAGTAGAGATGATCTACCCTTTTGCCTTGCTCCTTTATCTGACTTTGCAGCCCTGTTAGTTGACCTTGAATGCTCAACACCAAGGCTACAATATCAGGCTGCACCTCTGGTGCCTTGGGCACGGGAGTAGTAGTAACTAAAGGGTACGAAAACACCGGTATTACCGTGGTTCTCATCTATGCTAAATACCGGTATTATTTTGGGTTCTAGACCATGCTTAGCAAACGTTACATACCGGTATTATTTTTGGGTTCTAGACCATGCTTAGCAAACGTTAGAACGTAAAAACGTAAAATTCACGTTCACGTTAAAACACAAAAACGTAAAATTCACGTTCACGTTAAAACGCAAAAACGTAAAATTCACGTTAAAACGTTAAATTCACGTTCTTGTTAAAACGCAAAAACGTAAAATTAACGTTTACGTTAAAACGCAAAAACGTAAAATTCACGTTCACGTTAAAACGCAAAAACGTTAAATTAACGTTTACGTTAAAACGTAAAAACGTAAAATTCACGTTCCGAACGCAAAAATCACCATAGGAAACTGAATAAAATCATGAACAGAACACGATGTTTAAGAGTTAAGTTTTTCAGAAAAGGTGGTCCACATGAGTGAAGAGAGAAAAGAATCGTTAAGTAAAAAAAACATGTTAATTTTTACTTTTTTACTTATCTCAGTTTTTTCTGATTCTTCATGCACTGTCATATATTTTATAAACTCTGCAAACAGCTCAATGCTGAATTTTACACTTTCTTTTGTTTCAAACGTTTTTCCAATTAGTTGTATAATATCAGTCTTACAACTTTTCAAAAATATATTAATGTCTATAATCCCTCATCGGTATTTTCTAATGAGTACGTTTCCACTTCACCTTCAAAACAATGCCTGAATATCCCATGTTATCAAGCTCTGACCATCACATCTGGAACGTTAAAACAACAACGCAAATAGAAAAACCTCGATACATTGTATTTGCACTACAAACTGCAAAAAATAAAAAAATATCTGCTGATCCTACAACGTTTGACCATTGTGATTTAACAGACTTAAAAGTGTATCTAAACTCTGATGTATATCCTCATAAAGATCTTAATATTTCTTTCGAAAGAAATAGATATAGCTTGTTCTACAAAATGTATACGGATTTTCAAAGAACTTACTACAATAAAACCAACACTGAACCTTTGCTTTCTTGGGATCTATTTAAATCCCGTGATCCAATTTTTGTTATAGAATGCAGACATCAAAATGAGACTTTGAAAACAGGACCTATCGATATACGCTTGGAGATGAGAACATCAAAAAACATTCTTGCAAATACTTCAGCTTATTGCCTCATGCTTCATGATCGGATTATTGAATACAATCCACTTGACCAAGTTGTTAACAGAATTTTCTAAGGATTATTATTATTTTTTTTTTAATTTTTCAATGTAAACCCAAAAATAAAACCAGAAAATATATAAATAAAATACAATATAATTAAAAAAAAAAAAGAAAAAAGAAGCATGTGTTATTATTCAAGATTTGCTCATTCCATTTAATTTACATCACCACTTCAACATAATAAAGGAATATCATAACATTTGTATGTTTATTCATTTGCTATTAAGGGTAGGAAAGTAGTCATATACAGGATATGATCCTAAATGTCGTATTACACATTGCAAAAGGTTTCTTTGGGGTGAAAAGTAACTAATGAAAAGAAGTATTGGGGTAATAATGCATGCTTATATCATATTGATTGCTAATAGTCGAACAATAGAGTTTTCCCAGTTTTTCAATCCAGGAAAAATCCTAAAGCAATAGATATAGATGGTCGAGTCCTATGATGGTAACGATGTATCAGCGTCTTCATATATCAATACACGTATTATAATCGTAAATTTTAATTGCCGGCATTCATCCTTATAGAAATATAGTGCTAACCCTATTTAAATATTTTTAAAATATTTTTATTTCCGTTGACTTTAAACATCCTCAAAATGTATTCCATTCAAAAATTCTAAAGCATCAGATAGAGGGGTCAAGGTCTATTAGTCCGATGATTGACATGATGCTATCGTATGGTCTGCATACAAATACTTATGTTTGTATGTGTATTTTTTTTGTTTGCCCTCTTTTTTTTTGTATAAATACTTTGAGCATTATCATCATAATCATCAGTTTATAGCAAAAATAGAAGCAACATGAAACATCAGGACGCAAAAATTACACAACAGATGGAAGAGTGGCTAGCAAAATATGGCTGCCAATGCTGGGAGTTCCAGAAGCTTCAGGACGCCGCTTTGGAGGAGGTTAGTAATGTGGATACTACCAACATTTACAGCCTTGTGGCAGTGGCCCACCTGCTGTATTCTTTACAAATAAAAGCTTCTAAAGGGGGGTTTGATGTAAGCCCCCTACCAGCAATAATTACTACATTTTTAAATATTCAAATTTAATTAAAAAATAAAAAAATATTTCAAAAATTAACATATATTTTTACTTAACTTGATTCTTTTCTCTCTTCACTCATATGGACCACCTTTTCTGAAAAACTTAACTCTTAAACATCATGTTCTGTTCATGATTTTGTTCAGTTTCCTATGGTGATTTTTGCGTTCCGAACGTGAATTTTACGTTTTTACGTTTTAACGTAAACGTTAATTTAACGTTTTTGCGTTTTAACGTGAACGTGAATTTTATGTTTTAACGTGAATTTTACGTTTTTGCGTTTTAACGTAAACGTTAATTTTACGTTTTTGCGTTTTAACGTGAACGTGAATTTTACGTTTTAACGTGAATTTTACGTGTTTGCCTTTTTGCGTTTTAACGTGAACGTGAATTTTACGTTTTTTGCGTTTTAACGTGAACGTGAATTTTACGTTTTAACGTGAATTTTACGTTTTTGCGTTTTAACGTGAACGTGAATTTTACGTTTTAATGCGAATTTTACGTTTTTATGTTTTAACGTGAACGTGAATTTTACGTTTTTACGTTCTAACGTTTGCTAAGCATGGTCTAGAACCCAAAAATAATACCGGTATCAAACGTTTGCTAAGCATGGTCTAGAACCCAAAATAATACCGTGATTTAGCATAGATCAGAACCCCGGCGGTACCGATGATACCGGTGTTCTCGTACCCTCTAGTTACTACTACTCACGGGGGCCTTTGGGACAACCGTTGTTGGAGCCTGTCTCGTGTTCCCATTCCCTGACACCATTTGGGCGTATGAGAATTTGGGATCCACGAATTTTTGTGTTGGAGCCTGTCGAACTGTTCGACTTCCTTCGGCTTTTTGACTGGCCTGTTTTTGTTTTATTTCTTGGACCTTAGGGCAACCCCTACAGTTAGCCGGGTGCCCTTGGTTTCCACAAAGGACACACTTGAGCTGGGTTAAATCCTCAACCCGCTCATTCCCCAGCTTGCATTCTCCTTCGATGTGGGTTTCTGAGCACCTGACACAGCGCAACTGCATATTGCAGTTGGCTCTGGCATGGCCAAACCTCTGGCACTTCGTACATTGTAAAATGTCGTCGTGCCTTTTTAATGTGCCCCAGTGTACGGATTGATAGTCGAGGGATTTGATTTTCTTCACACTCTCAAAACTGCTTTGGGGCGATAATGTTACGAAGAACATTGGCAGCCTATAACCCCCTCGCCTGGACTTCACCGTAGTGAAAGGCTTGACCCCAATAAAATCGAGATCGTCAGTTGCTTTTTCACGGAGCTCAGCTAAGAGCGCCTCCGGTTCCGTGCAGGAACTTATGCCCTTCAGAAGGACTGTCTTAAATTTTTCGGTTTTAGGCGTGTAGCTGAAGAACTCAGCGGTGGCCTGTTTTAGCACTCCTTTAAGTAAATTGTATTCGGCCAGTGAGAAGCACTGCACCGAATACCGCTTTTCTTTTTCGTTCAAAATATTTATTACAAAATTACCCTTAGTGGCCGACTTAGGCGCCAGTTATAGCTATCATTGAAATGGATCCGGAAAAATTTTTGAATCGATATTTGACGGTGTTTCCCTTTGATTAGAAGTGAAAATTATATACCGATCGATCGGAAATCACACAGAATTTTTTTTTGAGAAAAAAAAATTTAGTTGCACATTTATTTTTCTCTAAAAATGTATTTTTCTATTTTCCGGACGGAAATTTATTTTCCTGAACAGCTGATACTTTTATGTTCAAAATTGAAACGAATCGTTCCACTGATTTGTGTTCCAATTTCACACAATTCCAATGACAGATTTCTGTCAGTAAAATTTTTTCGGTGGCTTTCAATCAGGAAAAATTTTGCAATGACAGAAATTTTTAATGATAGCTATAAACGACATGTCAAAAAATTCCAATGATTGTTTTCAATGATGAAAACTAATGATAGCTATAACTGGCGCCTTACATACCTGTTTCAAGTCCTGCAGGTCAACCCAGAGGTCCTAATTGGTAGCACCTTCTCTTTCTTGGGCTATGGTTGTTTCTGGTGTAGCTGCTGCTTCTGTTTTTGCTGCTGCTGTTTCTGCTGCTGCTGTTTCTGCTGCTGCTGTTTCTGCTGTTTCTGCTGCTGCTGATTTTGCTGTTGTTGCTGCTGCATTGTTTCAGTAAAAAAGTTAGGATAGGAATAGGTAAAAGACAAAACGAAAAAATGCACTGACTGACATCACTAAAGCTTTCGCAAAGGAACGTCGCGATACACCTAGGTTCGCCTGAGGCCTTCCTGGTGCAGACATACGACCTTCACGTAAACTCCAGTAACCCCTGACAGGAACATTACACTTATTAACCGCGGTCACTGTGAATTTTCAAACACTCGTCGCGATACGACTAGGTACGCCTGTGGCCTTCCTGACGCAGACATACGAGGTTTAAAAATCCACAGCAATTTTGGTTAAGACAATACAACATAGAAAAAAAACTGAAACTAGTACCACATAAACTAATCCGCCAAAAAAAATGTTCCAACTAGGTTGGAACACCCTTTAATGACGTTGGGCGCCATTTTGTTGCGAGGCAAGAGGAGGTTAGGAGGTGGGTGAAGTGGAAGGGTAGGATAAGGATGAGGTAGGGAGAAGTCATAGGAAGAGTTTGGAAAGGGTAGGTTGGAATGTCAAGCTCCGGGGGACACGGCCTGCTTGCGTTGCACGGCGTCAGCTCGTCGGACGGGGGGGGATCTTGCCCCCGAAACTCAACCTCGCCTGCAGACAAAAAACACAGATCAGGCCAAGGAAGGAGGAAAGGGAAGGAAACATAAACGGACGGACTATGGCACATCAGGGCACTGCGGATGTTAGTGCAGTGAGGCCATTACCAACCCTACCTTTAGGTGTCCGCGGCCAGTGTTGGACACCCCCAAATAGTTGGTCGATGATCGGGTTCAGGTCATCTTAGCTCCATATCGGTCCACTCCGCTACCCTCGCCGCCCCTGAAAAAAAACCTCAGCACAACATTGCTTCGCTAGTGCGAAACAACAAAAGCAAAAAAACCAATCTTTTTCCTTATTGCAGGCGTTTTGCGGAAGTTTATTCACATTATTATAGTGTTAAATTTACAATTACTGAAAACAATTATTAACCTAAAACGTGTAACAAAATAATAAAGAAAAAGCTTAACAAAAATGCAAAAAAAAGAAATTGGTACTGAAAAACCGTATTCACATAATAATTTTAACACCCTTTGTGGTATCTTTCTCTTTTTTTTTTTTTAGGAAACAAGTATCGCCGACGCCCTAGCTCCCTACCCCTATAGAGCTCTGTGGAGGTATCCGCTAGACGAAACACCCTGTGAAAGGACACGATTCTACCTTGATTTTCGGTACCTCACAAAAATATATTTGAGAATCAAATAACCAGAAACAAACGAAAACAATTAAATAAATTGAGAACAAAAAAAAACAACTTCCACGCCGTGACTATTTGTACAGGTGTAAATATATAGATATACGCACAATTTTTTTAAACGTAGCAAAAAAAACTTAATTATGGGACAATCACAAAACAAAAAAAATCCAAATGGTAGGTATTTATCATTAGAGGTATTCATTAGCGATCACTACCTCTACCGCTATCTCGAGTCACCTTTAACTTTTTCGGATTTATGGATTTCCGACTCTTTTCTCGATCACAAGTATTTTTCATAACCTGTTTTTTGTTCTTTAATTCCTTCTTTGCTTTTAATTTTGTTTCTTCTTTCTATCACTTCAAAATCTCCTTGTCTTTTAAATTATAGGTTTTTCTTTTAAATTTCCTTTTTTTCTGGCGGCGGCCCAGCTTTCCGCAATCAATTCGGGCCGCCAAGAATTAAACTGGCATACAACAAAAATAAAATAGGATAAAATAAATAACTTCCTAGGCTTAAACTATAGAAAATTCACTTCACTCACCACCTTAATTTATTGTTTACTTTTTTTCCTTCCTATGTTAGTTGGAGTCCGCTCCACACTTTCTTGTCACTCGAATCAATTTTCAATTTGATATTCACTTATCTTTTTCTATATATATATATAATTATAATTTCCTTTTTTTTCAATTTTGAATTTAAATATTCCACCTCGCTTTCTACTCTATCGTGTGGTAGCCGGCCGATTGAGGATGAGCCACAGTTACCAAGAAACCAACACAGGCAAAAGAAAATACACTCGGTTGACGTATCTCTAACAGAAACATCATCCGATCCCCATATCCACATAGTGTATGCCTACACCCACATCATCAAAACCAAAATAGTGGGAGGCCATACAGGTGTTAGTACACCTCCAACGAAATAGGGGTATTATTATTACCAAGGTGTGTTCGAAGGTCAAAAATGGGGGAGACCTGTGAAACAGAACCACATGAGACCAGAACACTACAAACATCACAACACTTAATTACAAATCTACAACAAAACATATAACCTATAACAAATAACCAATAACCAATAATAACATGCACAAATGGTCGTTCACGAAGTCTGAATACGAACATAAGACAAATCTACGATCACAAGATTTCAGGTCACCCGCAACTTAACTTATCTGACACCCTACTCGGAGTAGGACACAAAACCCAACTCCATTGAACACACCTATTACTTTACATCCGTGTAGAGTTTGGAGAACTGTCAGCCAACGACAACATTCTCATCAAAAGTCAAAACACGACGGCGCTTCCCACTGGTAAGTTTATATTTACTTTCCCTTTTTTTTCGATTATTATTTTTATTTCATATTTTGTTTATGTTATTTCTTTTTTCAGAAATTTTCAGGCGTCCGCAACAACGTTAATTTTACGTTTTTGCGTTTTATTGTGAATTTTACGTTTTTGCGTTTTAACGTGAACGTGAATTTTACGTTTTAACGCGAATCTTACGTTTTTGTGTGTTCTCGTACCGTCTAGTTACTACTACTGGCGTCTATCTGTTGCTTTTTAACTTGCAGCACTTGTGCCAGCTCCACCTCGTCAATTTCCTTATCGTTGGGGGCATCAAGCACCTCCATCACCTTATTTTTTGGCTGCTCTGGCTTTGCTAGGACTGGAAACCTATTTTTAGGTGATCTGTAGCAACCCTCTCCTCCCTCGGAGACGTAATCAATGTCACCGTGTGACGACTCGCTTTGTGACGTCATCCCTTTTACTTTTGGCTGCACCTTCTCCCGCATCGCTCCGCGCTTGGCAGCATTATTTCTTTCAACCAGATTGGACGTATGCCTTCTCCTTTTAGCAGTTGTTGTTGTTGTTAAACACCCTTCAGACTGGTGGCCTGATGATGTTGCGGTGAATTGGGTTACCGCTGATGGCACCACATTAGCATCACCTGATGAATTCCCAGAGGTATCTTTCGATACCCCTGCTCTCTTCTCCATCTCCATTTGTTTTTGCTCCCAATTTATGAAGTGTGCTATTTCTCGGTTATGAAAAAAAGCTATAATATTTTTCGTCGACTCCGCACGGGATTCGAACCCACCACCTCTGGATTCGTCTTCGGACGCCACATTTTTTTTTTATTTCAAATTCGTTTTTATTACTTCAATCTTAAACCTATCTCAAAGCTAGACAAAAATTCATAAAACTAGCCTAATTAACCATAACTTACAACTAACTTACAGGTCCCATACGGACACTCTAAGTTAAACTATAACACTTAATACTAATGCCTTTCGGCCCTTAGATCTATTTTACTTCAATTCAATTTTATTTATTTTGTATTATTAAAAAATTTGAAAAAACTAATATCAATATCCTTTTTTATTTTTACTTAAAAACTACTTAAAATAAGGTCCTTAATGTAAAACTTAAAGCTAGCTTAAACTACCTATTCTACCTATAAACTACTTAAAACTAGAACAACCACAGCAGCAAATCTACCTATTTTACCATTTTTGTTTTTCATATTTTGGCCTTTTTTTTCTTATTCCATGTATTTTTTTTTAATTATTTATTTATTTTTTTTTGTATTTTTTTTTTTTTGTATTTTGTATTTTTTTTTGTGCCACCATGCCTATTCTACTTAAAACTAAACCCTAAAACTAGCTTAAAACCCCATCCCGACTACCCACTATCAAGTGCCGATTGAAGCCACCAAAACTGGTTCTCCTGCTTCACCCTATCAGTTCGGTCCCGTTCGGACGCAGCCCTACTGAACGGAAGGAGCTCTGCGTCTTGTGCCATGACGTCCCGATTGTGCAGGAGTCACCTATCCACGGTACTTCGTCTGACGTGGTAGATTAGCGGAACTGCCAATCTATCCTGTATCAGACCGCATTTATCTAAGAAGAGGAATGCTTCTGGTGGAATGAAGCCGCTCAAGCGTGCACTCTCAAAATACTCGTCGTTCGGATAGAACGCCCGAAAATTGAATTGTTTGTCTAAGACATAGCTCTTGCAATGTGACCTCGAACGAGTTTTATTACGAAATTGTCAATTCTGTTGATTCGAGCCCCGTTGTATAGGACCTCGTTGGAATAGTAGTGCACGTAAAAAGATTCGGCTGTTCGATATAAGCCGGTACAGCGTCGCGTCGTAAACACTGCCGCTCGAACACCCGAAACTTCTCCATCTGGGAAGGGGCAACGTTGAATTACACAGGACAACCATAAACGATCATCGGCCGTATGAGGTCCATGTAGCAAATTACTTTCACTCTGGGGTCAAGCCAACTGCTGTAAAACAGCCGTTTCGTCAGAGCGAAGGCTCCTCTGGTCCTGGTCAGAGCAGCATTTATATGTCTGTCGAAATATAAATACTGATCTAACCAGATATCGAGGTACTTCACTACACTTTTGCTCGCTAATCGCTCCCCGTGAAGATCAACGATGACCATCTTGCGCCAATTCTTGCACGTGGTTGAAGATGAGCTGAAGCTCAACCTTCGTCACTAACAAGAGACTTGGTCCCGTTTGCTCGGCGATTATGGAATTTGCCAAGGAATCGTCACTGAACCGCATGAAACCGCGGTTCTCAGATCGCCATTGTGTTATATCATTTCGAAGGTAAAAGTGATTAATTAGGGCTCTGTTTTCCGGTCGTGGTTGGGGCGAATGCTAACATTCACCTTGTACACTTGCTGGAAAGCAGCTCCCACCGCCTTCACTCTTTCCTTCGGATTTTCAATTATAAAAAAGTCATCGTCAAAGATGGCTTCTTCTGGATCTATTTGCGCTGTCCTGAGTACGTCTCTGTTCTCTTCAGTTCTTTGGAGTTTCAGACACGGAAGGTCATTATCGTTCGTTTTCCTGAATATCTTGTTGATTTTAGGGAACATACTAGGGTCACTGGAATTAACTGACCGGATCTTGCGGTCAAAGTACTTGTTAATTGATAACCTGTAGTTCTCCTTTATCAACAGATTGACATTTTTTATTGACGACTTCAGTGTGCTAACCTCCAAATCGTGTGGGTCTGTAAGTCGTCTGTACAAGTTTTTGAGTCTTGTCAGTAAGCCACTCTTGTGCCTACGTAGTGCGTCAATAGTCGCGTTTCTGTAAGCGTCCATTTGGTCCCGTTCTTTGTACTTTGGTATTGTCCGTTCCATCGTTCGTTTTATTGTTTCGTCCATCTGTTGTAAATGTTTGTCAATTTCTGTATTTGTCAGGTTTCTGTTGTTTGGTGGGGCTATGTCACTCGAACGAAGTTCTCTCGCTAGGGCGTTGGTGAAACGAGGCCAGCGCATCTTACTGTAATTGTAAGAATGCGTTGCAACGTATTCCTCCAACTCCACGCGTTCGTTCGGAATCTGCATTACAGCAGCCAGTCCGCAGTGATCACTGTCGTACTCGACTGTCTGTAAGCAGTTTCGAGGGTGATTACCCACTTTGTCTGTAAATGTTAGTCTTGTGTCGTAAAGCAAAAGATCCAGAAAGGAGCCGCTTCTTGGATACGATAGCTTTTCTGTAGCCAGCAGGTCGACGCCATATTCAATGCTGTAAAGATTCATCAAATTAAAAAGATGGTTACCTCTGGGATTACCATGTTGATTTCCCCAATCTTCATGTTTTGCGTTCAAATCACCGGCCAAGATGAAATAGTTTTCTTCCAAGCTCAGTTTAAGTTCCCTAAAAAGAATCTCGAGTTCTGAAGCAAAGTAAGTAACCTGCGGAGCTGCAGCCGCATAAGCCGCAATCATATACATCCGCTTCCCTGGAGTGAGAGAGATGCATACAACGCCAACCTCTAGCGTCTTGAGCTTTTGCAATTCATTGCTGTATATGACTTTATAATTAATGCCTTTTCGTATAAAGAGAGCGACACCGCCCCCTTGAGTGGAGTCGGGCCGGTCTCTTCTTACGATATTGTAATTTGTATGAGTCAATTTGTGTTTGTGGTTTAGCTTGGTTTCGCTAGCCATAAACACATCGGGACTGTAGTCTTTCAACAATTGGAACATGTTGGCTCTTCGTTCAATCCTAATCAGTGAATTTACATTCACAGCTAGGACTTTTAGGCGCGTCTCCGGCAGCGCGCCCATTATGGTCTAAATTGCGCCAGGCCACGCAACAAAGAGTAGAGATGATCTACCCTTTTGCCTTGCTCTTTTATCTGACTTTGCAGCCCTGTTAGTTGACCTTGAATGCTCAATAACAAGGCTACAGTGTCTGGCTGCACCTCTGGTGCCTTAGGCACAGGGGCCTTAGGGGCAACCGTTGGTGGAGCCTGTCTCGTGTTCCCATTCCCTGACACCATTTGGGCGTAGGAAAATTTGGGATCCACGCATTTTTGTGTTGAAGCCTGTCGAACTGTTCGACTTCTTTCGGCTTTTTGGCTGGGCTGTTTCTGTTTCATTTCTTGGACCTTAGGGCAACCCCTATAGCTAGCCGGGTGGCCTTGGTTTCCACAAAGGACACACTTGAGCTGGGTTAAATCCTCAACCCGCTCGTTCCCCAGCTTGCATACTTCTTCGTTGTGGGTTTCTGAGCACCTGACACAGCGCAACTGCATATTGCAGTTGGCTTTGGCATGGCCAAACCTCTGGCACTTCGTACATTGTAAAATGTCGTCGTGCCTTTTTAATGTGCCCCAGTGTACGGATTGATAGTCGAGGGATTTGATTTTCTTCACACTCTCAAAACTGCTTTGGGGCGATAATGTTACGAAGAACATTGGCAGCCTATAACCCCCTCGCCTGGACTTCACCGTAGTGAAAGGCTTGACCCCAATAAAATCGAGATCGTCAGTTGCTTTTTCACGGAGCTCAGCTAAGAGCGCCTCCGGTTCCGTGCAGGAACTTATGCCCTTCAGAAGGACTGTCTTAAATTTTTCGCTTTTAGGCGTGTAGCTGAAGAACTCAGCGGTGGCCTGTTTTAGCACTCCTTTAAGTAAATTGTATTCGGCCAGTGAGAAGCACTGCACCGAATACCGCTTTTCTTTTTCGTTCAAAATATTTATTACAAAATTACCCTTAGTGGCCGACTTAGGCGCCAGTTATAGCTATCATTGAAATGGATCCGGAAAAATTTTTGAATCGATATTTGACGGTGTTTCCCTTTGATTAGAAGTGAAAATTATATACCGATCGATCGGAAATCACACAGAATTTTTTTTTGAGAAAAAAAAGTTTAGTTGCACATTTATTTTTCTCTAAAAATGTATTTTTCTATTTTCCGGACGGAAATTTATTTTCCTGAACAGCTGATACTTTTATGTTCAAAATTGAAACGAATCGTTCCACTGATTTGTGTTCCAATTTCACACAATTCCAATGACAGATTTCTGTCAGTAAAATTTTTTCGGTGGCTTTCAATCAGGAAAAATTTTGCAATGACAGAAATTTTTAATGATAGCTATAAACGACATGTCAAAAAATTCCAATGATTGTTTTCAATGATGAAAACTAATGATAGCTATAACTGGCGCCTTACATACCTGTTTCAAGTCCTGCAGGTCAACCCGGAGGTCCTAATTGGTAGCACCTTCTCTTTCTTGGGCTATGGTTGTTTCTGGTGTAGCTGCTGCTTCTGTTTTTGCTGCTGCTGTTTCTGCTGCTGCTGTTTCTGCTGCTGCTGTTTCTGCTGTTTCTGCTGCTGCTGATTTTGCTGTTGTTGCTGCTGCATTGTTTCAGTAAAAAAGTTAGGATAGGAATAGGTAAAAGACAAAACGAAAAAATGCACTGACTGACATCACTAAAGCTTTCGCAAAGGAACGTCGCGATACACCTAGGTTCGCCTGAGGCCTTCCTGGTGCAGACATACGACCTTCACGTAAACTCCAGTAACCCCTGACAGGAACATTACACTTATTAACCGCGGTCACTGTGAATTTTCAAACACTCGTCGCGATACGACTAGGTACGCCTGTGGCCTTCCTGACGCAGACATACGAGGTTTAAAAATCCACAGCAATTTTGGTTAAGACAATACAACATAGAAAAAAAACTGAAACTAGTACCACATAAACTAATCCGCCAAAAAAAATGTTCCAACTAGGTTGGAACACCTTTTAATGACGTTGGGCGCCATTTTGTTGCGAGGCAAGAGGAGGTTAGGAGGTGGGTGAAGTGGAAGGGTAGGATAAGGATGAGGTAGGGAGAAGTCATAGGAAGAGTTTGGAAAGGGTAGGTTGGAATGTCAAGCTCCGGGGGACACGGCCTGCTTGCGTTGCACGGCGTCAGCTCGTCGGACGGGGGGGGATCTTGCCCCCGAAACTCAACCTCGCCTGCAGACAAAAAACACAGATCAGGCCAAGGAAGGAGGAAAGGGAAGGAAACATAAACGGACGGACTATGGCACATCAGGGCACTGCGGATGTTAGTGCAGTGAGGCCATTACCCACCCTACCTTTAGGTGTCCGCGGCCAGTGTTGGACACCCCCAAATAGTTGGTCGATGATCGGGTTCAGGTCATCTTAGCTCCATATCGGTCCACTCCGCTACCCTCGCCGCCCCTGAAAAAAAACCTCAGCACAACATTGCTTCGCTAGTGCGAAACAACAAAAGCAAAAAAACCAATCTTTTTCCTTATTGCAGGCGTTTTGCGGAAGTTTATTCACATTATTATAGTGTTAAATTTACAATTACTGAAAACAATTATTAACCTAAAACGTGTAACAAAATAATAAAGAAAAAGCTTAACAAAAATGCAAAAAAAAGAAATTGGTACTGAAAAACCGTATTCACATAATAATTTTAACACCCTTTGTGGTATCTTTCTCTTTTTTTTTTTTAGGAAACAAGTATCGCCGACGCCCTAGCTCCCTACCCCTATAGAGCTCTGTGGAGGTATCCGCTAGACGAAACACCCTGTGAAAGGACACGATTCTACCTTGATTTTCGGTACCTCACAAAAATATATTTGAGAATCAAATAACCAGAAACAAACGAAAACAATTAAATAAATTGAGAACAAAAAAAAACAACTTCCACGCCGTGACTATTTGTACAGGTGTAAATATATAGATATACGCACAATTTTTTTAAACGTAGCAAAAAAAACTTAATTATGGGACAATCACAAAACAAAAAAAATCCAAATGGTAGGTATTTATCATTAGAGGTATTCATTAGCGATCACTACCTCTACCGCTATCTCGAGTCACCTTTAACTTTTTCGGATTTATGGATTTCCGACTCTTTTCTCGATCACAAGTATTTTTCATAACCTTTTTTTTTGTTCTTTGATTCCTTCTTTGCTTTAAATTTTGTTTCTTCTTTCTATCTCTTCAAAATCTCCTTGTCTTTTAAATTATAGGTTTTTCTTTTAAATTTCCTTTTTTTTCTGGCGGCGGCCCAGCTTTCCGCAATCAATTCGGGCCGCCGAGAATTAAACTGGCATACAACAAAAATAAAATAGGATAAAATAAATAACTTCCTAGGCTTAAACTATAGAAAATTCACTTCACTCACCACCTTAATTTACTGTTTACTTTTTTTCCTTCCTATGTTAGTTGGAGTCCGCTCCACACTTTCTTGTCACTCGAATCAAATTTCAATTTGATATTCACTTATCTTTTTCTACAAATAATAAAAAAATTTGTTTTCTTATTTTATTTTCGTTGATTCATCACAAATTACTGACAAGAAAAACACTTTTACCCGAAATTTGGTTTTTCACTGGATTCTTATAATTTCCTTTTTTTTCAATTTTGAATTTAAATATTCCACCTCGCTTTCTACTCTATCGTGTGGTAGCCGGCCGATTGAGGATGAGCCACAGTTACCAAGAAACCAACACAGGCAAAAGAAAATACACTCGGTTGACGTATCTCTAACAGAAACATCATCCGATCCCCATATCCACATAGTGTATGCCTACACCCACATCATCAAAACCAAAATAGTGGGAGGCCATACAGGTGTTAGTACACCTCCAACGAAATAGGGGTATTATTATTACCAAGGTGTGTTCGAAGGTCAAAAATGGGGGAGACCTGTGAAACAGAACCACATGAGACCAGAACACTACAAACATCACAACACTTAATTACAAATCTACAACAAAACATATAACCTATAACAAATAACCAATAAGCAATAATAACATGCACAAATGGTCGTTCACGAAGTCTGAATACGAACATAAGACAAATCTACGATCACAAGATTTCAGGTCACCCGCAACTTAACTTATCTGACACCCTACTCGGAGTAGGACACAAAACCCAACTCCATTAAACACACCTATTACTTTTGAACACACCTATTACTTTACATCCGTGTAGAGTTTGGAGAACTGTCAGCCAACGACAACATTCTCATCAAAAGTCAAAACACGACGGCGCTTCCCACTGGTAAGTTTATATTTACTTTCCCTTTTTTTTCGATTATTATTTTTATTTCATATTTTGTTTATGTTATTTCTTTTTTCAGAAATTTTCAGGCGTCCGCAACAACGTTAATTTTACGTTTTTGCGTTTTATTGTGAATTTTACGTTTTTGCGTTTTAACGTGAACGTGAATTTTACGTTTTAACGCGAATCTTACGTTTTTGTGTGTTCTCGTACCGTCTAGTTACTACTACTGGCGTCTATCTGTTGCTTTTTAACTTGCAGCACTTGTGCCAGCTCCACCTCGTCAATTTCCTTATCGTTGGGGGCATCAAGCACCTCCATCACCTTATTTTTTGGCTGCTCTGGCTTTGCTAGGACTGGAAACCTATTTTTAGGTGATCTGTAGCAACCCTCTCCTCCCTCGGAGACGTAATCAATGTCACCGTGTGACGACTCGCTTTGTGACGTCATCCCTTTTACTTTTGGCTGCACCTTCTCCCGCATCGCTCCGCGCTTGGCAGCATTATTTCTTTCAACCAGATTGGACGTATGCCTTCTCCTTTTAGCAGTTGTTGTTGTTGTTAAATACCCTTCAGACTGGTGGCCTGATGATGTTGCGGTGAATTGGGTTACCGCTGATGGCACCACATTAGCATCACCTGATGAATTCCCAGAGGTATCTTTCGATACCCCTGCTCTCTTCTCCATCTCCATTTGTTTTTGCTCCCAATTTATCAAGTGTGCTATTTCTCGGTTATGAAAAAAAGCTATAATATTTTTCGTCGACTCCGCACGGGATTCGAACCCACCACCTCTGGATTCGTCTTCGGACGCCACATTTTTTTTTATTTCAAATTCGTTTTTATTACTTCAATCTTAAACCTATCTCAAAGCTAGACAAAAATTCATAAAACTAGCCTAATTAACCATAACTTACAACTAGCTTACAGGTCCCAAACGGACACTCTAAGTTAAACTATAACACTTAATACTAATGCCTTTCGGCCCTTAGATCTATTTTACTTCAATTCAATTTTATTTATTTTGTATTATTAGAAAATTTGAAAAAACTAATATCAATATCCTTTTTTATTTTTACTTAAAAACTACTTAAAATAAGGTCCTTAATGTAAAACTTAAAGCTAACTTAAACTACCTATTCTACCTATAAACTACTTAAAACTAGAACAACCACAGCAGCAAATCTACCTATTTTACCATTTTTGTTTTTCATATTTTGGCCTTTTTTTTCTTATTCCATGTATTTTTTTTAATTATTTATTTATTTTTTTTTTGTATTTTTTTTTGTATTTTGTATTTTTTTTTGTGCCACCATGCCTATTCTACTTAAAACTAAACCCTAAAACTAGCTTAAAACCCCATCCCGACTACCCACTATCAAGTGCCGATTGAAGCCACCAAAACTGGTTCTCCTGCTTCACCCTATCAGTTCGGTCCCGTTCGGACGCAGCCCTACTGAACGGAAGGAGCTCTGCGTCTTGTGCCATTACGTCCCGATTGTACAGGAGTCACCTATTCACGGTACTTCGTCTGACGTGGTAGATTAGCGGAACTGCCAATCTATCCTGTATCAGACCGCATTTATCTAAGAAGAGGAATGCTTCTGGTGGAATGAAGCCGCTCAAGCGTGCACTCTCAAGATACTCGTCATTCGGATAGAACGCCCGAAAATTAAATTGTTTGTCCAAGACATAGCTCTTGCAATGTGACCTCGAACGAGTTTTATTACGAAATTGTCAATTCTGTTGATTCGAGCCCCGTTGTATAGGACCTCGTTGGAATAGTAGTGCACGTAAAAAGATTCGGCTGTTCGATATAAGCCGGTACAGCGTCGCGTCGTAAACACTGCCGCTCGAACACCCGAAACTTCTCCATCTGGGAAGGGGCAACGTTGAATTACACAGGACAACCATAAACGATCATCGGCCGTATGAGGTCCATGTAGCAAATTACTTTCACTCTGGGGTCAAGCCAACTGCTGTAAAACAGCCGTTTCGTCAGAGCGAAGGCTCCTCTGGTCCTGGTCAGAGCAGCATTTATATGTCTGTCGAAATATAAATACTGATCTAACCAGATATCGAGGTACTTCACTACACTTTTGCTCGCTAATCGCTCCCCGTGAAGATCAACGATGACCATCTTGCGCCAATTCTTGCACGTGGTTGAAGATGAGCTGAAGCTCAACCTTCGTCACTAACAAGAGACTTGGTCCCGTTTGCTCGGCGATTATGGAATTTGCCAAGGAATCGTCACTGAACCGCATGAAACCGCGGTTCTCAGATCGCCATTGTGTTATATCATGTCGAAGGTAAAAGTGATTAATTAGGGCTCTGTTTTCCGGTCGTGGTTGGGGCGAATGCTAACATTCACCTTGTACACTTGCTGGAAAGCAGCTCCCACCGCCTTCACTCTTTCCTTCGGATTTTCAATTATAAAAAAGTCATCGTCAAAGATGGCTTCTTCTGGATCTATTTGCGCTGTCCTGAGTACGTCTCTGTTCTCTTCAGTTCTTTGGAGTTTCAGACACGGAAGGTCATTATCGTTCGTTTTCCTGAATATCTTGTTGATTTTAGGGAACATACTAGGGTCACTGGAATTAACTGACCGGATCTTGCGGTCAAAGCACTTGTTAATTGATAACCTGTAGTTCTCCTTTATCAACAGATTGACATTTTTTATTGACGACTTCAGTGTGCTAACCTCCAAATCGTGTGGGTCTGTAAGTCGTCTGTACAAGTTTTTGAGTCTTGTCAGTAAGCCACTCTTGTGCCTACGTAGTGCGTCAATAGTCGCGTTTCTGTAAGCGTCCATTTGGTCCCGTTCTTTGTACTTTGGTATTGTCCGTTCCATCGTTCGTTTTATTGTTTCGTCCATCTGTTGTAAATGTTGGTCAATTTCTGTATTTGTCAGGTTTCTGTTGTTTGGTGGGGCTATGTCACTCGAACGAAGTTCTCTCGCTAGGGCGTTGGTGAAACGAGGCCAGCGCATCTTACTGTAATTGTAAGAATGCGTTGCAACGTATTCCTCCAACTCCACGCGTTCGTTCGGAATCTGCATTACAGCAGCCAGTCCGCAGTGATCACTGTCGTACTCGACTGTCTGTAAGCAGTTTCGAGGGTGATTACCCACTTTGTCTGTAAATGTTAGTCTTGTGTCGTAAAGCAAAAGATCCAGAAAGGAGCCGCTTCTTGGATACGATAGCTTTTCTGTAGCCAGCAGGTCGACGCCATATTCAATGCTGTAAAGATTCATCAAATTAAAAAGATGGTTACCTCTGGGATTACTATGTTGATTTCCCCAATCTTCATGTTTTGCGTTCAAATCACCGGCCAAGATGAAATAGTTTTCTTCCAAGCTCAGTTTAAGTTCCCTAAAAAGAATCTCGAGTTCTGAAGCAAAGTAAGTAACCTGCGGAGCTGCAGCCGCATAAGCCGCAATCATATACATCCGCTTCCCTGGAGTGAGAGAGATGCATACAACGCCAACCTCTAGCGTCTTGAGCTTTCGCAATTCATTGCTGTATATGACTTTATAATTAATGCCTTTTCGTATAAAGAGAGCGATACCGCCCCCTTGAGTGGAGTCGGGCCGGTCTCTTCTTACGATATTTTAATTTGTATGAGTCAATTTGTGTTTGTGGTTTAGCTTGGTTTCGCTAGCCATAACCACATCGGGACTGTAGTCTTTCAACAATTGGAACATGTTGGCTCTTCGTTCAATCCTAATCAGTGAATTTACATTCACAGCTAGGACTTTTAGGCGCGTCTCCGGCAGCGCGCCCATTATGGTCTAAATTGCGCCAGGCTACGCAACAAAGAGTAGAGATGATCTACCCTTTTGCCTTGCTCTTTTATCTGACTTTGCAGCCCTGTTAGTTGACCTTGAATGCTCAATAACAAGGCTACAGTGTCTGGCTGCACCTCTGGTGCCTTAGGCACAGGGGCCTTAGGGGCAACCGTTGGTGGAGCCTGTCTCGTGTTCCCATTCCCTGACACCATTTGGGCGTAGGAAAATTTGGGATCCACGCATTTTTTTGTTGAAGCCTGTCGAACTGTTCGACTTCTTTCGGCTTTTTGGCTGGGCTGTTTCTGTTTCATTTCTTGGACCTTAGGGCAACCCCTATAGCTAGCCGGGTGGCCTTGGTTTCCACAAAGGACACACTTGAGCTGGGTTAAATCCTCAACCCGCTCGTTCCCCAGCTTGCATTCTTCTTCGTTGTGGGTTTCTGAGCACCTGACACAGCGCAACTGCATATTGCAGTTGGCTTTGGCATGGCCAAACCTCTGGCACTTCGTACATTGTAAAATGTCGTCGTGCCTTTTTAATGTGCCCCAGTGTACGGATTGATAGTCGAGGGATTTGATTTTCTTCACACTCTCAAAACTGCTTTGGGCGATAATGTTACGAAGAACATTGGCAGCCTATAACCCCCTCGCCTGGACTTCACCGTAGTGAAAGGCTTGACCCCAATAAAATCGAGATCGTCAGTTGCTTTTTCATGGAGCTCAGCTAAGAGTGCCTCCGGTTCCGTGCAGGAACTTATGCCCTTCAGAAGGACTGTCTTAAATTTTTCGCTTTTAGGCGTGTAGCTGAAGAACTCAGCGGTGGCCTGTTTTAGCACTCCTTTAAGTAAATTGTATTCGGCCAGTGAGAAGCACTGCACCGAATACCGCTTTTCTTTTTCGTTCAAAATATTTATTACAAAATTACCCTTAGTGGCCGACTTAGGCGCCAGTTATAGCTATCATTGAAATGGATCCGGAAAAATTTTTGAATCGATATTTGACGGTGTTTCCCTTTGATTAGAAGTGAAAATTATATACCGATCGATCGGAAATCACACAAAGAATTTTTTTTGAGAAAAAAAAGTTTAGTTGCACATTTATTTTTCTCTAAAAATGTATTTTTCTATTTTCCGGACGGAAATTTATTTTCCTGAACAGCTGATACTTTTATGTTCAAAATTGAAACGAATCGTTCCACTGATTTGTGTTCCAATTTCACACAATTCCAATGACAGATTTCTGTCAGTAAAATTTTTTCGGTGGCTTTCAATCAGGAAATTTTTTTTCAATGACAGAAATTTTTAATGATAGCTATAAATGACATGTCAAAAAATTCCAATGATTATTTTCAATGATGAAAACTAATGATAGCTATAACTGGCGCCTTACATACCTGTTTCAAGTCCTGCAGGTCAACCCGGAGGTCCTAATTGGTAGCACCTTCTCTTTCTTGGGCTGTGGTTGTTTCTGGTGTAGCTGCTGCTTCTGTTTTTGCTGCTGCTGTTTCTGCTGCTGCTGTTTCTGCTGCTGCTGTTTCTGCTGCTGCTGATTTTGCTGTTGTTGCTGCTGCATTGCTTCAGTTGAGGTCAATGGGCCCTCAACATTTGGGCCTGTCACTGCTGATGGCGGTTTTTTCTTTTGCTCCGCTCCTGTGTTTTTTGTGGTTGTTTTTGCTACTGTGGTTGTTGTTGCTGTTGTTTTTGCTGCTGTTGTTTTTGTTGTAGTTGCCGTTGCGCTGCCTCTTGCTGTCGGCGCGCTTCCTGCTTTAGCTTAAGTTGGCTGAGGAGTGGCTCCATTTCCTCCTTTAGCTTTTTCAAGCTGTCTTCAAATTTACTGATGGCGGCCTTTTTAGTTTGCAGTGCCTCCATCAGTTGATTCTCTTCTTGGAGGATTTGGTCCACCTCCCCCTCCAATGATTTATTTGTTGACGGTTCTGGCTCCGATAGGATCTTGTCCCTATATTTCGGATACCTAAACTGCCCTTCTCCACCCTCTGAGACGTAATCTGGGCTCGCAGAGTCGTCACTCTCTGATGTTTCGTGTTCTGACGTCACACCTTTCGTTTTTTCTTCCATTTTTTTCTTATTTGCGTTCCGCTTAGCTGGGTTGGTTCGCTTCACCAAATTGGGAGATTGCCTCTTCTTCTTTGTTTTTGCTTCCTGGTCCGTTGCATGGTCCGATGTTATTTCGGTGATTTTTGTACCGCTGCTGGCACCACAATAACATCACCTGATATGTTGGCAGAGGTATCTTTCGATACCCCTGTTTTCCTCTCCTTTTCCATTTGCTTTTTTCCCAATCTATAAAATCTACGATTTCACGATTGTGAAAAAAAGCTTCAAGATTTTTGGTGCACTCCGCACGGGATTCGAACCCGCGACCCTTGGAGCTGTGTTCGGACGCCACTTTTTTTCCAATTCATTTTTATTACTTCAATCTTAAACCTATCTTAAAGCTAGACAAAAATTCATAAAAATAGCCTAATTAACCATAACTTACAACTAACTTACTGGTCCCATACGGACGATCTAAGTTAAACTATAACACTTAATACTAATGCCTTTCGGCCCTAAGATCTATTTTACTTCAATTACATTTTTTTTATTTTGTATTTATTAGAAAATTTGAAAAAACTAATATCATTATCCTTTTTTATTTTTACTTAAAAACTACTTAAAATAAGGTCCTTAATATAAAACTTAAAGCTAACTTAAACTACCTATTCTACCTATAAACTACTTAAAACTAGAACAACCACAGCAGCAAATCTAACTATATAACGTTTTTTGTTTTTCATATTTTGTTGTCTTTTTTTTATTTTTATTCCATGTTTTTTTTTAATTTTTTTTTGTTTTGGTATTTTTTTGTATTTTCCTTTTTTGTATTTTTTTTTTTGTATTTTGTATTTGTTTTGTGACACCATGCCTATTCTACTTAAAACTAAACCCTAAAACTATAAAACAAGTATGTAAGCCGGCCAAGGCTTAAAACCCCATCCCGACTACCCACTATCAAGTGCCGATTGAAGCCACCAAAACTGGTTCTCCTGCTTCACCCTATCAGTTCGGTCCCGTTCGGACACAGCCCTACTGAACGGAAGGAGCTCTGCGTCTTGTGCCATGACGTCCCGATTGTACAGGAGTCGCCTATCCACGTTTCGTCGTCTGACGTGGTAGATTAGCGGGACTGCCATTCTATCCTGTATCAGACCGCATCTATCTAAGAAGAGGAATGCTTCTGGTGGAATGAAGCCGCTCAAGCGTGCACTCTCAAAATACTCGTCATTCGGATAGAACACTGCCGCTCGAACACCCGAAACTTCTCCATCTGGGAAGGGGCAACGTTGAACCACACAGGACAACTATAAACGATCATCGGCCGTATGAGGGCCATGTAGCAAATCACCTTCACTCTGGGGTCAAGCCGACTGCTGTAAAACAGCCGTTTCGTCAGAGCGAAGGCTCCTCTGGCCCTGGTCAGAGCAGCATTTATATGTCTGTCGAAATATAAATACTGATCTAACCAGATACCGAGGTACTTCACTACACTTTTGCTCGCTAATCGCTGCCCGTGAAGATCAACGATGACCATCTTGCGCCAATTCTTGCACGTATCCCTCGTGGCCCTAGTCAACGGAGTCCGGAACAGAATTGTCTCCGACTTCTGGACATTTATCTTCAGCTTCCAGTCGTCGCAATATCGCTGAATCTTGTCGAAATCACGCTGCAAGAGAATTCTAATAACCTCAACCCCTCCGGCCGTTCTGTACGCAATTAGGTCGTCGGCGTACGCAATTGCCTTTGTAAGACTACCTATCAGATCGCTGGTGTAAATGCTGAAGAGAATCGGCGAGTTCACCGCTTCCTGTTGAAGACCATTTTTATTTAAGAATGTTATGGTAGAAGTTACATTGCCACTTTCTACCATTAAGCATATCATAAAGTATATACAACAGTGGTTTGCTTATGCCAAGCCTGCTCAGTTTTAGGTAAAGACCCTCTAACCATACGGTGTCAAAGGCCTTTTCCAAATCAACCAGAACAGCACCTGTGCATTGTTGTTTTGATTTATTCCATTGGATATCAGAAACGAGTTAAGACGCAGCATGAATTGTGTCATGACCCGCCTTGAAACCGAACTGTTTATCCGGAATTATTTTGTTGTCCGTAGCCCACTTAGTCAGAGCCCTATTGATGATCTTTTCGAAAACTTTGCTGATGCTCGGAAGAAGACTTATCGACCGAAGATTTGACGGGTTGGAGTTGTCCTTTCCCTTTTTCAGGAGAGGATGAACCACAGCGGTCTTCCAATGCACTGGATAATATGCATTATTCAGTGCATTGTTGAAGAGTGTGGTGTAAATGTCGATTGCCTCCATCGGTAAATGTCTTAGTACAACGTTGGATATACCATCGACACCTGCTGACTTTTTGTTTTTTATTGAGTTGAAGATGAGCTGAAGCTCAACCTTTGTTACTAACATGGGACTTGGTCCCGTTTGCTCTGCGATTATGGCATTTGCCATGGAATCGTCATTGAACCGTATGAAACCACGGTTCTCAGATCGCCATTGTGTCATATCATTTCGAAGGTAAAAGTGATTAATTAGGGCTCTGTTTTCCAGGTCGTGGTTGGGCGAATGCTAACATTCACCTTTTACACTTGCTGGAAAGCAGCTCCCACCGCCTTCACTCTTTCCTTCGGATTTTCAATTATAAAAAAGTCATCGTCAAAGATGGCTTCTTCTGGATCTATTTGCGCTGTCCTGAGTACGTCTCTGTTCTCTTCAGTTCTTTGGAGTTTCAGACACGGAAGGTCATTATCGTTCGTTTTCCTGAATATCTTGTTGATTTTAGGGAACATACTAGGGTCACTGGAATTAACTGACCGGATCTTGCGGTCAAAGTACTTGTTAATTGATAACCTGTAGTTCTCCTTTATCAACAGATTGACATTTTTTATTGACGACTTCAGTGTGCTAACCTCCAAATCGTGTGGGTCTGTAAGTCGTCTGTACAAGTTTTTGAGTCTTGTCAGTAAGCCACTCTTGTGCCTACGTAGTGCGTCAATAGTCGCGTTTCTGTAAGCGTCCATTTGGTCCCGTTCTTTGTACTTTGGTATTGTCCGTTCCATCGTTCGTTTTATTGTTTCGTCCATCTGTTGTAAATGTTGGTCAATTTCTGTATTTGTCAGGTTTCTGTTGTTTGGTGGGGCTATGTCACTCGAACGAAGTTCTCTCGCTAGGGCGTTGGTGAAACGAGGCCAGCGCATCTTACTGTAATTGTAAGAATGCGTTGCAACGTATTCCTCCAACTCCACGCGTTCGTTCGGAATCTGCATTACAGCAGCCAGTCCGCAGTGATCACTGTCGTACTCGACTGTCTGTAAGCAGTTTCGAGGGTGATTACCCACTTTGTCTGTAACTGTTAGTCTTGTGTCGTAAAGCAAAAGATCCAGAAAGGAGCCGCTTCTTGGATACGATAGCTTTTCTGTAGCCAGCAGGTCGACGCCATATTCAATGCTGTAAATATTCATCAAATTAAAAAGATGGTTACCTCTGGGATTACCATGTTGATTTCCCCAATCTTCATGTTTTGCGTTCAAATCACCGGCCAAGATGAAATAGTTTTCTTCCAAGCTCAGTTTAAGTTCCCTAAAAAGAATCTCGAGTTCTGAAGCAAAGTAAGTAACCTGCGGAGCTGCAGCCGCATAAGCCGCAATCATATACATCCGCTTCCCTGGAGTGAGAGAGATGCATACAACGCCAACCTCTAGCGTCTTGAGCTTTCGCAATTCATTGCTGTATATGACTTTATAATTAATGCCTTTTCGTATAAAGAGAGCGATACCGCCCCCTTGAGTGGAGTCGGGCCGGTCTCTTCTTACGATATTTTAATTTGTATGAGTCAATTTGTGTTTGTGGTTTAGCTTGGTTTCGCTAGCCATAACCACATCGGGACTGTAGTCTTTCAACAATTGGAACATGTTGGCTCTTCGTTCAATCCTAATCAGTGAATTTACATTCACAGCTAGGACTTTTAGGCGCGTCTCCGGCAGCGCGCCCATTATGGTCTAAATTGCGCCAGGCCACGCAACAAAGAGTAGAGATGATCTACCCTTTTGCCTTGCTCTTTTATCTGACTTTGCAGCCCTGTTAGTTGACCTTGAATGCTCAATAACAAGGCTACAGTGTCTGGCTGCACCTCTGGTGCCTTAGGCACAGGGGCCTTAGGGGCAACCGTTGGTGGAGCCTGTCTCGTGTTCCCATTCCCTGACACCATTTGGGCGTAGGAAAATTTGGGATCCACGCATTTTTTTGTTGAAGCCTGTCGAACTGTTCGACTTCTTTCGGCTTTTTGGCTGGGCTGTTTCTGTTTCATTTCTTGGACCTTAGGGCAACCCCTATAGCTAGCCGGGTGGCCTTGGTTTCCACAAAGGACACACTTGAGCTGGGTTAAATCCTCAACCCGCTCGTTCCCCAGCTTGCATTCTTCTTCGTTGTGGGTTTCTGAGCACCTGACACAGCGCAACTGCATATTGCAGTTGGCTTTGGCATGGCCAAACCTCTGGCACTTCGTACATTGTAAAATGTCGTCGTGCCTTTTTAATGTGCCCCAGTGTACGGATTGATAGTCGAGGGATTTGATTTTCTTCACACTCTCAAAACTGCTTTGGGCGATAATGTTACGAAGAACATTGGCAGCCTATAACCCCCTCGCCTGGACTTCACCGTAGTGAAAGGCTTGACCCCAATAAAATCGAGATCGTCAGTTGCTTTTTCATGGAGCTCAGCTAAGAGCGCCTCCGGTTCCGTGCAGGAACTTATGCCCTTCAGAAGGACTGTCTTAAATTTTTCGCTCTTAGGCGTGTAGCTGAAGAACTCAGCGGTGGCCTGTTTTAGCACTCCTTTAAGTAAATTGTATTCGGCCAGTGAGAAGCACTGCACCGAATACCGCTTTTCTTTTTCGTTCAAAATATTTATTACAAAATTACCCTTAGTGGCCGACTTAGGCGCCAGTTATAGCTATCATTGAAATGGATCCGGAAAAATTTTTGAATCGATATTTGACGGTGTTTCCCTTTGATTAGAAGTGAAAATTATATACCGATCGATCGGAAATCACACAAAGAATTTTTTTTGAGAAAAAAAAGTTTAGTTGCACATTTATTTTTCTCTAAAAATGTATTTTTCTATTTTCCGGACGGAAATTTATTTTCCTGAACAGCTGATACTTTTATGTTCAAAATTGAAACGAATCGTTCCACTGATTTGTGTTCCAATTTCACACAATTCCAATGACAGATTTCTGTCAGTAAAATTTTTTCGGTGGCTTTCAATCAGGAAATTTTTTTTCAATGACAGAAATTTTTAATGATAGTTATAAACGACATGTCAAAAAATTCCAATGATTGTTTTCAATGATGAAAACTAATGATAGCTATAACTGGCGCCTTACATACCTGTTTCAAGTCCTGCAGGTCAACCCGGAGGTCCTAATTGGTAGCACCTTCTCTTTCTTGGGCTGTGGTTGTTTCTGGTGTAGCTGCTGCTTCTGTTTTTGCTGCTGCTGTTTCTGCTGCTGCTGTTTCTGCTGCTGCTGATTTTGCTGTTGTTGCTGCTGCATTGCTTCAGTTGAGGTCAATGGGCCCTCAACATTTGGGCCTGTCACTGCTGATGGCGGTTTTTTCTTTTGCTCCGCTCCTGTGTTTTTTGTGGTTGTTTTTGCTGCTGTGGTTGTTGTTGCTGTTGTTTTTGCTGCTGTTGTTTTTGTTGTAGTTGCCGTTGCGCTGCCTCTTGCTGTCGGCGCGCTTCCTGCTTTAGCTTAAGTTGGCTGAGGAGTGGCTCCATTTCCTCCTTTAGCTTTTTCAAGCTGTCTTCAAATTTACTGATGGCGGCCTGTTTAGTTTGCAGTGCCTCCATCAGTTGATTCTCTTCTTGGAGGATTTGGTCCACCTCCCCCTCCAATGATTTATTTGTTGACGGTTCTGGCTCCGATAGGATCTTGTCCCTATATTTCGGATACCTAAACTGCCCTTCTCCACCCTCTGAGACGTAATCTGGGCTCGCAGAGTCGTCACTCTCTGATGTTTCGTGTTCTGACGTCACACCTTTCGTTTTTTCTTCCATTTTTTTTTTATTTGCGTTCCGCTTAGCTGGGTTGGTTCGCTTCACCAAATTGGGAGATTGCCTCTTCTTCTTTGTTTTTGCTTCCTGGTCCGTTGCATGGTCCGATGTTATTTCGGTGATTTTTGTACCGCTGCTGGCACCACAATAACATCACCTGATATGTTGGCAGAGGTATCTTTCGATACCCCTGTTTTCCTCTCCTTTTCCATTTGCTTTTTTCCCAATCTATAAAATCTACGATTTCACGATTGTGAAAAAAAGCTTCAAGATTTTTGGTGCACTCCGCACGGGATTCGAACCCGCGACCCTTGGAGCTGTGTTCGGACGCCACTTTTTTTCCAATTCATTTTTATTACTTCAATCTTAAACCTATCTCAAAGCTAGACAAAAATTCATAAAACTAGCCTAATTAACCATAACTTACAACTAGCTTACAGGTCCCAAACGGACACTCTAAGTTAAACTATAACACTTAATACTAATGCCTTTCGGCCCTTAGATCTATTTTACTTCAATTCAATTTTATTTATTTTGTATTATTAGAAAATTTGAAAAAACTAATATCAATATCCTTTTTTATTTTTACTTAAAAACTACTTAAAATAAGGTCCTTAATGTAAAACTTAAAGCTAACTTAAACTACCTATTCTACCTATAAACTACTTAAAACTAGAACAACCACAGCAGCAAATCTACCTATTTTACCATTTTTGTTTTTCATATTTTGGCCTTTTTTTTCTTATTCCATGTATTTTTTTTAATTATTTATTTATTTTTTTTTGTATTTTTTTTTGTATTTTATATTTTTTTTTTGTGCCACCATGCCTATTCTACTTAAAACTAAACCCTAAAACTAGCTTAAAACCCCATCCCGACTACCCACTATCAAGTGCCGATTGAAGCCACCAAAACTGGTTCTCCTGCTTCACCCTATCAGTTCGGTCCCGTTCGGACGCAGTCCTACTGAACGGAAGGAGCTCTGCGTCTTGTGCTATTACGTCCCGATTGTACAGGAGTCACCTATCCACGGTACTTCGTCTGACGTGGTAGATTAGCGGAACTGCCAATCTATCCTGTATCAGACCGCATTTATCTAAGAAGAGGAATGCTTCTGGTGGAATGAAGCCGCTCAAGCGTGCACTCTCAAGATACTCGTCATTCGGATAGAACGCCCGAAAATTAAATTGTTTGTCCAAGACATAGCTCTTGCAATGTGACCTCGAACGAGTTTTATTACGAAATTGTCAATTCTGTTGATTCGAGCCCCGTTGTATAGGACCTCGTTGGAATAGTAGTGCACGTAAAAAGATTCGGCTGTTCGATATAAGCCGGTACAGCGTCGCGTCGTAAACACTGCCGCTCGAACACCCGAAACTTCTCCATCTGGGAAGGGGCAACGTTGAATTACACAGGACAACCATAAACGATCATCGGCCGTATGAGGTCCATGTAGCAAATTACTTTCACTCTGGGGTCAAGCCAACTGCTGTAAAACAGCCGTTTCGTCAGAGCGAAGGCTCCTCTGGTCCTGGTCAGAGCAGCATTTATATGTCTGTCGAAATATAAATACTGATCTAACCAGATATCGAGGTACTTCACTACACTTTTGCTCGCTAATCGCTCCCCGTGAAGATCAACGATGACCATCTTGCGCCAATTCTTGCACGTGGTTGAAGATGAGCTGAAGCTCAACCTTCGTCACTAACAAGAGACTTGGTCCCGTTTGCTCGGCGATTATGGAATTTGCCAAGGAATCGTCACTGAACCGCATGAAACCGCGGTTCTCAGATCGCCATTGTGTTATATCATTTCGAAGGTAAAAGTGATTAATTAGGGCTCTGTTTTCCGGTCGTGGTTGGGGCGAATGCTAACATTCACCTTGTACACTTGCTGGAAAGCAGCTCCCACCGCCTTCACTCTTTCCTTCGGATTTTCAATTATAAAAAAGTCATCGTCAAAGATGGCTTCTTCTGGATCTATTTGCGCTGTCCTGAGTACGTCTCTGTTCTCTTCAGTTCTTTGGAGTTTCAGACACGGAAGGTCATTATCGTTCGTTTTCCTGAATATCTTGTTGATTTTAGGGAACATACTAGGGTCACTGGAATTAACAGACCGGATCTTGCGGTCAAAGTACTTGTTAATTGATAACCTGTAGTTCTCCTTTATCAACAGATTGACATTTTTTATTGACGACTTCAGTGTGCTAACCTCCAAATCGTGTGGGTCTGTAAGTCGTCTGTACAAGTTTTTGAGTCTTGTCAGTAAGCCACTCTTGTGCCTACGTAGTGCGTCAATAGTCGCGTTTCTGTAAGCGTCCATTTGGTCCCGTTCTTTGTACTTTGGTATTGTCCGTTCCATCGTTCGTTTTATTGTTTCGTCCATCTGTTGTAAATGTTGGTCAATTTCTGTATTTGTCAGGTTTCTGTTGTTTGGTGGGGCTATGTCACTCGAACGAAGTTCTCTCGCTAGGGCGTTGGTGAAACGAGGCCAACGCATCTTACTGTAATTGTAAGAATGCGTTGCAACGTATTCCTCCAACTCCACGCGTTCGTTCGGAATCTGCATTACAGCAGCCAGTCCGCAGTGATCACTGTCGTACTCGACTGTCTGTAAGCAGTTTCGAGGGTGATTACCCACTTTGTCTGTAACTGTTAGTCTTGTGTCGTAAAGCAAAAGATCCAGAAAGGAGCCGCTTCTTGGATACAATAGCTTTTCTGTAGCCAGCAGGTCGACGCCATATTCAATGCTGTAAAGATTCATCAAATTAAAAAGATGGTTACCTCTGGGATTACTATGTTGATTTCCCCAATCTTCATGTTTTGCGTTCAAATCACCGGCCAAGATGAAATAGTTTTCTTCCAAGCTCAGTTTAAGTTCCCTAAAAAGAATCTCGAGTTCTGAAGCAAAGTAAGTAACCTGCGGAGCTGCAGCCGCATAAGCCGCAATCATATACATCCGCTTTCCTGGAGTGAGAGAGATGCATACAACGCCAACCTCTAGCGTCTTGAGCTTTCGCAATTCATTGCTGTATATGACTTTATAATTAATGCCTTTTCGTATAAAGAGAGCGATACCGCCCCCTTGAGTGGAGTCGGGCCGGTCTCTTCTTACGATATTTTAATTTGTATGAGTCAATTTGTGTTTGTGGTTTAGCTTGGTTTCGCTAGCCATAACCACATCGGGACTGTAGTCTTTCAACAATTGGAACATGTTGGCTCTTCGTTCAATCCTAATCAGTGAATTTACATTCACAGCTAGGACTTTTAGGCGCGTCTCCGGCAGCGCGCCCATTATGGTCTAAATTGCGCCAGGCCACGCAACAAAGAGTAGAGATGATCTACCCTTTTGCCTTGCTCTTTTATCTGACTTTGCAGCCCTGTTAGTTGACCTTGAATGCTCAATAACAAGGCTACAGTGTCTGGCTGCACCTCTGGTGCCTTAGGCACAGGGGCCTTAGGGGCAACCGTTGGTGGAGCCTGTCTCGTGTTCCCATTCCCTGACACCATTTGGGCGTAGGAAAATTTGGGATCCACGCATTTTTGTGTTGAAGCCTGTCGAACTGTGCGACTTCTTTCGGCTTTTTGGCTGGGCTGTTTCTGTTTCATTTCTTGGACCTTAGGGCAACCCCTATAGCTAGCCGGGTGGCCTTGGTTTCCACAAAGGACACACTTGAGCTGGGTTAAATCCTCAACCCGCTCGTTCCCCAGCTTGCATTCTTCTTCGTTGTGGGTTTCTGAGCACCTGACACAGCGCAACTGCATATTGCAGTTGGCTTTGGCACGGCCAAACCTTTGGCACTTCGTACATTGTAAAATGTCGTCGTGCCTTTTTAATGTGCCCCAGTGTACGGATTGATAGTCGAGGGATTTGATTTTCTTCACACTCTCAAAACTGCTTTGGGGCGATAATGTTACGAAGAACATTGGCAGCCTATAACCCCCTCGCCTGGACTTCACCGTAGTGAAAGGCTTGACCCCAATAAAATCGAGATCGTCAGTTGCTTTTTCACGGAGCTCAGCTAAGAGCGCCTCCGGTTCCGTGCAGGAACTTATGCCCTTCAGAAGGACTGTCTTAAATTTTTCGCTTTTAGGCGTGTAGCTGAAGAACTCAGCGGTGGCCTGTTTTAGCACTCCTTTAAGTAAATTGTATTCGGCCAGTGAGAAGCACTGCACCGAATACCGCTTTTCTTTTTCGTTCAAAATATTTATTACAAAATTACCCTTAGTGGCCGACTTAGGCGCCAGTTATAGCTATCATTGAAATGGATCCGGAAAAATTTTTGAATCGATATTTGACGGTGTTTCCCTTTGATTAGAAGTGAAAATTATATACCGATCGATCGGAAATCACACAAAGAATTTTTTTTGAGAAAAAAAAGTTTAGTTGCACATTTATTTTTCTCTAAAAATGTATTTTTCTATTTTCCGGACGGAAATTTATTTTCCTGAACAGCTGATACTTTTATGTTCAAAATTGAAACGAATCGTTCCACTGATTTGTGTTCCAATTTCACACAATTCCAATGACAGATTTCTGTCAGTAAAATTTTTTCGGTGGCTTTCAATCAGGAAATTTTTTTTCAATGACAGAAATTTTTAATGATAGTTATAAACGACATGTCAAAAAATTCCAATGATTGTTTTCAATGATGAAAACTAATGATAGCTATAACTGGCGCCTTACATACCTGTTTCAAGTCCTGCAGGTCAACCCGGAGGTCCTAATTGGTAGCACCTTCTCTTTCTTGGGCTGTGGTTGTTTCTGGTGTAGCTGCTGCTTCTGTTTTTGCTGCTGCTGTTTCTGCTGCTGCTGTTTCTGCTGCTGCTGTTTCTGCTGCTGCTGATTTTGCTGTTATTGCTGCTGCATTGCTTCAGTTGAGGTCAATGGGCCCTCAACATTTGGGCCTGTCACTGCTGATGGCGGTTTTTTCTTTTGCTCCGCTCCTGTGTTTTTTGTGGTTGTTTTTGCTGCTGTGGTTGTTGTTGCTGTTGTTTTTGCTGCTGTTGTTTTTGTTGTAGTTGCCGTTGCGCTGCCTCTTGCTGTCGGCGCGCTTCCTGCTTTAGCGTAAGTTGGCTGAGGAGTGGCTCCATTTCCTCCTTTAGCTTTTTCAAGCTGTCTTCAAATTTACTGATGGCGGCCTGTTTAGTTTGCAGTGCCTCCATCAGTTGATTCTCTTCTTGGAGGATTTGGTCCACCTCCCCCTCCAATGATTTATTTGTTGACGGTTCTGGCTCCGATAGGATCTTGTCCCTATATTTCGGATACCTAAACTGCCCTTCTCCACCCTCTGAGACGTAATCTGGGCTCGCAGAGTCGTCACTCTCTGATGTTTCGTGTTCTGACGTCACACCTTTCGTTTTTTCTTCCATTTTTTTCTTATTTGCGTTCCGCTTAGCTGGGTTGGTTCGCTTCACCAAATTGGGAGATTGCCTCTTCTTCTTTGTTTTTGCTTCCTGGTCCGTTGCATGGTCCGATGTTATTTCGGTGATTTTTGTACCGCTGCTGGCACCACAATAACATCACCTGATATGTTGGCAGAGGTATCTTTCGATACCCCTGTTTTCCTCTCCTTTTCCATTTGCTTTTTTCCCAATCTATAAAATCTACGATTTCACGATTGTGAAAAAAAGCTTCAAGATTTTTGGTGCACTCCGCACGGGATTCGAACCCGCGACCCTTGGAGCTGTGTTCGGACGCCACTTTTTTTCCAATTCATTTTTATTACTTCAATCTTAAACCTATCTTAAAGCTAGACAAAAATTCATAAAAATAGCCTAATTAACCATAACTTACAACTAACTTACTGGTCCCATACGGACGATCTAAGTTAAACTATAACACTTAATACTAATGCCTTTCGGCCCTAAGATCTATTTTACTTCAATTACATTTTTTTTATTTTGTATTTATTAGAAAATTTGAAAAAACTAATATCATTATCCTTTTTTATTTTTACTTAAAAACTACTTAAAATAAGGTCCTTAATATAAAACTTAAAGCTAACTTAAACTACCTATTCTACCTATAAACTACTTAAAACTAGAACAACCACAGCAGCAAATCTAACTATATAACGTTTTTTGTTTTTCATATTTTGTTGTCTTTTTTTTATTTTTATTCCATGTTTTTTTTAATTTTTTTTTTGTTTTTGTATTTTTTTGTATTTTCCTTTTTTGTATTTTTTTTTTGTATTTTGTATTTGTTTTGTGACACCATGCCTATTCTACTTAAAACTAAACCCTAAAACTATAAAACAAGTATGTAAGCCGGCCAAGGCTTAAAACCCCATCCCGACTACCCACTATCAAGTGCCGATTGAAGCCACCAAAACTGGTTCTCCTGCTTCACCCTATCAGTTCGGTCCCGTTCGGACACAGCCCTACTGAACGGAAGGAGCTCTGCGTCTTGTGCCATGACGTCCCGATTGTACAGGAGTCGCCTATCCACGTTTCGTCGTCTGACGTGGTAGATTAGCGGGACTGCCATTCTATCCTGTATCAGACCGCATCTATCTAAGAAGAGGAATGCTTCTGGTGGAATGAAGCCGCTCAAGCGTGCACTCTCAAAATACTCGTCATTCGGATAGAACACTGCCGCTCGAACACCCGAAACTTCTCCATCTGGGAAGGGGCAACGTTGAACCACACAGGACAACTATAAACGATCATCGGCCGTATGAGGGCCATGTAGCAAATCACCTTCACTCTGGGGTCAAGCCGACTGCTGTAAAACAGCCGTTTCGTCAGAGCGAAGGCTCCTCTGGCCCTGGTCAGAGCAGCATTTATATGTCTGTCGAAATATAAATACTGATCTAACCAGATACCGAGGTACTTCACTACACTTTTGCTCGCTAATCGCTGCCCGTGAAGATCAACGATGACCATCTTGCGCCAATTCTTGCACGTATCCCTCGTGGCCCTAGCCAACGGAGTCCGGAACAGAATTGTCTCCGACTTCTGAGACAATCTCGCTGAATCTTGTCGAAATCACGCTGCAAGAGAATTCTAATAACCTCAACCCCTCCGGCCGTTCTGTACGCAATTAGGTCGTCGGCGTACGCAATTGCCTTTGTAAGACTACCTATCAGATCGCTGGTGTAAATGCTGAAGAGAATCGGCGAGTTCACCGCTTCCTGTTGAAGACCATTTTTATTTAAGAATGTTATGGTAGAAGTTACATTGCCACTTTCTACCATTAAGCATATCATAAAGTATATACAACAGTGGTTTGCTTATGCCAAGCCTGCTCAGTTTTAGGTAAAGACCCTCTAACCATACGGTGTCAAAGGCCTTTTCCAAATCAACCAGAACAGCACCTGTGCATTGTTGTTTTGATTTATTCCATTGGATATCAGAAACGAGTTAAGACGCAGCATGAATTGTGTCATGACCCGCCTTGAAACCGAACTGTTTATCCGGAATTATTTTGTTGTCCGTAGCCCACTTAGTCAGAGCCCTATTGATGATCTTTTCGAAAACTTTGCTGATGCTCGGAAGAAGACTTATCGACCGAAGATTTGACGGGTTGGAGTTGTCCTTTCCCTTTTTCAGGAGAGGATGAACCACAGCGGTCTTCCAATGCACTGGATAATATGCATTATTCAGTGCATTGTTGAAGAGTGTGGTGTAAATGTCGATTGCCTCCATCGGTAAATGTCTTAGTACAACGTTGGATATACCATCGACACCTGCTGACTTTTTGTTTTTTATTGAGTTGAAGATGAGCTGAAGCTCAACCTTTGTTACTAACATGGGACTTGGTCCCGTTTGCTCTGCGATTATGGCATTTGCCATGGAATCGTCATTGAACCGTATGAAACCACGGTTCTCAGATCGCCATTGTGTCATATCATTTCGAAGGTAAAAGTGATTAATTAGGGCTCTGTTTTCCAGGTCGTGGTTGGGCGAATGCTAACATTCACCTTTTACACTTGCTGGAAAGCAGCTCCCACCGCCTCCACTTTTCCTTCGGATTTTCAATTATAAAAAAGTCATCGTCAAAGATGGCTTCTTCTGGATCTATTTGCGCTGTCCTGAGTACGTCTCTGTTCTCTTCAGTTCTTTGGAGTTTCAGACACGGAAGGTCATTGTCGTTCTTTTTCCTGAATATCTTGTCGATATTAGGGAACATACTAGGGTCACTGGAATTAACAGACCGGATCTTACGGTCCCAGTACTTGTTAATTGATAACCTGTAGTTCTCCTTAATCAACAGATTGACATTTTTATTGACGACTTCAGTGTCCTAACCTCCAAGTCGTGTGGGTCTGTAAGTCGTCTGTACAAGTTTTTGAGTCTTGTCAGTAAGCCACTCTTGTGCCTACGTAGTGCGTCAATAGTCTCGTTTCTGTAAGCGTCCATTTGGTCCCGTTCTTTGTACTTTGGTATTGTCCGTTCCATCGTTCGTTTTATTGTTTCGTCCATCTGTTGTAAATGTTGGTCAATTTCTGTATTTGTCAGGTTTCTGTTGTTTTTGACAGCCAGTCCGCAGTGATCACTGTCGTACTCGACTGTCTGTAGGCAGTTTCGAGGGTGATTACCCACTTTGTCTGTAACTGTCAGTCTTGTGTCGTACAGCAAAAGATCCAGAAAGGAGTCACTTCTTGGATACGATGGCTTTTCAGTAGCCAGCAGGTCGACTCCATATTCAACGCTGTAAAGATTCATCAAATTAAAAAGATGGTTACCTCTGGGATTACTATGTTGATTTCCCCAATCTTCATGTTTTGCGTTCAAATCACCGGCCAAGATGAAATAGTTTTCTTCCAAGCTCAGTTTCAGTTCCCTAAAAAGTATCTCGAGTTCTGAAGCAAAGTAAGTAACCTGCGGAGCTCCAGCCGCATAAGCCGCAATCATATACATCCACTTCCCTTGAGTGAGAGAGATGCATACAACGCAAACTTCTAGCGTCTTGAGCTTTCGCAATTCATTGTTGTATATGACTTTATAATTAATGCCTTTTCGCATAAAGAGAGCGACACCGCCCCCTTGAGTGGAGTCGGGCCGGTCTCTTCTTACGATATTGTAATTTGTATGAGTCAATTTGTGTTTGTGGTTTAGCTTGATTTCGCTAGCCATAAACACATAGGGACTGTAGTGTTTCAACAATTGGAACATGTTGGCTCTTCGTTCAATCCTAATCAGTGAATTTACATTCACAGCTAGGACTTTTAGGCGCATCTCCGGCAGCGCGCCCATTATGGTCTAAATTGCGCCAGGCCAGGCAATAAAGAGTAGAGATGATCTACCCTTTTGCCTTGCTCCTTTATCTGACTTTGCAGCCCTGTTAGTTGACCTTGAATGCTCAACAACAAGGCTACAATGTCAGGCTGCACCTCTGGTGCCTTAGGCACAGGGGCCTTTGGGGCAACCGTTGGTGGAGCCTGTCTCGTGTTCCTATTCCCTGACACCATTTGGGCGTGAGAGAATTTGGGATCCACGAATTTTTGTATTGGAGCCTGTCGAACTGTTCGACTTCCTTCGGCTTTTTGACTGGCCTGTTTTTGTTTCATTTGTTGGACCTTAGGGCAACCCCTATAGTTAGCCGGGTGCCCTTGGTTTCCACAAAGGACACACTTGAGCTGGGTCAAATCCTCAACCCGCTCATTCCCAGCTTGCATTCTCCCTCATTGTGGGTTTCGGAGCACCTGACACAGCGCAACTGCATATTGCAGTTGGCTTTGGCATGGCCGAACCTCTGGCACTTCGTACATTGTAGAATGTCTTCGTGCCTTTTTAATTTATCCCAGTGTACGGATTGATAGTCGACGCGGTCGATTTTCTTCACACTATCAAAACTACTTTGGGGCGATATTGTTACGAGGAACATTGACAGCCTGTAACCCCCTCGCCTGGACTTCACCGTAGTGAAAGGCTTGACCCCGATAAAATCGAGATCGTCAGTGGCTTTTTCACGGAGCTCTTTTATGAGCGCCTCCGGTTCCGTGCAGGAACTTATGCCCTTCAGAAGGACCGTTTGACATTTTTCGCTTTTAGGTGTGAAGCTGAAGAACTCAGCTGTGGCCTCTTTTAATAACCCTTTTACTAAGTTGTATTCGGCCAGTGAGAAACACTGGACCGAATACCGCTTTTCTTTTTCGTTCAAAATTTTAATGAAAAAATTGCCCTTAGTGGCCGACTTACATACCTGTTTTATGTCGTCCAGGTCAACTCAGTGTGTTCTTATTGGTGGCACCTTCTCCTTCTTGGGCTGTGGTTGTTTCTGGTGTTGCTGCTGTTGCTGCTGCTGTTGTTTCTGCTGCTCCTGCTGCCTTGGTTGTAGCTGTTGTTGTTGCTGCTGTTTGGCCTTAGCCGAAGTCGATGGGCCCTCAGACATTGGGCCTGTCACTGCTGCTGGCGTCTTTTTATTTTGATCCGCTGCTGTGTTTTTGGGAGCGGGCTTGGGTTGTGGCTGTTTTTGCTGCTGTGGTTGTTGTTGCTGTTGTTTTTGCTGCTGTTGTTTTTGGGCTGCCTCTTGCTTTCGTCGCGCCTCTTGTTTCAGCTTTAGCTGACTGAGGAGGGGCTCTATTTCCTCCTTGAGCTTGTTGAGCCTTTGCTCGAACTGGCTGATGCCTGCACCAGTTCTCTTTCATGGAGGTCCGCCTCTACCTCCAAAGCCTTGTTTCTCGGCGGGACTGGCTCTGGCTCCGAAAGGATTAAATCCCTATTCGGAGGCCAGAAGAGCCCCTCTCCACCTTCGGAAATGTATCCCGTTTTCTCAGACTCGGCGTAGTCTGAGAACTCACTTTCAGTGGTAAAGCCCTTTTACCACTCCCTTCCATTTTTTTTATTTGCCTGCCGCTTAGCCGCATTGGTTCTTTCAACCTTATTTGGGCTTTGTTTCTTTAACTTTCTTTTTTGGTTTCTGGCCGTTGACTTGTCAGATGCCTGACCTGATGTTGTTGCGGTCGTTTGCGGTACCGCTGGTGGCACCACCATAAGATCGCCTGATTTGTTCTCAAGGGTATCTTTCGATACCCCTGCTTTCCTCTCCTTCTCCATCTGCTTCTCTTCCCAATCAATAAAATCCACTATTTCACGATTGTGGAAAAAAGCATAAATATTTTTTGTAGACTCAGCCCGGGAATCGAACCCACGACCTCTGGCTTCGTCTTCGGACGCCACTTTTTTTTTCTAAATTCATTTTTATTAATTCATTCTTAAGACTATCTTAAAGCTAGACAAAAATTCATAAAACTAGCCTAATTATCCATAACTTACAACTAACTTACTGGTCCCATACGGACACTCTAAGTTAAACAATAATACCTAATTCTAATGCCTTTCGGCCCTAAGATCTATTTAACTTCAATTCAATTTTATTTATTTTTGTATTCATTAGAAAATTTAAAAAAACTAATCTCAATATCCTTTTTTATTTTTACTTAAAACTACTTAGAATAAGGTCCTTAATATAAAACTTAAAGCTAACTTAAACTACCTATTCTACCTATAAACTACTTAAAACTAGAACAACCACAGCAGCAAATCTCACTATTTAACATTTTGTGTTTTTCATTTTTTTCATTTTTTTTTCTTTACTTTATGTTTTTTTTTTTTAATTTTAGTTGTTTTATTTTTTATTATTATTATAATTTTTTTCTTCTTTTTTTGTGTAATTTTTTTTTTTGATGCCACCATGCCTATTCTACTTAAAACTAAACCTTAAAACTATAAAACAAGTATGTAAGCCGGCCAAGGCTTAAAAACCCCATCCCGACTACTCACTATCAAGTGCCGATTGAAGCCACCAAAACTGGCTCTCCTGCATCACCCTATCAGTTCGGTCCCGTTCGGACACAGCCCTACTGAACCGAAGGAGCTTTGCTCCGTCATGTGCCATGACGTCCCGATTGTACAGGAGTCGCCTATCCACGGTTCGTCGTCTGACGTGGTAGATTAACGGAACTGCCAATCTATCCTGTATCAGACCGCATCTATCTAAGAAGAGGAATTCTGGTGGAATGAAGCCGCTCAAGCGTGCACTCTCAAAATACTCGTCGTTTGGATAGAACGCCCCGAAAATTAAATTGTTCGTCAAAGACATAGCTCTTGCAATGTGACCTCGAACGAGTTTTATCACGAAATTGTCAATTCTGTTGATTCGAGCCCCGTTGTATAGGACCTCGTTGGAATAGTAATGCACGTAAGAAGATTCGGCTGTTCGATATAAGCCGGTACAGCGTCGTAAACACTGCCGCTCGAACACCCGAAACTTCTCCATCTGGGAAGGGGCAACGTTAAACCACACAGGACAACCATAAACAATCATCGGCCGTATGAGGGCCATGTAGCAAATTACCTTCACTCTGGGGTCAAGCTGACTGCTAAAAAACAGCCGTTTCGTCAGAGCGAAGGCTCCTCTGGCCCTGGTCAGAGCAGCATTTATATGTCTGTCGAAATATAAATACTGATCTAACCAGATACCGAGGTACTTTACTACACTTTTGCTCGCTAATGGCTGCCCGTGAAGATCAACGATGACCATCTTGCGCCAATTCTTGCACGTATCCCTCGTGGCCCTAGCCAACGGAGTCCGGAACAGAATTGTCTCCGACTTCTGGACATTTATTTTCAGTTTCCAGTCGTCGCAATTTTTTTATATTTATATTTTTTTATATTTATATAATGTTATTTTGTCATTAACACATATAATATGTGTTCTGTAGCTCAACTCAAACTCAATCAAATTTTTAAGCTTCACTTGCTATAAGATAATTTAAGTCTTAATGTGTTAGCATTTATTGAAATAAAACTAAACAATATCGCTGAATCTTGTCGAAATCACGCTGCAAGAGAATTCTAATAACCTCAACCTTTCGGGCCGTTCTGTACGCAATTAGATCGTCGGCGTACGTAATTGCCTTTGTAAGACTACCTATCAGATCGCTGGTGTAAATGCTGAAGAGAATCGGCGAATTCACCGCTCCCTGTTGAAGACCATTTTTAATTAAGAATGTTGTGGTAGAAGTTACATTGCCACTTTTGACAACAAACTTTCTACCGTTCAGCATATCATAAAGTATATACAACAATGGCTTGCTTATGCCAAGCCTGCTCAGTTTTAGGTAAAGACCCTCTAACCATACGATGTCAAAGGCCTTTTCCAAATCAACCAGAACAGCACCTGTGCATTGTTGTTTTGTTTTATTCCATTGGATATCAGAAACGAGTTTAGACGCAGCATGAATTGTGTCCTTGAACCCGAACTGTTTATCCGGAATTATTTTGTTGTCCGCAGCCCACTTAGTCAGAGCCCTATTGATTATCTTTTCGAAAACTTTGCTGATGCTCGGAAGAAGACTTATCGACCGAAGATTTGACGGGTTGGAGTTGTCCTTTCCCTTTTTCGGGAGAGGATGAACCACAGTGGTCTTTCAATGCACTGGATAATATGCGTTATTCAGTGCATTATTGAAGCATGTCGTGTAAAAGTCAATCGCCTCCATCGGTAAATGTCTTAGTACAACGTTGGATATACCATCGACACCTGCTGACTTTTTGTTTTTTATTGAATTGAAGATGAGCTGAAGCTCAACCTTCGTCACTAACAAGGGACTTGCTCCCGTTTGCTCGGCGATTATGGCATTTGCCAAGGAATCGTCATCGAACCGCATGAAACCGAGGTTCTCAGATCGCCAATGTGTAATATCATTTTGAAGGTAAAAGTGATTAAGTAGGGCTCTGTTTTCCAAGTCGTGGTTGGGGCGAATGCTAACATTCACCTTGTACACTTGCTGGAAAGCAGCTCCCACCGCCTCCACTTTTTCCTTCGGATCTTCAATTATGTAAAAGTCATCGTCAAATATGGCTTCTTCTGGATCTATTTGCGCTGTCCTGAGTACGTCCCTGTTCTCTTCAGTTCTTTGGAGTTTCAGACACGGAAGGTCATTATCGTTCTTTTTTCTGAATATCTTGTTGATTTTAGGCAACATACTAGATTCACTGGAATTAACTGACCGGATCTTACGGTCCCAGTACTTGTTAATTGATAACCTGTAGTTCTCCTTAATCAACAGATTGACATTTTTTATTGACGACTTCAGTGTCCTAACCTCTAAGTCGTGTGGGTCTGTAAGTCGTCTGTACAAGTTTTTGAGCCTTGTCAGTAAGCCTTGTGCCTACGTAGTGCGTCAATAGTGGCGTTTCTGTAAGCGTCCATTTGGTCCCGTTCTTTGTACTTTGGTATTGTCCGTTCCATCGTTCGTTTTATTGTTTCGTCCATCTGTTGTAAATGTTGGTCAATTTCTGTATTTGTCAGGTTTCTGTTGTTTGGTGGGGCTATGTCACTCGAACGAAGTTCTCTCGCTAGGGCGTTGGTGAAACGAGGCCAGCGCATCTTACTGTAATTGTAAGAATGCGTTGCAACGTATTCCTCCAACTCCACGCGTTCGTTCGGAATCTGCATTACAGCAGCCAGTCCGCAGTGATCACTGTCGTACTCGACTGTCTGTAAGCAGTTTTGAGGGTGATTACCCACTTTGTCTGTAACTGTTAGTCTTGTGTCGTACAGCAAAAGATCCAGAAAGGAGTCGCTTCTTGGATACGATGGCCAGCCAGTAGCCAGCAGGTCGACGCCATATTCAACGCTGTAAAGATACATCAAATTAAAAATATGGTTACCTCTGGGATTACTATGTTGATTTCCCCAATCTTCATGTTTTGCGTTCAAATCACCGGCCAAGATGAAATAGTTTTGTTCAAAGCTCAGTTTAAGTTCCCTAAAAAGAATCTCGAGTTCTGAAGCAAAGTAAGTAACCTGCGGAGCTCCAGCCGCATAAGCCGCAATCATATATACTCCACGCATTCGTTCGGAATCTGAATTACAGCAGCCAGTCCGCAGTGATCACTGTCGTACTCGACTGTCTGTAAGCAGTTTCGAGGGTGATTACCCACTTTGTCTGTAACTGTCAGTCTTGTGTCGTACAGCAAAAGATCCAGAAAGGAGTCGCTTCTTGGATACGATGGCCAGCCAGTAGCCAGCAGGTCGACGCCATATTCAACGCTGTAAAGATACATCAAATTAAAAATATGGTTACCTCTGGGATTACTATGTTGATTTCCCCAATCTTCATGTTTTGCGTTCAAATCACCGGCCAAGATGAAATAGTTTTGTTCAAAGCTCAGTTTAAGTTCCCTAAAAAGAATCTCGAGTTCTGAAGCAAAGTAAGTAACCTGCGGAGCTCCAGCCGCATAAGCTCCGCTTCCCTTGAGTGAGAGAGATGCATACAACGCAAACTTCTAGCGTCTTGAGCTTTCGCAATTCGTTGTTGTATATGACTTTATAATTAATGCCTTTTCGTATAAAGAGAGCGACACCGCCCCCTTGAGTGGAGTCGGGCCGGTCTCTTCTTACGATATTGTAATTTGTATAAGTCAATTTGTGTTTGTAGTTTGGCTTGGTTTCGCTAGCCATAAACACATCGGGACTGTAGTCTTTCAACAATTGGAACATGTTGGCTCTTCGTTCAATCCTAATCAGTGAATTTACATTCACAGCTAGGACTTTTAGGCGCATCTCCGGCAGCGCGCCCATTATGGTCTAAATTGCGCCAGGCCAGGCAATAAAGAGTAGAGATGATCTACCCTTTTGCCTTGCTCCTTTATCTGACTTTGCAGCCCTGTTAGTTGACCTTGAATGCTCAACAACAAGGCTACAATGTCAGGCTGCACCTCTGGTGCCTTAGGCACAGGGGCCTTTGGGGCAACCGTTGGTGGAGCCTGTCTCGTGTTCCTATTCCCTGACACCATTTGGGCGTAGGAAAATTTGGGATCCACGAATTTTTTTGTTGGAGCCTGTCGAACTGTTCGACTTCCTTCGGCTTTTTGACTGGCCTGTTTCTGTTTCATTTCTTGGACCTTAGGGCAACCCCTATAGCTAGCCGGGTGCCCTTGGTTTCCACAAAGGACACACTTGAGCTGGGTTAAATCCTCAACCCGCTCATTCCCCAGCTTGCATTCTCCTTCGTTGTGGGTTTCTGAGCACCTGACACAGCGCAACTGCATATTGCAGTTGGCTTTGGCATGGCCAAACCTCTTGCACTTCGTACATTGTAAAATGTCGTCGTGCCTTTTTAGTGTATCCCAGTGTACGGATTGGTAGTCGAGGCGGTCGATTTTCCTCACACTCTCAAAACTACTTTGGGGCGATAATGTTACGAGGAACATTGGCAGCCTATAACCCCCTCGCCTGGACTTCACCGTAGTGAAAGGCTTGACCCCGATAAAATCGAGGTCGTCAGTGGCTTTTTCGCGGAGCTCTTTTAAGAGCGCCTCCGGTTCCGTGCAGGAACTTATGCCCTTCAGAAGGACCGTATTAAATTTTTCGCTTTTAGGCGTGAAGCTGAAGAACTCATCTGTGGCCTCTTTTAATAACCTTTTTACTAAGTTGTATTCGGCCAGTGACACCGAATAATTCTTTTCTTTTTCGTTTAGTATTTTAATGAAAAAATTGCCCTTAGTGGCCGACTTACATACCTGTTTTATGTCGTCCAGGTCAACTTTGTGTGTCTTAATTGGTGGCACCTTCTCTTTCTTGGGCTGTGGTTGTTTCTGGTGTTGCTGCTGCTTCTGCTTCTCCTGCTGCTGCTTCTGCTGTTTCTGCTGCTCCTGCTGCCTTGGTTGTAGCTGGTGTTGTTGCTGCTGCTTGGCTTTACTAGAAGTGGATGGGCCCTCAGACATTGGGCCTGTCACTGCTGGTGAAGCCCTCATTTTTTGTTCCGCTCCAGTGATTTTGGTAGCGGGCTTTGACTGTGGTTGTTGCTGCTGTGGTTGTTGTTTTTGTTGTCTTGTTTCAGGCTTTTTTTGTTTCGCCTGTTGCTGCTGTTGTTGTTGTAGGAGCCGTTGTGCTTTTCTGTCCTCCTTCTCAGCTGCTTCTTTTTGTCGGCTCGCTTCAATTTTTGATTTCAGTGCACTGAGAAGGGGCTCCATCTTCTCTTTCATCTTTTTTAACTGGGCCTCATAGGCATCAATTTGGAGGTTTTTGCCTGCAGCACTTGTGCCAGCTCCACCTCATCGACTTCGTTGTCGTTGGGGGCATCAGGCACCTCCAGCGCCTTTTATGTCGACGGGTCTGCTGAGGTCTCGTTCTTCTTGTTCGGAGACCTATAATATCCTTCTCCTTCCTCAGAGACGTAATCAATATCGTCGTCAGCCACTGAGCACTCAGTATCCAACGTCATCAATTTCGTCTTCTCCGTCTCCATCCTTTTTCTCATAGCGCTACGCGTAGCAGCACTCTTACGTTGCACCAAATTTGGATTTGGTGTTTCTCGTTTCCTCTTGCTTGTTGTTGTTGCGTTTGTCGGATCGGACTGGTAGCCTGATGTTGTTGCGGTGGTATGAGGTACCGCTGCCGGTGCTGCACTTACATCACCTGATGTATTTGCAGAGGTTTTTTTTGATACCCCTGCTTTCTTCTCCTTCATTTGTTTTTCTTCCCAACAGATAAAATCAACAATTTCTCTGTTGTGAAAAAAAGCAACTAAATTTTTCGTTGACTCCGGCTGGGAATCGAACCCACGACCCTTCGATCTGTCTTCGGACGCCACCTCCACTGGGCTATCGATTGTTAATTTTGATGGTGGCAAACTGCCAACTTTACTTGTTATTTATCAATTGCACTAATTTAACTTTGAAATAAAATATAAAAATACACTTCTTCACACTTTGGAAGTCAAAGAACGACTGGGAACCGGAGCTTTATCAGTGACTAGGCCGTTGCTCGTTCTAAAATCTGTCGCTCTTTATTATAACAGGCATATCGTTTAGATGATCTGTTGTTCCGAATTTGCGAACAGCGTTGCATCTGGAATAATTTTTCCACGTGACTTACTTGGTTTTGGTATTCCAGCGCTTCTTCTTTGGAAAAATTTTCCAACAGCGCTGAATCTGGGATAATTTTTTCTAAATGACTTATTTGGTTTTGATAATCCAGCTCTTCTTCTTTGGAAAAAAATAGTGGAATTTCTTGGTTGTTTAACTTCAAAATTTTACTTTTGAAATTTCTTTCTGCATTATTTGGAAAAAGTATGTTATTTCCTATACAACCGTCAAAGTGATCACTGAAATTATGTATTTTGAAGATACATACATGAAAATACATTTCTTTTTTGAATTTTTAATTCCTTGTCAATAAAGATATTAGTTCCTTTTGTTTTTATTTCTTATGGGGAGCTTCTGGTTTTTATAAACTAGGTTGGTGCATTCTGGTTGTTAACTAGACTATTAGTTGCAAAAATGTGTATATTAATAGTCTAACTATTTGGTTGTTTTTTTTTCTAACTTAAGTTTGTTGTCTCCTCTGATAGATAGGTTTCCGAGGCTGCTAACGTGGGTATCCATTTGAGAGTAAACGTGCTGCGAGTCGCTCTCAAGCTGCTCTCGAGAGCGATCTCGTAAGTAGACATAGTCTGGAGAGTAGCTCGCGGAGAGTTGACTAATTACTCTCGACATTCGATCTTTTTGAAAGTCACTCGCAAGTGGACACATGTGTTTACTATCTACTATCCGAGATAAGCTCGCGGAATACCAAAACAGTTCGTATTTTGCGAGTAGCTGTCGAGAGTAAACATGGCAAAGCAGTGGAAACTATGTCTTGTTTTCATATAAATTTGATTTGAAAATACATTTTTACCTTCCCATAGGAAGTTATTGTAATGGGTCCGTTTTGTCAAATTGAAAATTTTGACATTTCTCGACGTTTCAAGATCCCTAGAGTCGAAATAAAAGATTTTTAGAAAGATGCCTGTGCGTGCGTGTGTACGTACGTTCGTACGTCCTTACGTCTGTACGTCCGTACGTTCGCGACGTTTTTTTCGTCGTCCGTAGCTCAAGAACTAGTAAAGATATCGACTTCAAATAAATTTTGTTATACAGATAATAATGCAGAAAGATGCAGAAAGGGATCTCAAGAAAATTGCGTGGGTGGTTTTTTTTACCATAGCAGTTTAAATAAAAGGTGAAAATGTTGGTTAACCCCAAATATCTCACGAACCAAAAACGCTACAGAATTGAATTAAATTTTATATTATATATTGTAACGTGATACCAAACAAGTATATTTTATGAAAAAAATCCAATTAACGGTTTTTTTATAAATCAAAAAAAAAACTGAAAAAAAATTTGTTGTTACAAATTGAATTTTGACTCAAATAACTTTTCAAAAATTTGAGATTATGGCTTCCAACTTATTTTATTTTATAAGAAATATTGTTTTCAACATTCGATAAAATTTTAAGAAAAATCGAATTGATAGTATTTTTTACAAAAAATAAAAACCTAAAAAAAACAATACTAAAACTTGGTAAAAATTTACTTTCGACTCAAATAGCTTTTCAAAAATTAAAAATATTGTCTTCAAACTTTTTTTATTTCACTGAAAATATTGTTTTCGATATTCTGTAGTTTTTTTTTAATAAAAATCCGTATTTTCAAAAAAAAAAAAAAATAAAATCTACAAAAAATAGTACGCAAATTTGGTAAAAATTGATGTTCGGTTCTCGATATCTCATGAACAATAGAAGGCATTGACTTCAAATTCATTTCATTTATCCAATTTGTATTTTTTTATGTAGGAAATAAAAACTTTTATGAAATGCTATAGTAAAATTGGTAAAAATTGGTTTTCGACTAAAAATCCCGTTAACTAAAATAGATTTTGAAATCAAACAATTTCATCATATGCAAAATATTGTTGGTAATTTTTAAATCTTTTAGAATAATTCAACTAACAATTTTTTTAACAAACACGAGAACCTACAGAGACCTTTTAAGCAAGGCAAATCGACAGACGGGATGGGAAGTTATCATTGTGGATGAAATACATGGCCAACGGATAATATGCTAGCAGAAGGAATTGTTAAGAATTAATATTTTATAGTAATGTTTTTCAATAATTTTTAGTTTAGTTTAGTGTTTATTTCATCAAACAAAGTTACAATGCTTTAGTGATTACTCGATAATAAAATAATAATAATATACGTACAAAATCAATAATGAATAAAAAACAATAAATAAATAAATATATATTAAACATTTCCACCATTAAGGTTTCTCAAAATAACGAGTAAATTGTTTTTAAATGAAAATCTACCAAGACAAAAGTCGATCATATCGCAAACAGAATTGGATTCTTTTAAGCACCTGGTCAATGGTTCATTAGCAGCATAATTTGTTCTGTGGAATGGAATGTTAAATAAATTTTGGTTTCTAAGCATCCTTGCAGGAACATTGAAGTTAATTAAGCTCAAAATTTCCGAACAATCAATATGATTAGTTAAAACATCACGAATAAACATAACTCCAGAGAACTTTCTACGAAGATTAAGAGGCAAGATTCCAAATAATTTACACCTTGTTTCATAGGAAGGCATATCAATGTTCCAATGAAGCCTTTTTACTAATACCCTTGTAAAGCGTTTTTAAATTTTCTCAATTCTAAAAGAGTGAACTTCGTACAAAGGGCTCCAAATAGTATTGCAATACTCAAGAGTAGATCTAACAAACGCAAAAAAAAGACATTTCAATGTGTGAGGATCACAGAATTCCTTTGAATTGCGCAAGATAAATCCTAACATAGAATTACCTTTGGCAACTAAAAAGTCTATATGTTTTAAGAAATCAAGTTTTTGATCAAAAATTATCCCTATATCTTTTTTAAAGGTTACTATAGATAAAAAGATATTATTTATACTATAGGAAAAATTAATTGATGTACGTTTTCGACAAAACGTTATACTTTGACATTTAGCAATATTAAGGTGTAAGGAGTTAATCCAACACCAATTTGATAATTTTTGAAGATCTTCTTGCAGCAATATGCAATCTTGTTCAGATTTTATACACCGAAAGATTTTCAAATCGTCTGCGTACATTAGACATCTAGAATTTAAGAAAACATTGGGAATGTCATTGATAAATAACAAGGAAAAAAGCGGACCGAGATGGCTTCCTTGTGGAACACCCGAGGTAACATTGATAGGCGATGAAAGAAAATTATTAATACGAACAAACTGAATGCGACCCTTTAAATATGTCCGTATCCAGTTCAGCAAATTAGAATGAAAACCAATTTTATTCAACTTCATAAGTAATATATCATGGTTCACCCTATCAAAAGCTTTGGAAAAATCTGTGTAAACAACATCGAATTGGAACCCTTTTTCGAGCCCGTTTAAAATGGTGTTTGAAAAAATTTTTAGGTTGGTGCTGGTAGATCTACCCTGAATTTACTTCGCTCTTTGCTTAACTTATTATGTACCTATATACTGATGTTGTACTGTATCATTCCAATGACACTCTTTAAACTAAGTACATACATCACAGTTTTTTTTTTTGTAACAACTATTCTTATTATGTAATATACAGTTCCTCTCGAGGCTTTAAACCGAACGGTCGTCTTTTTTTTCTTTTTTGCAACAGAAATCTATCAAGTGGACACGATTATGAGAGTACTCTCAGCAAGAAAACTCTCAATATTCTAGCAGAGAGCTCGCGATAGCAAAACTTCTAAAATTTGGCTCGCAAATGGACAGTCTCCCGAGAGTTGCTCTCGAGATTTAACTAGCAGAAGTACTCTCAAATGGACACGCACCTGGAAAAATCCTAATTATTTTTATCTTCTTCATTATAATTTACGGATATTTTTTTGAGCTGAGTTGAGTTGGATTTGTATTGCCTAGATGGAGGTTTTTAATTCGGGATATAGTTATTTCCTTTGTAATTTGGATTGGGATTATGATTAAATGGGGGTTTAATATGCACTTGACTTTTTGGAATAAATTATTTTGGTTTTGTTAATGTTTAGGGTTATTTTGAGGTTTTTGAGTTGGGTTAGTTGTAACTTTAGAGGTTTCTAATAATTTTTTAGGAGTTAATTCAGATTTATCGTCTATCAAATCTACTTGTGTGAGCTGGTACAAAGCTGCTTGTAAATTTGTAGGTTTAAAGGGAAATTAAATTGTTCTCATATGAAAAGGTGAACGTTTTTTTGAAAATGGTGAGGGCTCTTTCAGTATTGTGAGGGATTTCAGATTGTTTCCCTTTTTGAACAGTTTTTTGGTTCAGTTAACACAATGCCCTTTGGGTGCATCATAAAAGTTCGTAACACTACTACGTTTGTACGGAATTTGTCGTAACTCGTCATACAATTGGAAAGAACTTTAAAAACTTCCTACTAGTTAGATGAGCACAAATCTCTATGCACCTTTTGGCTTTGCCAATTAGTTTAGATTTCAGGATATTAATACAAATTTTCTGACTCTGGTTGTCATATTTTTTCAATGTTGGTTGAATGCCCTCTTTATTTACTATAAATTTACACAAATCCTCTCTCAAAAGTATTTCATCTCTTGATATACTTTTATGGATCGAGATTTAATGTAAGAGACATTTTGTTATTTGTTTTTCCTGATTTAAGGTTTGGCAAACTATTTGCAATATTTTCAGTTATAATATTTAACTTTTAACTATTGGTAAAGTATACCGTCGTTAGTTACTATTTCAAAATTGTAGTATCACTCTTTTGAGTCGAGTTATTACAAAGGAATTTAATTTTTCTATAGCAGTACCCGTGGCGTGATACTGACTTTTCCGTTAAGTGGGTTGACCGTGTTTTACACAAGTCAAATTTTCAGACAAGTTAGAGAAAAACTTTACTTCTAAAATTGTTATAAAATAAGTTAACGAGACAAGTGGAATCTTGTGAAGTACAATATCAAGTAAGTCGAATGACCGAAGGTTTTGCAAAAAGACAAACTAGAAAGTGGTCAGTCAACATAAAATTAAATATCAACACGTGAGAAAAATTGAACTTTTATTAAAGGTCATATTTTGTCTGGTCTCACGCTACTGAGAGACTTGGGAGGAATAGGAGTTTTGGGAGAGGTATAAATTTGGATATCAAAAATAAAATAGAATATGGGAAATGATAAAGGCATCATTTCGCATCGTGTCAGCATTTATTTAAATATACGTGTGTTAATACATATAATTGGTCGAATGTTTTTATTTAACATACCCTCCCCCCCTTTTGAGGGATTTAATCATTCAAACTCTAAAATTCTTTGTCTACTTCGAAGCGAGGAGCGGAGCGTTTCTTCTAGGAAGGGGTCTGAGTTTTCTCTTTCTCTTATGATGAATCCGACCATTGCAATAAATAATATGAAGATTATGCTATAGTGATGATAATCATGAGTGTTTATATCATTTGTCCAGGTATCCTTATCTAAATCTTTAACTACTTTATTTATTTTGTCGTTTAAAATTTCTATTTCTATATAATTTGTCTTATTACCCGAACATGTAATAACACTTTTATTTTAAGTTGATGCCTTTGGAAATTCTTATTGAGGGAACAATGAATTTTGCATTGTGGTATTGCTAAGAACTTGACCATTTATAATTATATGTGGGAGTTTCAATGTACATGGTCTTAAAAATTCTATCAACCCACTTCCACTTAGGGCTAAGGTTTCGTAGTTCCTTCATATTGTATGTAAACTAGTTGCTAGGTCATCAAGACCGAATACCTAAATGCGAATAGCACTGCTCAAATGATTCAGTAATGAAACTGTTATCACTGTCTCGATGGATTATTGTTGGTAATTGTTGGTTACAAATATAATTTTTGGTTGCAAGAAAATGACAGGACAGTAATTGACAGTAACTGCTAAATACGGGCATGATAATTCTATAATAAAACCATTGAGTATTTATACATAGAGAAATCAAGATAGTTCCAATCTTTCCTCACAAGATATCACTTGCATGTCCATAACAAACAATATTGGATTACACTCAAAATGAACAAAAAACGCTCAAGTAAAAAAGAAAAAAGGTTTGAGAGACTTTTACGATACTCAAGTTTTGTTTGCTTCATTGCCCGGTCTTTATCATAAGGAAGAAAAAGAAGTAGTTTTGCGCAGATACACAATATTATTGAAATTCACATTTGAAATATTAAACTTCTTTATTTTCAATTCTACGGAAAAATGTTCGAAAAAAACGATCTTCCAACCTCTCCCCCTTTGATACGTACTACGAATTGTAAGTCTATCAAATAAGGTATGGAGAAAAATGGAGGCGGAACAAAACAGCATACTTAAAGGAGCTTATAAAAAGGTTGATGCCTTAAATGCATTTGATAAACAATTAGCACATCTCGACCTGTGACGTCAGTGGTCTAAAGTAGTGGAGTGCGTAGTGCACACGACTTCTAAGACTGAGCAAATCTGATATGCGTGGGTTCGAATCCTATGTTGTGCATAAAGTTTTTCAAATAAAATTGGATTAAAGCTCAGCACCACAAAAAAGGAGACTGATGAGTGCAAAAGTGGCAAAGCACGAAATAGCTATATCTCCAGCCAAAACAATGAGTGGTAGCACCTTTAAGTTGTTGTTGTTGTTCAAAAACATTCGGAAAAATGTATGTTAACATAAAATGTAGATAATTTAATTTTCTACCGAAAAAAAAATCGTAAATCTAACGGTTGTGAAAATATCGAAGAAGCCCTTTTCCACCCCTTTTTCAATATGGCGGACAAATGGGGGGCTTTCAACCCCAAAAACCGGGTTTTATACTCACACTGAACATCAAAAGAAAAAACAATCGTGTAAGAATTTCTGATCTAATTTTATGATATATATGTATGTATGTATGCACATAGCAGCGTTGCACAAGCTTAATTCACTTTTACATAGCTTAAATCATGGCTTTAATTCACAGTTCACCAACTGACTTATGAATTAAAAAAAATTAATTCACAAGTCACCAACTGACTTATTAATTAAAAAAATTTAATTCACAAATCATCAACTGACTTATGAATTAAAAAGAATTAAATCGCAAGCCACCAACTGACTTGTGAATTAAAAAGAATTAAATTGCAAGCCACCAACTGACTTGTGAATTAAAAAGAATTAAATTGCAAGCCACCAACTGACTTGTGAATTAAAAAGAATTAAATTGCAAGCCACCAATTGACTTATATGTATGCATATTTTATTTTATAAGTGTCTTGGGTTAATTAATTTTGTTTAGAAAAATGGTAAGATTTTTTGTTTAAACTATTTCTTAGAAACGCCAAGGTGCATATATTTTTTTCATAACTTGACCACATTAATAATTATTTATCTAACTGTGTTTATTACATATAAATTCAGTTTAACAAAGTGCATATTTGGCTAAAGAAATTTTTAGAAAATGCTAAACGAGGAAGTTCATAGCACCAGTTGCATGTCAAGGAACTTTTCAGAATAAGTTTGTCAAAAAGTAAGTATTTCTTTGCGAGAGGTTACAATATATTATATATCAATTTAAAAGCCTTAAATATTTCCTTAAAATAATACCAAAAATTTATATATCACTGATATTTCTGAAATATCGATGGTTAAAGGGTAAGTTAAAAACACTTGATTTCCAAGAAGTGAATACTAAATATTTAAGTATATTTTATTGTTAGAGAAATAATATTGATTTTATTTGAAAGCTTTCATTTGAAAGCAAAGTTATTTTCCTACGCGAGTTAACATACAGCTATACCCCTACTTCAAATTACATATATACCTAAGTATCAAGATATATTATCCTTACAGCGATAAGAAATGGACTACGTGACCAACAAACATCACACAGTCATTTCTTTATTTAGAATTAAGCGATAAGCAATGCACTCATTGTATTCTTGCTATCTATTATTTACAATTAGGAGATAAGCATTTATTTACAATTAGGAGATAAGCATAATGTATTCCTTGTATCTACCTATTAAGAAAAAGTAAATATACAAGAAATTGTATAAATACGATGAACATAGTTTCATCGTGGTTCTTTGAAATACAACACTCAATAAAGTAACACTTGATCGTGTATTTTATACTCCAATCGTAGTTTATCATTATTTTGAATTGCAGATGGAAGACAGTATTAGCATACCAAGCTAATACTAAGTTATATTTTTTTGGACCAATAACGAACCATCGTTATTAACTGGGGGCTCAACCGGGATCCTTTGAAAAAACAAGGATCTTTGCCAACAAACAAACCTCATTAATTTGAGTCAAGTTAAATCTAGCATAGCAGATACACTTGCGAAGAAAGTCTTTACTTAAAGTGTAGTAAAGCAGTGAAAATTAGTGATAAGTGCAAAAATTAATTATTTAAAAAAATTAATGAGTAAACGAGCTTGCGGAGAAAAAGACTACGAGCTTAAAGAAATAACAAATAAGAATTATAATAAAATGTCGACAACTATGGAACTTGCAGCTCTGCGTGCTGAAATCCAAGCCTTAATACAAACTACAAATAATCTAAATGAACGAAACCTACAGTTACAAAGAAGTAACGAACAGTTCATACAAACGCAATCCGAAAAGGATAATTACTGGAAAAATATAACAGATACATTAAAATCAGAATTAGAAAGCCTACGCTTGTCACAACAAGGCGCTTTCAAAGCTGTCACCACCACACAAATATTAAAACCTGTAAAACCTGAATATAAAGATCCAAAAGAAGTGAGTTTGGGACCTTTTAAAAATACACCAGTATTTAGTGGAAATACTTCGGAATACAGAGCATGGCGGAAATACGTCACAGATATTATGGAACCACTTGAAAACATCCAGAACTCAAACACGTATTATGAAGCCCTCATGTTGATTAAAACAAAAATACAAGGTGAAGCAGCAAATGTATTAGTGAATCAAAATACAATAAATAATTTTGAAGCTATAATAAATCGCCTGGACTACACTCACGCAGATAGCAGACCTCTTTACGTTCTAATGAACGAACTTAAAAATATAAAACAAGGAAGGTTAACATTATCAGAATTTTATGATAAAATAAACTACGCTCTAAATTTGGTGCTATCCAAAATAGCAATGATATCATCAGCCGAAGGAAAACGTGTCCAAGAACAAATGGCCAACGAAGAAGCAATTCGTACCTTCACAACGAATATAAATTCGTCATTCATAAAAATAACTTTATATTCCAATCCTCCAAGTACTTTGGAAAGAGCATATGCAATGGCACTCACAATACAACATGACAACATGGCAGAAATAAATACTGGCCAGTCATCACTTAGGCCACACCCCGTTCAACATCATCAAGTAAATCTCGAACGAAGACAACCACAACCACATAACAATTTCCAACATATACCAGAAAAAAACCGATATAAACCAAATATACAAGCACAAGTGCAGAACTATGTGAACCCACAACATCCAAACGCAATGGAAACCGATACATCAGCTTTCAGACAGAAGAATCCTTTTAAGCAACAGAACAACTATAACAACAACTTCCAAAGATATAATTCGCCAAGACAACAGCAATATGATCCACCAGGCAATGCAGTGAAACGAGAAAGAGAAGACTCCGATCGCAACAGAAAATTTCAACGAGTGAATCAACTAGAAACAGGCAGAATGGAAGATGAGTTGGTAAGCAATAAATGTAAGCAATACGATCAAGATTATAGGTCTGAGTGTACTTTTTTAGACGAATAAAGGGTTTACCATGTCTTGTAAGAAAATGTCGTACTACAGGTAAATCCGTAGATATTTTAGTGGATTCGGGTGCCACAAATAATTATATTAGTAATAAATGTGAAATTGGTATTAGAGTAGAAATTGAACCTTTAAGAACAAAAACTCTTCACGGTATGTCAATTATTAGATACAAAAAGAAAATGAATATTTTTGGCTACGAGATAGACTTCTATGAAATTGATGAATTAGTAGATTTTGATTTAATTTTGGGAGAACAAGGTCTTAGATTAATAAAAGGTAAAATAGATCTTTTTGAATATAAATTATTTTATGAGGAAAAATTACCTCAAACAATCCATTTTACAAACGATTCAGATTTTTTTAAATATGAAATAGAGCAATTAATGAATAAGAATAATAATATTAGTGAAACACCTCCTTTCACAACCACAATTGAAGCGACTATTCGCACAAATAATGAAGAACCGATTTGGACTAAACAATATCCATATCCGTTCGCTGACAATGAATTTGTCAATAAAGAGGTAGAAAACTTACTTAAGGATGGGATTATACAACCAAGTAAATCTCCATATAATTCACCTATTTGGACTGTTCCCAAGAAAGGTATCGATGAACAAGGGAGGCCTAAACGGCGAATGGTAATTGATTTTCAGAAACTGAATTTACATACAATTACAGATAGATACCCAATTCCTGACGTGAACATGACTATCCAAAACTTAGGTAAAGCAAAAATATTCTCCACTATAGATCTCTAATCCGGTTTTCACCAGATTAAAATAAAAGAGTCTGATAGAGAAAAAACAGCATTCGCTGTTAATGGGGCTAAATATGAATTCTTACGAATGCCTTTCGGTCTCAAAAATGCTCCAAGTATATTTCAAAGATGTGTTGACGATATACTAAGGGAATATATTGGCAAATTTGCGTACATCTACATAGACGATGTGTTAATATACTCTTCCACACCTGAAGAACATATGGAACATATTCGCACTATAGTAAACGCCTTGCATAATGCAAATATGAAAATATCACAAGAGAAATCTCATTTCTTCAAAGATTCAGTGGAATATCTGGGACATGTGATTAAAAGTAATCGAGTGACGGTGGATCCCGCCAAGATCGCAACTATGAGCGAGTATCCAGTACCAACCACACTTAAAGAATTACGATCATTCCTCGGGCTAGCTAGCTATACTACAGAAAATTCATACAGAATTTCGCCCAAATAGCCAAACCCCTGACGGCTCATTTAAAAGGAGACAATGGTATGGTAAAAAAGAATCAAAGCCAGAAAGTAAAATTAAATATGGAAAATGATAAATTAGCCTTAGAAGCAATACAAATATTAAAAAATAAATTAATGGAACAGGTAGAACTCTTCCAACCAGATTTTAATAAGCCTTTCGAGCTTACAACTGACGCAAGTAATTTTGCAATAGGAGCCGTACTTACACAAGAAAGACACCCAATAACTTTTATTTCCCGTACTCTTAATGAGACAGAACAAGCATATTCGACTAACGAAAAAGAACTTTTAGCCATAATATGGGCATTACAAAAATTAAGGAATCACCTATACGGTATAGCTGATTTAACTATATATACTGACCATCAGTCATTAATCTTTGCGATATCTGAAAAGAATCCAAATGCAAAACTTAAGAGATGGAAAAATCTCATAGAAGAATACGGTGCCAAATTAATGTATAAACCAGGCCACCAAAATGTTGTAGCCGACGCTTTGTCACGTACCCAACAATTAAACATGAACACAAAAATCGAAGACTCTGTACATTCATTTGATAACTCACCATTTAAAACACTTAAATGCGTGCCAAACCCTTTAAATTCATTTCATAACCAAATAATCATGAAACCCATTTTAACTAACGACCAAAGTACAGTCACGGAAAATATCCATAAAGACCATGTACGCCACACGATCTCTTATAAAGATATCAAGTTCGCCATTTCAGAACTGAAAAACATTTTAAGTCCAACACGTACAAATGCGATAAAAATCGACGAACAAAGCCTTTTCTATATAAAGGACGAAATATTTAAACACTTTGAAAATTATAAAATTTTAATCGCAAAAAACTTGCTACAAGATATAACCGACGTAGATGAAAAAATTCGAATTTCTATCGAAACACATAACCGTGCCCATCGAAACGCGATAAACAATGCAGAAGAAATACTTAAAATCTATTTTTGGCCTAACCTCAGACAAACTTGCAAAGAGATCACTAACACATGCAGAATATGCCATACAACAAAGTATGAGCGACATCCGGTTAAACAAGAATTAAAACCAACACCAATACCCATATTTGCTGGACAGATGGTACATATGGATATATTCTATATATCAAACGAATTATTTTTAACCTCACTAGACAAGTATTCGAAATACGCACACATAATAAGACTCGAGAATAAACAAAATTTATATCTCAGACTCGAAGAAATACTTAACGTATACCCACACTGTGAACAAATAACCACAGATAACGAAAATATATTCTCAACCCACTCTTTTCAAGCAATCTTGAATAAATCGAACATCAAACATTTTAAGACTCCAGTTCAACATTCTACAACGAACGGTCAAATCGAAAGATTCCATAGTACTCTTATCGAGCTCAGTAACGCATTAGCCTTACAAAATAATACTAAACCGATCATTGAAATATTTAACGCGGTTAAACAATATAATTTAACTATCCATTCAGTGACTAAAGAAAAACCTATAGATATATATTTTGATAGAGGTAAACATCCAAATATAAGTAAAACATTGGAAAACAAACAGTTAAAAAATATAGAATATCACAATAAAAAACGTGCTAATAAAGAATATAAAAGGAACGATCAAGTGTTCTTAAAAAGTAATAGACGTACTAAAGATACGCCAAAATATAAAAAATACATTGTTAATAAAGACAGTGGGGACACTTTCCAAACAACACAGGGGAAGATCATTCATAAAGATGACATCAAGAAAAAATATTTACCTTATAATAATATTCATCCTTCAGGTAACAAAGCTAAACTTTGTGAAATCCTCAAACATAGTAAATTTAAAAAATAAAAAATATATTGCCACTCAAGCAGACGACGCATATTTATATAATGAAACAAACTTTTTATACCATGTTATAGACTTAGATAAAATGTTAAAACCTTTTCATAACATAATAAGTGCAGCATATCAACCATCATTAGAAGACGAAGAACTAATCAGAGAAATTAGCACTCTTGAAGAACAAATTATAACACATACGAGATCTAAACGATCAATAAACTTTTTAGGTTCCGTAATTAAATTTATGTACGGAAATCCCGATCATGACGATTTAGTAGAAATCCATGAATCTTTAAATAACCTTTCGGAAAATAATAATAAACAACTTCAAATAAATACTCATTTTGAAACCTTATTAAAAACTTTAGATCCACAAACGATTAAGGAAACATTCATGCTTAGGGAAATAAAGAAGGAATTATCAAATACAATGGAAACTATCAACCTAGCAAAAAATAATAATTTTAATTCAAAAGCAATCAAGCTAAGTGAAATCAAAGAAATTATTAATAAAGAAAAAATCGAAGTATCAATAATAGACATACTTGAATATTCACAAATATTTCTCGTGAAAATAATAAACAAAATAATAGTAGTATACAAATACCCAATCATAAATAAAAAATGCAAACACTTTATTTTAACCCCAATTGAATTCAGACATGGAAAACTCTTATTAGATAAATCAATTTCAAAATGTAATAATAAATTTACCAGAACAGAAAAATGTAATAAATTTGTAGATTCTATGATTTGTAAAGAACTACCTAAAGACAATTGCACTATACCTATTCTAAATAACAAATTAGCACAATGTAACATTGTTCAATAAGAAAATGCACCATTATTTAGAATTGACGAAAGTAATATTTTATTAAGTGGAAATTATAATATTGATAATCAAACAAATATTACCGATGTAAACCTTATTCAATTTAATACATCCGTAACAATTAATAATCAAAAATATGTAAATTATAAATCGGAAATCAGAAGATATTTAGACTTAGAACATAAGGATGAATTTGAAATTTTAGAAATCTTACAAACAGATTCAAAATATAAATTTGATAATATTAAAGCATTAAGAAAATTTACGATTCCAATAGAGGAACATCCTATATTATCCACAATATATACTTGTATTATTATATCAGTAATTATATTACTTGGAATAATATTAAACAAAATTTGTAAAACATATTCAGCTTATAAAAATGTACAAGCTAAGAAAGAATATAATAAGTTATACAAACAAGCATTAATGGCTAAAGGCATATTAAACGAGGACGTTTAATTTTAAGAGGGAGGAGAGTTAACATACAGCTATACCCCTACTTCAAATTACATATATACCTAAGTATCAAGATATATTATCCTTACAGCGATAAGAAATGGACTACGTGACCAACAAACATCACAGTCATTTCTTTATTTAGAATTAAGCGATAAGCAATGCACTCATTGTATTCTTGCTATCTATTATTTACAATTAGGAGATAAGCATTTATTTACAATTAGGAGATTAAGAAAAAGTAAATATACAAGAAATTGTATAAATACGATGAACATAGTTTCATCGTGGTTCTTTGAAATACAACACTCAATAAAGTAACACTTGATCGTGTATTTTATACTCCAATCGTAGTTTATCATTATTTTGAATTGCAGATGGAAGACAGTATTAGCATACCAAGCTAATACTAAGTTATATTTTTTTGGACCAATAACGAACCATCGTTATTAACTCGCGCATTATATCGCAATATAGACAGTGTATCGAACGCGAGCGTACGAGTTTAACACCACTACAGCCGGAAACCGCCAGCTAAACCTACACTTCATCATTCTATATTCTTATTATGTATTATACGAAAGAACATGCATTCTTCGTTCTTATAAAAAAAATATTTAGTCTTCATTCAGCTCTGTAGATGGCCAGTTGGCCAGTTGAAAGGTGTTCACGATAGTGTTTAATAAATTGGGTTTTTTGCAAATGCTTTTTCCCAAACAAAATGGTTTTAGTTTTCTTTCTTAAAAACAAGCATCGGTTCGACGTTGAGGTTTTCCGCATTTCCATGCGAGGTTTTAACTTCGGTTTAAATATTTGGTCCAAACGAGCCGGATAGTTACCAGCGACCTATAGATAAATTCCGCGAGTGTTTCGTTTTTGCTTGTGATAAATTATAAGTAAATTCCAGTAAATACTAGCTAGTGAAATTAAAAATGAAAAATGACGAGCCCTAGCCATACATCAATCGGGGAAGAAAAATTCAACTTTCAGATCAGCAAGAGGAATATAGCTGTAAATATCAGCAAGATGTCTCGACAGCAGCAAGCGGTTTTGTATTGGTAATGTATGTGCATGCGTTCCTTTTACAATATATTTTTTTATTTTATACAAGTCCCAACATGAAAAAGCGTGTCTGCTATTCAAAAGGGAAATAAAAGTAAATAGCTACTCTCAGCAAGAGGCAGCATAGTGTATTCAGAGGGATACACCAAATACATACGGGTATACACTCACGAACAACTAGCAGGCGAACGAGAAGATGACAAGAAAGAGGAGAAAAACACAAGCAGCAGCTGCGCGTGCTCTTTAGGTTATTTGTCTCGTTCAGTTTTTTGTTAGCCGGCACGAGAGGTAGATCGAAAGTTTGTAGTCTTTTTACTGTATACGAGCATAATTTGGAAGAACAATATTAACGAATATATTTATTTTTTGAAAAAGTTGTGAGTAAAATATCCATTATATATTTTGTGAATGAGTTGATTGTGCAGATAAATACTTAGTAGCCAAGTGCAAAAATTATATTTGGGAGAGGGTGTATATTGCGGCGAAGCGGCATATAGTGCGAATCATTTTTGTTTCATTAGAAACCAACAGCAAGGAGAAAGGCGGCGTAGATATCGTCATCGCAAGAATTTAAAATAATATAGAAAGAATAACAGAAAGTTAGCGAGGTATTTCGTTCATATCAATGAAGAATGAACAACGGCAAACATAGTAGCGACGGTGTGGTCTTCATCATTTTTTGTTTCTTTTTTGTTGTTTGCGTCGCTTCGGTCTGTGCTATGCGGTGATGCTTGTGACTTAGTGCGGCGATATTATATTAGGTATGTGTATTGGTGGCATGTACCATCAGACATATATATTTTTATTTTGCGTTGCGTTAGTCGTTGGTGCCTTACAACCACCATCAGACATATATATGTATTTTTATTTTGCGTTGCGTTAGTCGTTGGTGCCTTGCAACCATCATCAGACATATATATTTTTTTTATTTTGCGTTGCGTTAGTCGTTGGTGCCTTACAACCACCATCAGACATATATGTTTTTATTTTGCGTTGCGTTAGTCGTTGGTGCCTTACAACCACCATCAGACATATATATTTTTATTTTGCGTTGCGTTATTCGTTGGTGCTTTACAACCACCATTAGACATATGTACATATATTTTTATTTTTTGCGTTGCGTTAGTCGTTGGTGCTTTACAACCACCATCAGGCATATATATATTTTTATTTTTTTGCGTTGCGTATGTCGCTGGTGCCTTGCAACCACCAGCAGACACATATTTCTTTTTTTTGGGGTTAAGTTCACAAGACACAGACGAAGCAATAAGTAGGATAGGGAGTAACAATGCGCATGGTTAGAGAAATCAATCATAGCCATCGGAGAGCCGGCAGGTGTATTAAAGATACTAGCTTTAAAGCAATTGAGCAGAAGTGCTAACAGCAAGGATAGTGGCTATGATAGCAAGGAAACGAATAATTAAATACAATTATTGCACAGCAAGCCGAATTATGAAAATTCGAGCAAGTTAACGTAAGGATAAAGCTAGCGAGCTGTCATGACGAGCCAGGCGGCAAGAGCAGTATAGATTATTATAATTATACATGCATATGAGCAAGAAGTAATCACATATCATGATTGCGTTGGCAAAGCTGACGAGCTAAGGTTTCTTAGAAAATCTTTTGATGAAGACCACCGACCGCAGATAGTGATTGGGCAAGCTAAATAACAAAGATAAAGTTAAATTATTTAGCAAGTTATATGAATAGTGAGGTAGCAAATTTATAGTATTTATCTGGCACAGACTCATTTTTTGGAATAGTTAACGCAAGCTTTAGGGATCAATCTCTTATCCATATATTTATTACAGAATTAGCTAAATGGCAAATAACAAAATACACGATTCATGCCTCAAAGCAATGAAGAGGATGGACAGTTACATAGAACAAGCGAGAGAAGATGAGGACGTCGAGGACCTGCAAGTATGACTTGAGCGTCTGGAGGAGATCTGGAGCCAGCTTTTGGCGAACCACGTCAAGTGGATCTCCGGCAAGGCAAATGACGTGGACGAGGTGATGGAGCGGCAAACGGAAGCCGAGGAACTATACCTTGGTACGAAAAGGAAATTCCGCAAGCGAACAGCCGCAATTGCACAGCGAGAAAAAGAACAGCAAGTTGCGAAGCAAGCTGCGATCGGACAGGCAATAGAGGTGTCCATTCAGGTGCCTTTTCAGCAGGAGGTAAAGAACACATGGGGGGAGTTCGATGGATCCCTCACGAAATGGCAAGGATTAAGGGACCGTTTCATAGCAGGTGTACATGAAAATGAGCAGGTCAGGCCAGCCTTTAAGTTCCAGCATTTTGCCAAGTCACTGACCGGCAAGGCGGCCAAGACTTTGGGTGAGTGGCAGCTCACGGAGAGCAACTACCTTGAAGCCTGGGCTAGGCTCAACCAATTGTACGACAAAAAATATCATACATGTCCAGAGCTGCTAAGGCAATTCATGAGTCTGCCATGTCTGCCAGTTACACCTCGCGCAGACCAGATCCAGAGGCTTTCGAACGTGACGCATGAGACCCTTCGACAACTGAAGGCACAGGGAATTCCAGTGGAATACTGGGACATGATTATCGTCCACTTGCTGCACGAGAGACTAGATGCGGACACGGCACGGCAATGGGAATTGCAACGGCAATCCGAAACTCCGACATCAAAGGAGATACTGGCGTTTTTGGATCGACATTCGTGATGAGCGGCGCAGCATCGAGAGAACAGTCGAGGCAGCGTTTTGACAAATTTAGTAGCGAGCGTGAAGGACAACAAGGTAACATGGTAAACCAGCACAAGCAAGGAAAGAAGCAATCGATGATTTGGCAAGAGAGCAAACAGAGCAAAGCGATCAGGCGTCAGCATAGGTGCGAGTTATGCGGTGAAGAACACCAATTGTATCATTGCAAGCAATTCAGGGCATTGGACCAGGTAGCTAGAGTGCGTTTCGTGCGCATGCACGTATTGTTCGAGAACTGTTTCAAGCAAGGACATGACACGACTGTGTGCTTCCAGTCCCCGTGTTCGAGATGTCCGTTCAAAATGATGCACAATAGCTTATTGTGCCCAAGCCACAGGGTCCCTCTGGCAGAGGCTGCCGTAAAGAAAGGCATTAAACGAGATAGCGATTGACAATCAATTATTCCGGCTAAGCTGCAGAAGTTGAATAAAAACAAGAATCTTCTTGAAAGTTATTTGAACGTTTTTAATTTAATCTCTTCCTCCACAGATGATGAAACTTTGATTCCAACAATGTTGGTAAGGTTGAAGGTCGACGGACGGTTGTTCGGGCCAGTTCGAGCTATATTAGATTCGGGGCTCAGCCAAATTTGATTCCATATGAAATAGTGCGAGTTTTTAAAATACTTACACGACAGGCTACGAAAAGGGTTACCGGTATCGAAGGTAATATTGTGCAAATTAATAGACAGGCTAGGATCGGGATAGCCATGGTTTTCTTCAGAGGTATGCATAGAAGAAGATTTCTGGGTATTACCAAAGGAGACTGATTGGTCATTAGTAACTCCACGAGCAAGTATACAGCAGGTGAGTGAAATTTTTGACTTTCCATTCGCTGATCCATCTTATTGGAAGCAACCTCCGGTTGATATTTTACTGGTCGTGAAATTCTTTGGAAAGGTAATGGTATGTTCAATGCCACGAAGGATAGGCGCAATGACTGCGATTAGAACAAGTTTTGGCATAGTGGCATTTGGAGCTAGTTCTCTAGGTACGTCAGAACAGCAGGTTGAAAACATATCTGTATTAAGATGTGTTGAGGTAGATAGTTTGGATAGTTTAGTACGGCGGCTTTGGGAAATGGATCAGGTTGGTAATGGCAGGTTTAGATCACCAGAAGAGCAAGAGATGGAAGATAATTTCACAAAGACGGCAAAACGTGACAGCGAAGGACGTTTTGTCGTTACAATTCCTATTAAGCCTGACGTGCATGGTATAGGAGATTCGAGAGCGATAGCATTGAAAAGATTTTTTATGTTAGAAAGGAAACTAGCTAGGGAACCTGCTTTAAGAGAGAATTATGGCAGATAGAATTGCCTGCAGATAGAGTGCAAGTTGGTAAGCCTTTTCTACATACTGGGGTCGATTATGCAGGGCCTTTTGTGATTAAGGTATTGGATAGGAATGGTAAGCGAGTCACCACAAGGAAGACTTGGGTAGCAATTTTTGTATGTTTGAAGACAAGGGCGGTACATATTGATAGGGTAGGAGATCTGACTTCACTGTCATTTCTGGCATGCTATGAGCGATTTGTTAGTAGGCGAGGACATTGTCAACGTATGTTTAGTGACAATGGTACGTCATTCGTTGGCGCAGCTAGGGTAATTAAGCAAGCTTAGAAAGAATGGGAGAGGGATGAGCTATTCGGCAAATTAAATCAGCGCGGAACAGAATGGATATTTATGGTGCCAGCTGCTCGACATCAAGGGGGCATATATGAGGCGGCGGTCAAGTCGATGAAATATCACTTAAAGCGCATTGTTGGTCAGCGTATATTAGAGAGCGAGCAATTTTTAACATTATTGATCGGCATAGAAGGGATATATCCCGCCCAATTCATCCACTAAGTGATGATCCCACAGATGTACAAGCACTGACACCAGGTCACTTTCTGATAGGTGAACCGATTATGTTACCACCAGATTTATCGACGCCTGAAGAAACAGGTGCAAGAGGGGCAAGACATTTTAGAGAGAGGCAGCTTATGTTCAACCATTTCTGGAAGAGATGGCGAGAAGAGTATCTTGTTACATTGCAAGAGAGAAAGAAGTGCCGCAGGGAAAAAGAGAGCTTAAGAGTCGGTCAGTTAGTAATTATAAAGAGTGAGAATTTTCCTCCAGCCCAATGGGCCATGGGGAGGATCAGTCAGCTAATTAGAAGCAAAGATGGGATAGCAAGGTCTGTAGTTTTGCGAACCGAAGCCGGGCAGTTGACTCAGCCGGTTCAGAAAATATGTATACTACCAATTGAATAAATAAAGAGGCAGGGTTAGCAAGGATATATGAGCCAATCTCGGCTCCGAAAATCTATCATATGTGTTGGGCGCGACACATGGGTCGGTCCCTGACAGTAGATGAAGAAGCTTATATCCAGTTAATCCCTTGCTTAAGCCGCATCGTATGACTTAACATTGCTTCTAAATAACAAAAACATTGCTGCTGACTAACTGAAATCGATTGAGTCAGTCGCTGTCGTCACCTTCTTAAATTAACATCACTTTTATTATTTGTTCTTATTAACTAAAAATACTTAACATATTCTTTTCTATTAAAATATACTTTGAATTAAAGCTCATTATTATAAGTAATATAAATTCTGGGTTTTATTTCCAACATATATAAATATTCTAATCCAGTTCTTAGTTTCGTTACAGTGTCTTTCAGCAAGGTATGACCAAAGCGAGCAACGGAGGAGAAAGCAGCCGGTGGAAGGCGAATCAGCAGCCTCGGAGGTGGCAAGGACCTAGATGAAAAAAGGTTCCTTTTTTGTCGGGACTGTATCGAACGCGAGCGTACGAGTTTAACACCACTACAGCCGGCAACCGCCAGCTAAACCTACACTTCAACATTCTATATTCTTATTATGTATTATACGAAAGAGCATACAAAAGAACATGCATTTTTCGTTCTTATAGAAAATATATTTAGTCTTCATTCAGCTCTGTAGGTGGCCAGTTGAAAGATGTTCACGATAGTGTTTAATAAATTGGGTTTCTTGCAAATGCTTTTTCCCAAACAAAATGGTTTTAGTTTTCTTTCTTAAAAACAAGCATCGGTTCGACGTTGAGGTTTTCCGCATTTCCATGCGAGGTTTTAACTTCGGTTTAAACAGGCAGTTTAAACAAAAAAGAAGTAAAATTCTCTTTCTGTTTTAATAAACTTCAAACCCAAATATCTCAAAAACCCCACCAATTATGTTGGTAATACTTGACAAACATAACGTGCTACATCTCACCTTTCATTTGATACCACTTTCATTATTGAACGTATTGATTCCACGCTCCATACAAAAAAAGGCAGCCTCTTTTTTTAATTCATAAATCAGTAGGTAGATGACTTGTGAATTAATTCTTTTTAATTCATAAGTCAGTTGGTGGCTTGCGATTTAATTCTTTTTAATTCATAATCAGTTGAAGATTTGGGAATTAAATTTTTTTAATTCATAAGTCAGTTGATGGTTTGTGAATTGAATTTATTCAAATTCATAAGTCAGTTGATGGCTTGCGATTTAAATTTGTTTAATTCATTAGTCAGTTGGTGACTTCTGAATTAAATTTTTTTTAATTCATAAGTCACCAACTTGCTTATGACTTAATGATTTTTCAATTCACAAGCTCGCAACCCTGGTACATAGTAATAAAACTAATAGATTGTCAAAAAAATAACATAATTTGAAGCAGTGTTCACATTATAGGTTAATTTCACCCTTTTACAAATAAAATTAATTCTTTCGTTTATAAAATTGACACTTTTCCTAAGCAATTAATAATTTATAATTACGAGTACATAATAATTAAAAATTATAAATAAAAAAAAACATCAAATAATATTGATAAACGATAAAAAAATAGAAAATTAATTTGATTTGCTTGTTTGCAAAAGCATGAATTTAATTAGGACTGTAAAAAACACAATTATAATCTTACAGCATAATTCATTAATTTGAAGTTAAAAAACAAAAACTATAACTGTTTCTATGTCACATATAAAAACAATTTATATGTAATAAACACAGTTAGATAAATAATTATTAATGTGGTGAAGCTATGAAAAAAATATATGCACCTTGGCGTTTCTAAGCGTTTCTGGCTTGCAATTTAATTATTTTTAATTCACAAGTCAGTTGGTGATTTGTGAATTGAATTTATTTAATTCATAAGTCAGTTGATGGCTTGCGATTCTTAATGCATTAGTCAGTTGGTGACTTCTGAATTAAATTTTTTCTTAATTCATAAGTCACCAACTTGCTTATGACTTAATGATTTTTCAGTTCACAAGCTCACAACCCTGGTACATAGTAATAAAACTAATACATTGTCAAAAAAATAACATAATTTGAAGCAGTGTTCACATTATAGGTTAATTTCACCCTTTTACAAATAAAATTAATCCTTTCGTTTATAAAATTGACACTTTTCGTAAGCAATTAATAATTTATAATTACGAGTATATATAAATTAATAATTATAAATAAAAAAAAACATCAAATAATATTGATAAACGATAAAAAAACAAAAAAAATTAATTTGATTTGCTTGTTTGCAAAAACATGAATTTAGTTAAGACTGTAAGAAACACAATTATAATCTTACAGCATAATTCATTAATTTGAAGTTAAAAAAAAAAAAACAAAAACTATAACTGTTTCTATATGAAAAAGAAAACCGTTAAAATTGGTTAAATTTATAAGTAGGTACTTAAATTACTTATTTCAATAAATTTACAAATACTTTTTTAATCTGGATGCTTTTTCAGGATATTTTTTGCTTTTTCCAAGTTGTTTATTTGCTGTCAGAACTTTGGTTTTAATACGCATATCTTTAAGTGCATTATTAAAATTTTGTATCGATGTTCTTATTAGAAATCTAACAATAAATTTTAATATTCCATCCTTGTGGTCGCTGCAGAATTCAAATAATGTTTTGTTTTTAGAAATAACATGTATCATTAAAACATTTATGTTCCTTTTGAACTTGAAACACTTAAAATATTTTCGAAAAATTGAAATTATATAGTTTAAATCGTTCTCAAAATTATCTGAAGGTGTTGTTTTTTCCTCGTTAATGATTTCAAATATGTCCTTTAATCCATTTTCTTCAACCTCCAAAATCTGGTTTTCTAAAGTTTCAAAGTTAATATCTTCTGCTAGATATCCAAATTTTTGTTGTAGATTTCATGTAAACGGTTGAAGACGAAGAATGTTCTAGTAAATTATTTGAATTAGAACATTCATAACCACTTAACACTTTGACTGCGGATGTCAACGCGTCGTCGACATAGAAGAAGCGCTCCGGTCAAACCATGCCGCAGTCAAAGTGTTAAAGAAGATGATTTCAAGTTTTGAAAACATATCCATTTCAGGTTTCGACATACCCGGGCGGACGAAGGATTTTGTTCATATGAACCGCGATTATTTCTTATCATGGAAGTTGTATTTTCCAACGGATCTTGGTTTAAATGCGAAGTAATTAAAAAATTTTGTTCTGAATCCAGTGAAATGTTATCCCACAGATCTAGTATACCATTATTAATTGTTTGTTGAAGTCCTACAAAACAAAATGGGACTTTCATTCTTCCTTGCGAAGTCCAAGAAGCAATATTTTTGGAAAAATCCTTTAGATTTTTTAAAATTTCCGGTTGGTCGTTAGCAATGGCATTTTTATCAGGATTTGATGAGTATTTGCTAACACTGTTTAAGTTGTCAAATAATTTATTTACAGAAGATATGAAGTTAGCAGTGGCCAGAGCTATAGGTTTTTCTGCCTCTGTAAAAAAATCATTTTCAATAGCTGCAAAAATTCCCATTGCTACTCTATTACTAAAAACCTGAGTAGCTAGTTTAATTGAAAGCTTTTCGAAAGAGTTTGGCTGAGGTGCTGTCTTGAAAGTTTGTTAAATATATGGATAGTGCCACCATCGAAATCAAAAATTTTTTCAAAAATTTCGGGAACTAAAATATCTGCTTTAAGTAATGTATTTCTAATAATTTTAATAAGGTGTGGGACATCATGCAGAAGAAAAGTCTTATTATTATCTACCTCATAAAAAGGTTTACCAACTACAGTCCTAAGTAATTTATAACTTATATTTCGATTGTTGCTTCCCTGATCTGTTGTTACGGCACATACTTCATATCCTAAAAATGTTACTTTGGAAATGCAATGTTGGATTATTTTACTCAAATCTAAACCAGAAATGTTTCCAATATATAGACCAAGGGCTTGCGCCCAGTTTGAATTTAAACCACGTAACAACGATTAAAGCATGCTAAGCAACTACACCTGATCTGCCAAGATGACCATGATCAACAAATCCATAGATAACGTCTTCTGAAGTGCTATATTCTAATTCAGGTTTAATGGCCATTTTATCTAGTAGTAAGATACACTTTCGGTCCAACTTGGAAAGAGACGAGCATTTTGAATTAAGCAAATTGAGAGCACTATCTACTTGTCCAGGCGAAAATTCGTTATTCATGTGCTATCTTTGAATGGTGGATATAGCAGGTAAAGTAAATCCGATTTCAAGCAAGTACTTATACAGAACGGGCGATTTGTAAAAAAATTCAGAATAAAATCCATCTATTCATTACCCAATTTTGAGTTGGGCTTATGAAGTAACTGTCAAGAAATAAATGTCCTGACTGGGTCGCTTTTATTACTGCAAAGTTCGTTTATTTTCCTTTCAGCTAAGTCATTTATGGTATCTTCTTTGCGTTTTTTTTGGGGATCTATAAATAAGACTTGTGAGGTTTGCTTTGCCCTATTTGGAGAACTGGTGGATGGAATCAAGGGAGAACCATTTTCTGAAAATGGAAAATGCTCTTCTATTATTTCGGCGTCTTTAGAGAAAATTTTAAAAGAATTATTGCGCAATCTGCTGCTAATTTTTTCCTATTAACTATTTTTCCTATTACTATTATTTTTCTATTAATTCCGGTAAGCAAGCATTTCTTGATATCGAGGGTGCGTTTAATAACGTTAAAAAGGAATCGATCAAAACTGCTTTAGTTGAAGTTGGAGTTGAATCTGTCATTATCGATTGGATCTTCACCATGTTAAATGGCAGAATTATCAACTCTCAAATAGGAGTTAGTTTTATCGAGAAAACAATTACTAGAGGCATACCACAGGGAGGAGTCATCTCACCCCTGCTCTGGATCCTCGTAGTCAACAAAATTCTCACAAAGTTCAAAGATCAGGGCATTAAAATCGTAGCATATGCAGATGACATAGTGGTTTTGGTACCAGGCAAGTTTCTTACCATCATCGAAAACATTATGGAAAATGCATTAAAGGATTTATCTTCTTCGTCAACTAAGAACGGTCTCGGGGTCAACCCCACCAAGACAGAGCTAGTTTTGTTCACGAAGAAACCGAAACTGGAGGGCTTCAACTCTCCCAGGCTAAACGGTATTCCTCTAAAACTTTCTAAGGAACTAAATTTCTAGGAGTAATCCTTGACTCCAAGCTTACATGAAAGCGTAATACTGAGGAGAGAATGAAAAAAGCACTATGTCCATTCTACACATGCAAAAAGACCTTCGGTGTACGTTGGGGTATGCGACCGCAAGTCATCCAATGGATGTACACAGCGATTGTCAGACCCATTCTTACCTATGGCTCTATTGTATGGTGGAAGGTGGTGGAAAAATCAAGCTATCTCAAGAACCTGAATAAGGTACAGAGACTAGCCTGTATAGGAATAACAGGAGCTCAAAGATCCACACCACAAACTGAGTTGGAAATGATCTTGGACCTCCCGGCTCTGGATGAGTTCATAAGGTGCACGGCAGCCAAAACTGCAATTCGTTTAAGAGAACTGAGTTTTTGGAGGCACAGCACTTATGGACACGGGTCAATCTTACAAAGATATGACACGATTCCAGGACTGATGGAGACCACCGATTACATCCCCCCTTTACTAGATTTCGATAGGAAATTTTCTATTTTCATACCAGAAAGACAGGGTTGGGATCCTAATTCACTTATAAGTAAACAGGGCATCCCTTTCTACACTGACGGCTCAAAAATGGAATCAGGAACAGGTGCGGGAGTGTTTTGCCCATCTCTCAACATCAGAGTGTCATATAAACTCCCAGCTGACTGTAGTGTCTTTCAGGCCGAGATCTTTGCCATTGGAAAAGCAGCTGAATTGGCACATCACGAAAAGCTAAGCTCTTCGGAGATTACTTTTTTCGTGGACAGCCAGGCTGCTATCAAAGCCTTAGCCAGTGAGACCATAAGATCAAAAGCAGTTTTAAACTGTGGGAAGGAATTAAATAAAATCTGCCACACTAACCAGGTAAAGCTCTGCTGGGTTCCTGGACATAGCAATATAGAAGGAAATGATATAGTAGATGAACTAGCCAGGAAAGGGTCAGAAGCAGACACAAGTAGTAGCGACCATTTAGTTAGGGGACCACTCGTCCCGATTGGGGTACTCAAGAGGAAGATATACCTTAAACTAAAAGAGAAAATCAATAACTCCTGGAAATCCAGAGTAAAAAGAACATTAAAATCTTGATAGGTGTACTAACAGGTCATTGCGCCATTGTCACAATGGCTAACAGGATAGGGGCATTTGCACCCGATTTTTGTAAGAGCTGTCAGGATGAGGAGGAAATAGAAACCATTAAACACCTGCTCTGTGACTGTCCGAACCTCCAAACCAGCCGACTCCGTCATTTCGGAAACAGGTTTGTTGGAGAACTGGATGATCTAGCACAGATCTCAATGGCAAACATGAGGAAGTTTATAGATAGCACAGGCTGGTTCGTTAACGAGCCAGTCTACGTTAATCGGCAAATTGAGGAGCATCGATGGTAACTTTTACTTTTTTTTACAGGGGATCGCAATGGACCAGTAGGCCCCCGTGTACGCAACAGCTCCATGCTGTGCACACCACTTATAACCTAACCTAAACTTCTTCAAAATCAAAAATCGTGTGTCGTTCAAAAATAAAATATGAAAATGGATTCTTGTGAACGCGGAATACTCTTGAACGGCGAATAACTATATGTTGTTCTTCTTCTTCAGATGAAGATGACCAATCTAATATTCTAATTAAAAATTAAAATCATAAGAACGATATTATAAATGCAATGTCGAATTTGTTTACCTATTCATTCTATATCTCCAAATATTGAGAATACAAATTTTACAAAACAAAACATCAGCTGTCAATCTGTTATATTCATTTTTTAATGACACTTTTAAAATTTAATGAGTAAAAAATGGGCATTTAGTTTTAAAAGGTGTTTAAAAGCTTGTTTACTTTAAAAACGCTTTGTGAAACCAAAATATCGCATTTTACAGTTTAAAATCCATTTAAATGTATAAAAGTTGTTTATGAAATTGGGCATAACTATTGTAAATACCAACGATGGCCGTGTAGCGCCACTGCATCGGATTAACGAATATGATATGTTTAATCAACAATCTTTTTTAAAGTGTCTGTCAAGAAGTATTATCTTTTTACCTTTGTATATATGTATATGATTTTAAAATATTATTCTTTAAGAATAAGGTTGTTTCACATATATTTTACTTGCCTTCGCCTATATAAAAGAATAAATACTTAGTACAAATTAAAGAAACGGGCCAGAACGAGTATATGTATTTTCTATTAGAATCACTTTTTCAACGTATACGCATTATACCTATATAGGTATTACGTACAACCTCTACAACTACTGCTTACGTATCACTTCATAACTAAAATCCAAAACGCACAAGAGCCTGACTGTAAACAACACATGAATAGCAATTTCTTGTACCTGTTCGTATGCTTGTTTTTTTAAACTTTAACGAAAAAAATAAACTGAACGTAATAACTCCATGTTTGCACTGAAAACTTGTAACGATTTTCAAACAAAAAATTTAAAAATGGAGGTTTTTTTGACAAATCAAATGGCATTTATATCTTTGAAGACAAACTTATTTTACAGGTATATTTTAAAATCTTATACAGGTACTTTTTTAAAAAGACTTTGCATACAGGGGCAAGTTCATTTTATTTAAGTTTGTATTTTGTGCTTTATTACCATTGTTCACTCAAGAATATTTTTGCTTAAGAAATTGAAACTAAGACGATTGCAACGCTCCATGCGAGGTAATTTTGAAACTTACTTTTCAAAAAGATGATTTCTCTATGTATAAATACTCAATGATAAAACTTGAATTATTTTTAAATAGTGGAAACGGAACCAAATTGAAAAGCTGAAAATCTTGGTTATCAACCAAAGGAATCATCATTTCAAATACTATTGAGTCATGAAGACTTTGTCCTTCAATGGATAAAAGCCTTAAAATAATTAATACAGATGCTGTAGGGATGTTAAGATATGACGGAATATTGTTCCGAATAATTTGGAGTTGTTTGACAAATTGTGACGGCGAAATATAATGAGGATTCCTTTTTACATTATTAAGACTTAGGAGAATGTTAAGCAATGTATCTTGCACTCTCTCAAGGTTCATAACTGATAAAATCAAATATGGTGTTAACGCAGAAAAACTCTGGCTAACATCAATTATTTCTTGATGCCTTTCAAAGTTGTGCAGTGATAATTCGAACATAGTCTTAAGGCGCCAGTTATAGCTATCATTGGTTTTCATCATTGAAACCAAACATTGGGATTTTTTTGGCAGGTCGTTTATAGCTATCATTAAAAATTGCTGTCAAAAAAAAATTCCTGGTTGAAACCCACCCACAAATGTTTACTGACAGAAATTCTTTATTTGATTTCCGATCGATCATAATATTATTTTCATTTCTAATCGAAGGGAAACACAGTCATATATACATACAACAAAATTTCCGGGTTGATTTCAAGGATAGCTATAACTGGTCCCTAAGACATTTATGTTGCTGTTAAAGTTGTAAGCTGTTTCGTTTAAGCAGATTTACTGTAGAATCTGCGATCGAGCTCTGCCTTTTTAAGAGATGTACGAGGTGCTGTTCATCTTGTTTGACCAAAGAGATTTGGTGCTGTATATCCTTAGCATCACGTTGATCCAATAACCCAAATAAACTACGTATATGCATGTATGTGCAACGTTTCCGATAAAGTCGAAAGGAGATCTAGCAATCCTTACCCGTTTATCATTGTCAAGGTCACTGTTTGATTCGATTTCGACCACTCTATGTTTCAATGCAATAATTGTGGGCAAACAGTAGGGATTCGTTTTTAATTCATCTAAACAGGTTTTATCCATTCTGTCTAAATACGTTTTTACTTCTCATAGCTCTGCCCAATATGGTGACAAATTATAAAATATGTAAATGTTCCAAAACTATTGACTGTGCCTACCAATATCCTCAAAATAGATGCCAGTTGGATTGTCGGATAGATTCATCCTTATGGGTTCAGTATCTGTGGCGTATGCTAATGGAAGCAATAGCAACATGAAATATAATAATGTTCCCAAATAATTTCTGAGGAATCTTCCACTTCTTAATCTCATTGAGGTTTGGTTTTTTATTGGTACTTGTACAGCCTGGTGTGGCTGCTCTTTAAGATCGATCGGTGAAGGACAAAGTTTATGAATGGCTCTTTGGAATGTTCTTTTTTCCGTTTATACCTGCGCTACTCGCACTAATCCATCCGTTTCCTTCATAACTTCGATTACACGTCCAAGCTTCCATTTCATTGGAAGCTGGTTTGAATCTTTTAAAACAAACGTTGTTTCAGTTTCTAAGCTTTGGGATTGCGCTTTCCATTATTTGTCCTGGAGTCAATGTCTGCAATTCATAATGATCGGAGGAGTTGGTGTAAGTGGGTGTGAAGTGAATATAGATTCGATTTGAACATCAACTGTTAAAAGCTTCTTCTAAATATTTCAATAATGTTTTGTTTTTCGGATTAAACAGCGGCCTCCCAAAGTCCTCCAAAGTGAGGAGAGCGTGGTGGAATGTGTTTCCAATTGACTCCGATTTTCATACAATTTGAATTTATTCATGTTTGAATTCTGGATGAATCCAGAACCTCTTGGAAATCTTTTAATTGATTTCTTGCCCCAACAAAATTTTTGGCATTGTCACAGATTATGGTATGACATACACCCCGCCTTCCTACAAGTCGTTTAAAGCAGTTTATAAAGGCTTCAGTGGTAGAAAAGCATACAAATACTGCAAGATATGATTTGGTTGGAGTTTTTCCTCGGACGTTATAATGTGTCCGTATTGGTCTACTCCTGAATAATGGAAAGGTCGAGAAGGAACTATTCTTCATTTAGTTAGGTTTCCCATTAACTGATCGATTTAATAAATAAGTAAAATAAGTCTGATTGGACGGTTGGGCCAATCATGACAGTATCATTAAGTGAATACCTAGATGCCTTCTTTGCAAAAGGATCGAAAACTACCCAGAGCTTCGTTGATGAACTCTTAGGTTTAATAAAACAATGATGTGGAATGATGATCATAGTTCAATTTTGATATTTACTTTTCGGAAGGCGGAGTCATATGACCTAGAAGTTCATATTCCCCCATGAAACTTATATAGCTTTCTTTCAACTCTACGTTCTTTCCAAGCTTCCTTTCCAATGAATAAAAAAAATGGTTGCCTGTAAAGTCGGTTTTACGGGCGAAGATTTTACGTGACAACGTCTTTTTCTCGGTAGAATATTTATTGATATGAATATAATTAAATTGCACAATAGGAACAAGGAATTGAATGAAAATAAGAATTGCACAAATTTTTTAAACTAATAATTTACTTAACACTATCAACATTTATCAATAGTATGACATAACCTATAAACTCAGTTTCTCAACTTTTGTGTCAATCTAACAATTAATCAATCAATCATAGTTTACGATAATGAAATATCAGTGTACAATTATTTACCTTTATTGTTGTAGTTGTTGTAAATGACGAATCTAAGCACTCCACATTTTCACTACAGACACAGCTGACGATACTTTAACCACACGTGTGAACTTGTATTATGACGCTTTCTTGTTTTTCCAACGCCAAGAACGTTCGAGAAAGACAAAGACAGAGACACAAGCATGCGCCGATTCAATGCGCCTAATTCTCTAGTGCTGCGCGCGCGGCAGACCGATCATAGTTGAGTGGGAGAGAGACGCAAGGCATTCGGCGGGCCTCTCTCTCGTTCGGTGACTCATCGTAACGTTACCGGGCGTTACACTTTTTCATAAGTGACTCCCAGCCGCAACCTAATTTAAGACGTTGTCACGTCAAAAAGCTTTTTTGCCATTTCCATAGAACTTCCCGATGTTTCATTTGGACGCCTTTAAAGGAGAGTCGTACTGTGTACTGACCACATCGTGTTATTTCCACGTGTACGAGTATATTAAAATGTTCTTCACATTTAATTTATTCTTCACTGTAAACTTTTGATTCACCTTCAAAATTTCCAATTAGATGGAACCAATTTATCTAGACAGATCAGACGAGGTTTTGAAACTAAACGACAGATAGAATTGATTAGAATCTACACTGCTTCCTGTCTAAACCCAACCTAACCTTGTATTTCTTAATAATGGAAGGTTGCTTGAAATTTTAAGTTCTCTCGTTAAAAGAAGCTCGAAAAACATTTCTGCTCCGATGAGAAGGTCTATGCGGCGAGAATTAATCGAATTAGGATCAGCCAGGAGAATGTTGGAGGTCAAATCCCAAGTTTTAATGTCCAAAGGTGCAGCTGCCAGATAGTCACTTATTTTTGGCACTATACTGATTTTGATTGTCTTTTTGAATGAAGAGGTTCTGGATTCAACTGAAACATTTATTACATAATTAGCTGTAGCGTTCTTGCTCTTGTTTGTTAAAGAGGATGCCGATCTAAACAGGTCTATTCGATTTGATTATCTTCAATCTTCATTCCACTCTCAATTGGTATTTTAATGCTAAAGATGTGTACAATCAGAATCAAAAATACTCCATTTACCAAGATCGGAATCTCAGACTGACATTTCGGTTTGCCTACAAGCTACTGAGGACTAAATGTGAGAAAGTGTGCGTGAAATGATGCAAAGAACCAAACACATTCTCACATTTAGTCCTGAGGCCCATCAAAATACTTTATTTTAGTCCTCAGCCCCATCTAAATGCTTCATTTTGAATGTTTCATGGCCTCGTTCAAAAACTAAACAATCCTAACCAACAGAATGTTGTTAATGTATATTAAATAAAATAAAATTGACCAAATACATATTTAATACTTTATTAGTGCTGTATTTTGTTTACTTAAATTATTTGCGAACGCAACATGCGCTGCAACTGGTTAAGTATAATTGGAAATGGACAAAAGTGTAACTCAATACTTTGTAAAACAACAAAACAGACAATTTTTTCAGGTGTAGTTTGCTTAGAGCATTTTTTTGGCTACATTAGAAGTTCAGGTGGAATCAATAGGCGGGTGCCTCCGTATTTTTTTGTACAGAAAATGCTACGAGAAGCATACTTGTGAAGTTCCATTGAAGTTCCAACTTTAGTTAGTTTAGATTCCTCAATTAGATTAGTATTTTCATCATTTAAGCAGTTCGATAATTGCAAGACCAAATTTTAGTTTTGTTTGTTGCAGAAATATTCCTGAAAATTTCTTTTTGAGGGTATATGTTAGAGTAAGAATTTTGTTTGTAGTTAGATTTTAGAATAAAAATTTGAGGGAACCATGTTTTAAAAATAAGTTGCTTTGTGTAAAGCATCTTTAAGGAATAGAAATAGGCAATATGGTTACACACAATACCAACTAAATGAGTGCAATAAATAGATTTAAGTAACTTTTTTTATTCCAGTATGGGGAAACCGAACACCCAATAGAAAAAAATCGCGTGAACGCGCCAAAATGCATACTTCTTGAATCAATAATGTTATCTTCTATGCTTACGCATAAAATTACGAATTTTGTAGCATATGAACATTTCTAGACATTTTACAATGTGAACAATTAAATATGCTTTGAAATAATTGGCTACTATTAATGCTAATTTTTTTCCTAAAAAGTTAATGAAGGTTAGCTGAAGCGGAAATTTCTTTAATGAACATACCTAAAATATTATTGGCTTTCTCAAAAATATTTTTCTACACTAACCTCTGCTTTATATTTGAAAACTATTGTTTATGTATATTTTCTTCTATGTTCTGCATTTATAAAATGTAATCTATGGAATTATTTATTATATTAAGAAAAACAAAAATATGTACGTAAAACTCTTTAATTTTGTTCATTATTAGCAGCACTTTTATTAAACATACCCTTCAAACAATAATAAGTAAACTTGAACTTTGGTAACTAAACATTCTTAAGGAATGAATGAAAATTATATTTTGCGTTAAACTGTGGGAATTCACTAAAAAAAAATTGTGTACGTCAACAATAAACATTATTGTCGATTACATGATCTATTGAATGAGTTGTGCATGAATTCAGAACGATTTTAAGAGGTTTTCATTTTGTGATATACATATGTCAAAATTTTCATTTTATTTGCTCTGCATTTATTCAACAGTTTCCCTATAATCAGTCTGATTATTTTTTTAAAACATTGGTGTTCCTTTGATGAATAGTTTTTTTTGATAGCAAATGCATGAATGTTTCCATCAATCAAGAATGTTATGGATAAAGTATTTTTCGATTATAACTCTTTTTTTAAATTTAATATTTATTAATCAAAATAAAATTGAAAAATAGTTCCAAGCTTAAATCATTAAAAACAAACTATAAATACACTTGGATTAATTAAATTGATACAGATTTTAATTACTTGCAAACAAAATGTTTGGGCCGTTCATTAACGAAAATTTATTAGAATTTAATAAATTGCGCTCGCACCCTTAACTTGATGGTTCTTCGAACGCATCTTTGATACAAAAATCCGAGGTTAATTATGAAATTTGAAGAATTTCCTAGTGATTTTTGTAAATTAGTGAATTAATTATAATAAACTGATGTTGAACATGCTTTTTTCAAGACAAAAATGTACATTGGTTCGCTATCAACAAAATGACTGCAAAATTAAAGCTTAAAACTGACTTTTTCATCGACTTATTAACCTCCCCATTTTGTTTTTGCTTTACAAAGTGCCGCTAGCCCACCCCATCGTTTTTTTTTTTTGGTTTTCACATCTATTCATGGACTAATTGTCAAAATTACAAATACAACAATGTAAAAAACGGGGTTTGGAGAGTGAAACGTACGAAAGATTCCGATCTTGGTAAATGGAGTATTTTTGATCAGAATGTTTGATCTTTGATTTTTGGTATAAAAGTAGTGCCAAATACTTTAAACATTACATTAGAATGACATTCCTTGCCTCCAATTCCACTTATTGGAATGCCCTTTCTTCGTTTAGGGTAACCTAATTGCTGAGCTAAAGAGGTAGTAATGAAATTAGTTGTGAACGTGATTCTAACATAGCACGACAAGGGATACGCATCCCATTTGAACAAAGAATATTAACGATTGCGGTGGCCAGATAAACCTCAGGACATTTCAATACGACTTGTAACGATGTATTAACAATTGAGCCTGATGGAGACTCACCCACAAGACCAATAAAATTATCACACTTATCGGTGGCGTAAGTCCTTCTTGGCCGGATAATGCAGTAAGGTGTTGTGTCTCCCGTAGCACCTTTTGCACCTGCGTTGCTGCTGAAAGTCCTTCTTGGCCGGATAATGCAGTAAGGTGTTGTGTCTCCCGTAGCACCTTTTGCACCTGCGTTGCTGCTGACACGATGAAGAATGATACCCTTGCAAAAAGTTGTTGCACCTTCTGGTTGCGATCTTTTTTACAAATATAGATCTTATGACTATTAGATTTACAAAATTGACATGAAACTTCCGTAGAATTGTCAGAAGCTATGGTTGCAACTTTCTTCTTTTCGTCTGGCTTCACCTCCTAGAGATCTTGGAATCAGAACTTTACAAATTCCAGTAGCTGCATTAGAGTTTGGCTGCTTCTCGGTGATTGTAGGGATTCTTCGAAGGGTATCCTTGTCCATTCTGTGCAGCAAGAGATGAACAGCTGTTCATCTCTTCTGACCATTCTGTTGACTTCATTTGAGGCGGTTGAATAGTGTTTTCGTTGGTATGGAGGGTACAATTTAAACTTGTATGTATTTACTTCTTTTAACTGAGATTTTTCAAATTTAAATATTTTTGTTTTCATCATTATTTTTTTAATTTTTTCGACTCATTTCACTTTCTGTTAGCACAAGTTTAATATGTTTAATAACCTACAGGCCACTAAACTACCCTGTCGTGGTCGCCAATTGTTTAAAACAACTCAAATGTTCAGACAAGTAAAAGAAAAGCTTTATAATAATCTAAGACTAACAAAAATAAAATAGACTATGGGAAATGATAAAAAAATAATTTCTCATTGTGTCAGCATTTGTTTTAATATACGTGCGATAATATATAATTGGTCGGGTGTTTTTACTTTTAATACTTTGTAGGTAATAATTTGCAAAGTATACTCATATCTGAAAAATATCCTACCGTCTGCTTTAATTTTAAATGTCTTTTATTAAAACACTTTTTAAAAATAGTTATCAGAGACGAATAATGAGTTCTTTATTGTTTGAAGATTGCTAAAGATCTGACTGAAATGTCGCAGACTACCAGTATTCAAAGTATTATCAAAAACCCTCTATATGAAGATATAAATCCGTCGTACGTATTACCCTTCAAAACCCATTTGTTTACATTGTTGTACTTGTAATGTGGAAGAATTCAACGAGTAAAATTGACGTGTTTTCACGCATACATAGACACATTTACTGAGTTTTTAGGGGAAATTTCATAAATTAGAGGAGAAAATACACGCACACTAAGAAATACTTTATGAGGCCAGTTTCCGGTTTAGCTTGTAGGCAAACCAATATGGCTACCGAAGGTTTATATCTTTACTAGAGTGTTTTTGGTATTATCTTATACCCAGTTTACAAGGAGAATTGAATCGGAATTAAATCAGGATTTAGCGCCGTATATACCTGGATCGGATCGAAATAGGATTACTCGATCCGATCGTACAAAACGAGGTGAATCGAATCGAACATTGTTTTGTAAACCTGAATCGGGAAATCAAGTTATTGGTGTGTGAGGTTTTGCCTGTGTGTGAGTGTCATGTTTTAACTTTCTTTTTTGTTTTCAGATGAGTTTATTTTGGTTCGCGTTTTCGTGTTGTAAGCATTATTTCATTTGAATTTCAAAACTACACAATTTGTTATTTTTTATTTATAAATATAGAAGTTACTCACAACACAATACGCACACAAATAAAACCCAAATGCTTTGTATATAAATTTGAATAGTAACTATTCAATTACGGAAGGCGAGCCATGGGGCGCTGCCTGTACGAAAATTAAGTGTGGAATCTAAGAGCGATTGGAACTATAAAATATTGAAATAAATAAATAAAATAAATTACTCAAATGTAAACAAAAATCAGTCGTTGCCAACGTTACCTGAGATTTTTTTTATTCATACCTATCAATCTTCTACTCTGAACGTCGAACTTGTCGAGTTGTAGAAGCTGAGTAGGGACAATGATTTTCGAGAATTTTCTCCAGATGAGTCCTGAAACTAAAGGACGTTCTTATCCCTCTACCTTTCCCAAAATCATCATCCATTCCCACATAAACAAGGCATACCAGCCAACGTTTATGTCACCAACTCCCATCTCACCTCCCACGTTGTAATGGCGAAAAAGCTAGACAGCGCTCCTATCTCCTATGCTCCTTTCACTCTAGGTAAATTAGCTGAATTGCTGTTACCGAATCCCAATCTTTTCCTCCCATATCAGAATGATGAATTAACATCAACTGATTCCTAACCCTATCTCTTCCTTCCCTACCACCTCTTATCTTTATTGGGCTGGATCTAAGGTGTTAAACGACCCGTGCCGATGATCAGCCTGGCTGGGGGCCCAATTCAAAAATAGCACAGTCTCTAACGGAGTATCCGGATACCTGGCGACCTCCGGATTAACTAGCCTTATCTGTACATGCGAATCTCTGTGCAGACGGACCTCTTTTCTTCGCAACTCGTGGGATTAAGATGGAAAAAACAAAAACAAAAATTTAAAGGATGATGAGACCGGTATCTCTTCAGGACCGGGCGGCAATTTGGCGTCAAAGCCTGTTGCCGTATCTCTTGCGGCCAGCACAGAGAAGGGAGTAGTGGCTAACCATGGACCCTCCTCTGCAGCTGGCAGCAACGAGGATAGGAAGGTAGTGATACCTAATTTCAGTAGTGGCAGGGTTGTGAAAAATGGCCCTACCACTACTAATGAGAGAAAGGGGAAACTCTCGAAAAGCCAATATAGGCAAAGGCGGCAAGCGGCAAAAATCCTGAAGGCCTCTGGTGCATCATCGGGGGCTGAAAGGACACCGCAGCAAACCGCTAGCGTCGAATGGGCAAAAAGCATACTTGCTACAACTAAGACCAGTAAGGACTCTACGTCCAAACGAGAAAGGTCTCTCGAGGGGGCCGTACCGACACCAAAACGGCCTCGGGTGCACAACACCAGCACTCCCCTCAATCCCATCAAGAAAGCCAGTTTCAGTGACGTCGCGAAGGGCAAAGTCGTGGTTGCGGTCATTGACAGGAGTGATGATGATGGAACAATATCGGCTGATCGTTGGCAGTTGGTCAAGGTTAAGCTCTCGGGTGGCTTTTTAAGCATTTTGAGGGAGCTTCCAGGACCACTTCCTTCCATAAGCGATGGGGGTTTGCATCAAGGCCACGTAAAACTCATGGTTTGTGGCGATCAGAGGTCTTGTGACTTGTATAAGCTCGCTGTCAGCCGGTTAGGTGAAGTTTGGCCAGGTGCGAAGCTCGAGGTTATCGCTAAGGAAGACATTCCTAGCAGACTTAGAACCCGCATTTGGATCCCAATGGAACCTGCCGGTATCGATGAAATTCTCGAGATGATCAGACTTTGTAACCCGTCCCTTCCGACGCACAACTGGAAGATAGCCAAGCTAGAGGAGGTAAAGAATCTTTATAGGAGCGCCATTTTGGTACTCAATAAGGAATCTTTGGCTCCTCTAGCCATAAACGAGGGCTCGATAAACTATGGCTTCGAAACCATTAAAATTTGAGTCTATAAAAAAAATGAGGTTAACGCGGAAAGCGGGCCTCCAAAAACAACCGAGGGTGAACTAGCGGTTGGTGGGCCTGGGACATCGTCTTCTCTCTTAACTGAAGGTGACGATGCACCAATGCCCTCTCCAATAGCGACCCCACCCTCTACAAAAGTCGTAGACAGTCCATCCTTAATGGAGACTGAGGACGACCTCAACATGATCCTTTTGAGTGAGAACGAACTCTTGGGTTCATCCTCAGACTCAGAGGATCAGAACAAAACTGTGGTGGAGGTTGATCTGCCTAATTGTAGCCAAAATTCTGCAGTTAGTACAGATTAATCTCCAGCATTCCGTAAAGGCTTCGGCCTCACTTCTTCTCCGGCTGGCGAGAAACAGGGAAGACATTGTCCTGATCCAAGAGCCATGGATTGTGAGATCCGTTGTTCGTGGACTCAGGACTCCGGGATACTACACACTGTGTGTGACAGATAGAGGTGAACCTAGATCTTGCATACTAGTGAAACGTAGCATTAATGTATTTTTACTCCATCATTTCAGTGACAAAGATACCACCGTAGCTAGGCTGGAAACAACCAAGGGAAGTTTCTGGATAGTGTCGGCGTATCTTGGCCATGACCACCTTGGCCCTCTCCCTGGAAAAACCCTGGAGAAGATCGTCGCTGAAGCGGAAAGGCAAAGGATCCGCCTAATTATTGGGAGCGATGTCAACGCTCATCATACGGTATGGGGAAGTATCAATATCAACGACAGAGGTGAGTCTCTTTTTGATTATATTCTTGGTACTAACCTCTTAGTAAGTAATGTTGGGAATGAGCCAACCTTCATAACTAAAACTCGACAAGAAGTCCTAGACATAACTCTTGTCTCAGATACTATACACCATATGATCTTGGACTGGAAAGTATCCAAAGAACACTCGTTCTCTGATCATAGATATATCCAGTTCAATATCAATGTGGATGATAACCCTAGTCCATTGACTTTTCGAAATTATCGGAAAACTGATTGGGCCTCATACAGGAACTCGTTACAGAGTTTACTAAAACCTGGACTATCTTGCCCTTCCTCTAACGCTAATGATCTTGACCATAAAGTCAATGACCTTACCTCAGTTATGAACAGATCGCTAGAAATTGCTTGTCCACTTATACACATAAGAGGAAAGAGGAAACCACAATAATGGGCCTCAGAGCTTGACTCGCTCAGGAAAGAATGCAGGAAACTGTTTAACCGAGCCAAAGCCGCAAGACTAGCCTCTCACTGGGATTCTTACAAAGAATCCCTAAGAATTTACAAGAAGGCACTAAGGAAATCTAAACGATCTTCCTGGCGATCCATCTGTGGCACGATAGAAGAAACTTCTGAAGCCTCTTTCAACTAATCCAGCGATGCCAAGCTGCTTGAAAAATGCAGACGGCTCCTGGACAAATTCAAGTAATGAATCGCTGAGCTTACTACTGGATACTCATTTTCCTGGAAGTTCTCTTACCGAGACTTGCAACGGTTATATACGTTCAAGTCCCAATACTACATATCCACAAGGTCTGATTACAAGGGACAAGCTACAATGGGCTCTCAACAGCTTCAAACCATTTAAATCTGCAGGACCAGATGGAATAACACCAGCCGAGCTACAGAAGACTTCTGACATAATTGCACCAATCCTTGAGGCAATTTTTACCAGCTGTCTTTACCTGGTCCATGTTCCCTCGGCATGGCGAGAAGTTAAAGTTGTTTTTATACCCAAGGCAGGTAAATGCTCGCAAGTCAACCCTAAAGATCTACGACCTATAAGTCTATCATCATTCCTTCTTAAGACCTTGGAAAGATTGATTGATATCCAATTAAGGGCAAGTATTGATACAAGACTTCTGTCTTCGTCTCAACACGCCTACTGTAAAGGTAAATCGGTGGAAACAGCGCTACACACCTTAGTACGCACCGTCGAATATTCCCTCCATCATAAAGAGTTCGCTATGGTTGCTTTCCTTGACATCGAAGGTGCCTTTAACAACGTGGACACATCTGCAATCACATCTGCACTAACATCTCTAAATGTATAGAGTTCGCTTCAGGAGTTAATTCATTTATTGCTTACTAGCAGAATAATTAACTCAAAACTGGGCAACTCTTCTGGCAGACGATTCGTTAGTAGAGGGACACCGCAAGGTGGTGTTCTATCCCCTCTCCTCTGGAACCTAGTGGTGAATGAAATCCTAACTGATCTGGATGCGGAGGGTTTCAGAGTGATAGCCTATGCGGACGACGTTGCTATAGCAGTTTCAGGAAAGCTGTTGCACAAATTTAAAAGGAAATACGCAAACACAAGAGTTTTAACTAAACGTTATAGGGTCAAGGGGGGTAATTGTGAACAGGGGTAATTGTAAACATACTTAATTTTCTCAAAACCGTTTATAATTTGAAGCATGCCCTGAAATTATTTGAAAAGACATTATATTTAAATCATATTGACGCGTGGAAGGCCTTATCTGTCAAAGGGTTATTTGTGTTTTGTTCGTTTCCATGAGTCGTTCGTTTTTCTGCGTTTTTAAGTTTTTCAGTGCTAATTAAAATTGTTGCAAAATAAACAAAGGCGATCGAAGTAAGTTAAATTTTATCTTTAAGAAAGTGAAATATGAGTATAAATGCATGCTATATGTTTTTATTTGTCTGTATAACAAAATTTAAAAGTTATTGGCTGTTTACAATTACCCCATTATGTTCCTATCATGGGTAAATGTAAACACCGAAATGGGGTAAGAGTGAACAATTTGGGATAATTGTAAACATTCATTTTCAATGGCTTTGGTATTGATCTAACAATATTTTGTATCAAAAAGATGCCACGTACATATCAACCAAAAACCACAGCTCCATCATACACGTCAGTGGATCGGTGAAGGGAAAAATCCTACTGTCATTATATCTGGAGGCAGAAGAACAGCACTTTCGTCAGACGAGGAGGACACTATAGCAGGGTGCCTTATTTCAGATCTCGTGCTGGTTACTCTTGCGATAAGGATGATCTCCTTGGTTTAGTAGGTACCTACATATATAAGGAGAGAGAACTTGGTTACCGCTTTCCACAATGGTAGGACGACTGGTACCGTTTTCATTTACCCCATTTTTCTCGTTTACTTAAAAAACAAGGGGGGTAAATGTAAACATCAAATTTTATGAAAACTAATAAACAAACGCCATTAAGATTACTACTCTTTGATAGATAATACCATCCAAACTTAAGTAGCATAAACAAAAATGTTCGACATTGCATGGTTAAGCTGTTACAAACATTACAAGTGAACAAAAATAAAAAAATGCAAAATCGTTTACAATTACCCCCTTTGACCCTAATATTTATTGAACGACTAATAGGAATAGAAAAATGGAATTCAGTTTTTATACAAATTGTTATACACAAAATGATATTATATGTATTGTATGTATTGTGTGTAATTCTAGGTACTAGTATAAGTGTTGCTGTGTAAGTTTATTATATATTTCGATACTACCTCTCAAAACTATATTAGTATAAAGATATTAATATGTATGCCTTAGTGTTGGTACAAAAAATATATTTATAATTCCAAACCTAACATTTTAGAAAATTTCAAATGTTTTACTTTACATAAGTTCTTTGTAAAAATATCTGATAACATTTCATCTGTAGGAACATAGTTAAGTGAAATTATGTTTTGTTGAAAAATTTCTCGCACATAGTGCACTCGAATATCAATGTGCTTACTACGACTATGATATACAGGGTTTTTTACTAGTTGATGCGAGCTCAGATTGTCACCATTCAACTCAATCGGTTCTTTTACTAGCTCCGGAAAACCAAGCTCCTCGATGAAAGACCTTAAGTAGACTGCTTCTTTTGTCGCTGCGGATAGCGCCATATATTCGGCTTCAGTTGTACTTAAGGCCACTGAAGGCTGCTTTCTGGACTCCCAAGTAATCGCCGCTGTCTTATTGCCAATGAAAAAAGCATAACCGGTGTAGGATTTTCGGTCATCACTGGCACAAGCCCAGTCCGCATCAGCAAAGCCTTTTAACTGTCCACTAGTCTTTCTGTAAAAGAGTTTAAAATTTAATGTATTGTTAAGGTACCTTAATATATGTTTGGCAGCTGTCAGATGTTCTGCATGCGGGGTTACATTGAATTGTGAAAGCTTATTCACTGAATGTAAAATGTCAGGCCTCGTTGACACACCCAAGTACAGTAATGAACCAATTACTGACTGGTATGTTGTTCTGTCGATTTCACCACATCCTGAACAGCCACTGCACTTTGAAAATCTCTGACCAGGATCCAAAGGAGTGCTACACCTTCGAGTCTGAACCATGTTGTGTTTTTCTAATAAGCTGCGTATGAACTGCTGTTGAGAGATAATTATACTCCCATCGCTTTCACGTACTACCTCTATTCCCAGGAACTGATCGATAGGTCCCTTGTCCACCGTGGCAAATTCCATGCTTATTTGGGTCTTGATGTGAGTGAGAACGTTCAAATTGAAGCAGGCTAAGAGGATATCATCTACATATATCGCGATTATGTTTATTTCATCATTTATGTTCAGCGTGTATACACAGGAATCAGCATTACACTGCTTAAACTTTAATTGGGTGAGAACTTTGTGTAATTTGGCGTTCCATTCCCGCCCAGCCTGTTTCAGACCGTATAACGCTTTCTTTAACTTACAGACCTTCTGCTCATTTCCTTCCTTAATGAACTGCTCTGGTTGGGACATGAACACATCTTCTCTTAACTCTCCATTTAAGTAGGCAGCAGTCACATCCATCTGATGCACCATTAAATTGTATTCAGCAGCAATCGCCAATATGAGTCTCAATGATGAAAAACGCACTACGGGCGAAAATGTCTCGGTGTAGTCCAACCCGAACCTTTGGCTGCAACCCTTTGCTACCAGCCGACATTTGTAGCGATCTATGTTTCCGTGCTTGTCCCTTTTGATATTAAATACCCATTTACATTTGATGATTTGCTTTGATTCTGGGGGATCCACTAACTCCCACGTGTTGTTTGCTAAAAGAGTATCGTATTCTTGTCTCATCGCTTCTCGCCACAGTTTACTATCTTTCCGGTTCAATGCTTCTTTTACTGTAACGGGATTAAGAAATTGGCAAGAATCACTTACATGAGCATTAAGTCGTTGTCGTGAACGGAGCAAATGTGGACTACGTGTCCCATTTCCATTATCCCTTTCAAGCGCCTCATCGTAAACCTCATTAGAATTGTGACCCACAGAACCACCATTGACTTCATCATCGGCATCGGCATAATTCTCAGAACAATCACTCACAGAACCACCATCAAACCCATTAGTTTCATCGCAATCAGCAAAATTATCACCAGACTGAACTGCATCACTGGAACCACCATCAATCTCATAAGCGGCATCGGAATCACCAAAATTCTCACCAGACTGAACTGCATCACTCGAACCACCATTAATCACATCATTGTTTTGCTTCAAAGGAAGAACAGACTGAACTGCATCACTCGAACCACCATCAATCTCATTAGTGTTTTGCTTCAAAGGAAGAACTTCTTTTTCTGGAAAAACTATAATTTTATAATCATTAGAATCTTTGGGCAAAAAACTCTTATCCATGTGTTCTAAAAACTTGACATCACGACTTTTAAAAATTTTCTTGGATTTCTGTTCATACAACCTATATGCTTTTGATTCAGGAGAATACCCCACCATGTAGCATTCGATTCCCCTTGGGCTGAATTTTGATTTTCCAGGGCGTTTGTCAAGCATCACTGCTTTTGAACCAAATATTTTTAGGTGTTCAACTGAATGTTTTTTCGAATGCCATGCTTCATAAGGCGTCATAGCATCCAAGGATCGGGTAAACGAACGATTTCGTAAATATACGGCGGTTTTGACTGCTTCGCCCCAAAGCATCTCTGGAAGGCTTGAATGTAACAGCAAGCACCTTGCCATCTCCACAATGGTCCTGTTGGCGCGCTCCGCGACACCATTTTGCTGGGGAGTGTACTGCACGGTAAGTTGACGTTGGATGCCCTCCGCATCCAAGAACTGCGAAAACTGTGTACTGAGGTACTCACACCCATTATCAGTGCGGAGTATTTTTATCTTCTCTGATGATTCCCGTTCGGCTCTTGCTTTAAAAAGTTTAAATGAATTAAAAATGTCACTTTTATTTCTTAATAAGTCAATGAATATTTTCCGACTGAAATCATCTATAAAAAGACAAAAATATTTATAACCCCCTGGGGTCGAAACCCTCATAGGCCCACAAATATCACTATGCACAATTTCTAATACTTCTGTGCTTTGATTTGTGGCACTTTTAGGAAACGGAAGGGTGCACAATTTGCCCTTGAGACAGGTTTCACAATCAAACGGTTTGAATTCTTTTATATTTAATCCATGCACCATTTTTTTCGCGTTCATTAAATTAATGTCCTTGAAGTTAATGTGGCCAAAACGCTGGTGACACTTTGCAACATCGTTATTTTCCGATCTTATATGAAAGAAATGTTCCTTAGCATCGTACAAATATAAGTTATGCATTTTAACTGCAGTAAGAACAATTTTGCCGGTTGAATCTTTAATTACCGCGCTCTGGTCTTTAAACACAACAACGTTACCATTTTCAGCTGCCTTACTAATCGATATAAAATTTGTGCTAAGTAACGAAACAAAAAGAACATTATGTAATTTAACTTGCACTTCTTTAGTTTCAATACATAAGTCACCGATCCCCTCTGATGATATATAGTTGTTTGCAGCTAGCTGAATTTTTTCCTTGTGTGCTTGAAGAGAGACGAACATACTCCGATCACAACACATATGACTGGTAGTACCACTATCCAAAACCCAAGTCGATTTTGTGAGCTCTGTGTCTGTGTAGTTAACTGCATTTAACATTGCAAAATGTGCAGTTGGCTTCGTAGTGGTCGTTGACGTTCGACACGATGATGCATGGTGTCCCCTCTTACGGCATTTGTAACACTTACCACGTTTCTGTTGCTGCGCTTGTATATGCGAATTAGGTGTTTGTACTGTTTGCGCATGAGATGGTGTATGCTGTTGTTGTACATTTTTATACCGATGTTGCTTGGAGAAAAATGCTGCTTCTGTAGTTTCATGCAGATTGTCTCCTTCTCGTCTTTTTCCCTCTTCTATTAACTTCGTCTTTAACAAATGAGGTTTAGGTAATTCATCGCGAGACTCGATTGCGATGACGAAGTTTTCATAGCTTTTGGGTAGGCTCGACAAAAGAATAATTGAAATTAATTCGTCTTGCATTTTTATGTCTACTTCTTTGATTTTCTCGAACAGATCGAAAATATTATTCAAATGACTGACAACGGATGTGTTTTCTGGCATTTTAAGATTCAAAAGATATTTGAATAACGTCACCTTTCTAGCTGGTCCCCGTGGGGAATGGACTTCTTCCAACTTCTGCCATGCTGATTGGGATGTGCGGCAACTTTTTATGTGAATGACTTGTGATGATTTAACTGATAATAACATCGTTGCCAGTGCCTTCCCATCCTTAGTCTTCCACGCAGGAACGTCAGCGGCTACCGTAGGTCCTGCAATCTCTCCAGATACGTAATCCCACAGTTCACTATGAACCAATATGGATTGCATTTGCACCTTCCAGCAATCGTAATTTTCGTCGTCCAATTTTTCAATTTGATACAGCCCGGTACTCATTATTGCGACTCTAGGGCTGGGCCCATAACCTTTATTGCACAAATTTAAAAGGAAATACGCAAACACAAGAGTTTTAACTAAACGTTATAATATTTATTGAACGACTAATAGGAATAGAAAAATGGAATTCAGTTTTTATACAAATTGTTATATACAAAATGATATTATATGTATTGTATGTATTGTGTGTAATTCTAGGTACAAGTATAAGTGTTGCTGTGTAAGTTTATTATATATTTCAATAAAAGCATCTTAACACGTTAAAAGAACTCTTACAAAATGCCTTAGATAAACTAATACTTTGGGCTGATCGGTGTGGACTGGGTGTTAACCCACACAAAACCGATTTGGTCTTATTTTCGAGGAGATACAAAATTCCATTTGTTCTCAGACGAGGCTAAATACCTGGGTCTTGTCTTAGATAAAAAACTAAATTGGAAACGCAACGTAGAGGAAAGAGTCAAAAAAGCTACTGTAGCTCTCTTTTCTTGCAAAAAAGCCATCGGTAATAAATGGGGCTTGCAACCCAGAATCACGCATTGGCTATACACATCGGTAATCAGACCGATTTTAATGTACGGTGTGGCAGTATGGTGGACTGCTTTAGAAAAAGGTATAAACCGAGATAAAGTAAATAAAGTCCAACGTTCAGCTTGCCTATGTATAAGCGGATCGCTTCGCACGACCCCATCTGCGGCACTGGACACCTTACTCTACCTAACACCTCTTGACATCTTTAGCAAACAAATAGCTGCAAGTTCTGCTATTCGCCTCAAAGCTTCGTCGCAGTGGACTAACAACAACATTGGCCACTCGGTTATTCTGAGTTATTTAGAATCAATCCCAAAGCACACAGACTACACCATCCCCCAACTACAATTCGACAGAAATTTCCAGATTTCTATACCTCCCAGATCTTTTTGGGAGGATAGGACATTCCTGTAAGACGAGTCAATCCACTTCTATACAGATGGGTCAAAAACAAAAGAAGGGGTTGGTGGAGGTGTGTACTCTGAACGACTGAAATTAAGTCTCTCATTCCGCCTTCCCAATCATTGTAGCGTGTTCCACGCGGAACTTTTGGCGATAAAAGAAGTCTTGTCCTGGCTTAAAGAAAACGTGATATCGACATCTGATATCCGTATTTTCTCAGATAGTCAGGCCGCTATTAAATCTCTGGATTCTGTCTCTACAAACTCTATAACAGTCCAGAACTGTCGATCATCTCTAATGGAGATGGCAGAACAGTTTAATATTCACCTTTGCTGGGTGCCGGGCCATAGAGACATTCCAGGTAACTGTAAGGCAGATGAACTCGCCAGGAACGGTACAGTACAACCCATTCTACCACGTTTGGCACGTACTGGCATACCAATCGCTACTTGTAAACTGTTGCTAATGCAAGACGCTGTGAGGAGGGCAGGCACCAGGTGGAACAACATCACCACGTGTCAAGTCACAAAAAACATCTGGCCAACACTGGATTTAAAACGTTCAAGGTGGTTGCTCTCTCTAAGCAGATCGCATATAAGCTCGATAATAGGTGTCATAACCGGACACTGTCTAATAGGAAAGCACGCCATGAGATTAGGCGTATTCTCAAATGACTTCTGCAGAAGCTGTATGGACGAGGAAGAAGAAGAAACAGTTCTTCATCTTCTCTGCACATGCCCTGCTCTGGCTCGAAAACGCAAGAATTACCTAGGAGAATTCTTCTTTAACGATCTAAACGATCTAAATCATATCGGCATAAGCAGCCTCTCACGTTTCGTAAGAGACTCAAACTGGTTCCATTGAGCTTAGGAAGAAACCTCAAGATTCATGTGGTATCACAATGGGCCATCAAACTGGCCTAAGTGTGTCCGTTTCCATCTTGGACAGCCACTTCAACCTAACCTAACCTAACCTACCTATCAATGCAAAGAAGGTATGCATATACAATGTATTTTATTGTATGTGTTTAAGATTTGTTTTCAGAAAATTTTACATTTTCTATTTTTGTCAAATCTGAAAATTTAAAAGCAACGTTTTCAAATTTAAGTTTTGATACAATGCTTCTTTGCCATATTTTGAATTTTTCCATAACAAATACATTCGACGTAGGTATTTTTTTAATTTGTATTTTGTAAGGACTTAAGTCTTTTCGTGATTGCAGTTAAGCCATGACTCAAGCTAGAATTAAACGGTCAACGTAAAGGGTCAACATGTTGACTCTCTGACGTCATAAAAAGATCTAAATTTTCTGTGTCAACGCAACGTCAACGTTCACAGCGTCAATGCTTAAAACGTTGACTATTACACGATTTAACAAAATAAGGTTTATTTAAGCTAATGTTTTTTTTTATTTTTTTCATATTAGGGTGGGAAAGAATGTTAAAATCGGTACAATCTAAGCATATAACATAATTTTTGTGTAGTTTTTAATTGTAGGTCTACAAATGACATCATTTTTACGTCAAAGAGTCGACGCGTTGACCGGTTACGTTGACCTTCTGATATTAGCTTCATACTTTTTTCTTTAATATTTTGCAGTGCGAAAAAACTGTGTTAAAATTGAAAAAAAATTGAAAATTTATACATGTGTACCTATTTGAAAAAAAAATATTTTTCTTTATTTATCATTTTGGAAGCAGATAGGTCCAGAGTTTAAATATTTACATGAATAAGTACGATAGTATCTGTTTAGGTTAGCAGGTTGTTGCGTAGGTAAAAAGATAAAGAAGTTTCTAGGGAATAATTTTGTTAAATTAATGTATTAATTAATGTATTAAATTAAAAAAAAGTAACAAAGTTATAAGAACCTACAATCCTCCTCACCCTCATTTTGGTTGTTTCAAAAAAACGGACAAATGGCTAAAGATATTTTAATAGCTTTTTGCATTCTTAGGAAAAAGGGCATTATACAAAATATCCTTTTTAAGTAAAAAATTGGAAAATTAATGTCTCCTTCTAGACTTAACTTGATTTAATGAAAAAAATTATAGTTAAATTCAAAATTAAGATTTTCTCTAAAATTGAAATAAAATTTTCATTTATTTCAATTTTTTCATTATTTTAAACTATTGTAATGTGTATACACTCTTTATTTCTTTTAATATCGTGTTATAGTAGAATAAGTACGTAGCAACCGTTTATGTGTAGTAATAAACACTTGTGTAGAACATTTAGAATAAGGGGTAACATCTAGTGATTAAGAGGAGAACTCGCTTCGTTAAGCATCTAGTGATTAATAGGAGAACTCGCCTCGTTAAGCATCGAGAAACATCTAGTGGCTAAGAGGAGAACTAGCTTCGTTAAGCATATAGTGATTAAAAGGAGAACTCGCTTCGTTAAGCATCGAGAACAACCTAGTAGTTTCAAGAACCGATTTGAGGTATATAAATAGGCACTCGGAAGCGAAGCGGTTCATTATTGGTTGTGAACTGCGATAAAGTAAAGACTGTAATTAAAAAGTAATAATTGAAAGTAAAGACTGTGTTTGAAAAGTAATAGTTGAAAGTGTTCAATAAATAAGTTTGGAACAATTTAAATAAAGTACAAAATTGTGTTTTATTTACAAGTGTGAATAAGTTTTAATTATCGGACCAAGCCGAATATTACATTGGTGTCAGAATAAGGGATTACAACTTATTGAGAATAAAAACAGTGAGCAGTGATTGAACTATTTTGTGTGAAGTAGTGAATTTAAAAAGAAAAAAAATGAGTAATGTTTTGAAATACTTAACTGTCCCTGAGCTAAAGGCCGAACTAAGCAAACGTGGCTTAAGTGGGACAGGCGTAAAAACCAAACTCGTTAAACGGCTGCAGGAACATCTGGAGCAGCAAAATGAAGACCCAGATATGTCTGTTTTCGAATTAGAAGCAAAAGTGGAAGAGGTAAATGCAAATGTTGCTTTATCTAACATGGTGTCAGTTCTTTTAGCCAAATTTGAAGAAAATAAAAATGATGTCCTGAAGCAACTAGAAGCCCAAAGAAGCAACCAAAAGCAAGAACATCAGAATGTCCTGAAACAACTAGAAGCCCAAAGAAGCGACCAAAAGCAAGAACAGCAGAATGTTCTCAAACAACTCGAAACTCAAGGGAATGATGTCCTGAAACATCTAGAAGCACAAAGAAGCGACCAAAAGAAAGAACAGCAGAATATTCTAGAGCGGTTCGAATCGAAACCATTACAAATGAACTGGAAAAAGTGCGAAAGATGAAAGCTCGAGAACCTTCTGGTGAGTGCTCAAGGAAGAGAGAAGTGAATCCTCCAAGCTTTGATGGGCAGATTCCGTGGTCAATCTACAAGAAACAGTTTGAAGCAGCAGCGGTAACAAACGGCTGGGACGATCACGAAAAATACATTGCTCTTACGCTTGCTTTAAGAGGATCTGCTGCTGATCTGCTACAAACCATCCCAGCAGAGAAGAGTGGTGACTTCACAGTTATGGTAAACGCAATCAAACAGCGGTTTGGGGATAGCCACATGACAGAAGTCTTCCGAGTTCAGCTTAACAATAGGACACAGAAAAGAGGTGAAACTCTGCAGCAGCTTCAGGCAGATATCGAGCGATTGGTTCACCTGGCATATCCAACAGCTGGTAACGAGATAATAAATCAACTTGCTGTTGAAGCCTTTGTGAGAGCTGTGGGCGATATGAATCTCCAAAGGGCCATACACACTGCGGGAAAGCGAACACTACCAGAAGCATTGGCTTTCGCTCTGACGATGGAAGCTGCAGAACAAGCTTCCCAAAACATGCACCGCGTAAGAGAACTAGAGGTCCAAGAATGTTCTTGTCAGAAGGCTACTGTAGAAAGGAGTCAGCGAGACGGACCAGCACCATGCTGGAACTGCAATAAGACTGGGCATCTACAGCGACAGTGCAGATTACCGCGAAGAGGAACCGCATGCCAACACTGTGGAAATAGAAGTAATTCAACCGGGCAAAGCAACACCAACAACGTTGCTTCCGAAGTTGTTTCCCACCCGGGAAACGAATAAGAACCAACTTCGAGGGGCAGAAGCTGGTTTCTGGTATCGATGGCCCCAGAAACAACATCCAGGTTTCTCAAACGAAACGTGACAACAAGAGCCTGACCATGGAAGCAAGTATAAACGGCAACAAATGTGTGGCTACCATTGACACCGGTACCACGGCGTCCATCATACGGCAAGACCTCGTTAAGAAGGCATGTATCCACAACACCAACAGCTATCGTCTAAGGACTGCAACTGGAGAGGCCACAAAAGTTTATGGTGAGGTACGTCTTAAGATCCGGATGGCAGAGTTGGAATTCTCTCACCTGCTCCTGGTAGCAGATATATGCGATGAGTGCATTGTCGGCGTCGATTTCATGAAAGATCACGGAATGATATTGGACATCGGGAACCAAGTCCTGAAATATCGAAACATCGAGATTCCGATGATTTATGGGACTAACTCGTATGAGACCTCGTCATCTGTGAAAACCGTCAACAAAGAAGATCTCACTTTGCCTGCTTCTTCAGAAGTATTCGTCTGGACGAAATTGAAGGGTAAGCCTGGCAGCCATCGATACCTCATGGTCGAACCAGCATCTGTAAAGTCCTCCCAAACCGTTACCATTGGGAAGACTATTGTGAGACCTGTAAAGAACATGGTTCCCGTACGAATAATGAACATCAAGCCGTATGAAGTTAAGCTCAGAAAAGGTGAGATTGTTGGACAATGCGAATCTGTATCAGGGATAACAAGGATCAACGAAGAAGAGTCAAGGCAATCCTTGAAGTCCGAAGAGCTGAACTCCATAAAGACGAACATTCTCAAGTCATCTTATCTTCACCACCAACAACGAAGAACTGCAGAAGGTCTCCTCGAAGAATTTGCAGATATCTTTCCGTCATCGAAAGGGAAATATGGCAGAACGCAACTGGTACAACATCGAATCAATACCGGGGATGCAAGGCCGATTCGTCAACCTGCAAGACGGCTTCCACTAGCCAAACAAGGTGAGGTTGAAGAACTGATAACCACCATGAAGGAAGAAGGTCGATCGAAAACTCTAAAAGCCCTTGGGCGTCTCCAGTGGTCCTGGTAAAGAAGAAAGACGGATCAACCCGCTTTTGCGTGGACTATCGAAGGTTGAATGACGTGACCAAGAAGGATAGCTACCCTCTGCCTAGGATCAGTGATACTTTGGACGCAATGGAAGGAGCACATTAGTTCTCAACTTTGGACTTGAAAAGTGGTTACTGGCAAGTTGAAATCCATCCTGAAGACAAAGAAAAGACAGCATTCTCAACAGGAAACGGATTGTGGCAGTTGAAAGTGATGCCTTTTTTACTTTGCAATGCTCCAGCGACTTTTGAGCGCCTTTTGGAATGCGTCCTGCAAGGACTCACATGGAAATCTTGCCTGTACTATTTGGATGACGTCATAGTATACGGGAAAACATTTGACGAACACTGTACAAATCTGAGAGCCGTGTTTCAAAGACTTAGAGAAGCCCACCTCAAGCTTAACCCAGAAAAGTGTTCACTCTTCAAAACCGAAGTGAAATATCTGGGACACATCATCTCATCCCAAGGAGTAAAACGGATCCTGATAAGGTTGACACCGTGAAGAATTGGTCAACACCACAGGACAAACACCAACTCCGAAGCTTTCTGGGTCTAGCCACCTACTATAGGCGCTTTGTGAAGGACTTTGCTGGAATCGCCAAGAGTCTACATCAGCTAACGGAAAAGGGAAAGCAGTTTAAATGGTCAGGTGAGTGCGAGCGCAGCTTTCAAGAGCTCAAGCAACGCTTGTGTAATGCACCAGTGCTGACCTACCCAACTCCAGGAAAACCGTTCATAATTGATGCTGATGCCAGCAATGTCGGGATAGGTGCTGTACTTTCGCAGGTGCATAATGGCGAAGTACAGCAATGTACTCTCGAAGTCGGAAAGAAACTATTGTGTGACCAGAAGAGAACTTCTTGCACTGATTTTGGCAACAAACCACTTCCATATGTATCTCTATGGATAGAAGTTTCTTCTCCAAACTGACCATGGATCACTTAACTGGCTTTTGAATTTCAAGAATCCAGAGGGTCAAGTGGCAAGGTGGATTGAGAGGCTGCAGACGTACGATTACGAAATTCAACATCGGAAGGGGAAGCTTCACTCAAATGCAGATGCACTGTCTCGGAGACCATGCAAGTAAGACTGTAAGCATTGCAGACGACAAGAAGAAAAAGATGTCGTTACTGACCAACGAACCAGAGCCGATCCCATTTATGGCTTTAGCAACGACGAGTTGAGGAAGGCTCAACAAGAAGGCTCAGATATCGAACCCATCCTCGCTTGGAAGGAACACCAGGAAAAACCAGAATGGGCTGATATCTCCGATAGAAGTCCGACTCTGAAGGCCTATTGGGCACAGTGGGACTCGTTTCATGTCGAAGAGGGTTTCCTTCGACGGAAATGGGAATCAGCAGATGGAAAGTCTTATGTAATCCAGCTAGTCTTACCGAAGTCGAAGGTTATGGACGTTCCGCGAGAGATGCATGTTGGGGTTTCGGGAGGCCATCTAGGAGTGAACAAGAAACAAAAGGTTCGACAATGATTTTACTGGCTACATGCAAGGGAAGATGTCGAGAAGTGGTGCCGATAATGCGATACCTGTGCTGCCACCAAAGACCCGAACAAAAAGAACCACAGCCAAATGCAGCAGTATAATGTCGGAGCACTCTTCGAAAGGATTGCAGTAGACGTGGCGGGTCCATTTCCGGAAACAAATAATGGAAATCGTTATATTCTGGTCGTCATGGATTACTTCAGCAAGTGGCCTGAAGCATACGCCATTCCAAATCAAGAAGCCAAAACAGTCGCAGACCAAATTGTCTTCAACTGGGTGAGCAGATTCGGCGTTCCATTAGAACTGCATTCCGACCAGGGAAGGAATTTTGAATTAAACATATTTCAGGAAGTTTGTGGGCTTCTTGACATCAAGAAGACAAGAACAACACCACTTCATCCACAATCTGATGGCATGGTCGAACGATTCAACCGAACCCTGAAGGAACATCTTTGCAAAGTTGTGGACGACAACCAGCGAGATTGGGATCGACACATTCCACTGTTTTTGATGGCGTATCGAAGTGCAAGACATAGCTCAACTGGTCATACACCGTCTGAGATTTTGATGGGAAGGAACATCAGACTGCCGAGCGAAATAAAATTTGGATGGCCCACATCGGAGCTGCAAGCCGAGGATGACTACATTGATGACCTCAGAGAAAGACTCCTTCAGATCCACGACAATACCAGGTTGAAAATAAAGATGTTCAGTGACCGAATGAAGACACGCTACGATATACGAGCGACAACAACAGAGTTCCAAGCAGGAGATCGAGTGTGGCTTTACAATCCCCATCGACAAAAAGGGTTGTCACCGAAACTTCAACGGGACTGGGAAGGTCCATATACAGTCATTACAAGAATCAACGATGTCGTATACCGGATACAAAAGGGAGTCAGAGAAAAACCTAAAGTTGTCGCGACCGGTTACATCGCTACAGTGGTGATGAGAACAATGGATTTGTTCGGGACGATCAATCCTAAGGAGGGGGTAATGTAATGTGTACCTATACACTCTTTATCTCTTTTAATATCGTGTTATAGTAGAATAAGTACGTAGCAACCGTTTATGTGTAGTAATAAACACTTGTGTAGAACATTTAGAATAAGGGGTAGCATCTAGTGATTAATAGGAGAACTCGCTTCGTTAAGCATCTAGTGATTAATAGGAGAACTCGCCTCGTTAAGCATCGAGAAACATCTAGTGGCTAAGAGGAGAAATATCTTCGTTAAGCATCTAGTGATTAAGAGGAGAACTCGCTTCGTTAAGCATCGAGAACAACCTAGTAGTTTCTCGAACCAATTTGAGGTATATAAATAGGCGCTTGGAAGCGAAGCGGTTCATTATTGGTTGTGAACTGCGATAAAGTAAGGACTGTGTTTAAAAAGTAATAATTGAAAGTAAAGACTGTATTTGAAAAGTAATAGTTGAAAGTGTTCAATAAATTAGTTTGAAACAATTTAAATAACGTAAAAAATTGTGTTTTATTAACAAGTGTGAATAAGTTTTAATTATAGGACCAAGCCGAATATTACACTATTGATTTCACGTGCCTACGTATTTTTTTTTTTACAGAAAATGCTACGAGAAGCATACTTGTGAAGTTCCATTGAAGTTCCAACTTTAGCTAGTTTAGATTCCTCAATTAGATTAGTATTTTCATCATTTAAGCAGTTCGATAATTGCAAGACCAAATTTTAGTTTTGTTTGTTACAGAAATATTCCTGAAAATTTCTTTTTGAGGGTATATGTTAGAGTTAGAATTTTGTTTGTAGTTAGATTTTGGAATAAAAATTTGAGGGAACCATGTTTTAAAAATAAGTTGCTTTGTGTAAAGCATCTTTAAGGAATAGAAATAGGCAATATGGTTACACACAATACCAACTAAATGAGTGCAATAAATAGATTTAAGTAACTTTTTTTATTCCAGTATGGGGAAACCGAACACCCAATAGAAAAAAATCGCGTGAACGCGCCAAAATCCATACTTCTTGACTAAATAATGTTATCTTCTATGCTTACGCATAAAATTACGAATTTTGTAGCATATGAACATTTCTAGACATTTTACAATGTGAACAATTAAATATGCTTTGAAATAATTGGCTGCTATTAATGCTGATTTTTTTCCTAAAAAGTTAATGAAGGTTAGCTGAAGCGGAAATTTCTTTAATGAACATACCTAAAATATTATTGGCTTTCTCAAAAATATTTTTCTACACTAACCTCTGCTTTATATTTGAAAACTATTGTTTATGTATATTTTCTTCTATGTTCTGCATTTATAAAATGTAATCTATGGAATTATTTATTATATTAAGAAAAACAAAAATATGTACGTAAAACTCTTTAATTTTGTTCATTATTAGGAGCAGTTTTATTAAACATACCCTTCAAACAATAATAATTAAACTTGAACTTTGGTAACTAAACATTCTTAAGGAATGAATGAAAATTATATTTTGCGTTAAACTGTGGGAATTCACTAAAAAAAACTTGTGTACGTCAACAATAAACATTATTGTCGATTACATGATCTATTGAATGAGTTGTGCATGAATTCAGAACGATTTTAAGAGGTTTTCATTTTGTGATATATGTCAAAATTTTCATTTTATTTGCTCTGCATTTATTCAACAGGTAATTTTGTAATTTTGACAATTAGTCCATGAATAGATGTGAAAACCAAAAAAAAAAACGATGGGGTGGGCTAGCGGCACTTTGTAAAGCAAAAACAAAATGGGGAGGTTAATAAGTTAAGGTTTTTTTCAGGTTTTTATTTTTACTTTTTTCGATGAAAAAGTCAGTTTTAAGCTTTAATTTTGCAGTCATTTTGTTGATAGCGAACCAATGTACATTTTTGTCTTGAAAAAAGCATGTTCAACATCAGTTTATTATAATTAATTCACTAATTTACAAAAATCACTAGAAAATTCTTCAAATTTCATAATTAACCTCGGATTTTTGTATCAAAGATGCGTTCGAAGAACCATCAAGTTAAGGGTGCGAGCGCAATTTATTAAATTCTAATAAATTTTCGTTAACGAACGGCCCAAATATTTTGTTTGCAACTAATTAAAATCTGTATCAATTTAATTAATCCAAGTATATTTATAGTTTGTTTTTAATGATTTAAGCTTGCAACTATTTTTCAATTCCATTATGATTAATAAATATTAAATTAAAAAAAAGAGTTATAATCGAAAAATATCTTATCCATAACATTCTTGATTGATGGAAGCATACATGTATTTGCTTTAAAAAAAAACTATGCATCAAAGGAACACCAATGTTTTAAAAAAGTAATCAGAACGATTATAGCGAACCTGTTGAATAAATGCAGAGCAAATAAAATGCAAATTTTGACATATATCACAAAATGAAAACGTCTTAAAATCGTTCTGAATTCATGCACAACTAATTCGATAGAACATGTAATCGTCATGAATGTTTATTGTTGACGTACACAAGTTTTTTTTAGTGAATTTCCACAGTTTAACGCAAAATATAATTTTCATTCATTCCTTAAAAATGTTTAGTTACCAAAGTTCAAGTTTACTTATTATTGTTTGAAGGGTATGTTTAGTAAAAGTGCTGCTAAAAATGAAAAAATGAATGAGTTTTACGTACATTTTTTTCTTAATATAGTAAATACTTCCATAGATTACATTTTATAAATGCAGAACATTAGAAGAAAATATACATAAACAATAGTTTTCAGGTATAAAGCAGAGGTTAGTGTAGAAAAATATTTTTGAGAAAGCCAATAATATTTTAGGTATGTTCATTAAAGAAATTTCCGCTTCGGCTAACCTTCATCAACTTTTTAGAAAAAAAATTAGCATTAATAGCAGCCAATTATTTCATAGCATATTTAATTGTTCACATTGTAAAATGTCTAGAAATGTTCATATGCTACAAAATTCGTAATTTTATGCGTAAACATAGAAGATAACATTATTTAGTCAAGAAGTATGGATTTTGGCGCGTATACCGTTTTTTTTTTTATTGGGTGTCCGGTTTCCCCATACTGGAATAAAAAAAGTTACTTAAATCTATTTATTGCACTCATTTAGTTGGTATTGTGTGTAAACATATTGCCTATTTCTATTCCTTAAAGATGCTTTACACAAAGCAACTTATTTTTAAAACATGGTTGCCTCAAATTTGTATTCCAAAATCTAACTACAAACAAAATTCTAAGGAGGGGGTAATGTAATGTGTACCTATACACTCTTTATCTCTTTTAATATCGTGTTATAGTAGAATAAGTACGTAGCAACCGTTTATGTGTAGTAATAAACACTTGTGTAGAACATTTAGAATAAGGGGTAGCATCTAGTGATTATTAGGAGAACTCGCTTCGTTAAGCATCTAGTGATTAATAGGAGAACTCGCCTCGTTAAGCATCGAGAAACATCTAGTGGCTAAGAGGAGAAATATCTTCGTTAAGCATCTAGTGATTAAGAGGAGAACTCGCTTCGTTAAGCATCGAGAACAACCTAGTAGTTTCTCGAACCAATTTGAGGTATATAAATAGGCGCTTGGAAGCGAAGCGGTTCATTATTGGTTGTGAACTGCGATAAAGTAAGGACTGTGTTTAAAAAGTAATAATTGAAAGTAAAGACTGTATTTGAAAAGTAATAGTTGAAAGTGTTCAATAAATTAGTTTGAAACAATTTAAATAACGTAAAAAATTGTGTTTTATTAACAAGTGTGAATAAGTTTTAATTATAGGACCAAGCCGAATATTACACTATTGATTTCACGTGCCTACGTATTTTTTTTTTTACAGAAAATGCTACGAGAAGCATACTTGTGAAGTTCCATTGAAGTTCCAACTTTAGCTAGTTTAGATTCCTCAATTAGATTAGTATTTTCATCATTTAAGCAGTTCGATAATTACAAGACCAAATTTTAGTTTTGTTTGTTGCAGAAATATTCCTGAAAATTTCTTTTTGAGGGTATATGTTAGAGTTAGAATTTTGTTTGTAGTTAGATTTTGGAATAAAAATTTGAGGGAACCATGTTTTAAAAATAAGTTGCTTTGTGTAAAGCATCTTTAAGGAATAGAAATAGGCAATATGGTTACACACAATACCAACTAAATGAGTGCAATAAATAGATTTAAGTAACTTTTTTTATTCCAGTATGGGGAAACCGAACACCCAATAGAAAAAAATCGCGTGAACGCGCCAAAATCCATACTTCTTGACTAAATAATGTTATCTTCTATGCTTACGCATAAAATTACGAATTTTGTAGCATATGAACATTTCTAGACATTTTACAATGTGAACAATTAAATATGCTTTGAAATAATTGGCTGCTATTAATGCTGATTTTTTTCCTAAAAAGTTAATGAAGGTTAGCTGAAGCGGAAATTTCTTTAATGAACATACCTAAAATATTATTGGCTTTCTCAAAAATATTTTTCTACACTAACCTCTGCTTTATATTTGAAAACTATTGTTTATGTATATTTTCTTCTATGTTCTGCATTTATAAAATGTAATCTATGGAATTATTTATTATATTAAGAAAAACAAAAATATGTACGTAAAACTCTTTAATTTTGTTCATTATTAGGAGCAGTTTTATTAAACATACCCTTCAAACAATAATAAGTAAACTTGAACTTTGGTAACTAAACATTCTTAAGGAATGAATGAAAATTATATTTTGCGTTAAACTGTGGGAATTCACTAAAAAAAACTTGTGTACGTCAACAATAAACATTATTGTCGATTACATGATCTATTGAATGAGTTGTGCATGAATTCAGAACGATTTTAAGAGGTTTTCATTTTGTGATATATGTCAAAATTTTCATTTTATTTGCTCTGCATTTATTCAACAGGTTCGCTATAATCGTTCTGATTATTTTTTTAAAACATTGGTGTTCCTTTGATGAATAGTTTTTTTTTGATAGCAAATGCATGAATGTTTCCATCAATCAAGAATATTATGGATAAAGTATTTTTCGATTATAACTCTTTTTTTAAATTTAATATTTATTAATCAAAATAAAATTGAAAAATAGTTCCAAGCTTAAATCATTAAAAACAAACTATAAATACACTTGGATTAATTAAATTGATACAGATTTTAATTACTTGCAAACAAAATATTTGAGCCGTTCATTAACGAAAATTTATTAGAATTTAATAAATTGCGCTCGCACCCTTAACTTGATGGTTCTTCGAACGCATCTTTGATACAAAAATCCGAGGTTAATTATGAAATTTGAAGAATTTTCTAGTGATTTTTGTAAATTAGTGAATTAATTATAATAAACTGATGTTGAACATGCTTTTTTCAAGACAAAAATGTACATTGGTTCGCTATCAACAAAATGACTGCAAAATTAAAGCTTAAAACTGACTTTTTCATCGAAAAAAGTAAAAATAAAAACCTGAAAAAAACCTTAACTTATTAACCTCCCCATTTTGGTTTTGCTTTACAAAGTGCCGCTAGCCCACCCCATCGTTTTTTTTTTTGGTTTTCACATCTATTCATGGACTAATTGTCAAAATTACAAATACAACAATGTAAAAAACGGGGTTTGGAGAGTGAAACGTACGAAAGATTCCGATCTTGGTAAATGGAGTATTTTTGATCAGAATGTTTGATCTTTGATTTTTGGTATAAAAGTAGTGCCAAATACTTTAAACATTACATTAGAATGACATTCCTTGCCTCCAATTCCACTTATTGGAATGCCCTTTCTTCGTTTAGGGTAACCTAATTGCTGAGCTAAAGAGGTAGTAATGAAATTAGTTGTGAACGTGATTCTAACATAGCACGACAAGGGATACGCGTACCATTTGAACAAAGAATATTAACGATTGCGGTGGCCAGATAAACCTCAGGACATTTCAATACGACTTGTAACGATGTATTAACAATTGAGCCTGATGGAGACTCACCCACAAGACCAATAATATTATCACACTTATCGGTGGCGTAAGTCCTTCTTGGCCGGATAATGCAGTAAGGTGTTGTGTCTCCCGTAGCACCTTTTGCACCTGCGTTGCTGCTGAAAGTCCTTCTTGGCCGGATAATGCAGTAAGGTGTTGTGTCTCCCGTAGCACCTTTTGCACCTGCGTTGCTGCTGACACGATGAAGAATGATACCCTTGCAAAAAGTTGTTGCACTTTCTGGTTGCGATCTTTTTTACAAATATAGATCTAATGACTATTAGATTTACAAAATTGACATGAAACTTCCGTAGAATTGTCAGAAGCTATGGTTGCAACTTTCTTCTTTTCGTCTGGCTTCACCTCCTAGAGAGCTTGGAATCAGAACTTTACAAATTCCAGTAGCTGCATTAGAGTTTGGCTGCTTCTCGGTGATTGTAGGGATTCTTCGAAGGGTATCCTTGTCCATTCTGTGCAGCAAGAGATGAACAGCTGTTCATCTCTTCTAACCATTCTGTTGACTTCATTTGAGGCGGTTGACTAGTGTTTTCGTTGGTATGGAGGGTACTATTTAAACTTGTATGTATTTACTTCTTTTAACTGAGATTTTTCAAATTTAAATATTTTTGTTTTCATCATTATTTTTTTTATTTTTTTCGACTCATTTCACTTTCTGTTAGCACAAGTTTAATATGTTTATTTTGTTTAATAACCTACAGGCCACTAAACGACCCTGTCATGGTCGCCAATTATTTAACACAACGTAAATGTTCAGACAAGTAAAAGAAAAGCTTTATAATAATCTAAGACTAACAAAAATAAAATAGACTATGGGAAATGATAAAAAATAATTTCTCATTGTGTCAGAATTTGTTTTAATATACGTGCGATAATATTTATAATTGGTCGGGTGTTTTTACTTTTAATACTTTGTAGGTAATAATTTGCAAAGTATACTCATATCTGAAAAATATCCTACCGTCTGCTTTAATTTTAAATGTCTTTTTAAAAATAGTTATCAGAGACGGAGCTCTGAATAATGAGTTCTTTATTGTCTGAAGATTGCTAAAGATCTGACTGAAATGTCGCAGACTACCAGCAAAAACACTCCAACACGAGCGCAATTTTTGTATTGAATTCTAATAAATTTTCGTTAACGAACGGCCCAAATATTTTGTTTGCAACTAATTAAAATCTGTATCAATTTAATTAATCCAAGTATATTTATAGTTTGTTTTTAATGATTTAAGCTTGCAACTATTTTTCAATTCCATTATGATTAATAAATATTAAATTAAAAAAAAGAGTTATAATCGAAAAATATCTTATCCATAACATTCTTGATTGATGGAAGCATACATGTATTTGCTTTAAAAAAAAACTATGCATCAAAGGAACACCAATGTTTTAAAAAAGTAATCAGAACGATTATAGCGAACCTGTTGAATAAATGCAGAGCAAATAAAATGCAAATTTTGACATATATCACAAAATGAAAACGTCTTAAAATCGTTCTGAATTCATGCACAACTAATTCGATAGAACATGTAATCGTCATGAATGTTTATTGTTGACGTACACAAGTTTTTTTTAGTGAATTTCCACAGTTTAACGCAAAATATAATTTTCATTCATTCCTTAAAAATGTTTAGTTACCAAAGTTCAAGTTTACTTATTATTGTTTGAAGGGTATGTTTAGTAAAAGTGCTGCTAAAAATGAAAAAATGAATGAGTTTTACGTACATTTTTTTCTTAATATAGTAAATACTTCCATAGATTACATTTTATAAATGCAGAACATTAGAAGAAAATATACATAAACAATAGTTTTCAGGTATAAAGCAGAGGTTAGTGTAGAAAAATATTTTTGAGAAAGCCAATAATATTTTAGGTATGTTCATTAAAGAAATTTCCGCTTCGGCTAACCTTCATCAACTTTTTAGAAAAAAAATCAGCATTAATAGCAGCCAATTATTTCATAGCATATTTAATTGTTCACATTGTAAAATGTCTAGAAATGTTCATATGCTACAAAATTCGTAATTTTATGCGTAAACATAGAAGATAACATTATTTAGTCAAGAAGTATGGATTTTGGCGCGTATACCGTTTTTTTTTTTATTGGGTGTCCGGTTTCCCCATACTGGAATAAAAAAAGTTACTTAAATCTATTTATTGCACTCATTTAGTTGGTATTGTGTGTAAACATATTGCCTATTTCTATTCCTTAAAGATGCTTTACACAAAGCAACTTATTTTTAAAACATGGTTGCCTCAAATTTGTATTCCAAAATCTAACTACAAACAAAATTCTAACTCTAACATAGTCCCTCAAAAAGAAATTTTCAGGAATATTTCTGCAACAAATAAAAATAAAATTTGGTCTTGTAATTATCGAACTGCTTAAATGATGAAAATACTAATCTAATTGAGGAATCTGAACTAGCTAAAGTTGGCAATGGAACTTCACAAGTATGCTTCTCGTAGCATTGTCTGTACAAAAAAAATACGGAGGCACCCGCCTATTGTTTCCACCTGAACTTCTAACGTCGCCAAAAAAATGCTCTAAGCAAACTACACCTGAAAAAATTGTCTGTCTTGTTGTTTTACAAAGTATTGAGTTACACTTTTGTCCATTCGCAATAATTATACTTAACCAGTTGCAGCGCATGTTGCGTTCGCAAACAATTTAAGTAAACAAAATAAATAATAATAAACATTTATTTGGATTAAATTAAAAAGCTATACAAATCTTCCAATTTAAGACTATGTCAGCACTTCAGATTTTGTTGGTTAGGATTGTTTAGTTTTTGAACGAGGCCATGCAACATTCAAAATGAAGCATTTAGATGGGGCTGATTACTATAATGAAGCATTTTGATGGGCCTGAGGAATAAATGTGAGAATGTGTTTGGTTTTTTGCATCATTTCACGCACACTTTCTCACATTTAGTCCTCAGTAGCTTGTAGGCAAACCGAAATGTCAGTCTGAGATTCCGGTATTGGTAATTGATTCAAAGTTTTATCAAAAACCCTCTATATGAAGATATAAATCCGTCGTACGTATCACCCTTCAAAACCCATTTGTGTACAATGTTGTACTTGTAATGTGGAAGAATTCAACGAGTAAAATTGACGTGTTTTCACGCATACATAGACACATTTACTGAGTTTTTAGGGGAAATTTCATAAATTAGAGGAGAAAATACACGCACACTAAGAAATACTTTATGAGGCCAGTTTCCGGTTTAGCTTGTAGGCAAACCAATATGGCTACCGAAGGTTTATATCTTTACTAGAGTGTTTTTGGTATTATCTTATACCCAGTTTACAAGGAGAATTGAATCGGAATTAAATCAGGATTTAGCGCCGTATATACCTGGATCGGATCGAAATAGGATTACTCGATTCGATCTTACAAAACGAGGTGAATCGAATCGAACATTGTTTTGTAAACCTGAATCGGGAAATCAAGTTATTGGTGTGTGAGGTTTTGCTTGTGTGTGGGTGTCATGTTTTAACTTTCTTTTTTGTTTTCAGATGAGTTTATTTTGGTTCGCGTTTTCGTGTTGTAAGCATTATTTCATTTGAATTTTAAAACTACACAATTTGTTATTTTTTATTTATAAATATAGAAGTTACTCACAACACAATACGCACACAAATAAAACCCAAATGCTTTGTATATAAATTTGAATAGTAACTATTCAATTACGGAAGGCGAGCCATGGGGCGCTGCCTGTACGAAAATTAAGTGTGGAATCTAAGAGCGATTGGAAATATAAAATAATGAAATAAATAAATAAAATAAATTAGTCAAATGTAAACAAAAATCAGTCGTTGCCAACGTTACCTGAGATTTTTTTTATTCATACCTATCAATGCAAAGAAGGTATGCATATACAATGTATTTTATTGGATGTGTTTAAGATTTGTTGTCAGAAAATTTTACATTTTCTATTTTTGTCAAATCTGAAAATTTAAAAGCAACGTTTTCAAATTTAAGTTTTGATACAATGCTTCTTTGCCATATTTTGAATTTTTCCATAGCAAATACATTCGACGTAGGTATTTTTTTAATTTGTATTTTGTAAGGACTTAAGTCTTTTCGTGATTGCAGTTAAGCCATGACAAGCTAGAATTAAACGGTCAACGTAAAGGGTCAACATGTTGACTCTCTGACGTCATAAAATGATCTAAATTTTCTGTGTCAACGCAACGTCAACGTTCACAGCGTCAATGCTTAAAACGTTGACTATTACACGATTTAACAAAATAAGGTTTATTTAAGCTAATGTTTTTTTTATTTTTTTCATATTAGGGTGGGAAAGAATGTTAAAATCGGTACAATCTAAGCATATAACATAATTTTTGTGTAGTTTTTAATTGTAGGTCTACAAATGACATCATTTTTACGTCAAAGAGTCGACGCGTTGACCGTTTACGTTGACCTTCTGATATTAGCTTCATACTTTTTTCTTTAATATTTTGCAGTGCGAAAAAACTGTGTTAAAATTGAAAAAAAAATTGAAAATTTATACATGTGTAGGTACCTATTTGAAAAAAATATTTTTCTTTATTTATCATTTTGGAAGCAGATAGGTCCAGAGTTTAAATATTTACATGAATAAGTACGATAGTATCTGTTTAGGTTAGCAGGTTGTTGCGTAGGTAAAAAGATAAAGAAGTTTCTAGGGAATAATTTTGTTAAATTAATGTATTAATTAATGTATTAAATTAAAAAAAAAGTAACAAAGTTATAAGAACCTACAATCCTCCTCACCCTCATTTTGGTTGTTTCAAAAAAATGGACAAATGGCTAAAGATATTTTAATAGCTTTTTGCATTCTTAGGAAAAAGGGCATTATACAAAATATCCTTTTTAAGTAAAAAATTGGAAAATTAATGTCTCCTTCTAGACTTAACTTGATTTAATGAAAAAAATTATAGTTAAATTCAAAATTAAGATTTTCTCTAAAATTGAAATAAAATTTTCATTTATTTCAATTTTTTCATTATTTTAAACTATTGTAATGTGTATACACTCTTTATTTCTTTTAATATCGTGTTATAGTAGAATAAGTACGTAGCAACCGTTTATGTGTAGTAATAAACACTTGTGTAGAACATTTAGAATAAGGGGTAACATCTAGTGATTAAGAGGAGAACTCGCTTCGTTAAGCATCTAGTGATTAATAGGAGAACTCGCCTCGTTAAGCATCGAGAAACATCTAGTGACTAAGTGGAGAACTAGCTTCGTTAAGCATCTAGTGATTAAAAGGAGAAGTCGCTTCGTTAAGCATCGAGAACAACCTAGTAGTTTCTCGAACCGATTTGAGGTATATAAATAGGCGCTCGGAAGCGAATCGGTTCATTATTGGTTGTGAACTGCGATAAAGTAAAGACTGTAATTAAAAAGTAATAATTAAAAGTAAAGACTGTGTTTGAAAAGTAATAGTTGAAAGTGTTCAATAAATAAGTTTGGAACAATTTAAATAAAGTACAAAATTGTGTTTTATTTACAAGTGTGAATAAGTTTTAATTATCGGACCAAGCCGAATATTACATTGGTGTCAGAATAAGGGATTACAACTTATTGAGAATAAAAACAGTGAGCAGTGATTGAACTATTTTGTGTGAAGTAGTGAATTTAAAAAGAAAAAAAATGAGTAATGTTTTGAAATACTTAACTGTCCCTGAGCTAAAGGCCGAACTAAGCAAACGTGGCTTAAGTGGGACAGGCGTAAAAACCAAACTCGTTAAACGGCTGCAGGAACATCTGGAGCAGCAAAATGAAGACCCAGATATGTCTGTTTTCGAATTAGAAGCAAAAGTGGAAGAGGTAAATGCAAATGTTGCTTTATCTAACATGGTGTCAGTTCTTTTAGCCAAATTTGAAGAAAATAAAAATGATGTCCTGAAGCAACTAGAAGCCCAAAGAAGCGACCAAAAGCAAGAACATCAGAATGTCCTGAAACAACTAGAAGCCCAAAAAAGCGACCAAAAGCAAGAACAGCAGAATGTTCTCAAACAACTCGAAACTCAAGGGAATGATGTCCTGAAACATCTAGAAGCACAAAGAAGCGACCAAAAGAAAGAACAGCAGAATATTCTAGAGCGGTTCGAATCGAAACCATTACAAATGAACTGGAAAAAGTGCGAAAGATGAAAGCTCGAGAACCTTCTGGTGAGTGCTCAAGGAAGAGAGAAGTGAATCCTCCAAGCTTTGATGGGCAGATTCCGTGGTCAATCTACAAGAAACAGTTTGAAGCAGCAGCGGTAACAAACGGCTGGGACGATCACGAAAAATACATTGCTCTTACGCTTGCTTTAAGAGGATCTGCTGCTGATCTGCTACAAACCATCCCAGCAGAGAAGAGTGGTGACTTCACAGTTATGGTAAACGCAATCGAACAGCGGTTTGGGGATAGCCACATGACAGAAGTCTTCCGAGTTCAGCTTAACAATAGGACACAGAAAAGAGGTGAAACTCTGCAGCAGCTTCAGGCAGATATCGAGCGATTGGTTCACCTGGCATGTCCAACAGCTGGTAACGAGATAATAAATCAACTTGCTGTTGAAGCCTTTGTGAGAGCTGTGAGCGATATGAATCTCCAAAGGGCCATACACACTGCGGGAAAGCGAACACTACCAGAAGCATTGGCTTTCGCTCTGACGATGGAAGCTGCAGAACAAGCTGCCCAAAACGTGCATCGCGTAAGAGAAATAGAAGTCCAAGAATGTTCTTGTCAGAAGACTACTGTAGAAAGGAGTCAAGCGAGACGGACCAGCACCATGCTGGAACTGCAATAAGACTGGGCATCTACAGCGACAGTGCAGATGGATGTGGAAATAGAAGTAATTCAACCGGTCAAAGCAACACCAACAACGTTGCTTCCGAAGTTGTTTCCCACCCGGGAAACGAATAAGAACCAACTTCGAGGGGCAGAAGCTGGTTTCTGGTATCGATGGCCCCAGAAACAACATCCAGGTTTCTCAAACGAAACGTGACAACAAGAGCCTGACCGTGGAAGCAAGTATAAACGGCAACAAATGTGTGGCTACCATTGACACCGGTACCACAGCGTCCATCATACGGCAAGACCTCGTTAAGAAGGCATGGATCCACAACACCAACAGCTTTCGTCTAAGGACTGCAACTGGAGAGGCCGCAAAAGTTTATGGTGAGGTACGTCTTAAGATCCGGATGGCAGAGTTGGAATTCTCTCACCTTCTCCTGGTAGCAGATATATGCGATGAGTGCATTGTCGGCGTCGATTTCATGAAATATCACGGAATGATATTGGACATTGGGAACCAAGTCCTGAAATATCGAAACATCGAGATTCCGATGATCTATGGGACTAACTCGTATGAGACCTCGACATCTGTAAAAACCGTCAACAAAGAAGATCTCACTTTGCCTGCTTCTTTAGAAGTATTCGAGTGGACGAAATTGAAGGGTAAGCCTGGCAGCCATCGATACCTCATGGTCAAAACAGCATCTGTAAAGTCCTCCCAAAACGTCACCATTGGGAAGACTATTGTGAGACCTGTAAAGAACATGGTTCCCGTACGAATACTGAACATCAAGCCGTATGAAGTTAAGCTCAGAAAAGGTGAGATTGTTGGACAATGCGAATCTGTATCAGCGATAACAAGGATCAACGAAGAAGAGTCAAGGCAATCCTTGAAGTCCGAAGAGCTAAACTCCATAAAGACGAACATTCTCAAGTCATCTTATCTTTGCCACCAACAACGAAGAACTGCAGAAGGTCTCCTCAAAGAATTTGCAGACATCTTTCCGTCATCGAAAGGGAAATATGGCAGAACGCAACTGGTACAACATCGAATAAATACCGGGGATGCAAGGCCGATTCATCAACCTGCAAGACGGCTTCCACTAGCCAAACAAGGTGAGGTTGAAGAACTGATAACCACCATGAAGGAAGAGGGTCTGATCGAAAACTCTAAAAGCCCTTGGGCTTCTCCAGTGGTCCTGGTAAAGAAGAAAGACGGATCAACCCGCTTTTGCGTTGACTATCGAAGGTTGAATGACGTGACCAAGAAGGATAGCTACCCTCTGCCTAGGATCAGTGATACTCTGAACGTAATGGAAGGAGGACAATGGTTCTCAACTTTGGACTTGAAAAGTGGTTACTGGCAAGTCGAAATCCATCCTGAAGACAAAGAAAAGACAGCATTCTCAACAGGAAACGGATTGTGGCAGTTGAAAGTGATGCCTTTTTTACTTTGCAATGCTCCAGCGACTTTTGAGCGCCTTTTGGAATGCGTCCTGCAAGGACTCACATGGAAATCTTGCCTGGTTTGTTTGGATGACGTCATAGTATACGGGAAAACATTTGACGAACACTGTACAAATCTGAGAGCCGTGTTTCAAAGACTTAGAGAAGCCCACCTCAAGCTTAACCCAGAAAAGTGTTCACTCTTCAAAACCGAAGTGAAATATCTGGGACACATCATCTCATCCCAAGGAGTAAAACGGATCCTGATAAGGTTGACACCGTGAAGAATTGGTCAACACCACAGGACAAACACCAACTCCGAAGCTTTCTGGGTCTAGCCACCTACTATAGGCGCTTTGTGAAGGACTTTGCTGGAATCGCCAAGAGTCTACGTCAGCTAACGGAAAAGGGAAAGCAGTTTAAATGGTCAGGTGACTGCGAGCGCAGCTTTCAAGAGCTCAAGCAACGCTTGTCTAATGCACCAGTGCTGACCTACCCAACTCCAGGAAAACCGTTCATAATTGATGCTGATTTTTTTTTTTTTTTTTTTTTTATAATAACCACACACTCAAGGGGATATTACTACCCTTATTATGCAGAGGCACAGTGTGAGCACTAGGAAGAGGAGAGAGGGTTTAAAAGAAGATGTCGGTGCACATTGGTTTTGAATTCCTGAACATTGCAATGACTAGGAAAGACAGAGTGTGGTAAGGCATTCCACATTCGCGTAGTACGGCTAAATAACGAATCTCTGTATTTGACAGTACGGCCGAAGTTGGGCTCGAGGGTATACTGATGGGCATTCCTAGAAGCGCGAGTATTACGGTTGAACTGTTTAAGGGGAGGAATGCAACTGGCTATTTCACTAGAGCATAAGCCGTTAAAATAACGGTAAAAAAGGGTCAGACAAGAGACCTTACGACGATGTTCAAGCGAAGTAAATGAACTTATGATGATATTATCATGTCGGGATAGGTGCTGTACTTTCGCAGGTGCATAATGGCGAAGTACAGCAATGTACTCCGAAGTCGGAAAGAAACTATTGTGTGACCAGAAGAGAACTTCTTGCACTGATTTTGGTAACAAACCACTTCCATAAGTATCTCTATGGATAGAAGTTTCTTCTCCAAACTGACCATGGATCACTTAACTGGCTTTTGAATTTCAAGAATCCAGAGGGTCAAGTGGCAAGGTGGATTGAGAGGCTGCAGACGTACGATTACGAAATTCAACATCGGAAGGGGAAGCTTCACTCAAATGCAGATGCACTGTCTCGGAGACCATGCAAGTAAGACTGTAAGCATTGCAGACGACAAGAAGAAAAAGAAGTCGTTACTGACCAACGAAACAGAGCCGATCCCATTTATGGCTTTAGCAACGACGAGTTGAGGAAGGCTCAACAAGAAGGCTCAGATATCGAACCCATCCTCGCTTGGAAGGAACACCATGAAAAACCAGAATGGGCTGATATCTCCGATAGAAGTCCGACTCTGAAGGCCTATTGGGCACAGTGGGACTCGTTTTATGTCGAAGAGGATGTCCTTCGACGGAAATGGGAATCAGCAGATGGAAAGTCTTATATAATCCAGCTAGTCTTACCGAAGTCGAAGGTTTTGGACGTTCCGCGAGAGATGCATGGTGGAGTTTCGGGAGGCCATCTAGGAGTGAACAAGACGCTAGAAAAGGTTCGACAATGATTTTACTGGCTACATGCAAGGGAAGATGTCGAGAAGTGGTGCCGAAAATGCGATACCTGTGCTGCCACCAAAGGCCCGAACAAAAAGAACCACAGCCAAATGCAGCAGTATAATGTCGGAGCACTCTTCGAAAGGATTGCAGTAGACGTGGCAGATCCATTTCCGGAAACAAATAATGGAAATCGTTATATTCTGGTCGTCATGGATTACTTCAGCAAGTGGCTTAAGCATACGCCATTCCAAATCAAGAAGCCAAAACAGTCGCAGACCAAATTGTCTTCAACTGGGTGAGCAGATTCGGCGTTCCATTAGAACTGCATTCCGACCAGGGAAGGAATTTTGAATTAAACATATTTCAGGAAGTTTGTGGGCTTCTTGACATCAAGAAGACAAGAACAACACCACTTCATCCACAATCTGATGGCATAGGCGAACGATTCAACCGAACCCTGAAGGAACATCTTTGCAAAGTTGTGGACGACAACCAGCGAGATTGAGATCGACACATTCCACTGTTTTTGATGGCGTATCGAAGTGCAAGACATAGCTCAACTGGCCATACACCGTCTGAGATTTTGATGGGAAGGAACATCAGACTGCCGAGTGAAATAAAATTTGGATGTCCCACGTCGGAGCCGCAAGCCGAGGATGACTACATTGATGACCTCAGAGAAAGACTCCTTCAGATCCACGACAATACCAGATTGAAAATAAAGATGTTCAGTGACCGAATGAAGACACGCTACGATATACGAGCGACAACAACAGAGTTCCAAGCAGGGGATCGGGTGTGGCTTTACAATCCCCATCGACAAAAAGGGTTGTCACCGAAACTTCAACGGGACTGGGAAGGTCATACAGTCATTACAAGAATCAACGATGTCGTATACCGGATACAAAAGGGAGTCAGAGAAAAACCTAAAGTTGTCGCGACCGGTTACATCGCTACAGTGGTGATGAGAACAATGGATTTGTTCGGGACGATCAATCCTAAGGAGGGGGCAATGTAATGTGTATACACTCTTTATCTCTTTTAATATCGTGTTATAGTAGAATAAGTACGTAGCAACCGTTTATGTGTAGTAATAAACACTTGTGTAGAACATTTAGAATAAGGGGTAGCATCTAGTGATTAATAGGAGAACTCGCTTCGTTAAGCATCTAGTGATTAATAGGAGAACTCGCCTCGTTAAGCATCGAGAAACATCTAGTGGCTAAGAGGAGAACTAGCTTCGTTAAGCATCTAGTGATTAAGAGGAGAACTCGCTTCGTTAAGCATCGAGAACAACCTAGTAGTTTCTCGAAAAGATTTGAGGTATATAAATAGGCGCTTGGAAGCGAAGCGGTTAATTATTGGTTGTGAACTGCGATAAAGTAAGGACTGTGTTTAAAAAGTAATAATTGAAAGTAAAGACTGTATTTGAAAAGTAATAGTTGAAAGTGTTCAATAAATAAGTTTGAAACAATTTAAATAATGTAATATTCGGCTTGGTCCGACAATTAAAACTTATTCGCACTTGTAAATAAAACACGATTTTTACTTTATTTAAATTGTTCCACTTATTTATTGAACACTCAATTATTACGTTTCAAACACAGTCTTTACTTTCAATTATTACTTTTTATACACAGTATTTACTTATCGCAGTTTACAACCAATAATAATCCGCTTCGCTTCCGAGCGCCTATTTATATACCTCAAATCGGTTCGAGAATCTACGAGGTTGTTCTCGATGCTTAACGAAGTTCTCCTCTTCATCACTAGATGCTTAACGAAGCTAGTTCTCCTCTCCACTAGATGTTGCCCCTTTCGAGGTTCTTGTATGCGCTGAATGAATTGAGTTCCCCTCTTAGCCACTAGATGTTTCTCGATGTTTAAAGGAACTGGTTCTCCTATTAATCCGATATTAAAAGAGGTAAAGAGTGTATACACATTACATTGCCCCCTCCTTAGGATTGATCATCCCGAACAAATCCATCGTTCTCATCACCACTGTAGCGATGTAGCCGGTCGCGATGTACAACTTTAGATTTTCCTCTGACTCCCTTTTGTATCCGGTACACGACATCGTTGATTTTTGTAATGACTGTATATGGACCTTCCCAGTCCCGTTGAAGTTTCGGTGACAACCCTTTTTGTCGATGGGGATTGTAAAGCCACACTCGATCTCCTGCTTCAGGGTTCGGTTGAATCGTTCGACCATGCCATCAGATTGTGGGTGAAGTGATGTTGTTCTTGTCTTCTTGATGTCAAGAAGCCCACAAACTTCCTGAAATATGTTTGATTCAAAATTCCTTCCCTGGTCAGAATGCAGTTCTAATGGAACGCCGAATCTGCTAACCCAGTTGAAGACAATTTGGTCTGCGACTGTTTTGGCTTCTTGGTTTGGAATGGCGTATGCTTCAGGCCACTTGCTGAAGTAATCCATGACGACCAGAATATAACGATTTCCATTATTTGTTTCCGGAAATGGATCTGCCACGTCTACTGCAATTCTTTCGAAGGGTGCTCCGACATTATACTGCTGCATTTGGCTGTGGTTCTTTTTGTTCGGGCCTTTGGTAGCAGCACAGGTATCACATTTTCGGCACCAATTCTCGACATCTTCCCTTGCATGTAGCCAGTAAAATCGTTGTCGAACCTTTTCTAGCGTCTTGTTCACTCCTAGATGGCCTCCCGAAACTCCACCATGCATCTCTCGCAGAACGTCCATAACCTTCGATCTCGTTAAGACTAGCTGCACTACATAAGACTTTCCATCTGCTGATTCCCATTTACGTCGAAGGACACCCTCTGGGACATGAAACGAGTCCCACTGTGCCCAATAGGCCTTCAGAGTCGGACTTCTATCGGAGATATCAGCCCATTCTGGTTTTTCCTGGTGTTCCTTCCAAGCGAGGATGGGTTCGATATCTGAGTCTTCTTGTTGAGCCTTCCTCAACTCGTCGTTGCTCCAGCCATAAACGGGATCGGCTCTGGTTCGTTGGACAGTAACCACTTCTTTTTCTTCTTGTCGTCTACAATGCTTACAGTCTTGTTTACATGGTCTCCGAGACAGTGCATCTGCATTTGAGTGAAGCTTCCCCTTCCGATGTTGAATTTCGTAATCGTACGTCTGCAGCCTCTCAATCCACCTTGCCACTTGACCCTCTGGATTCTTGAAATTCAAAAGCCAGTTAAGTGCTCCATGGTCAGTTCGGAGAAGAAACTTCTGTCCATAGAGATACTTATGGAAGTGCTTTGTTGCCAAAATCAGTGCAAGAAGTTCTCTTCTGGTCACACAATAATTTCTTTCCGACTTCGAGAGTACCTTGCTGTAATAGGCAATCACCTTTTCTTCGCCATTATGCACCTGCGATAGTACAGCACCTATCCCGACGTTGCTGGCATCAGCATCAATTATGAACGGTTTTCCTGGAGTTGGGTAGGTCAGCACTGGTGCATTACACAAGCGTTGCTTGAGCTCTTGAAAGCTGCGCTCGCACTCACCTGACCATTTAAACTGCTTTCCCTTTTCCGTTAGCTGATGTAGACTCTTGGCAATTCCAGCAAAGTCCTTCACAAAGCGCCTATAGTAGGTGGCTAGACCCAGAAAGCTTCGGAGTTGGTGTTTGTCCTGTGGTGGTGGCCAATTCTTCACGGTGTCAACCTTATCAGGATCCGTTTTTACTCCTTGGGATGAGACGATATGTCCCAGATATTTCACTTCGGTCCTGAAGAGTGAACACTTTTCTGGGTTAAGCTTGAGGTGGGCTTCTCGAAGTCTTTGAAACACGGCTCTCAGATTTGTACAGTGTTCGTCAAATGTTTTTCCGTATACTATGACGTCATCTAAATAGACCAGGCAAGATTTCCATTTGAGTCCTTGCAGGACGCATTCCATTAGGCGCTCAAAAGTCGCTGGAGCATTGCAAAGTCCAAAAGGCATCACTTTGAACTGCCACAATCCGTTTCCTGTTGAGACTGCTGTCTTTTCTTTGTCTTCAGGATGGATTTCGACTTGCCAGTAACCACTTTTCAAGTCCAAAGTTGAGAACCATTGTGCTCCTTCCATTGCGTCCAGAGTATCACTGATCCTAGGCAGAGGGTAGCTATCCTTCTTGGTCACATCATTAAACCTTCGATAGTCTACGCAAAAGCGGGTTGATCCGTCTTTCTTCTTCACCAGTACCACTGGAGACGCCCAAGGGCTTTTAGAGTTTTCTTTTGATTATTGGAATTATAGTTTTCCGTCGGCTTTTTGGTCACTATAGTTTTTGCAATGAAACAATTACGTTACATTAACTTTCCCAACGTTTCGGCAGGGGTTGCTGCCTTCCTCAGGGGAACTTTATTAACACAAAAATATACAAATAATTTAAGTTAGATAAATAGGATACAATTACAATATAGTTTACTCACTCAAGAAAGATTTAAAAAAACAAAATTTAATATTAATTACATTAATTAATTATGAATTAAAAATAAAATTATAAATGTAGTTAGCACTTCGAAGAGTGAAGTTACGTCAAAATTAAATAAAGCACAATTTACATTTAAGAACAAAGAAGAGAGCAATATACAGCAGAAATGTTTTGTGTGTCTTGTTTTCGGTTCATGTTGTTTTTGTTATTGAGAATATGTAATGTTTCTAACGTGTATCGTTTCGAAACATGTTTCTCTGTCTGTAGAACTTCCACGCCTTCAAAGTTTGGAGAATGACCGCTTTCAATGCAGTGACTGGCCAGGGCTGTCTTCTCAGAATTTTTTAATTTTATGTCGGACTTATGATTCGAGATGCGTTGTCTAAGAAGTTGTTTAGTGGTCCCAATGTAACACAGGTTGCACAGTTCATTTGATTTACCATTGCAGTTAATTTTGTAGATTACGTCTGTTTGTTTGTCCTTATCCGGTTTCGTCTTGAGTTTAGTAAAACATTGGTCAAGTATTTTGTTTGATTTAAAAGCAAGGCGAACCTCTGTCAATTTTTTGGAAATCGATTTTTTGAAGTTGTTAGATAAAGTTGGGACGTAAACCATGGTTTTGTGGTGCGTTCTAACGGGTTCATCAATGTTTTGTCGTGGAATATGCATTTTGTGTTTTAAAAGGAGGCTTCGAATTATGGTAGAAGGATAACCATTATCACTTAAAATTTTGATGACTTTTTTCTCGTTGGCGACGTGGAATCGTACATCACTTATTTTGAAAATTTTATTCACGAGGTTGGACGCAGTATTAATGATGATATGCCTTGCTTGGTTTGATCGGAAATTAACTAGTCTTCCAGATGCTGTTGGTTTTTGATACCAGTCGAAAAGCAAACAATTTTCTTCACGGTATATTTTTACATCTAAGAACGATATTGTTTTGTTGAACTCATTTTCAATTGTGAATTGAATTTTTGGGTGGAATCCGTTTAGAATTTTTAGTACTTTTTCTATGTTTCTTTTATCTATTACTGCAAATATGTCATCAACATATTTTGCTATGAACACAGGTTTTTCTTCAATGTTGTTTAAACATTCGTCTAAAACGTGGTCCAAAACCAGATCTGCAATAGTCGGAGATAGTGGGTTGCCCATTGGCATCCCAAAAATTTGTTTGTATATAGTGTCTTTGTATTGAAGAAAATTGTTTTCTTTAAGACAAAAGTCTAGTATCTCAATAAATTTGTTTTGTGCGATCTTTGTGCTTTTATTTATTATATCCCATTTCTTCTTGGCAATGGTGATAGCCAGTTGAACGGGGATGTTAGTAAACAATGAAACTGCATCGAACGAGACTAAAACATCATTTGGACTTAGTTTTACATTCTTTGCTTTTTCAACAAATTCAAACGAATTTTTTATAGAGTAGCTTGAATTTGTTGTCACGCACTGTAAAATTTTTCCAACATACTTAGATAGCTCATAGCATGGTACATTCATGGATGACGTAATCGGTCGTAGTGGCATGTCTGTTTTATGAATTTTTGGCAGTCCGTAAATGGATGGGAGCTGGGCGGTGTAAGTGGTCATCTTTGCTTTCTCTCTATCGTCAATGCAATTGTTGTTTTTAAGCCATTTGACTATGTCATTGTTTCGCGTTTGAAGTGTTGTTGTTGGATTATTCCTTATTGTTCTGTAGGTGTTGCGGTCAGACAATAATTCAACCATCTTATCTTCATAATCTTTACGTTTCATGGCGACTGTGACGTTACCTTTATCAGCTGGTACAATGACGATATTCTTGTGCTGTTTAAGGAAATTAATTGTTAGTTTGTTTACATACAATACATATTTAGCAAATCTATCATTTTTATGATGACGTATGAACGAGTGTAACATGTTGCTGTATTGTGCTCTCATGAGTTCTTGTTCTCTTTCGTCTTGTATGCCTCGAATTACTTCTTCTCCATCAGCTATGAGTTGCCAAAAATTCATAAAACAGACATGCCACTACGACCGATTACGTCATCCATGAATGTACCATGCTATGAGCTATCTAAGTATGTTGGAAAAATTTTACAGTGCGTGACAACAAATTCAAGCTACTCTATAAAAAATTCGTTTGAATTTGTTGAAAAAGCAAAGAATGTAAAACTAAGTCCAAATGATGTTTTAGTCTCGTTCGATGCAGTTTCATTGTTTACTAACATCCCCGTTCAACTGGCTATCACCATTGCCAAGAAGAAATGGGATATAATAAATAAAAGCACAAAGATCGCACAAAACAAATTTATTGAGATACTAGACTTTTGTCTTAAAGAAAACAATTTTCTTCAATACAAAGACACTATATACAAACAAATTTTTGGGATGCCAATGGGCAACCCACTATCTCCGACTATTGCAGATCTGGTTTTGGACCACGTTTTAGACGAATGTTTAAACAACATTGAAGAAAAACCTGTGTTCATAGCAAAATATGTTGATGACATATTTGCAGTAATAGATAAAAGAAACATAGAAAAAGTACTAAAAATTCTAAACGGATTCCACCCAAAAATTCAATTCACAATTGAAAATGAGTTCAACAAAACAATATCGTTCTTAGATGTAAAAATATACCGTGAAGAAAATTGTTTGCTTTTCGACTGGTATCAAAAACCAACAGCATCTGGAAGACTAGTTAATTTCCGATCAAACCAAGCAAGGCATATCATCATTAATACTGCGTCCAACCTCGTGAATAAAATTTTCAAAATAAGTGATGTACGATTCCACGTCGCCAACGAGAAAAAAGTCATCAAAATTTTAAGTGATAATGGTTATCCTTCTACCATAATTCGAAGCCTCCTTTTAAAACACAAAATGCATATTCCACGACAAAACATTGATGAACCCGTTAGAACGCACCACAAAACCATGGTTTACGTCCCAACTTTATCTAACAACTTCAAAAAATCGATTTCCAAAAAATTGACAGAGGTTCGCCTTGCTTTTAAATCAAACAAAATACTTGACCAATGTTTTACTAAACTCAAGACGAAACCGGATAAGGACAAACAAACAGACGTAATCTACAAAATTAACTGCAATGGTAAATCAAATGAACTGTGCAACCTGTGTTACATTGGGACCACTAAACAACTTCTTAGACAACGCATCTCGAATCATAAGTCCGACATAAAATTAAAAAATTCTGAGAAGACAGCCCTGGCCAGTCACTGCATTGAAAGCGGTCATTCTCCAAACTTTGAAGGCGTGGAAGTTCTACAGACAGAGAAACATGTTTCGAAACGATACACGTTAGAAACATTACATATTCTCAATAACAAAAACAACATGAACCGAAAACAAGACACACAAAACATTTCTGCTGTATATTGCTCTCTTCTTTGTTCTTAAATGTAAATTATGCTTTATTTAATTTTGACGTAACTTCACTCTTCGAAGTGCTAATAACATTTATAATTTTATTTTTAATTCATATTAATTAATGTAATTAATATTAAATTTTGTTTTTTTAAATCTTTCTTGAGTGAGTAAACTATATTGTAATTGTATCCTATTTATCTAACTTAAATTATTTGTATATTTTTGTGTTAATAAAGTTCCCCTGAGGAAGGCAGCAACCCCTGCCGAAACATTGGGAAAGTTAATGTAACGTAATTGTTTCATTGCAAAAACTATAGTGACCAAAAAAGCCGACGGAAAACTATAATTCCAATAATCAAAATAAGTACACAAATTGGTCAATAAATCAACTCAATTTTAGAGTTTTCGATCAGACCTTCTTCCTTCATGGTGGTTATCAGTTCTTCAACCTCACCTTGTTTGGCTAGTGGAAGCCGTCTTGCAGGTTGACGAATCGGCCTTGCATCCGCGGTATTGATTCGATGTTGCACCAGTTGCGTTCTGCCATATTTCCCTTTCGATGACGAAAAGATGTCTGCAAATTCTTCGAGGAGACCTTCTGCAGTTCTTCGTTGTTGGTGGCCAAGATTAGATGACTTGAGAATGTTCGTCTTTATGGATTTCAGCTCTTCGGACTTCAAGGAGTGCTTTGACTCTTCTTCGTTGATCCTTGTTATCGCTGATACAGGTTCGCATTGTCCGACAATCTCACCTTTTCTAAGCTTAACTTCATACGGCTTGATGTTCAGTATTCTTACCGGAACCATGTTCTTTAAAGGTCTTACAAGAGTCTTCCCAATAGTGACGTGTTGGGAGGACTTTTCAGGCGCTGGTTCAACCATGAGGTATCGATGGCTGCCAGGCTTACCCTTCAATTTCGTCCACACGAATACCTCTGAAGAAGCAGGCAAGGTGAGATCTTCTTTGATGACGGTTTTCACAGATGGCGAGGTCTCATACGAGTTAGTCCCATAGATCATCGGAATCTCGATGTTTCGATATTTCAGGACTTGGTTCCCGATGTCCAATATCACTCCGTGATCTTTCATGAAATCGACGCCGACAATGCACTAATCGCATATATCTGCTACCAGGAACAGGTGAGAGAATTCCAACTCTGCCATCCGGATCTTAAGACGTACCTCACCATAAACTTTTGCGGCCTCTCCAGTTGCAGTCCTTAGACGATAGCTGTTGGTGTTGTGGAGCCATGCCTTCTTGACGAGGTCTTGCCGTACGATGGATGCCGTGGCACCGGTGTCAATGGTAGCCACACATTTGTTGCCATTTATACTTGCTTCCACGATCAGGCTCTTGTTGTCACGTTTCGTTTGAGAAACCTGGATGTTGTTTCTGGGGCCATCGATACCAGAAACCAGCTTCTGCCCCTCGAAGTTGGTTCTTATTCGTTTCCCGGGTGGGAAACAACTTCGGAAGCAACGTTGTTGGTGTTGCTTTGAACGGTTGAATTAGTTCTATTTCCACAGTGTTGGCATGTGGTTCTTCTTCGTGGTAATCTGCACTGTCGCTGTAGATGCCCAGTCTTATTGCAGTTCCTGCATCGTGCTGGTCCGTCTCGCTGACTCCTTTCCACAGTAGCCTTCTGACAAGAACATTCTTGGACTTCTATTTCTCTTACGCAATGCACGTTTTGGGCAGCTTGTTCTGCAGCTTCCATCGTCAGAGCGAAAGCCAATGCTTCTGGTAGTGTTCGCTTTCCCGCAGTGTGTATGGCCCTTTGGAGATTCATATCGCCCACAGCTCTCACAAAGGCTTCGACAGCAAGTTGATTTATTATCTCGTTACCAGCTGTTGGATATGCCAGGTGAACCAATCGCTCGATATCTGCCTGAAGCTGCTGCAGAGTTTCACCTCTTTTCTGTGTCCTATTGTTAAGCTGAACTCGGAAGACTTCTGTCATGTGGCTATCCCCAAACCGCTGTTCGATTGCGTTTACCAGAACTGTGAAGTCATCACTCTTCTCTGCTGGGATGGTTTGTAGCAGTTCAGCAGCAGATCCTCTTAAAGCAAGCGTAAGAGGAATGTATTTTTCGTGATCGTCCCAGACGTTTGTTAACGCTGCTGCTTCAAACTGTTTCCTGTAGATTGACCACGGAATCTGCCCGTCAAAGCTTGGAGGATTCACTTCTCTCTTCCTTGAGCACTCACCAGAAGGTTCTCGAGCTTTCATCTTTCGCACTTTTTCTAGTTCATTTGTGATGGTTTCGATTTGTTCGTCAATTTTCTCGAAACGTGCATTTTGTCGCTCGTCGACAGTTTTGATTTTCTCTTCGAAGTCCGCAAACCTGTCTTCTAAAAGATTTCTCTGTTCGTCGAATCGCTCTAGAATATTCTGCTGTTCTTGCTTTTGGTCGCTTCTTTGGGCTTCTAGTTTTTCAGGACATCATTCCTTTGGGCTTCTAGTTGTTTGAGGACATCATTCCTTTGGGCTTCTAGTTGTTTGAGAACATTCTACTGTTCTTGTTTTTGGTCACTTCTTTGAGCTTCTAGTTTTTTGAGCACGTTCTGCTGTTCTTTCAGGACATTCTTTTCATTCTCTTCAAATTTGGTTAAAAGAAGTGACATCATGTTAGATAAGGCAACATTTGCATTTACCTCTTCCACTTTTGCTTCTAACTCGAAAGCAAACGTATCTGGGTCTTCATTTTGCTGCTCCAGATATTCCTGCAGCCGTTTAACGAGTTTGGTTTTTACGCCTGTCCCACTTAAGCCACGTTTGCTTAGTTCGGCCTTTAGCTCAGGGACAGTTAAGTCTTTCAAAACTTTACTCATTTTTTTTTTATTTTTAACTTCACTACTTCACACAAAATAGTTCACTCACTGTTTTTATTTTCAATAAGTTTTAATCCCTTATTCTGACACCAATGTAATATTCGGCTTGGTCCGACAATTAAAACTTATTCGCACTTGTAAATAAAACACGATTTTTACTTTATTTAAATTGTTCCACTTATTTATTGAACACTCAATTATTACGTTTCAAACACAGTCTTTACTTTCAATTATTACTTTTTATACACAGTCTTTACTTATCGCAGTTTACAACCAATAATAATCCGCTTCGCTTCCGAGCGCCTATTTATATACCTCAAATCGGTTCGAGAATCTACGAGGTTGTTCTCGATGCTTAACGAAGTTCTCCTCTTCATCACTAGATGCTTAACGAAGCTAGTTCTTCTCTCCACTAGATGTTGCCCCTTTCGAGGTTCTTGTATGCGCTGAATGAATTGAGTTCCCCTCTTAGCCACTAGATGTTTCTCGATGTTTAAAGGAACTAGTTCTCCTATTAATCCGATATTAAAAGAGGTAAAGAGTGTATACACGTTACAATAAAGTAAAAAATTGTGTTTTATTTACAAGTGTGAATAAGTTTTAATTATCGGACCAAGCCCAATATTACACTATTGATTTTCACGTGCATTTCAATGTTCGCTTGAACTAAAATTACACTTAAATTGAAATGAAATTGTATCGTTTACACGGCTTTTTTAAAATGGTTTTGTATGTTTGTCAGGTATAACTAATTATTTAAGTAATCACGTTACAAAAAATGCCATCCTAATTTTAAGGAATTTCATTTAGCAATTAAGATCAACAAACCTTTATATTGAAGAAATATACTTCAAATAATAAAAAATCAACCCGAAAGAGAAAATGTCACTGAAAGGAGATAAACTTTTAATAAATAACAAATTATATACTTATAACTACTCGAATGAAATCTTAATTGCGAAAACCGAACAAGACTTAAAATTTGCAAAACAGCTGTTTGGAGAAAATACATCAAAGTTTTTTGACAGCCGCGAGGGAGTAAAGTTAGCTCCACTTGGAATTGAAAACATCGCTTCCACCTCTCGACTGACTGCGGCGCCATCTAGTAGTCAACACGTCAATTTAATTAAGAAAAAAGATTAAGAAAGAGTTGCTGTCTGCCATATTAAAGAAAATTTTATAAATTTATCTATTTTAGCTTATAATATTTCAGGTCGTAAAAATAAATTAATTCAGCTTGATTTTTTTAAATTTATTTTAAATTATGATGTTATTATTTTAATTGAAACTTACATTGAATATAAATTTCAAGACAGCTTTGTTAAATATTTTAAAGATTATAAATTAAAATTTATTCCCGCAATAAGATCTAATATTTATGGAAGGGCAAGTGGAGGTATCCTTTGTGCTATTAAAACCAAACACTCACACTGTGTCCATTTTACAGACGTCGAAAATGAAGTTGTCATTAAAATATCAAACACCAATATTAGTTATCACATAGTTCCTATATATATAAACTGCAATAACTGGACTAATGACTTCGAAAAACTATGTGATTTTATGATTAACAACCCACTAGAAAACATTATGCTTATCGGCGATTTCAATGCTCGTATTGGAAAACGCCAAAACTTGTTAATTCATATGATGCCAACTAACTTAATCAATCAACAACAAAGGACTTCCAAAGACAAAACTACTAACAGCAACGGTAAAAAACTTATGGAGTTATTTGAAAATTTTGGACTTTTTGTTTTAAATGGGTATTCTAAAGGAGATGCAAATGGAGAGCTGACCTTCATTAGTGGCCAAGGAGAATCTGTAATAGATTACGCAGCAATCTCTGGAAATTGGTTTGATGCAGTTAACAATTTTACAGTACTTCCAGCTATCTTCTCGGCTCACATGCCAATACTAGTAACAGCATCTTTCGAACGATTCGAGTCACAATTAATGTCTGATTTTGTCCGAAAATACAAGTGGAAAGACAGGAATATAGAACAGTATCAATATCAATTAAGCCGAAATTTACATCTCCTTAATCGAGACTCGAATGCTACAATGGATGAAAAGGAAAAAAGCATAATGGAAGTTATTTACTCATCTTTGCCACCACTTAATGATAGATATAAAACATTTACCCCTAAAACTAAGTGGTATGACAAGGATTGTCACAAAATTCGAATGAAATCGTTCACATACAAAAATTATACAAAACTTCAAATATGCTACTTTTCAAAAACCTCTATCTACGAACAAACAAGGAGTACAAATCACTATGTACAATGAAGAAAGCTCTCTACTACAAGGATCTAGCAAATAAATTGTCTCATAGCAATAATTCAAAAGAATTTTGGAATATTGTAAAAGAAGTAACCGATGGGAAAAGAAGTACGAAGAAAACCCTTGACGCTGAAACTCTAGCTGCTCATTTTAAAACACTATTGTCGGCCGAAGGGAATCTTCACACTTTCAGCTTCGCTCTTCCAAATACTGAAGTAGACGAAATCGATGCTCAGATAACACCAATGGAACTTGATTTTACTTTGCAACAATTAAAAAACAATAAAGCGTCTGGTATTGATGGAGTTCCTGTTGAATTTTTCAAATACAGTAGTAGAGAATTAAAAGAATATATCCTTGACCCTTACAACTCACTATATGAGAACAGTTATGCACCCCCGAATTTTACGAAAGCTATTATAAATGTTATTTACAAGAAGGGCGACCCAAATCTTGCCGAAAATTATAGAGGAATCTCCATTTTAAATTCCCTTCGAAAAGTTTTCACCGCGATAATTTATAATAGGTTAGTTGGGTGGATCGAAAACACACAACAAAAATTGAGCGCCTTCCAAGCTGGCTTTCGTAAGGGTTTTTCTAATGTTGATCAAATTTATGCATTGACAAGTATCGTAAGAAATTATCTCGAAAAAAGCAGAAAACTTTACGTATGCTTTGTCGACTTTTTAAGCAGCTTTTGACACTATTAACAGACAAGCTTTATTTTACAAACTCTCGAACATGGGTATGTCAAGAAAATTCCTACTGTTATACTTGAATTTTCTCTCGACATCTTCAGCTGCTGTATGGGATGGATTGAAGATATCTGAGTGGTTGGCAACTACTTCAGGTGTTCCTCAAGGATGCATTTTGAGCCCTCTTTTATTTGCCTTGTTTATAGATGATGTTTCATCCATTCTACCTGCAGGTGTTGTGTATGCGGGGAATCTAATCAAAGTACTTATGTATGCTGATGACCTAGTACTTATAGCTGAAAATCCCTACACACTACAGCATCAAATAAACAAACTATAGGCGTACTGCAACACGTGGAATCTTTTTATCAACATACAAAAAACAAAGTTTATGATTTTTGAAAAACGAATGGGCAGAAGAAGACCAGAGGAAGTGTGGAAGATTGGCAACGAGCGCCTCGAAACAGTAAATGAATTTAAATATCTAGGTGTTTTATTAACATACAATTTAAACTTCTCAAAACATGCAAAAGAAAAATGCAGCGAAGCTAAACTAGCTCTCAATTTAATGTGGCCGAAATTCTTCGGAAATATAAACGTTTGCAATGCCATGAAATTCAAAGTATTCAATGCAACCATCAATTCATGTATGCTATATGGTAGTCAAGCATTTGGTTTTACTCAATTCGAAGAGTTTGAGATAATTCAAAAAAACTTTTTCAAACGAATCTTCAAGTTACCTATGTCAACTCCAACGTATGCTATCTATGTAGAGTCAGGACTACCCCCAATTTTTATAAAAAGTCTAACAAAATGCAGATTACTGTATTAAAATCATGGGTAAAAATGATTCAAATCTACATAAACAAATAATTACTAAAGCACTACGATCGAATGCATCACCTTTTAAAGAGTGGAAAGAACTGGCTAATACATACAACTGCACATTATCGGCTTCAGAAAACAACATTTCAGAGAGGCTTGATCAATTTTCACTTCTCATTGCGAAAATAGATGAAAATATCGTGGGTATACAAGCAGAAGGCACTAAGTCAATTTTTTATGATTTTTAGATTTTAATGCAAAGTGATCAAGAATGATGATATCTTTGTACTCCAATCACCACCTAAGTGATTATTCAACGTTAAACATGAATTATTTGAGGTTTTGTTTTGAAGTAAGTCAGTTTAATCATTTTTTGTACTGCTAAAAGGCACTAAGTTGACTTAGTGCCTTTTGGCTGTCATAGAAAAAAATACAATATGCTATAATAACACAGGAAGAAGGCATTAAAGTGACTTAGTGCGTTTTAGCTGTCATCAAAACTAATATTTTTGAATTAAGTAGGCCATGAGTTATCTGTTTCGTAGTCTACCCATGAGAGAAAATCGGACATAGTTTTTTCAATTTGAAAGTTTTTGTCAAGGAGAAAGGTAATTTTTGTAAAGTGTTTCGGTTAGTAATAATAAATAGCTAAGTTATAGGTAATAAAGTGTTTCGGTTAGTAATAGTAAATTATCTGCTTAAATATGAACAAAACTTCTCGTGCTTGGAAAATGCTTCGGCTAGTTAAAACTCAAAGTGCAGGTAAAGTACCTTAAGTGATTTTATATAACTATTTTGATTAGAAAATGGTACATGTTATAATAATTTATTGTCGCAAAACAAAGAGCTTCTGAGGACACATTACAGGAAATGATTTTGGATGAAGCCTTAGAAAGAGATATGAATACTGGTTGGTTATTTAAATTTTAAAATAACAAAGTATTAAAGCACACTGAAAATGGTTTTCAATAGTCTTAGGTGAAGAAACAAGTTCGACTGCAATGGTCTTAGATGTATCTATGAGATCTATTCAAAATGGGATGGATCAAGCAGCAGAATCTTCAGATTCTTCTGGAAAAGGCAGCATAAAAGATACTACTTATTATTATGATAATGAAAGTTTGTCTGGCATCATCATCGAAGAAGAACCCGTTGCGAGTGATACAAATAACGATAATGCTACAGAAATTTGTGTAGAAGGCAGGAGATGAAAAAAATCATGCCCTAAAAATTGGAAGCGAAATATCAACAAGGAAAAGAAGTCTAAGTGCCTCCCTTATAAAGATTACAAAGGTAATTTAAAACGCCCAAAAAATCCAAAAAAAATATTAAATCATAAATGCAAGTTCAATTGTTTGAACATTAACGAAAGCTGCCGACTGAAATTATGTGAAAATTTTTGGTCTTTGAATTACAAGCAACAGAAAAGCTTTATTCTTCAAAATGTTGAAAGCAACCCCCCAAAATATCGAAGACCAAGAAATGAAAATGGAAATCAAAGACAAACCGTTAAAAAGTATTTTTTTACTCAGGACGACAATAAAACAAGAGTCTGTCAAAATTTTTTTTTTAAATACGTTGAATATTTCCAACCGAAGTGTGATTAATGCGTTTTTAGGAAAGGAAGAGATTGGTGGTCATTTTTCAGCGGAAGATAAGAGAGGCAAACATACACCGCCAAATAAAACAAAGCCTGAAGCAATTTTAAATGTTAAAAAACATATAGAAAGCTTTCCATGCATGGAAAGTCATTACTGCCGCAAGGACATCAAAAGAAAGTATTTAGAAAGTAATCTTTCCATAAGAAAAATGTACGAATTGTATAAAATACAGTGTTCTGAAATAAATATCCATCCTGTGTCGGAAATAATGTATAGAAGAATATTTTGTAATGACTATAATCTTTCTTTTTTTGTGCCAAAAAAAGATCAGTGTCTTATTTGTAATAAATATAAAATCGCATCTTCTGAGGCAAAACTTGATCTTCAAGTTGAATACGAAAATCACTTACATCGGAAAAAAGAAGCATTTGAAGAAAAACAAAAGGACAAAGAAAGATCAAATTTGGAAGCAAATTTTAAATCAATTTCCATGGACATGCAAAGTGTTCTTCAAATACCTTCAACTGATGTTTCTTTGACTTATTATAAAAGGAAGCTTATACTTCATAACTTCACAATTTATGAAGCTGATTTACCAAATAATGCTTTTTGTTATGCCTGGACAGAGATAAGCGGTAAAGGGGGGAGCTGTGAGGTGGGATCGTGGATTTTAAAATATATGCAGCAATTACCTGAAAATATCGTAGAAATTTCAATATTTTCAGATACTTGCGCTGGTCAGAACCGAAATGCAAACATTGTGGCATTTTTTTAAACATAGTGCAGACCACTAATTTAGAAATAATTGATCAAACATTTTTGGAAAGTGGCCACTCGTACATGGAAGTCGACTCAATGCATAGCGCAATCGAAAAACAAAAGAAGTTCTTTCCAATTTATTGCGTTAATGATTGGCTTTATATATTCAGGGCTGCAAGAGTTAGGGTCCAAAATAAGTCCCCTTATGAAGCTGTTGAAATGAAATTTAATGATTTTTTTAATTTAAAAATATTAGCAGAAAAACTAATTAAAAATAAGACAGTGGATACCGATGGCCAAAAAATGAACTGGCTAAAAATTAAATGGTTCCGGTATGAAAAAAGTAAACCAGGAATCCTTCAGTTCAAATACAATTTCGCGGACAACTTTAGAACAACGAACGTAATAAAAACTTTACAAAGAGGAAGAAACGCTGTTCCAAAGTATCTTTCTCTAACACAATGGCCTAAATTGTATCAAAAACCTCTTAAAATAAGTGCAGCCAAAAAAAAAGACTTAATAGAATTGTGTCAAAAAGGAGTGGTTCCTGAAGTTTTCCATTCTTGGTTTGAATCTTTGCCCTCACAATCAAATTTCAAAAACAACTTGCCAGAACCTTACACATCAGAAGAAAGCGATGGTGATGAATAGTCCCAACCTTTTCACTTATTTTTTGTTAAATTATTCTTAATTTTTATAACTTACTTTTCTTAATTTTATAATTATAACTTACCATATCATTTAACTGTATAATATTCCCACTTGCTCTTAAAATATAAATAAAACTTTTAAATATTACATTGAAAAACTTGTTTTTTAATTTGTATTTTTAGTTACAATTGTATTATCTGTTCTGCTAAAAAGCACTAAGTCAGCATATTTTGTAGTTTTAATGCAATATTTTCGAATTGGTTTGCCAAAAACTAAAATTTTTGATTAGAAACTTAAGTCATAATGTCAATAAAGCTTTTCAGGTAATCAGATGAAAAATTAAAAACGGTATTGAATTTTCACGACCAAACAAACATTAAAAATCAATTTACTCAAAGCTATGTTTTTTGACTTAGTGCCTTCTGCTTGTATACCCACGATATTTTTAACCAACATCTTAGCAAAGCTTCAACGACCATAGCCAGAACAATTTATCGAAACCTCAACCATCGATTGCAGACTAATGTAGGATATTTCAACTTAAATTTCTCTGCCGAAAAAATAAGTCTTATCTTCAAAGCAAGAGTTGAACTATTGCATTTAAACTTTATCCCACATAGAATGGATCGGCAGGAAATATGCCATCTATGCAATAGAAGAGAACTAGAAAATGTCCAGCATTTCATTGCTATATGTCCTATTTAAATAATAAGAAGAAATAAGAAATAAGAAGATTGTTTTTTGAAGAGAGCATAATATTTGTGGAAAGATTGTATGGGTTATTAAATGGCGCTGAGGGATGGTCGAAAGTGTACAAATTCTGTAAGCTTGCTCTCTCATATAGAAATAGTTTTTGACATCATTCGCACTTTGTGTTTCAAATCACTCAAAAATTGTATATTTGTGAAAGTTATGAAAACTAATATTAAGCTTAAATTCAAGTTGAATAAACAAAAAAAAAATTGTACTTCTTTTCATATTAAATTAATATCTTTTGTGTTTCAAATCACGTCAAAATTGAATTCATAAAAATTGTAATTTAAAAACTTAATTTGTTATGTAACGAATTTATAACTTAATTAATATACCATATTGATTCATATATGTTTAAATTAATTTACATTTATTTATATAATGTCATTTCCGGCAGACGGCAAATATGCCAAGTCCGTAATCTTACTACAAATTGTATATTATTTTAAAGATAAGATGAAAATAAAGAATAATAATAATAATAATAATAATAATAATAATAATAATAATAATAATAATAATAATAATAATAATAATAATAATAATAATAATAATAATAATAATAATAATAATAATAATAATAATAATAATAATAATAATAATAATAATAATAATAATAATAATACTTCAAATTTCAAATTAAAATTAACCTAATTTTTTTATTTCTAACTAAATCTTTGTTAGTTTTTATTTTCACCTCAATTATTATTGATTTATTTATATGGTGCTAACATCACATCAACTAAAAAGAGTTTTTAAATAAATGACCATTTAAGCTGTTATTTTAACATGAATATATTTTTAATCTACATTACAAAAAGAGGCTGGTATGCGACCCACACTGATAACTTCCCATCCCGTTTAATTATTCGAAAAAATATTTTGCATATGATTAAATAGTTTGATTTCAAAACCTATTTTTGTAAACGAGATTTTAGTCAAACAATATTTTTTACCAATTTTAGTATTATTTGCATACTATTTTTTGCAGATTTTAATTCTTTTATAAAAAAAACTGACTGTTGGATTTTTATAAAAATTACCTGAATGGCGAAAACAATATTTTCTGTGAGATAAAATTAGTTTAAAGCAAATATTTTTAATTTTTGAAAAGATATTTGAGTTGAAAGTAAATTTTTACCAAGTTTTAAAATATTCGAGGGGACAAATATTTTTTTTTCAGTTTTTTTGATTTACAAAAAAAGTCGATACCTATCTCCACTGGCTCTTGAGCTATGGACGACGAACAAAAATTTCCCGAACTTACGGACGTACGGACGCACGAACGTAGTCACGTAGGCACAGACATCTTTCTAAAAATCTTTTAATCTAAAAGAAAACTAAACAAAAATGTTCGCACTATTATTAGCATTGTTTAAAAATATTTGTCTCATTTGAAAATGATTCGAAAAAGTAGGTAAAACCTTAATTTTTCAATTTGGCTACCACAAAAAGTTTATATTCTGATTCTTTTTTTGTCTTGCTGTGTTTTTTTTTTTTTAATTTTCTTCATTCCCAATCAACCAATCAAAAAACCACATTATACAAAAAAATGTCTTTTCATTGCCTCCCTCGAACTTTCGCTGATTTTGTATACATTCTTCTCTATCTTCTGTTTTTTTAATAATCTGGAAATTTATTATTTTATATTAGTATTCTCGCTCATTTTTACCCCCATCCCAATACATTCCACATGCAAAACATGTGAAACGAACTGTTTAGGAAGTCGATGAAAAGATGTCAGGCCGAGCGTTCCTCTTCATGATAGTACTATTCAAATATATATGTATACAAAGCACTTGGCTTTTTCTACAATTATAATTATAACTATTATATAAGATACGATTGTGTATACATATGTATCGGGTGATTTTTTTGAGGTTAGGATTTTCATGTATGATTTTTTAAGAGCTTGACAACTTTTTTTTAAAAAAAAACGCATAAAATTTGCGTAAAGCGCGAAACACATTTCGAACCGAACACTGATTTTGGTAATAAAATTCAATGATTTGCAAGCGTTGCTCGTTAGTAAATCTATTCATGATGAAATGTCAAAGCATACTGAGCATCTTTCTCTTTGACACCATGTCTGAAATCCCGCGAGATCTGTCAAATACTAATGCATGAAAATCCTAACCTTTTTGAGTAAATCACTTCCCTTTTGTAACGAGCCGCTTTGCCTGTGTGGGGTCGTGACTGGCATAATTGAACCCGTAGCTCAGCGGTTTCGAAGGTTCTTCGACCCAGGACTCATCACAAAAAAAATAAAGCCAGTTTAGCATCCCGGTGGTAGTGATGCGCGAGATATTTACTTTAACTCTCCCTACCTGGTTGTCTTCCTCGCTAAAAACAACCCCATTCCTCCTCCACCACATCACCAGTCCTGAACCTTACTCTTTTGTATATATATTTTCCCGATACAACAAGGTCAGGAAGAGCAGATTGATTGATAAGGATGCTCTTTCTCAACTGAGAATATTGTTCCGAATCGAATTCAACGGAATCAAGATCGATCTCTTTACCTATTGCCAAAGAATCAAGCCCTTCATAGTCAGCTTTTGAAACGGTTAACTGTGCAGAAATCTCTTCCATCTCCATTCGCGACAGGACATCCGGCACCACGTTGAGGGATCCCTTTCGATGTTCAATTTTGAAATCATAGCCTTTCAATTCCAGGCTCCATCTAGCCAGTCGTTCGGATAACTCCTTCATCGACATCAGCCATTTTAGGCTAGAATGGTCTGTTATTATTTTGAAAGGTAATCTATCAACATAGGGCCTAAACTTCCTGACGCTTAATACAGCTGCAAGACATTCCTGCTCAGTAACCGTGTAATTTTTTTGCGCTTTATTCAACTTTTTTGACATATAGGCAATAGGTGATTCGTTGTCGTTCTCATTCAATTGGAAAAGAACACCACCCACTCCATCGGAAGATGCGTCGCACTGAATGACAAATTCTTTCGAAAAATCAGGTTGTTTTAACACTGGTGACGAGGAAAGTACACCCTTAAGCTTGTTAAAAGCCAACACCGCTTCGGGTGTTAATTCAAATTTTTTCTTTTTCCTAAGACAATCCGTAAGTGGAGCGGTGACATCAGCGTAATTTCGAATGAATCGGCGATACCATCCGGTAAGACTGAGAAACCTTCGCACTTGTCGAATTGTTGTTGGAAGCGGAAAGTTGACCATTGCCTCCACCTTGTCAGGATTAGTCTTCAAAGTTCCTTGACCGACAATATACCCAAGGAATTTTATCTCCCGCATGCAGAACTTGCTTTTTTCTAAGTTGATGGTAAGGTTGGCTCGACGTAAGCAAGCAGCCACTTCGGTAAGAATGCGCATATGGGACTCGAATTCTGCAGTACAAATAAGCAAATCATCTAAGTACACAAACACATTATCACGGAGATGACTGGGCACCACTTAGTCGATAACTCGACACATTGTCTGACCCGCGTTACTAAGACCGAAAGGCATTACTCTGAGCTGGTAGAGTAGCCTACCAGGAACTGCGAACGCGGTTTTCTCTCGAGACTTCTCGTCCAGGGGTATTTGCCAGTACGCGTCCTTTAAGTCGATCCCCGTGATAAAGTGATTGTCTCTTATGCGACTCAACAAGCCTTCAACGTAAGGCAACGGATACGCATCCTTTACCGTGACTGAGTTAACTTTTCGAAAGTCGAGACATAACCGAACTTTACCAGGCTTTCGCACCAAAACGACCGGACAGCTCCATGGCGAATTACTGATTTCAAAAACTCCAAGCTCTAACATGCGGTTCAATTCCTTGTACGCCTCTTCCTGACGCACTGGAGACAGTGGGTAATGTCGAGTTTTAATCGGTAAAGCGTTACCCGTATCGACTGTATGACATCCTAGACTAGTTTTCCCTAAGCCTAACACCATAAAGTTGGGAAACAGATTTTTCGCTTTCTCTTACTGTTTCTGTTCTGCTCTAAGTTTTTGTTTTGGAAGAAGATCTATCAGTTCCGCGTCAGCTTTAAAATTTACCTCCTCTTCACCATTGTCAATATTTCCTTCAATTTCACTGATCTCAGGCATTAAATGAAAATTTCGCCAAAAGTTCATCCCAAGGTAAAGCTTTTGAGTGAGGTTGGGAATTAAGTAATAAGTAATTGGTTTGGTTACTCCGTTGTACGTCGTTGGAACTTCACAATATCCCACGATATTATGCGATTTCCCATCCGCAGTCCGCACTTCGTTTTTATATGGAGTTACTTCCACCCCAATTTCCTTTACCAATGCCCAACCATCTGTTTCAATAACGGAAGCTCCGCTATCTAGCAACACGAAGACAGATTCATCGTAAAGCTTTACTTTGGCATACATCCGACCATCTGAATTAGATGAAATTATGGTTTCGACAATTTTTTTACGAAATTTTTTTTGCCGTTTGCCGTTGAAGTTGTTTTTCGAACACCTGAAAAAGCTGCAACTTCCTCACCCTCGAAAGGTTCAACTTCTTGGTTTTCCGCAATGACAATTTCATGTACTACTTTTGGTACTAAGGATCTATTAGCTAAAAATCGCTCAGCCTCTCGCACTTTATTTCTGAGCTCTTCAAGGCTCTTTACATTCGCAGCCAACAAGATTTCACCGAGTTTATCTTTAGTGTTGTTCCGAATAACGTTGATCATCTTCTTTTCTTCAAACAGTTCCATTAATCGGTCGTTGAGACCCGCTACAGCATGGTAAAAATCGTCAAATGACTCCTTAGGACCTTGCCTTCGTGTCAGCTAACGCATATATATTTCGAAACCACTTTCGAGTCTGCCGAACTCTTTGTTCATTGCCGTTTTGACGTCACTAAACTTTGCATTAGGGTTTCTTTTAAGATATGCCCAAAACAATTTGTTTGGCCTACTTCCGGATGAGAGCAAAATTTGAAAATTTGCAATCATCTGTTCGTCTGTATAACCAGAGGATTTTTCCATACGTTTGACTTTGAACAAAAATTCAGAAACATTTTCAGACCCATCGTAGTTGATATGCCACCGGTCAAGCCTACATCTAGCTGACGTGCTAGGCGAAGATGATGCTGCAATTGATTCCCTTGGCTACGAGGTAAGAACTTCCGGCCCTATATCAGCGTTAATCGAAAACGGATTAATATTCCTTGAATTATTTCTTTCCTGTTGATTGATACCAATCGACTCCAACTTGACGTTATTCATAAAAACATTTAACGTCTGCATGAGCCTCACCTGATTACCAGTTATCGATGACTCTATGCGATCCAACAATTCGTTTGTTTCATCGACTCTAATTGCATTATGGTTAGTGCCACCGCTTTCAGGGGCTTCACCTTCGGCTGTATTTTGTACCCTACCGTTAATGTCAACATTTTCGTTTTCACTAGCCATGGTAGATGTTAAATCAGAAACAATTGAGTTAATATCTTCAGAAAAACTAAAAGTATTATTAAGATCAAAACGATCGATCGTATTTCTAAATCTTTGATGGAACTCCTCAAATTTAGCTTCGGTATACAAACTGACTTCTTGTAGTTTCTCTTGGAACGACTTTCTTCTCTGCTTGCTCATACCTCAACCAGAATCTACCGAGTATACCCCTTCACTACAAAAAAAAACCTCCGCTACTGATTCTTGAATCCGAGAAAAAAAATCAAGATCAATGAATTGATCAGTTCGAAAACCCTCAACAGAACAGGACACTCGAACTCTATTATAGTCCTAATGCAGGTTGAACTAGGAAAATTCAAAAAAATAAAAACTATCTATTTGAAAGTCTAAACCAAAGAAAATGCAACTTTACTATGTGTGCTCAAAAATGTACAAAAAAAAGTACCTAATAGTAAAAGTATTAAACTGAAAAAAAAAAAAAAATAATTCGAAAACTTGATTATTAAGAACGTTCAGAATTCAAAATTATTTTCAAAGATAAAAAAAATGTATGTATGTACATCTGTAATTCAACTCAAAGTTTCTGTTATATTATATATATATATATATTATATTTTTGATTATAGTTCACAAAATCAACCCTTTTTCCAACAGGATGTTTAATATTGAACTACATTTTAAAACTTCAATTTTAAAAATGATATCGCAACAAAAAAAAATCAAATTAAAAATCAACTATAAGTTTTTGAGACGATAAGGAAAATTTTATCAGGATACGTGACCAAATTCAACACCAACATCCAGCTCCAAACCTGAAATTCTTGTTCGAACTTACCATCAAATATAATATTTTAAAGAAAAATAATTCAAAAATGTTTTCAAAATATATAAAAAATTTTATTATGTTATTATATTAAAAAAAATTTAAAAATTTCAAAATGATTAATGATTAAAAATTGTGTTTATTTTCAAAATGTATCTTCATAAAAAAAATAAAGGGATGAGAATCTGATAAGAGAAATAAACAGGAAAAGAAATGATAAAAACGGAGAAGAAGCCGTGTTCTGCGAGCCAGATAATAAAACAAAATTAAAATAAACTACTTTAACTATTGTTAAAAAAAAGGACTTGAGAAAAAAAATGTAATCTTTGAGTTTCAGAACTCCAAGGACGAATCACTAACTTCATCCTTGAAGGACTCTGAAAGTCTTCGAAAATAAATGACTTGCTGGAAGGACCTCCAAATACGCCTTTACATAAACTGGTCTCTTCCGAGCATTAAGATTTGTTTAAAGTGTGTGCCACTTGTCTTGCTGTTTGAGTTCCTTATCAAGAATGCTCAAAGACTAAGACACTTGATTCACATCACTTGTAGATACAAAACAATTTTGAATATGTCTCACTTGTGGCAACGCTGTACCAAATACCTAAACCAGTAATCGGGACTCACAAAATCAACATCATCAAATACAAATTTAAACGGAAAAAAATAAAAAGAATGTTAATAAAATTAATTTAAAGTTATAAAAAAAATAAATGAATTGGCTCAAAATAACTCTTTAGCCACTCTATCTTCAGAATTCAGATAGAGGGCTCCACGTTGCGGGCGCCATTTTTAACGAGCCGCTTTGCCTGTGTGGGGTCGTGACTGGCATGATTGAACCCGTAGCTCAGCGGTTTCGAAGGTTCTTCGACCCAGGACTCATCACAAAACAAAACAAGGCCAGTCTAGCATCCCGATGATAGCGATGCGCGAGATATTTACCTTAACCCTCCCTACCTGGTTGTCTTCCTCGCTAAGAACAACCCCATTCCTCGGCTTCTTCTCCTTACCCTTTCTTCCTCACTTCCCCCTTACTCTATCATCCCTTTAGAAAAAAAAACTTAAGCCATCATCAACAAAATGTTTTATTAAAATATTTAAATTTTAAAGGCTTTAATTTTAATTCACAAAGTGTATATGTATGTATATGTATGTATGTAGTGAAAACTCAATTTAAATTTTACAAAAAAAAATAATTCATCACAGCAAAAAATGTAATTTATTTAACAAACAAAATTAATCATATGTGGCAATCATACGCCAATCAAGCGAAATCTAATTGATTCGATATGAATCGTCTTCGATTTATTTAAAAAAATTGGATCTTCAAGATCTCTTTTACTTTCTCATTCTTTTAAAATTTCAACTTTTTGCAAAACCCCCTTTTTATTTGAAGCTATATATGTATATCTTTTTCTTTTTTCTTTTTTATGAACACTCGTTTACCCGCACTTGTATTAATTTATATGTACTATATGTACCTATATAATGAAATAAAATCGACTTACCCGTTCTTCTGCTGTAGTGGCCACTGCTGCTGGAATGCTAGGGTCGATGAATAGTTTAGTGGGTTTTGAGATTGACGAAATTGTAAAAACTTCATAAAACTAGCCTAATTAACCATAACTTACAACTAACTTACTGGTCCCATACGGACACTCTAAGTTAAACAATAATACTTAATTCTAATGCCTTTCGGCCCTAAAATCTATTTTAACTTCAATTCAATTTTATTTATTTTTGTATTCATTAGAAAATTTGAAAAAAAAACTAATATCAATATCCTTTTTTATTTTTACTTAAAAACTACTTAAAATTAGGTATTTTTATGCTTATTTTTAAAATAAAAACGATTAAAGTTTTCTTAAAAATTAACAATTTATTAAAACTTTATGTTACAAACAATTTTTTTAATATAAATAAAATTAGCGATGCGTTTCAGAACTCATTTTCTATCATCGGGCTACTGTTTACTAAACTTTTGTTGTTTTTCTATTGTCCATCTTTCTGTTGTGTTGTTGTTGTCAGATTGCTATTGTTTTTTGAGTGTGGGAGCTTTTTGGAAAGTTTTCTTTTCTTCTTATTTCTTTTTGTTGTTTGTTGTGAATTTCAAAGCTGTGTCAAATAATATGTTCTGTTTTATTGTTAATTTGTCATTTAGTATTCTGTCTTGTTCTATCTTGTTGGCTTTATATATTTCAAATTCTTCTATGGTGTCTAGTGTTTTCCCTTTTTTGCATGTCTGTAATATTTTAAGGTTATGCTCAAAGCTTGTATATTTATGATTATTTTCTATTAAGTGCATTCCATATGTTGATCTGGTGTTTGGTTTTGGTTTATGTTCCAAGAATCTTTCGTGAAAAGATATTCCTGTTTGTCCTATATAATATTTGTTGCAATCGTCGCGTTATTTTGTAAACGCCAGTTGATGTTTTTTTGTTGTTGTTGTTATTTTTTAGTTGGAGAAATTTGAATATATTGTTGTTTGTTTTGTATGAAATTGTGAAGTTTTGCTTTTTGAATTCATTATGGATGGTGTGTGGAAGCCAGTTGGCGTATGTTACTGATGTATAGTTAGTTTTTTCAATTTGGTTACTTTTATCATTAGGTTTGTTTATTTTCTTCCGTCTTTTGTTGATCAATTGGTCGATCATGTCTGTGGTGTATCCATTTCTTAGGGCTATGTGTTTTATCGTGTTTATTTCATCGTCATAACTTTGTTTGCTTATTGGGATGCTGAGAACTCTATTTATAAAGGCATTGTATGCTGCGAGCTTTTGTGATCTTGGGTAGTGGGAGTCATTGTGGATGGTGGTGTCTGTTGTTGTTGGTTTAATGTAGCTGCTGTATTCCAGTTTGTTGTTATGTTTTTTTATGTTGATGTCTAGGAAATTTATTGATTTATTTTGTTCATTTTCGATAGTGAATTTTATTTGTTGGTTAATGTTGTTTATATATTTATTAAATATGTCTATTTGTAACACATCATTTATTTTTGATTACTAAACTTTGTACTTTATTATCATTACTTTTATTATCATAACTTTTGTTATAATTAATTTTATTATATTCATATCAATCCTTATTTATTATATTTTGTAATAAGACACATTATATAACAAAAGGTGGCAACGCCAAGACAAAAGCTCTATTATATATAAAAAAGCTTTCTTTTATACATTCCACAAATGGATTCCACAAGTGAAAAAGCTCACTCAGAATCGTATAAAACGAGAGATCGGTTCAGAATATTTCATTATTTATTCACGCTTGGTATCTGCTTAGCGACGGTCGGGTCCTTTCCACCGTCCTCTGTAGGTATGTATGTATATCGGACGTGGAGTTTGAGTTATACTCGAGTGTGAGTGTTCTTTTCGACGGTCGGGTATCCCTTCCACCGCCTTCTGAACACACACACTTGTATCATCCTTAGCTTCCTCCTACTCAAGTTTGAGCACTTCGTTCGACGGTCGGGTACCCCTTCCACCGCCTTCAAAGTGCCCACACTTGAATGAATTCTTTTTTTCTCTTTGATCTCTCTCAGGTTTGACCGCTTCGTTCGACGGTCGGGTCCCCTTCCACCGCCTTCAAAGCGTCCATACCAAAAACACTGCATTACCAAGACCGGAATCTTTCGTACGTTTCACTCTCCAAAACCCGTTTGTTTACATTGTTGTATTTGTAATTTTGACAATTAGTCCATGAATAGATGTGAGCACAAACAAAAAAAAAACGATGCCGTGGGCTAGCGGCACTTTACATATCAAAAACAAAATGGAGGGGTTGATAAGTTTTTTTCAGGTTTTTCCTTTTACTTTTGTCGATGAAAAAGTCAGTTTTAAGCTTTAATATTGCAGGCATTTTGTGGATAGTGAACCAATGTACCTTTTTGTCTTGAAAAAAGCATGTTCAACATCAGTTTATTATAATTAATTCACTAATTTACAGTAATCACTACGAAATTCTTTAAATTTCATAATAAACCTCGGATTTTTGTATTAAAGATGCGTTCGAAGAACCCTCAAGTTAAGGTTGCGAGCGCAATTTTTGTATTAAATTCTAATAAATTTTCGTTAACAAACGGCCCAAATATTTTGTTTGCAACTGATTAAAATCTGTATCAATTTAATTAATCCAAGTATATTTATAGTTTGTTTTTAATGATTTAAGCTTGCAACTATTTTTCAATTCCATTATGATTAATAAATATTAAATTTAAAAAAAAAAAGAGTTATAATCGAAAAATATCTTATCCATAACATTCTTGATTGATGGAAGCATACATGTATTTGCTATCAAAAAAAACTATGCATCAAAGGAACACCAATGTTTTAAAAAAGTAATCAGAACGATTATAGCGAACCTGTTGAATAAATGCAGAGCAAATAAAATGAAAATTTTGACATTATATCACAAAATGAAAACGTCTTAAAATCGTTCTGAATTCATGCACAACTAATTCAATAGAACATGTAATCGTCATGAATGTTTATTGTTGACGTTTTAGGGAATTTCCACAGTTTAACGCAAAATATAATTTTCATTCATTCCTTAAAAATGTTTAGTTACCAAAGTTCAAGTTTACTTATTATTGTTTGAAGGGTATGTTTAGTAAAAGTTCTGCTAAAAATGAAACAAATTAATGAGTTTTACGTACATGTTTTTCTTAATATAGTAAATACTTCCATAGATTACATTTTATAAATGCAGAACATTAGAAGAAAATATACATAAACAATAGTTTTCAGGTATAAAGCAGAGGTTAGTGTAGAAAAATATTTTTGAGAAAGCCAATAATATTTTAGGTATGTTCATTAAAGAAATTTCCGCTTCGGCTAACCTTCATCAACTTTTTAGAAAAAAATTAGCATTAATAGCAGCCAATTATTTCATAGCATAATTAATTTTTCAGATTGTAAAATGTCTAGAAATTTTCATACGCTACAAAATTTTAATTTTAATTTTATGCGTAAACATAGAACATAACATTATTTAGTCAAGAAGTATGGATTTTGGCGCGTATACATGGTTCCCTCAAATTTTTATTCCCAAATCTAACTACAAACAAAATTCTAACTCTAACATAGTCCCTTAAAAAGAAATTGTCAGGAATATTTCTGCAACAAACAAAACTAAAATTTGGTCTTGCAACTACCGAACTGCTTAAATGATGAAAATACTAATCTAATTGAGGAATCTGAACTAGCTAAAGTTGGCAATGGAACTTCACAAGTATGCTTCTCGTAGCATTGTCTGTACAAACAAAATACGGAGGCACCCGCCTATTGTTTCCACCTGAACTTCTAACGTCGCCAAAAAAATGCTCTAAGCAAACTACAGCTGAACAAATTGTCCGTTTTGTTGTTTTACAAAGTATTGAGTTACACTTTTGTCCATTTGCAATAATTTTACTTAACCAGTTGCAGCGCATGTTGCGTTTGCAAATAATTTAAGTAAACAAAATAAATAATAATAAACTAATAAATCATTAAATAATATGTATTTGGTCAATTTTATTTTATTTAATATACATTTACAACATTTATTTGGATTGAAATTAAAAAGCTATACAAGTCTTCCAATTTAAGACCATGTCAGCACTTCAGATTCTGTTGGTTAGGATTGTTTAGTTTTTGAACGAGGCCATGAAACATTCAAAATGAAGCATTTAGATGGGGCTGATTACTATAATGAAGCATTTTGATGGGCCTGAGGACTAAATGTGAGAATGTGTTTGGTTCTTTGCATCATTTCACGCACACTATCTCACATTTAGTCCTCAGTAGCTTGTAGGCAAACCGAAATGTCAGTCTGATTCCGGTCTTGGTAATGGAGTGTTTTTGGTCCATACCTGAACAATCTACTATTTTTTTCACTACTCGGGTTTGAGTGCGTTGTACGACGGTCGGGTTACATTTCCACCGCCTGCATCACACACACACCTGAATGGTTTCTTTTTTCCTCTCCTTGTGGTTTTCATTTCAAACCTTTGCTTGGGTTTGAGTGTTCTCTTCGACGGTCGGGTAGCCCTTCCACCGCCTTCAGAGCACTCACACCTAGGCAACGTTTGTATCTTTTCTTTACGTTTATTTTATTACATGTTAAGTTAACTATAATTTTCATTGAATAAAACTTGAATATTTGTTAAATCTTTTATAAGAAAACCTTTGTCTTTTTATTTCAATCTATGAGAAAGCTAAACCGACTCAACAACTCCATTTGAATCATTTGCTTTATTGCCTGTTCAGCGTCTGCTGTAGTCTTCGGACAGCACAGAAAGCGGCAGAGATTAAAGCAAAGCGGCGTGTAGGTTTAATAATACTTCTTTTCAGAGTTCCCGAATAGACTACCCCTTGAGCTCACTATAAGACCTCACCCTCTACAATTGGAGCCCAACGTGGGGCTCCCTCTACAATTGGAGCCCAACGTGGGGCATCCTCTACATATTTGTCTATTTGTACCATTAAAAATTATGAAAGTGTCATCGACGTATCTGCTGTAGAAAGTTATTTGTTTTTGTAATGGGTTGAGGTTAGATAAGATGTATTTGTTCTCAAAATGGTTTAAATATATATCAGCTAGAAGTCCACTTAATGGTGATCCCATTGCGAGCCCTTCTTTTTGTATATATGTCTGGTTGTTGAATATGAAGTAATTTTGCTTGTGTATAATTTGTAATAATTTAATTATTTCATTTATTTGTTGTATCGTTATTTTGGCTGTGTTGATAAGGTTTTCTTTTAGTTTAGTTTAGTTTAGTTTAGTTTAGTTTAGTTTAGTTTAGTTTTATTGACTTATAAAAATAATAATAAGTTCAAACATTCTTTGCTTGTTTTAACAAAAAGTCTATTGGTTTGGCATAAAAGCCGTCTACCAGACTGACATACTTTAAATTCTTATTTTAATTTTGATTATTATTTAACATAGATATACATATTTTTCTTTCTTGTTTCAAAAATGTTCGTTTACAATGCAATTTCAATATTTTAATGCTTTTCTAGTGAAATTTAAAAGTACTTCCCAGCCACGTGATCCATTTAAAATTTTTAGCGCTTCCTCTAATTCCAATGACTGAACTCCAAAATACTGCACTCGAAATTCATTTAAAACGGGACAGACTGCTATAAAATGAAACACATCTTCTCTTTCATAACGGTTGCATAAGGTACATATAATTGGTAACTCTGGTCGGTGTGGTATGAAATTGAGGTTCAATAATTCACCCCTTAATCGAAAGATTGTACTTATTAATTCCGTAGAATGTTTAGCTAAAAAGTATATTCTTTCATTTAAGTAGTGGTCCAATTTGCTATAATACAACCTGTACTGCGAATTCTGCGCTTCTTTCATGAATTTATGGTACATTCGGTTTCCTTTTTTCTTTAGCAATTCATCAAATTTTGGTTTTAGCGATTCCACTTGCTCTTCAACTGTAAATACCAGGTTTACTCCACATTCGGATGCCAGTTTCTTCCACTCTTGGACACATCCTCCTTCAATCGACAATAAGTGCATAAGTACTATTTTTGGTATTCTTTGCTCATGCATTGCTAATACACGTATTATGTAGTTGAAATGAAGCTTAAGAGTATCCAAAAACATAGGCGGAATACCAGTCTCCAAATGAATCATATAGTTTGGGGAACAAGCGGGTATTCTAAAAAATCTTTTAATAAAGTAACGTAGAAACTTCTCCACTGTTTCAAACGGTCGGTAACCCCATGCTTGTGCTCCATATAGAAGAATGGTTGTTGCAGTTGCACGAAATATCACTTGCTTTTATGTATGTGAAATACTCTTCTTATTTATGCAGCTGCCCCAAACAGAACAGATAGCACGCTTTGCATCTGCTAGTTTGCCTTGAAGATGTTTTTTCATATTGGAATTCGATGAAATCAACACTCCCAGATATTTATACTCCTTTACGATTTCTATTTCCTGTCCGTTAAACGCCCACTTCTCCAGCCGTAAATATCTTCCTCCGCCAGTTCTTAAGATCATCATTTTAGATTTAACCAGGTTGACAGATAGATTCCAACTCTTACAGTAACTTCCTAATCTGTTGATCATAAGCTGCATGCCTTTAACTGTCTCTCGTGGTATGGAGTCAAAGGCTGCTTGAAAGTCGACAAAGAAAGCATAAAGTTTTTTATTCCTATTTTTGTATATCTCTGCTAAGCTTAACAACGAAAATATTTGGTCAACAGTCGAATAGCCTCTCCTGAAGCCAGCTTGGAACTCATGCAAAATATGATTCTTTTCCACCCAATGAGTAAGCCTTTCATAGAGAACGGATGAGAATAGTTTGGCGGTTGTGTTCAAAAACGATATACCTCTATAATTAGCTGGATCTTCGTCAGTCGCTCTTTGACTTCCAGAGAGAAAACAAGTGTTACAAGTGATTGCTATTTAATTTTTAATTAAAAAGTGCATTTGTAGAGTTTTAAAATTAAGAAGGCAGTAAGCCACACTTTTAAATAACTAATCGGTAGTCCAGTGGACGTGGCGCCGGAACACAGTCGTTCTTTGACTTCCAGCGAGTGAAGAAGTGTTAAGTAGTGATTGCCAGTTAATTTTAAATTTAAAAAGGAAAGTAAAGTGCATTTGTAGGGTTTTGCCTTTAAGTCGGCAGTTTGCTACAATAACTTACAAGTAATCGGTGGCCCAGTGGAGGTGGCGTCCGAAGACAAAGCGAAGGGTCGTGGGTTCGAGTCCCAGGCAGAGTCTACGAGGAATATAATTGCTTTTTTCCACAATCGTGAAATCGTAGATTTTATTGATTGGGAAAAAAAGCAGATGGAGAAGGAGAGAAAAGCAGGGGTATCGAAAGATACCTCTGCCAACACATCAGGTGATGTTACGGTGGTGCCAGCAGCGGTACCCGAAGTAACAGCAACAACATCTGGTCAGGCATCTGACCAGTGGATACCAGCAACAACGAACAAAAAGAGGAAGCTGAAGAAGCAAAGCCCAAACAAAGTGGAGAGGGCCAACTCCGCAAAGCGGCGGGATATGCGGAAACAAATGGAGGGTGGTAAGGGAGGAATTACCACCGAGAGTGAATTCTCAGACTACGCCGAGTCTGAGAAAACAGAATATGTGTCGGAAGGTGGAGAGGGGCTCTTCAGGCCTCCGAATATGGATCTAATCCTATCGGAGCCAGAGCCAGTCCCGCCTACAAGGAAGGCTTTGGAGGTAGAGGCGGACCTCCAAGATGAGACAAATCTTGTAAAGGCCCTGGAAGCCAAACAAGCAACAATTAGCCATTTCGAGGAAAACCTCAGAAAGCTCAAGGAGGAGATAGAGCCCCTCCTCAGTCAGCTAAAGTTGAAGCAAGAAGCGCGCCGAAAACAAGAGGCAGCGCAACGGCAACTGCAACAAAAACAACAGCAGCAAAAACAACAGCAACAACAACCACAGCAGCAAAAACAACCACAACCCAAGCCCGCAACCAAAAACACAGGAGCGGAACAAAATAGAAAGGCTCCATCAGCAGTGACAGGCCCAAGCTCTGAGGGCCCATCGACTTCAGCGAAAACAATGCAGAAGCAACAACAACAGCCACGACAAAGCCAGCAGCAGCAGCAACAGCAGCAGCAGAAACAGCAGAAGCAGAAACAGCAACAGCAGCAACAGCAGCAACACCAGAAACAACCACAGCCCAAGAAGGAGAAGGTGCCACCAATTAGGACCTACCGGGTTGACCTGCAGGACTTAAAACAGGTATGTAAGTCGGCCACCAAAAACAATTTTCTTATAAATATATTAAATGAAAAAGAAAAGCGGTATTCGGTACAGTGCTTCTCACTGGCCGAATACAAAATAGTTAAAGAAGTGCTTAAGGAGGCCACAGCTGAGTTCTTCAGCTTCACGCCTAAAAGTGAAAAATTAAAGACGGTCCTACTGAAGGGCATAAGTTCCTGCACGGAACCGGAGGCGCTCTTAGCTGAGCTCCGCCAAAAAGCCATCGACGATCTCGATTTCATCGGGGTCAAGCCTTTCACTACGGTGAAGTCCAGGCGAGGGGGTTACAGGCTGCCAATGTTCCTCGTAACATTATCGCCCCAAAGTAGGTTTGAGAGTCTGAGGGAAATCAAATGCCTCGACTATCAAGCCATACACTGGGAGACATTAAAAAGGCACGACGACATTTTACAATGTACGAAGTGCCAGAGGTTCGGCCATGCCGGAGCCAACTGCAATATGCAGTTGCGCTGCGTCAGGTGCTCCGAAACCCACATCAAGGGAGATTGCAAGCTGGGGAATGAGCGGGTTGAGGATTTGACCCAGCTCAAGTGTGTCCTTTGTGGAAACCAAGGGCACCCGGCTAGCTATAGGGGTTGCCCTAAGGTCCAACAAATAAAACAAAAACAGGCCAGTCAAAAAGCCGAAGGAAGTCGAACAGTTCGACAGGCTCCTATACAAAAATTCGTGGATCCCAAATTTTCCTACGCCCAAATGGTGTCAGGGAATGGGAACACGAGACAGGCTCCACCAACGGTTGCCCCAAAGGCCCCTGTGCCTAAGGCACCAGAGGTGCAGCCTGACATTGTAGCCTTGTTGTTGAGCATTCAAGGTCAACTTACAGGGCTGCAAAGTCAGATAAAGGAGCAAGGCAAAAGGGTAGATCATCTCTACTCTTTGTTGCCTGGCCTGGCGCAATTTAGACCATAATGGGCGCGCTGCCGGAGACGCGCCTAAAAGTCCTAGCTGTGAATGTAAATTCACTGATTAGGATTGAACGAAGAGCCAATATGTTCCAATTGTTGAAAGACTACAGTCCCGATGTGTTTATGGCTAGCGAAACTAAGCTAAACCACAAACACAAATTGACTCATAAAAATTACAATATCGTAAGAAGAGACCGGCCCGACTCCACTCAAGGGGGCGGTGTCGCTCTCTTTATACGAAAAGGCATTAATTATAAAGTCATATACAACAATGAATTGCGAAAGCTCAAGACGCTAGAAGTTTGCGTTGTATGCATCTCTCTCACTCAAGGGAAGCGGATGTATATGATTGCGGCTTATGCGGCTGGAGCTCCGCAGGTTACTTACTTTGCTTCAGAACTCGAGATTCTTTTTAGGGAACTTAAACTGAGCTTGGAAGAAAACTATTTCATCTTGGCCGGTGATTTGAACGCAAAACATGAAGATTGGGGAAATCAACATAGTAATCCCAGAGGTAACCATCTTTTTAATTTGATGAATCTTTACAGCGTTGAATATGGCGTCGACCTGCTGGCTACTGAAAAGCCATCGTATCCAAGAAGCGACTCCTTTCTGGATCTTTTGCTGTACGACACTAGACTGACAGTTACAGACAAAGTGGGTAATCACCCTCGAAACTGCTTACAGACAATCGAGTACGACAGTGATCACTGCGGACTGGCTGCTGTAATGCAGATTCCGAACGAACGCGTGGAGTTGGAGGAATACGTTGCAACGCATTCTTACAATTACAGTAAGATGCGCTGGCCTCGTTTCACCAACGCCCTAGCGAGAGAACTTCGTTCGAGTTACATAGCCCCACCAAACAACAGAAACCTGACAAATACAGAAATTGACCAACATTTACAACAGATGAATGAAACAATAAAACAAACAATGGAACGGACAATACCAAAGTACAAAGAACGGGACCAAATGGACGCTTACAGAAACTCGACTATTGACGCACTACGTAAGCACAAGAGTGGCTTACTGACAAGACTCAAAAACTTGTACAGACGACTTACAGACCCACACGACTTGGAGGTTAGGACACTGAAGTCGTCAATAAAAAATGTCAATCTGTTGATTAAGGAGAACTACAGGTTATCAATTAACAAGTACTGGGACCGCAAGATCCGGTCAGTTAATTCCAGTGACCCTAGTATGTTCCCTAAAATCAACAAAATATTCAGGAAAAAGAACGACAATGACCTTCCGTGTCTGAAACTCCAAAGAACTGAAGAGAACAGAGACGTACTCAGGACAGCGCAAATAGATCCAGAAGAAGCCATCTTTGACGATGACTTTTTTATAATTGAAGATCCGAAGGAAAAAGTGGAGGCGGTGGGAGCTGCTTTCCAGCAAGTGTACAAGGTGAATGCTAGCACTCGCCCCAACCACGACCTGGAAAACAGAGCCCTACTTAATCATTTTTACCTTCGAAATGATATGACACAATGGCGATCTGAGAACCGCGGTTTCATGCGGTTCAATGACGATTCCTTGGCAAATGCCATAATCGCCGAGCAAACGGGTCCAAGTCCCCTGTTAGTGACGAAGGTTGAGCTTCAGCTCATCTTCAACTCAATAAAAAATAAAAAGTCAGCAGGTGTCGATGGTATATCCAACGTTGTACTAAGACATTTACCGATGGAGGCAATTGACATTTACACCACACTCTTCAATAATGCACTGAATAATGCATATTATCCAGTGCATTGGAAGACCGCTGTGGTTCATCCTCTCCCGAAAAAGGGAAAGGACAACTCCAACCCGTCAAATCTTCGGTCGATAAGTCTTCTTCCGAGCATCAGCAAAGTTTTCGAAAAAATCATTAATAGGGCTCTGACTAAGTGGGCTGCGGACAACAAAATAATTCCGGATAAACAGTTCGGGTTCAAGGCGGGTCATGACACAATTCATGCTGCGTCTAAGCTCGTTTCTGATATCCAATGGAATAAAACAAAACAACAATGCACAGGTGCTGTTCTGGTTGATTTGGAAAAGGCCTTTGACACCGTATGGTTAGAGGGTCTTTACCTAAAACTGAGCAGGCTTGGCATAAGCAAGCCATTGTTGTATATACTTTATGATATGCTTAACGGTAGAAAGTTTGTTGTCAAAAGTGGCAATGTAACTTCTACCACAACATTCTTAATTAAAAATGGTCTTCAACAGGGAGCGGTGAATTCGCCGATTCTCTTCAGCATTTACACCAGCGATCTGATAGGTAGTCTTACAAAGGCAATTGCGTACGCCGACGATCTTATTGCGTACAGAACGGCCCGAAAGGTTGAGGTTATTAGAATTCTCTTGCAGCGTGATTTCGACAAGATTCAGCGATATTGCGACGACTGGAAACTGAAAATAAATGTCCAGAAGTCGGAGACAATTCTGTTCCGGACTCCGTTGGCTAGGGCCACGAGGGATACGTGCAAGAATTGGCGCAAGATGGTTATCGTTGATCTTCACGGGCAGCCATTAGCGAGCAAAAGTGTAGTGAAGTACCTCGGTATCTGGTTAGATCAGTATTTATATTTCGACAGACATATAAATGCTGCTCTGACCAGGGCCAGAGGAGCCTTCGCTCTGACGAAACGGCTGTTTTACAGCAGTCGGCTTGAACCAAGAGTGAAGGTAATTTGCTACATGGCCCTCATACGGCCGATGATCGTTTATGGTTGTCCCGTGTGGTTCAACGTTGCCCCTTCCCAGATGGAGAAGTTTCGGGTGTTCGAGCGGCAGTGTTTACGACGCTGTACCGGCTTATATCGAACAGCCGAATCTTCTTACGTGCATTACTATTCCAACGAGGTCCTATACAACGGGGCTCGAATCAACAGAATTGACAATTTCGTGATAAAACTCGTTCGAGGTCACATTGCAAGAGCTATGTCTTCGACCAACAATTTAATTTTCGGGGCGTTCTATCCGAACGACGAGTATTTTGAAAGTGCACGCTTGAGCGGCTTCATTCCACCAGAGGCATTCCTCTTTTTAGATAGATGCGGTCTGATACAGGATAGATTGGCAGTTCCGTTAATCTACCACGTCAGACGACGAACCGTGGATAGGCGACTCCTGTACAATCGGGACGTCATGGCACAAGGCGGAGCAGAGCTCCTTCGGTTCAGTAGGGCTGTGTCCGAAAGGGACCGAACTGATAGGGTGAAGCAGGAGAGCCAGTTTTGGTGGCTTCAATCGGCACTGGATAGTGAGTAGTCGGGATGGGGTTTTAAGCCTTGGCCGGCTTACATACTTGTTTTATAGTTTTAGGGTTTAGTTTTAAGTAGAATAGGCATGGTGGCACAAAAAAAAACATACAAAAAAAAATACAAAAAATACAAAACAGGAAAAATACAAAAAAATACAAAAAAAAAATTAAAAAAAAACATGGAATAATCAAAAAAAAAAAAAAAAAAAAAAATAAAAAAAAAGACAAAATATGAAAAACAAAAAACGTTAGATAGTTAGATTTGCTGCTGTGGTTGTTCTAGTTTTAAGTAGTTTATAGGTAGAATAGGTAGTTTTAGTTAGCTTTAAGTTTTATATTAAGGACCTTATTTTAAGTAGTTTTTAAGTAAAAATAAAAAAGGATATGGACATTAGTTTTTTCTAAATTTTCTAATGAATACAAAAATAAATGAAATGAATTGAAGTTAAATAGATCTTAGGGCCGAAAGGCATTAGCATTAAGTATTATTGTTTAACTTAGAGTGTCCGTATGGGACCAGTAAGTTAGTTGTAAGTTATGGTTAATTAGGCTAGTTTTATGAATTTTTGTCTAGCTTTAAGATAGTCTTAAGAATGAATTAATAAAAATGAATTTGGAAAAAAAAAAAAAGTGGCGCCGGAACACAACGCCAAGGGTCGTGGGTTCGAATCCCGTGCAGAGTGCACTAGAAATCTTGAAGCTTTTTTTCACAATCGTGAAATCGTAGATTTTATAGATTGGGGAAAAAAGCAAATGGAGAAGGAGAGGAAAGCAGGGGTATCGAAAGATACCTCTGCCAATACATCAGGTGATGTTGCTGTGGTGCCAGCAGCGGTACAAAAAATCACCGAAACAACATCGGACCATGCAACGGACCAGTGGTCAATAATAAAGAGGAAGAGGCAAACTCCCAACTTGGTTCAACGAACCAATCCTGCTAAGAGAAAAGCAAATAAAAAAAAAATGCAGCAGAAAACCAAAGGCGTGACGTCAGACAATGAGACCTCAGAGAGTGACGACTCTGGGAGCCCAGATTACATCTCAGAGGGTGGAGAAGGGCAGTTTAGGTCTCCAAATTTAGGAACAAGATCCTATCGGAGCCAGAACCGTCAACAAATAAATCGTTGGAGGGGGAGGTGGACCAAATCCTCCAAGAGGAGAATCAACTGATGGAGGCACTGCAAACTAAGCAGGCCGCCATCAGTAAACATGAAGACAGCTTAAAAAAACTAAAGGAGGAAATGGGGCCAATCCTCAGCCAACTTAAACTAAAGCAGGAAGCGCGCCGACAGCAAGAGGCGGCGCAACGGCAACTGCAACAAAAACAACAGCAGCAAAAACAACAGCAACAACAACCACAGCAGCAGAAACAACTACAATCCAAGCCCGCTACCAAAAACGCAGGAGCGGAGCAAAAGAAAAAACTGCCATCAGCAGTGACAGGTCCAAATGTTGAGGGCCCATCGACCTCAACTAAAGCAATGCAGCAGCAACAACAGCAGCAGCAACAACAGCAGCAGCAACAACAGCAGCAGCAACAACAGCAGCAGCAACAACAGCAGCAGAAACAGCAGCAGCAGCAGAAACAGCAGCAGCAAAAACAGCAGCAGCAGCAACACCAGAAACAACCACATCCCAAGAAGGAGAAAGTGCCACCAATAAGGACACACAGAGTTGACCTGGACGACATAAAACAGGTATGTAAGTCGGCCACTAAGGGCAAATTTCTCATAAAAATTGTAAACGAAAAAGAAAAGAATTATTCGGTCCAGTGTTTCTCACTGGCCGATTACAAGTTAGTAAAAGGGTTATTAAAAGAGGCCACAGCTGAGTTCTTCAGCTACACGCCTAAAAGTGAAAAATTTAAGACGGTCCTTCTGAAGGGCATAAGTTCCTGCACGGAACCGGAGGCGCTCTTGGCTGAGCTCCGTGAAAATGCCAATGATGATCTCGATTTTATCGGGGTCAAGCCTTTCACTACGGTGAAGTCCAGGCGAGGGGGTTACAGGCTGCCAATGTTCCTCGTAACATTATCGCCCCAAAGTAGTTTTGAGAGTCTGAGGGAAATCAAATGCCTCGACTATCAAGCCATACACTGGGAGACATTAAAAAGGCACGACGACATTTTACAATGTACGAAGTGCCAGAGGTTCGGCCATGCCGGAGCCAACTGCAATATGCAGTTGCGCTGCGTCAGGTGCTCCGAAACCCACAACGAGGGAGAATGCAAGCTGGGGAATGAGCGGGTTGAGGATTTGACCCAGCTCAAGTGTGTCCTTTGTGGAAACCAAGGGCACCCGGCTAACTATAGGGGTTGCCCTAAGGTCCAGCAAATGAAACAGAAACAGCCCTGCCAAAAAGCTGAAAGAAGTCGAACAGTTCGACAGGCTTCAACACAAAAATTCGTGGATCCCAAATTTTCCTACGCCCAAATGGTGTCAGGGAATGGGAACACGAGACAGGCTCCACCAACGGTTGCCCCTAAGGCCCCTGTGCCTAAGGCACCAGAGGTGCAGCCAGACACTGTAGCCTTGTTATTGAGCATTCAAGGTCAACTAACAGGGCTGCAAAGTCAGATAAAAGAGCAAGGCAAAAGGGTAGATCATCTCTACTCTTTGTTGCGTGGCCTGGCGCAATTTAGACCATAATGGGCGCGCTGCCGGAGACGCGCCTAAAAGTCCTAGCTGTGAATGTAAATTCACTGATTACGATTGAACGAAGAGCCAATATGTTTCAATTGTTGAAAGACTACAGTCCCGATGTGTTCATGGCTAGCGAAACTAAGCTAAACCACAAACACAAATTGACTCATAAAAATTACAATATCGTAAGAAGAGACCGGCGAAAGCTCAAGACGCTAGAAGTTTGCGTTGTATGCATCTCTCTCACTCAAGGGAAGCGGATGTATTATATGATTGCGGCTGGAGCTCCGCAGGTTACTTACTTTGCTTCAGAACTCGAGATTCTTTTTAGGGAACTGAAACTGAGCTTGGAAAAAAACTATTTCATCTTGGCCGGTGAATTGAACGCAAAACATGAAGATTGGGGAAATCAACATAGTAATCCCAGAGGTAACCATCTTTTTAATTTGATGAATCTTTACAGCGTTGAATATGGCGTCGACCTGCTGGCTACTGAAAAGCCATCGTATCCAAGAAGCAACTCCTTTCTGGATCTTTTGCTGTACGACACAAGACTGACAGTTACAGACAAAGTGGGTAATCACCCTCGAAACTGCTTACAGACAGTCGAGTACGACAGTGATCACTGCGAACTGGCTGCTGTAATGCAGATTCCGAACGAACGCGTGGAGTTGGAGGAATACGTTGCAACGCATTCTTACAATTACAGTAAAATGCGCTGGCCTCGTTTTACCAACGCCCTAGCGAGAGAACTTCGTTCGAGTGACTGTTAGGAGTCAGGTCTCCACGGGGGAATGCTTTGGAGTACTGGAAGAGGCTACAGCACGCTTGTGGTCGCACGGCTCAGCTCGTCGCGTGGGGTGGTTCTTGCCACCTTCCAGTACCCCTCCTGCTCGACTAAACATTAATTTTTCTCGTGCCTAAGGTACATTAAAGATGAAAATGACACAAACCTGTGAACTTTGACGATATCTAAGAGAAACCAGAAATTGGTGCTTCGAATTTAAGTTTACAATAAAAAAATCCTAAAAAAATTAATCTGACTAACCTAATAAAATAATAAAAAAAATAAAATAAAACCCTTCACCAAAAATAATAATAATATTAATAATAATTAATAAAAAGAAATTTAAAAAAAAAAAAAAAAAAAAAAAAAGGCTCGATTGAAGTGGCTGAGTGGTCGTGAGGCCACTTACATCGTAAGAAAAAGTGGTCATAATGGGTTAGTATTTATCTTTTTATTTAAATGGTCTCGAAGTGTGGCTGAGCCCATTACCTGAGATCCCATGCTCTATCATTTCACTTGTCGAGCAGTTCTATTATTTTTTTGTTTGTTTTATTTCAGACCATACCTACATATACTCTTTGGTAGCAGCCTACTTTCTAACGTATCTACACTGGAAAAATATCACAGCTTCTGCTAATATAAATAATTACTAATTTGAACTAGGTATATATCTAATATCACAGGTAAAAAAAAAATCAGTCTTTATTCTACTAAAAAAAAACAGGTACTTCCGCTTACTAACTAAAGAAAAATATTACAGATTATAAAAAGCTAAATTACCTAAACTAAACTAAAGAAAAATATCACAGATTATAAAAACTAAGCTAACTAAACTAAACTAAAGAAAAGTGTCACAGATTATAAAAAGCTAAATTACCTAAACTAAACTAAAGAAAAATATAAATATAAAATGACCTATAAGAATAAACTACAAAAAAAACTAAAGTATCTTTATCTAAATCTAATATCACAGTGGGCAACATCATCTGAGTGCGTCAATTTGGTTTTTATTTTTAAACATGTAAGTCTTTCGCATGATAAACTCCTACTTTATCACCTTTTAGATTTCCTATTTCATAAAGGGAATTTCCTACCGGTTTTAGAATTATGGATTTTATGAATTTTGGACCGAGTTTCGCGTTATAATTTTCAATTGCATTACTTTGTTTAAAGTTTCGTCTGTAAACTATTTGCCCAGTTTTATACTGGATTTCTCGACTTTGTGTATTACATATTTTGGTAGCTTTTTGATGTGCTAATTTTAGATTTTCGAAAATCTTCGTTCTAATTAACGCTAGTCGGTCGTCTTTGTTTAGAATTTCAATCTTTGACTCTTTTACTGCTCCTAACTTTCGGAGTAGTTCATAGGTTTTTCCGTTCTGAACCATTGGTGTTCCAAATATGGCGTAGTATGGTTCAACATCAATAGCATCATGTACAACGCTTCGCAATGAGAACGCCACATTGCTAACGTGCTGATCCCAATGTTTTTGGTCACTACCGAGATAGGACCGAATCTTCGATAAAACAGATTGGTTTACCCTTTCAGACGCGTTAGCTTGTGGTGAATAAATTGCAGTTCGTACATGTTTGACACCATATCTCGTCAAGAAGCTGGAAAACAATTCCGAAACGAATTGTTTTCCGTTGTCTGAATGGACAAACTCTGGAACGCCAAACACATGGAAAACACTTTCTTCTAGGAATTTAACTACCTCAGATGACGTTGCTTTTCGTATTGCCTTCAGAAACACATATTTACTAAAATGGTCTAGGACGATGAAGATGTGTGTGTTTCCGTTTCTTGTTATTGGATAAGGGCCCAAAAAGTCTATGAATAAACGTTGAAAAGGTCGTTCAGTCAGTCTTTGTTGTCCCATCGGCGGTCGAGTAGTAATATTGATCGACTTACTACATTTGCAAATGTCACACGATCTCACCCAGTTCTGAACATCGGCAGCCATTCCAGGCCAGAAATATTTTTGTCTCAATTTCGACAACGTTTTGTTTATGCCACCGTGTCCAGACACTGGTGAATCGTGTGCTGCTTTCAAAAGACCCTCGCATAACTCTTTCGGAACCCAAAGCTTCCACGCTCGGTCGTCCTGTACTGCGTCACCCGTTCTAATGTCAGTTCGTTTATAAACGAATCCGTCTGATACGCAAATGTCTGGTAATTTGTTCTTTTCTTGTTCTATTGTCTTCTTTAGTTCAACATATTCTTCTGACGAAAAATATGGTGAACTAAAGTCAACCTCTGGTGCCAAATTTTCGGTCGTGATCTCCTCCATATGGACTCGTGAGAGAGTATCAGGGACCACATTTTGGACACCCTTCCTATGTTCGATCACGAAGTCGAAACCTTGGAGTTTGAAACTCCATCTGGCCAATCGTCCAGTTAAATCTTTTTGTGTCATCAACCATTTCAGACTTGCGTGATCGGTGATTATAGTAAAGGGTAAACCTTCCACGTAGGCCCTGAACTTTTTCACCGACAATATGGCCGCATAGCATTCGAGTTCTGTAACGCTGTAATTCTTTTGAGCGGAATTCAGCTTCTGGGACATGAATGCTATCGGTCGCTCATTCTTCTCTTCATCCATCTGGAAGATCACACTCCCCACTCCAGAGGTTGAAGCGTCGCATTGTATGTAAAAATGTTTTGAAAAGTCTGGATTCGTGAGTATGGGAGCGGTAACTAAACTCGTTTTGAGTAGTTGAAATGCTGTTGTAGCTTCGTCGGTCATCTTAAAAGTCTGTCCTTTCTTCAAACAGTCTGTCATTGGAGCTGCTATCGTTGCGTAGTTTGGTATGAAACGTCTATACCATCCGGTCATACCTAGGAACCTACGGAGTTGCTTGGGGGTCTTCGGTATCGGAAAGTCCTCGACCGCCGATACTTTGTCCTTGTCAGTTCGTATACATCCGTCACCAACTACATACCCTAAGTATTTTATCTCCTTGAAACAAAATTTACTTTTTTCTACATTTATGGTTAATCCTGCTTGGCGTAAAGCTATAGCAACTTCCTCCAGTACCTTCATATGTGTTTTGAAATCTGGAGAACAAATCAAGAGGTCATCGAGATAAACAAAGACATTCTGTCGAAGACGACCAGGAATGACTTTGTCCATTAGCTTAGACATTCTCTGGGCGGCGTTACACAACCCGAATGGCATAACCGTAAATTGGTATAACGGTCGCCCAGGGACTGTAAAAGCTGTCTTCTCCCTTGACTTGATCTCCAGAGGAATTTGCCAAAAGGCATCTTTCAAGTCGATACTGGAGATAAACTTCGTATCTTGAAGCCTGTTTATAATTCCCTCTATATGTGGAAGAGGATAAGCAAACTTTTTCGTTCTGGCGTTAACTTTTCTAGAATCCAGACACAGCCTGTTTTTCCCACTTTTTCTTACTAAAACAACCGGAGAACTCCAAGCACTGTTACTCTCCTCTATCACTCCCATCTCCAGCATTCTGTCCAGTTCAGCGTACATCAGTTTCTGTACTACTGGAGAAATAGTGCCTCTGTTTTATGGGAATTTGTTCGTCATCCACTTCTATCACATGTTCCTCAAGGTTGGTTTTACCCAATCCGAGTATGGCAAAGGAGGGGAACAATAACTTGATGCTCTCCAACTGCTTAGCTTGATCCGGTGAGAGATCGCGAAAATTTGGCTGTTCTTTCGTCATTACTGGAGCGTTAAGCTCACTAATTATATTTGGAGCAACATTAAAAGAACTCCAGAAATCTACACCCAAATACAGTGGTTGCAAAAGACTAGGAACAACCAGAATCTCCAACTCTTGTGTTCTACCATCCCATGAAACATTCGCTCTAAAACAACCTACTATCTTCTGTTGATTTCCATCAGCTGTTCTAATATCGTTATTCATTTTTGTAATTTTGATCTTTTTCCTATTTACAAAATCCATTGCTCCTTTTCCTAAACACGTAACGGACGCTCCACTATCTAATAGTCCTTCAAAATCCTCTCCTTCTAATTGCACTTTTGCGTATGGCCTATTGTCATTTGTCATTGTCAATATTGTCGCTTCAATTTTATTATTAGTCAGTCTTTTAATTGCACTCTTTTCCCTTAGCCTCATAATCTTCAAATAATTCCTACTCTTCACTTTTATAACATCTAGTTCTTCACCAAAAATTCTCTTTCTAGCGTCTTCATATTCTATCATTCTCTGGTGAAGACTTTTATGATTGTTCCTTTCTTCAATCCGGTGAGTACCTTTGTTATTATTTTCATTTTCAAGTTTTCTTTTCAAAATTTCTATTTTTCTAGGTTGTTCGACTTCTCCGGGAGGGGTTTTGTCGTCGGCGGTTGACTCCCGGATGTACTGCCGACTTTCGGGTTTCCCTGACATGCAGCACATCGGAAGGAAACACTACCCTGTCCACAACAAAAACACGTTAAGGTATGAAAAGAGGACGGACAATCGCCAACAGGCTTTTGTTTGTCCTTCAATTCATCTCTTTTCTTTTCTTGGCCTCTATACCTCTCTTGTTCCCTAAAACCCTTCCTTTCCGGTCTCTTAGCTTGAAAAGCTGCTAACTCAAAATCTTCTTCTTCTGAATCACTCACTCTATCTCTAACATCTATTTCGTGCGTAAAACGTTTTGTCTTTGCATCCCTTAATGCTAAATGCTCTTCTGCTCTTTTACATTCTTCTCTCAATTCGCGGATATTACTTATATTACAACCAAAAACTAATGTACTGATTCTATCTTTCAAATTTTTCTTTACCATGGAAACCAAATCATCTTCTTTAGGTCTGACTTGCATTTGCAAAGTCAGACCTCTAATATCAGCATAGAAATCATCGAATGTTTCATGGGGTTGCTGTTTTCGATTCATGATTGCCTCTTGGATTTCATGGTCACGCTTATTGTGTTGGAATTGTCGAAGTAATTCGGCCTTCAAATCATGATAGTTAAATAACTCATCATCCTGGTTTTCCTCGCAAATATCCCAATACCAACGCTCAGCAGAGCCCGTGACCAAATGGTGGAAATTAGCGAAGAGCTGTTCGTCAGACAGTCCACTTTTCTTTTGTAATGTCTCCACTCGAAAAATAAAACTTCCAACCGACATGCCCTTTGACGAACCGTCAAATTTAACTCCCCATTTATGAACATCAATCCTTCGATTGGTATCCCTAAATGAAGAGCTTCCATCTGACGGATGTGATGTCGATTGGCTATTTATCGAGTGGTTTGTCTGTCTGTTGGTCCTTTTAGTACTCGTGGTGTTTTGTTCTGAGTCTTGTACATTCGTCATGTCTCTCTGAACTGTCAAGGACTGTTCTAAACTCAATAACTTTAAATTGACCTCTTTCATGTTCTTATCAAACAACTTGTACATTTCTGACAAGCCATCTGCAAGAACACTCATTGTTTTGGTCTGGCTTTCCTTGACAGTTAGAGTTGCAACTTTTTGCATTCTTTCGTACAAGTTGAGTTCTGTCAGTACGTTTATATTTGGTGCGTTAGTAGTTGTATTCGTACTAGTTCGGTTTTGGTTTTGTCTTATTTGTTCTGTTTGTAATCGTTCTTGTTCAAGTTCATAGTTTTGTTTAGCAAGTCTTGCACGTTCTATTTCGAGTTTTCTATTAAGTTCCGTAATTCGGTCTTGTTCTAAACGTAATCGTTTTTGTTCTTGTTCTATTCGAAGGCGTTCTTGTTCAAATTCAAAATTTCGTAAGGTTAGTTGTTCTTGTTCCATTCGTAATCGTTCGAGTTCTAAATTTTGTTGGGTCAATTGTTCTAGTTCTGTTCGCATACGTTCTTGTTCGTTCTCATTGTCTTCATCATCTTCAAGGCCCATTGCGGCCTCTTCACGTCTTACTGTCGCGTTTTGTATGTTCGTATTTTGTAAGTTGTTGTTTTTATTGTTTGTTCCAAGTAAGTCTATGTTGCGTATAATGTTCGTTATCTCATGGTATGTCTTATCTAAGTCGTCGTTTTTTGTCACTGTCGGTGGTACAGTTGAAAGTATAGGGGTCTCAACTACTTCGCTTTCCTCGTCTATAGTTTCCGGCTGACGTGTGACCCTCTTTTTCCCAGTTATTTTTGGAACTGTCCCTGTAGCCTTTTTCTTCCCTTCGGACATTTTTTTTCTAACTATTTTCTTTCTTTCTGAATTTGAACTATCAAACTCCAAAATTTTAAAAAATCAAAAATAAAGATTATAAAAAAAAATGAAAATTGATGTGTAAATAATAATAATAAAAAAAGCAATAAAAAAAGAAATAATTATAAAAAAAACGATTTTCAATGTAAAAAAAAATTAAGTTATAAGATTAAAAAAAATGTATAAAAAAGAAAATAATGTAATAAAGAAAAAAAATGTAATTTGTAAAAAAATGTAATTTGTAATAAAAAAAATATCAATAAAAAAAATGTAATTTGTAAAAAAAAAGTATTGTTTATATTTACTGTATATGTATATTAGCAAACGGTAGGTGTGTGAAGGTTTGCAAAGTTTTCCTATCCATCTGCAAATTGGTAGTCGTTAGTTATGTCCTTAAGTACTTATGTCTTGTGACTGGTGCGTTTGAAATTCAGTGGTTGCTTCAGTTCATCTCTCCCCCACAACCACAACATAGTTCCTGGCATATAGCCTAGTCAATGGCTGGCTGTGAGTTTAAAATGAACTTCCGTATGAACAAGGTTTTCGAACTTCGAATCTCTACCTCACAAAGAATCTGCCTGTACCTAATTCTATGGACAGCTGAGATTCGAAATGGTACGACCCTGTTCAAACTTTTGATGTTGTCCCAGATTTCCAACTTCCTCACAAAAATCTCTGACTCTTGGCCTTTAGATTTAGACAGAAATTTTCCATCTGTGACAAGATCAAAAGTTACCAGTTCCAGGTTTGTGTAATCGTTGACAAAAAAAATTAAAACCGTTAGGTCTCGTTGGGCGCCATTGTTAGGAGTCAGGTCTCCACGGGGGAATACTTTGGAGTACTGGAAGAGGCTACAGCACGCTTGTGGTCGCACGGCTCAGCTCGTCGCGTGGGGTGGTTCTTGCCACCTTCCAGTACCCCTCCTGCTCGACTAAACATTAATTTTTCTCGTGCCTAAGGTACATTAAAGATGAAAATGACACAAACCTGTGAACTTTGACGATATCTAAGAGAAACCTGAAATTGGTGCTTCGAATTTAAGTTTAAAAAAAATCCTAAAAAAATTAATCTGACTAACCTAATAAAATAATAAAAAAAATAAAATAAAACCCTTCACCAAAAATAATAATAATATTAATAATTAATAAAAAGAAATTATAAAATTAAGTAAAAAGAAATAAAAGAAAAACTAAACCCTAACTAAAACTAAGTATATAAAACAATCTAAAAGTTTAAACTTATTTTTCCTAAAGCACCTCTTTCTTACCCCCCCTAAACATCGTCACACTGAATCCCAAACGTTCGTCTGATGTTAATGACGAAAGTCTGGTCAACCCGCCCAAGTATCATGAAGATACTTCCTTCGCTATTTCCATGGCCGAATGTAGTGGAAATAGCCCCTAAAATGACTCAACCAGTCACGCGTTAGTCCGTTGAGGCAGTCAGTTTGTCATGTCCTAAAAATCCAAATCACTTCTGGACGGCCTTACCAAGCCTCCACACACCACTAGCTTTTAAATTAGAAAACCATTTTTTTAAATTTCTAAAACAATTCAAATTATAATTTTATTTCTCAAATTCAAATTCATTTAACAACCAAAACAAAAAAAAACTCAATCGAGTTCTCCCACTATTATCTTATAAAATCAATGATTAAAATAATAAAAAAAAATTAAAAAAAAATAATATAAAAAATACTAAAAAGGTTTAAATTCAAATAAAAAAAATTGACCTTAGAGGCTTTTTGATTTTTTTTTTGATCTTTTATTCACACAAAAAAAATGTTCTTACTCACTGTTGCCTTGGTCCCTCGTCGTTCTGCCGGCAGCACGTAGAGTACCAGGGGTAGTACTTTCACCACCACTGAATCTATTGTATTTGAATATTATTATATCAGCCTATAAAATCACTTTTCTCACTAATTAAGTTTAAACCAAATTCAAATCAAAATGTAGTTAGTGTAACCAAAAAAAAAATTTTTGTGAGAACTGGACTTTACACTTTAATTTTTTTTTTACTCTACTTTGATTAAAATAAATGAATATATATTTAATTATTTTTGAGGTAAAAAAAATAATGTCTAAGTTCTTCTTTCTTCACTTTAATCACTTATTTTCTTCAACTCTTCCACTGGACACCCTTTCTTTGTTCTTTTACAAATCCCTTTGTTTCTTCGAGGGATATCTATATATATCTATAGGTATATAGATATATAGTACCCTCTTAGACTTTGGACTCTTTGCGCCTCTGAAGCTGTTTCCTTTGTCCTGGACAAAGGAATACTTCTATTGTGTTGAATGTCCTTCTTCAAAATCGAAAATTTGAAAAGCCGAATGAGGTAACAAAAAAAATTCGCAGAGGCTCAGGCTTCTGCTATTACTTCTCCTGATCTTTGGATCCTGACCTGAACCTAATAAAAGAAAAAGTAAATCACCCGTCAGACCCAAACTCTAAGACTTCCATTTTATGCTCACATACCTCTGCTGTTAAAATTATTTATATCTATATTGCCACCAAGCACCAACTTTCTAGAACTTTTGCTTCTAGGTCTTCTGTCTACCTCAGCGAAGACAAAGAAATCTATATATATATATGGAATTATTCTCTGAAACCTTTTTTACAATTTAATTAATTTACCTTGTATCTTTTTCAAATTCAATCCTTTCACTTTAAAAAAAAAAACTTCTTACTTTTAATAGAATTGTTTTTCTATTTTAAATTCTCTTTTAAATTCAAAAAAAAAAACTGTTGGTCACAATCACTGGCCGTTAATACTTCTATTTCTTAAGCAATTCAACATAAGAATGACCATACAATCCCTTAGGCTAGTTCCTAGCCTTCTCCTATTAACTAAGTAAACAGTTACCACTACCTCTGAGTGAGATAACTATTTTTCCACCCACAATTGTTTTACCATCCCTATCACAGATAATATAACCCCCCTTATCCAAGTCCAAGAAATCGTACCCACACATATATACTACTAATACCGTCTTATATATCTATATCAGTCTATTTCTCTTCTATTATCCTAATATTAATCTAATTCCTAAATTCCTAACTAATCCTATTATTAATTTTAACTAATTATTCTAATCTTTATCGTATCTTTTTAATCTCGTAAATTATTATTTTAAATAATTTTTCATCTCATCCTGTATATATCTTATACTTAAACCATTAAGCAATTCATTTAAGTTCATCCGGTGGATGAACAATCGTGTTAAATACATTCCTGCGCATGTGCTAGTATAAGTTTTTTCTACCCCCTTATCCCTTGGGTGAAAACAAGACAAAGCTACTCTTGCATGCGCAGACCGAAACAACTAGCTAGGATACCTATATGGTAGTTGTCAAAACAAAATCAAAACAAACATGGACGAGAAAAGAGGAACAGAAATTATGTTGGTGAGTAAGTAAATTTAACTAATTCCTAGCAATAATAATGATATTTTTATTATTCTTATTTCTTTTTCAGGTGTTGCTAAATGCTTTTTTCTATAATTAAGGTAAGTCGTAGTTATGCAGAGTGGTGAATTTGTGTTGCAAAGATTCGAATGCGAAAGCAATCGAATCCCAACAAAACAAATTCATCACTTTGCATTGATAATATATTATTATTATTTTATACTAAATTTATCTTTTCTTTTCAGAATATCATTCATTCGGAAGTCTATCGACTTCTTCTGTCGGTGACCAGCCACCGGGGATGGATTAGGCCACCTCAGCCAACTACAAAATTGTCATCGTTGGAATGGTGGACGGTGTCGTCGCCGTCGAGCAGCCGCGCTGCCGCGCCGGCTATAGGTATACCTAGGTATATTAATTTATATGGCCACGTAACATAACATAGCCCCACCAAACAACAGAAACCTGACAAATACAGAAATTGACCAACATTTACAACAGATGGACGAAACAATAAAACGAACGATGGAACGGACAATACCAAAGTACAAAGAACGGGACCAAATGGACGCTTACAGAAACGCGACTATTGACGCACTACGTAGGCACAAGAGTGGCTTACTGACAAGACTCAAAAACTTGTACAGACGACTCACAGACCCACACGACTTGGAGGTTAGGACACTGAAGTCGTCAATAAAAAATGTCAATCTGTTGATTAAGGAGAACTACAGGCTTTGAACTTTGACGATGACTTTTACATAATTGAAGATCCGAAGGAAAAAGTGGAGGCGGTGGGAGCTGCTTTCCAGCAAGTGTACAAGGTGAATGTTAGCATTCGCCCCAACCACGACCTGGAAAACAGAGCCCTACTTAATCACTTTTACCTTCGAAATGATATAACACATTGGCGATCTGAGAACCGCGGTTTTATGCGGTTCGATGACGATTCCTTGGCAAATGCCATAATCGCCGAGCAAACGGGACCAAATCCCTTGTTAGTGACGAAGATTGAGCTTCAGCTCATCTTCAACTCAATAAAAAATAAAAAGTCAGCAGGTGTCGATGGTATATCCAACGTTGTACTAAGACATTTACCGATGGAGGCAATTGACATTTACACCACACTCTTCAATAATGCACTGAATAATGCATATTATCCAGTGCATTGGAAGACCGCTGTGGTTCATCCTCTCCCGAAAAAGGGAAAGGACAACTCCAACCCGTCAAATCTTCGGTCGATAAGTCTTCTTCCGAGCATCAGCAAAGTTTTCAAAAAGATCATCAATAGGGCTCTGACTAAGTGGGCTGCGGACAACAAAATAATTCCGGATAAACAGTTCGGGTTCAAGGACACAATTCATGCTGCGTCTAAACTCGTTTCTGATATCCAATGGAATAAAACAAAACAACAATGCACAGGTGCTGTTCTGGTTGATTTGGAAAAGGCCTTTGACACCGTATGGTTAGAGGGTCTTTACCTAAAACTGAGCAGGCTTGGCATAAGCAAACCATTGTTGTATATGCTTTATGATATGCTTAACGGTAGAAAGTTTGTTGTCAAAAGTGGCAACGTAACTTCTACCACAACATTCCTAATTAAAAATGGTCCTCAACAGGGAGCGGTGAATTCGCCGATTCTCTTCAGCATTTACACCAGCGATCTGATAGGTAGTCTTACAAAGGCAATTGCGTATGCCGACGATCTAATTGCGTACAGAACGGCCCGAAAGGTTGAGGTTATTAGAATTCTCTTGCAGCGTGATTTCGACAAGATTCAGCGATATTGCGACGACTGGAAACTGAAAATAAATGTCCAGAAGTCGGAGACAATTCTGTTCCGGACTCCGTTGGCTGGGGCCACGAGGGATAGCCATTAGCGCGCAAAAGTGTAGTGAAGTACCTCGGTATCTGGTTAGATCAGTATTTATATTTCGACAGACATATAAATGCTGCTCTGACCAGGGCCAGAGGAGCCTTCGCTCTGACGAAACGTCTGTTTTTTAGCAGTCGGCTTGACCCCAGAGTGAAGGTAATTTGCTACATGGCCCTCATACGGCCGATGATTGTTTATGCTTGTCCTGTGTGGTTCAACGTTGCCCCTTCCCAGATGGAGAAGTTTCGGGTGTTCGAGCGGCAGTGTTTACGACGCTGTACCGGCTTATATCGAACAGCCGAATCTTCTTACGTGCATTACTATTCCAACGAGGTCCTATACAACGGGGCTCGAATCAACAGAATTGACAATTTCGTGATAAAACTCGTTCGAGGTCACATTGCAAGAGCTATGTCTTCGACCAACAATTTAATTTTCGGGGCGTTCTATCCGAACGACGAGTATTTTGAAAGTGCACGCTTGAGCGGCTTCATTCCACCAGAGGCATTCCTCTTTATAGATATGTAGATGCGGTCTGATACAGGATAGATTGGCAGTTCCGTTAATCTACCACGTCAGACGACGAACCGTGGATAGGCGACTCCTGTACAATCGGGACGTCATGGCACAAGGCGGAGCAGAGCTCCTTCGGTTCAGTAGGGCTGTGTCCGAAAGGGACTGAACTGATAGGATGAAGCAGGAGAACCAGTTTTGGTGGCTTCAATCGGCACTTGATAGTGGGTAGTCGGGATGGGGTTTAAAGCCTTGGCCGGCTTACATACTTGTTTTATAGTTTTAGGGTTTAATTTTAAGTAGAATAGGCATGGTGGCACAAAAAAAATACAAAAAAAGAAACATACAAAAAAAAAAATACCAAAAAAATACAAAAAAATAAAAAATAAAAAAATAAAAAAAAAGACAACAAAATATAAAATATGAAAAACAAAAAACGTTAGATAGTTAGATTTGCTGCTGTGGTTGTTCTAGTTTTAAGTAGTTTATAGGTAGAATAGGTAGTTTTAGTTAGCTTTAAGTTTTATATTAATGACCTTATTTTAAGTAGTTTTTAAGTAAAAATAAAAAAGGATATTGACATTAGTTTTTCTAAATTTTCTAATGAATACAAAAATAAATAAAATGAATTGAAGTTAAATAGATCTTAGGGCCGAAAGGCATTAGCATTAAGTATTATTGTTTAACTTAGAGTGTCCGTATGGGACCAGTAAGTTAGTTGTAAGTTATGGTTAATTAGGCTAGTTTTATGAATTTTTGTCTAGCTTTAAGATAGATTTAAGAGTGAATTAATAAAAATGAATGTGAAAAAAAAAAAAAGCTGGATCTTCGAAGTCTCCTTTTTTATGAAGCGGATATATAATTGTTTTCAGGAAGGTATCAGGTACTTCAGCTTTCTCAAAGATTCTGTTGAATGTTATAACGAGTAGGTTTTTGAACTCCGGTGTACAGTTTTTAAAAAACTCAAACGATATTCCGTCTTCACCTGGTGCTTTATTATTTTTGGATTTGTAAATAACCTCTTCTATCTCAAGCAGTGTTATTGGCGAGTCCAACTGTACATCCAATGTAAGAGGGGCTGCGTATAGGACGGCTGGTGAGAATTGTTCTGCGTTAAGCAGCTACATGAAGTGAGTTTTGAGACTGCAGAAAGACTAACTGCAATAGAATTTCTTTTTCCTACAACCACTTTAACTGCTTTCCAAAACTCTGCTGGCGATCTGGCTTCGTTAATAAAATCTATGGTTTTTAGATCATATGCTTTTTTCTTTGCGGAGCATAGGTTTGCTTGTATAAAGCTGTTATGCATTTTCCGAAACAGTCGTAAAAATGCAAAGGAAATATCTCTTGCTTTTCTGCATTCATCATCAAACCACTTTTGCTTAATTTGTATGGTTCTGTAAGCCAGATTGTTAAACTTTGGGGCAGCGGTTTTTATCATTTCAGTTAGTTTTTCGACTTTGATATTTTCTATACACCCATTCGAAGCACTTAAAAGCTCTATTTCGTTGTTTAAATTTCGTTGAAAAATCGCACGATGACTATCCCTCCATAATAATTTTGGAATTAGTTCAAGTTGTGTAATAACAGCTTCTTCTCTACAGCCAGAAAACTTAAACAGTACTTCTAAGGGCATATGATCGGAAAAGGGTTTAATCGCTACTCGAAAGTCATTTAAATGTGTTAGCCAGTTTCTATATAAAAAGCAATAATCGATAACTGAACTCGCTGAACCTCTTATAAACGTATATTCACCAAGCGAGTCACCACCGCAGCTTCCATTCAGAACTTTGCAGTCAAAAGCGTCTGATAGCTCTAAAATCTTATCACCTTTAGCATCACTAGATTCATCTTTTGATTTGCGATTATAGTGCAACATTGGTGTTACCATTCCTAAGGCAAAGCTATTTTGGGACAGGCCTATCCTTCAGTTGAAATCGCCAACAAGCATTAAATCTGATGACCCCAAATTGTTTAAGGAATCCCGTAGTTTATCATAATCTGGCTGCCAGTGACTACAATTAAGGTAAACTGGTGTTATATGATGTGTTATGTCATTGATTTTAAGCTCCAGAATGCACGTGCCTTCGATTATAATAAATCTAACCTGGACTCCACCTAGCTCCTTACGATATCCATAAAGCTCACCACCACTTCCTCTTCCAAACAAGGAACTTTTCACAGCCGGTATATATTCTAATTTATAGTTTGTAAACATATTTTTAAATCTATTAACTCCGTTGTCTAAGACATGAGTTTCAAACAGAACAAAAACATCGAATTCATTTATATAATTGAAAAAATCTACATATAAAAATTTGTTTTTAAGCCCTGCAACATTATAACTTAAAATTCTTAACGTTGAAAGCTTGGAAGTTGTCTGGTAGACGGGAACATTTCAATGTTTTGCAGCCCCGTCTAAACTTGACGACGATGCTCGAACATCCGCATCTAGTACAGCGGTTGTTTCCCTTGTGTTTATACCTTGCTGTTTATGACACAACGAACTGACATGTCTTCTCGTTGACGTTTGATTATTATTGTTTTTTGTCTTGAATACAATTCAATAAACGTGCCGGGATTTCACCAAAAAGTACATTCAAACAACTTAAACCATCTTCCATGCCACATTTCAGCCCTTCCGCCAAGTCCCAAGTAAACATCTTGCCTGATACCAACAGTTTATCATCCCTCAAATTGATTTTCGTCGTTGGGTTGAACTCACGAATCACCTTCATGACAGCCACCAACTTGCTCCTTTTTTGACGTACATTTGGAGATCCTTATGAATGCTAATATTTGTTCCTTTGAGATTTTTTGTGTTACGGAGGACATTGAAAGCTGTGTTGCGGGACCTACAAGTTCTGATAGCTATTATAGCATTACGGGCATCTTGTCTGTTCACCCTGTAAGCAGACTCAATGTCATCCTCGCTTCCAAGGGTGCCCATTAAGCCAACACAGATAGACCTTGCCTTCTCGACCGGATCGATGTTAGCTTCTGATGGAATATGAACAATCAAATTTTCTTCAGTACTTTTTTGCAACAGTTTGTCTATTTGTGCCTCAAGAAACCTATTTCGGTCTTCCAAATAATTTACTTTTGCAGAGACTTCTTCGTGTTTGGATTTTAATTCGCTCAGTTCTGAGTATAACAAGTGGAAATCAGATTTAGTGACTAGTTCGTTACAAAGCTTCTTATTGTTTGATTCCAAAATTTCTTTCATTTGCTCAACGGTGATACTAGTTGAAGCAAAGTTAAAGTTTTATTTTCTGTTGTAGGACGTTTGTTTATCGGGGAAATATCGGGTGAAGTATTGTCCCTCAGTCTTTTGTTCATAAGTGAGGTTATTTATATACCGATTTTATTTTTTTTCTTTTTATGAGACTTAAAAAATAGGTCTTACTCAAACTTCAGTGTTTTGACAAAAAATATCACTTAAAGACTTGTTTAAACATCAAAATATTTTAACTTTTAAAAATTCTTTTACACTTAAAAAGAAGAAATAAATACAGAGTTAATCAAAGACAAACCACTTTGACAGAATTCAAAATGTCAATCAGGTTTTCTTTTATTATATTTATTGTTTCTGTTACTGGGATACTAGTTTACATATTAGTTACATCGAAGGAAATCAGTTTGTGTTGTGGTAGAATGTTTATTGTTTTTGTTTTTTCAATTAGTTCTAGGCTATTTTTTATGCTTTGTTTAATTTTTAAGGTTATGTTTGCTGTTATAATTTTTTGTAGATCTTTTGCAATTTTGTAACATGGTGGGGTCTTATAATTGATGAGTAGTCTTGTTGGGATGTCTTCTTTGTGTATTTTAGGTAGTCCTGTGAATTGTGGTGGTTTTGCGTTTGTTTGTTTGAATTTGTGCTTTATTGAACTTGGAACCTTTATACCTTTTTTTAAAGCCAACACTTTTGTCTATTAGCTTGTTTTTAAATCAAGTCAAAACTATGCATAGTTTTTGAAAAAAATTGTTTTAAAGTCAAAATTTGTGCAAAAAAAAAGTTAAAAAAGGTTTAAAGTTTAATTTTTCAAAACTTTCAGATTATCTACTATTTTTTTTTATAATTCATTACTCTTATTTGTTTTTGATCAAAAACTGAAAACTAGATGACTTGATGTCTTCTAGTTCTTGAGAAAATTGAAAATTACCAAAACAAAATATTTTAATTAAATTACTTTTTCCTTGCTTAAGTATTAACGTAGTCTTATTTTGATAGTAATAATCGAATATGGATTAAGATATACCTAGGGTAAATAAATTTGTCTTGAATCCAGCTTATTTAAATGCAAAAGAAACTTTGCATGCACCCCATCTTGCACCCTCTCCACCTTGCACGCACTCCAACTTGCACCCACCCCAAATCCTATAGTGTCCCCAAGCAGGGGGGTTGCAGATGCCACTGTTGCATACACCCAAACTCGCGCACACCTTACTGTTGCATACACCCAAACACGCATTACGCATACGTAAACACCATTATTACTATCAAAATAAGACCACTCAAGCAAAAAAAAAAGAATTAAATTAAAATAGTAGTTGTGGTTATTTTCAATTTTTTCAAAAACTAAAAGACATAAAATCATCTAGTTTTCAGTTTTTGATCAAAAACAAACAAGAGCAATAAATTCTGAAATAAAAACAATGGTAGATAATCTTAAAGTATTGAAAAAGTTACACTTTAAACCTTTTTTTAACTTTTTTTACTCAAATTTTGAGTTTAAAATTAAATTTTTCAAAAACTACGCATAGTTTTGACTTGATTTAAAAACTGGCTAATAGAACAGAATGTTGGCTTTAGAAAAAAATTTATACAACTTAATTGTTAGTATCACCGTAATTTTTTAATTATTTTTTTCCATTTTAAGTAATAATTTCTTTAAATTGCCCCTCCCGCCTGCACGGGGGAGATAGACCCCCCCCCATACTAAAAAATGCTTGTATTAAGCCCCTCTACCAAAATCCGTTATTATATCTTGGCGCCAAAGTTATCATCATCATCATCATCATCATCATCATCATCATCATCATCATCATCATCATCATCATCATCATCATCATCATCATCATCATCATCATCATCATCATCATCATCATCATCATCATCATCATCATCATCATCATCATCATCATCATCATCATCATCATCATCATCATCATCATCATCATCATCATCATCATCATCATCATCATCATCATCATCATCATCATCATCATCATCATCATCATCATCATCATCATCATCATCATCATCATCATCATCATCATCATCATCATCATCATCATCATCATCATCATCATCATCATCATCATCATCATCATCATCATCATCATCATCATCATCATCATCATCATCATCATCATCATCATCATCATCATCATCATCATCATCATCATCATCATCATCATCATCATCATCATCATCATCATCATCATCATCATCATCATCATCATCATCATCATCATCATCATCATCATCATCATCATCATCATCATCATCATCATCATCATCATCATCATCATCATCATCATCATCATCATCATCATCATCATCATCATCATCATCATCATCATCATCATCATCATCATCATCATCATCATCATCATCATCATCATCATCATCATCATCATCATCATCATCATCATCATCATCATCATCATCATCATCATCATCATCATCATCATCATCATCATCATCATCATCATCATCATCATCATCATCATCATCATCATCATCATCATCATCATCATCATCATCATCATCATCATCATCATCATCATCATCATCATCATCATCATCATCATCATCATCATCATCATCATCATCATCATCATCATCATCATCATCATCATCATCATCATCATCATCATCATCATCATCATCATCATCATCATCATCATCATCATCATCATCATCATCATCATCATCATCATCATCATCATCATCATCATCATCATCATCATCATCATCATCATCATCATCATCATCATCATCATCATCATCATCATCATCATCATCATCATCATCATCATCATCATCATCATCATCATCATCATCATCATCATCATCATCATCATCATCATCATCATCATCATCATCATCATCATCATCATCATCATCATCATCATCATCATCATCATCATCATCATCATCATCATCATCATCATCATCATCATCATCATCATCATCATCATCATCATCATCATCATCATCATCATCATCATCATCATCATCATCATCATCATCATCATCATCATCATCATCATCATCATCATCATCATCATCATCATCATCATCATCATCATCATCATCATCATCATCATCATCATCATCATCATCATCATCATCATCATCATCATCATCATCATCATCATCATCATCATCATCATCATCATCATCATCATCATCATCATCATCATCATCATCATCATCATCATCATCATCATCATCATCATCATCATCATCATCATCATCATCATCATCATCATCATCATCATCATCATCATCATCATCATCATCATCATCATCATCATCATCATCATCATCATCATCATCATCATCATCATCATCATCATCATCATCATCATCATCATCATCATCATCATCATCATCATCATCATCATCATCATCATCATCATCATCATCATCATCATCATCATCATCATCATCATCATCATCATCATCATCATCATCATCATCATCATCATCATCATCATCATCATCATCATCATCATCATCATCATCATCATCATCATCATCATCATCATCATCATCATCATCATCATCATCATCATCATCATCATCATCATCATCATCATCATCATCATCATCATCATCATCATCATCATCATCATCATCATCATCATCATCATCATCATCATCATCATCATCATCATCATCATCATCATCATCATCATCATCATCATCATCATCATCATCATCATCATCATCATCATCATCATCATCATCATCATCATCATCATCATCATCATCATCATCATCATCATCATCATCATCATCATCATCATCATCATCATCATCATCATCATCATCATCATCATCATCATCATCATCATCATCATCATCATCATCATCATCATCATCATCATCATCATCATCATCATCATCATCATCATCATCATCATCATCATCATCATCATCATCATCATCATCATCATCATCATCATCATCATCATCATCATCATCATCATCATCATCATCATCATCATCATCATCATCATCATCATCATCATCATCATCATCATCATCATCATCATCATCATCATCATCATCATCATCATCATCATCATCATCATCATCATCATCATCATCATCATCATCATCATCATCATCATCATCATCATCATCATCATCATCATCATCATCATCATCATCATCATCATCATCATCATCATCATCATCATCATCATCATCATCATCATCATCATCATCATCATCATCATCATCATCATCATCATCATCATCATCATCATCATCATCATCATCATCATCATCATCATCATCATCATCATCATCATCATCATCATCATCATCATCATCATCATCATCATCATCATCATCATCATCATCATCATCATCATCATCATCATCATCATCATCATCATCATCATCATCATCATCATCATCATCATCATCATCATCATCATCATCATCATCATCATCATCATCATCATCATCATCATCATCATCATCATCATCATCATCATCATCATCATCATCATCATCATCATCATCATCATCATCATCATCATCATCATCATCATCATCATCATCATCATCATCATCATCATCATCATCATCATCATCATCATCATCATCATCATCATCATCATCATCATCATCATCATCATCATCATCATCATCATCATCATCATCATCATCATCATCATCATCATCATCATCATCATCATCATCATCATCATCATCATCATCATCATCATCATCATCATCATCATCATCATCATCATCATCATCATCATCATCATCATCATCATCATCATCATCATCATCATCATCATCATCATCATCATCATCATCATCATCATCATCATCATCATCATCATCATCATCATCATCATCATCATCATCATCATCATCATCATCATCATCATCATCATCATCATCATCATCATCATCATCATCATCATCATCATCATCATCATCATCATCATCATCATCATCATCATCATCATCATCATCATCATCATCATCATCATCATCATCATCATCATCATCATCATCATCATCATCATCATCATCATCATCATCATCATCATCATCATCATCATCATCATCATCATCATCATCATCATCATCATCATCATCATCATCATCATCATCATCATCATCATCATCATCATCATCATCATCATCATCATCATCATCATCATCATCATCATCATCATCATCATCATCATCATCATCATCATCATCATCATCATCATCATCATCATCATCATCATCATCATCATCATCATCATCATCATCATCATCATCATCATCATCATCATCATCATCATCATCATCATCATCATCATCATCATCATCATCATCATCATCATCATCATCATCATCATCATCATCATCATCATCATCATCATCATCATCATCATCATCATCATCATCATCATCATCATCATCATCATCATCATCATCATCATCATCATCATCATCATCATCATCATCATCATCATCATCATCATCATCATCATCATCATCATCATCATCATCATCATCATCATCATCATCATCATCATCATCATCATCATCATCATCATCATCATCATCATCATCATCATCATCATCATCATCATCATCATCATCATCATCATCATCATCATCATCATCATCATCATCATCATCATCATCATCATCATCATCATCATCATCATCATCATCATCATCATCATCATCATCATCATCATCATCATCATCATCATCATCATCATCATCATCATCATCATCATCATCATCATCATCATCATCATCATCATCATCATCATCATCATCATCATCATCATCATCATCATCATCATCATCATCATCATCATCATCATCATCATCATCATCATCATCATCATCATCATCATCATCATCATCATCATCATCATCATCATCATCATCATCATCATCATCATCATCATCATCATCATCATCATCATCATCATCATCATCATCATCATCATCATCATCATCATCATCATCATCATCATCATCATCATCATCATCATCATCATCATCATCATCATCATCATCATCATCATCATCATCATCATCATCATCATCATCATCATCATCATCATCATCATCATCATCATCATCATCATCATCATCATCATCATCATCATCATCATCATCATCATCATCATCATCATCATCATCATCATCATCATCATCATCATCATCATCATCATCATCATCATCATCATCATCATCATCATCATCATCATCATCATCATCATCATCATCATCATCATCATCATCATCATCATCATCATCATCATCATCATCATCATCATCATCATCATCATCATCATCATCATCATCATCATCATCATCATCATCATCATCATCATCATCATCATCATCATCATCATCATCATCATCATCATCATCATCATCATCATCATCATCATCATCATCATCATCATCATCATCATCATCATCATCATCATCATCATCATCATCATCATCATCATCATCATCATCATCATCATCATCATCATCATCATCATCATCATCATCATCATCATCATCATCATCATCATCATCATCATCATCATCATCATCATCATCATCATCATCATCATCATCATCATCATCATCATCATCATCATCATCATCATCATCATCATCATCATCATCATCATCATCATCATCATCATCATCATCATCATCATCATCATCATCATCATCATCATCATCATCATCATCATCATCATCATCATCATCATCATCATCATCATCATCATCATCATCATCATCATCATCATCATCATCATCATCATCATCATCATCATCATCATCATCATCATCATCATCATCATCATCATCATCATCATCATCATCATCATCATCATCATCATCATCATCATCATCATCATCATCATCATCATCATCATCATCATCATCATCATCATCATCATCATCATCATCATCATCATCATCATCATCATCATCATCATCATCATCATCATCATCATCATCATCATCATCATCATCATCATCATCATCATCATCATCATCATCATCATCATCATCATCATCATCATCATCATCATCATCATCATCATCATCATCATCATCATCATCATCATCATCATCATCATCATCATCATCATCATCATCATCATCATCATCATCATCATCATCATCATCATCATCATCATCATCATCATCATCATCATCATCATCATCATCATCATCATCATCATCATCATCATCATCATCATCATCATCATCATCATCATCATCATCATCATCATCATCATCATCATCATCATCATCATCATCATCATCATCATCATCATCATCATCATCATCATCATCATCATCATCATCATCATCATCATCATCATCATCATCATCATCATCATCATCATCATCATCATCATCATCATCATCATCATCATCATCATCATCATCATCATCATCATCATCATCATCATCATCATCATCATCATCATCATCATCATCATCATCATCATCATCATCATCATCATCATCATCATCATCATCATCATCATCATCATCATCATCAGCATCATCATCATCATCATCATCATCATCATCATCATCATCACATCATCATCATCATCATCATCATCATCATCATCATCATCATCATCATCATCATCATCATCATCATCATCATCATCATCATCATCATCATCATCATCATCATCATCATCATCATCATCATCATCATCATCATCATCATCATCATCATCATCATCATCATCATCATCATCATCATCATCATCATCATCATCATCATCATCATCATCATCATCATCATCATCATCATCATCATCATCATCATCATCATCATCATCATCATCATCATCATCATCATCATCATCATCATCATCATCATCATCATCATCATCATCATCATCATCATCATCATCATCATCATCATCATCATCATCATCATCATCATCATCATCATCATCATCATCATCATCATCATCATCATCATCATCATCATCATCATCATCATCATCATCATCATCATCATCATCATCATCATCATCATCATCATCATCATCATCATCATCATCATCATCATCATCATCATCATCATCATCATCATCATCATCATCATCATCATCATCATCATCATCATCATCATCATCATCATCATCATCATCATCATCATCATCATCATCATCATCATCATCATCATCATCATCATCATCATCATCATCATCATCATCATCATCATCATCATCATCATCATCATCATCATCATCATCATCATCATCATCATCATCATCATCATCATCATCATCATCATCATCATCATCATCATCATCATCATCATCATCATCATCATCATCATCATCATCATCATCATCATCATCATCATCATCATCATCATCATCATCATCATCATCATCATCATCATCATCATCATCATCATCATCATCATCATCATCATCATCATCATCATCATCATCATCATCATCATCATCATCATCATCATCATCATCATCATCATCATCATCATCATCATCATCATCATCATCATCATCATCATCATCATCATCATCATCATCATCATCATCATCATCATCATCATCATCATCATCATCATCATCATCATCATCATCATCATCATCATCATCATCATCATCATCATCATCATCATCATCATCATCATCATCATCATCATCATCATCATCATCATCATCATCATCATCATCATCATCATCATCATCATCATCATCATCATCATCATCATCATCATCATCATCATCATCATCATCATCATCATCATCATCATCATCATCATCATCATCATCATCATCATCATCATCATCATCATCATCATCATCATCATCATCATCATCATCATCATCATCATCATCATCATCATCATCATCATCATCATCATCATCATCATCATCATCATCATCATCATCATCATCATCATCATCATCATCATCATCATCATCATCATCATCATCATCATCATCATCATCATCATCATCATCATCATCATCATCATCATCATCATCATCATCATCATCATCATCATCATCATCATCATCATCATCATCATCATCATCATCATCATCATCATCATCATCATCATCATCATCATCATCATCATCATCATCATCATCATCATCATCATCATCATCATCATCATCATCATCATCATCATCATCATCATCATCATCATCATCATCATCATCATCATCATCATCATCATCATCATCATCATCATCATCATCATCATCATCATCATCATCATCATCATCATCATCATCATCATCATCATCATCATCATCATCATCATCATCATCATCATCATCATCATCATCATCATCATCATCATCATCATCATCATCATCATCATCATCATCATCATCATCATCATCATCATCATCATCATCATCATCATCATCATCATCATCATCATCATCATCATCATCATCATCATCATCATCATCATCATCATCATCATCATCATCATCATCATCATCATCATCATCATCATCATCATCATCATCATCATCATCATCATCATCATCATCATCATCATCATCATCATCATCATCATCATCATCATCATCATCATCATCATCATCATCATCATCATCATCATCATCATCATCATCATCATCATCATCATCATCATCATCATCATCATCATCATCATCATCATCATCATCATCATCATCATCATCATCATCATCATCATCATCATCATCATCATCATCATCATCATCATCATCATCATCATCATCATCATCATCATCATCATCATCATCATCATCATCATCATCATCATCATCATCATCATCATCATCATCATCATCATCATCATCATCATCATCATCATCATCATCATCATCATCATCATCATCATCATCATCATCATCATCATCATCATCATCATCATCATCATCATCATCATCATCATCATCATCATCATCATCATCATCATCATCATCATCATCATCATCATCATCATCATCATCATCATCATCATCATCATCATCATCATCATCATCATCATCATCATCATCATCATCATCATCATCATCATCATCATCATCATCATCATCATCATCATCATCATCATCATCATCATCATCATCATCATCATCATCATCATCATCATCATCATCATCATCATCATCATCATCATCATCATCATCATCATCATCATCATCATCATCATCATCATCATCATCATCATCATCATCATCATCATCATCATCATCATCATCATCATCATCATCATCATCATCATCATCATCATCATCATCATCATCATCATCATCATCATCATCATCATCATCATCATCATCATCATCATCATCA